>JAJHSJ010000001.1:68101959-68453663 GCA_021015155.1 Magnolia officinalis
TCATCAGATCACGACGCAACTCTGGTACGTCCGAGACACACAATCAGCCTCTAAAGCGTAATCCACCATCAAAACCAATTTGTCAGTCTGACTGCTCCACGGATGCGACCTCTGCTCGGTACTCCTGAAGTGACTCGCCCGTCTGCTGAACCTCGATCACCCTAGCCACTAAAGAGGATTGAATCAACAAGCTCGGAAGCTGAACAATGGAAGACTGCAGACCGAACTTAAAGTCAAACTCTGAAACATCCTCGAGCATCTGCCACTGTCGAACCATCATATGTGTCACCAGGCCTCGTGGCTGACCGCTGAGAGCATCCGTCACCACGTTCACCTTACCCGGGTGGTACTGAAGGTCAAAATCATAGTCCTTTAACAGCTCCATCCATCACCTCTGCCGTAGGTTCAACTCGGACTGCAAAAATAGATACTTCTAGCTCTTGTGATCCGAGAAGAGCTCGAACTTGACCCCATATAGATAATGCATCCACACTTTCAGTGCGAAGACAACCGCTGCAAGCTCCAAGTCATGAGTGGGGTAGTTCAGCTCATGGACCTTGAACTGTCGCGAGGCATACGCCACTAGCTTCTCGTACCGCATCAGTACAGCACTCAAACCAACTCTAGAGGCATCGGTGAAAACAACGAAACCCTCACTCCCATCAGGAAGAGTGAGAACAGGAGCGGACATGTGGCAGTCCTTCAACTTCGTAAATGCCTCCTCGCAAGTGTCATTCTAGACGAACTCGACGCCCTTCCGCGTTAACCAAGTCAGCGGTGCAGTAATACGGGAAAAACCATCGATAAACCGATGATAATACCCCGCTAGACCAAGGAAGTTATGGATCTCGGACGGGTTCGTGGGCTGGCCCCACTAACGCACTGCATCAACTTTCGAGGGGTCTACAGCGACACCCTCTCTCTCCACCATGTGACTGAGGAACTTCACCTCCTCCTGCCAAAACTCACACTTCTCCAGCTTCGTATACAGCTAGTGGGCACGGAGGGTCTCCAGCACAATTTGCAAGTGCTCAACATGGTCCAGGTCCTCGAATATACAATGAATACCACCATGAACTGATCGAGAAACGGCCGAAAACCTCGTTCATTAGTTGCATGAATACGGCGGGCGCATTGGTCAGTCCGAACGACATGACCAGAAACTCAATGTGACCATAGCGCGTCCGGAAAGCAGTCTTCGGAATGTCCTCCTCTCGGACCCAAATCTGATGATAACCGGAGGGCAAGTCTATCTTGAAAAAATACTATGCACCCTGCAACTGATCGAACCGATCATCAATACGGGGAAGAGGGATTGGTTCTTGATGGTGACTTTGTTGAGCTCACGATAGTCCACACAAAGTCACAACGAACCATCCTTCTTCTTCACAAACAATACCGGGGCTCCCTAAGGTGAACTGTTGGGATGAATGAAACCTAACTCCCGGAGCTCATCCAACTGCTCTTACAGTTCTCTTAACTCAAATGGTGTCATCCGGTAGGGGGCCTTTAAGATAGGCGTGGTACCGGTACCAATTCAATCTGGAACTCTACCTACCAACGCGGCGGCAAATCCGGAATCTCTTAAAACACATCCGGATACTCACAAACAACTGGCAGCTGCTCAATACTCTCTGCCACAGAATCCTCAACGACCGAAGCCAAGAAACTAGATAACGGCTCTCCTTTGGGCTCGGCGATGAACTGGAATACTGGCAAGCCTGGGATATAAAACATGACTGTCCTCACGGCACAGTCTAAGATGGCACCATACTCTGCAAGCCAGTCCATACCCAGAATAACATCAAATCCCGTCATCGGCATCACGAACAGATCAGCGGAAAGAAACATCTCGCCCACTAACACTGGGCAAGAAGGGCAACGACGGGTTAACACAACAGACTTCCCCATGGGAGTCGAAACTGTCAAGGCCTCAGACACGGACTCCGACAGAATATCGGTCGATCGGTAAAACTACTCGGCCACAAAAGAATGGGAAGCTCCAGAATCAAACAAAACATAAGCAACGTAAGAAGAAACAAGAAGAATACCCTCAACGACTCCACCGGTCGTGACTGCGGGTCCTAGCCTGGCGCCTGCTGCGTAGAATAAGAGTGGTCTTGAGGTGGAAGAGGAAGCAAACCGGAAGACTGAGGGTCCTGAGTTTGAGCTTGCTGGGCTGCTATACACACTAGACCCAGGATCGGACAACATACAGATATCCCCTCTACTGGTGCTACGGCTGCTGTTGTCTCTGCTGTTGTTGTCTTTGTTGCTGTTGTCTCTACTAGGGAGGTTTGCTTGGCTGTCTCTACTGCTGAGGAGGAGCCCTAGGAGCGGCGGGTGGAAGTTGTTCTCTCTGCTGCTACTGCTGAGGAGGATGAGGAGGGGGCAACTGCGGTGGCCTCTGCTGCTGAATAAGGAGAGGGCATTCACGCCTCCGATGCTCGACCTGTCCACAACCGAAGCAAACACCAGAAAATGGGCCGGAAGATGGAGCAGCTGGCGGTGCTGATGACGATAAAGGAGCTGTTGTCTGAGCCGCAGGCTGCCGAAACTTTGATCTGCCCCTCCGTCTCTGATGACGGTGCTGCCTGGAACTCCCGGCTAGCGATCTCCTCTTCTGGTCTCCACCGAAACTCTGCTCTCTCGATCTTTGGGTCATAGCCCAGTCCTCCTCATAAACTAGTGCCCGATGCACAACCTAGTCGAATGTCTCAAAGCAATGCCCCACCACACGGCTGCGAAGGGCAGGACGCAAACCAGTCACAAAACAACGGGCCCTCATCTTCTCATCGCTGGTAAGATAAGGAGCAAATCTAGACAAGGCCAAGAAACGGGCATCATACTGAGATACAGACAAATCACCCTACATTAGGGTCTCAAACTCGATAGCCCGCTGGATCTGAACGTGTTCAAGGAAGAACTTCTAGTCGAAACGGACCACGAACTCCTCCCACATCCAAACGAAATGAGGTCCGACCATCCTAGATACGGATGACCACCAATGACGGGCCTCACCCTGAATAAGATAGGTCGCAAGGGATACTCTCTGACCCGCAGGGCACTATATAGTGTCAATACTTGCAATCTCAGTGCGCCACGCCTCGGCAGTAGAAAGGTTAGAGTCACCACTAAACCTCAGGGTATCATGCTACTGGAACTCTCGAGCTATTGCACTAGCTCGTGGTAAATCCGACTGCCCAAAAACCTCGGCGGCAGCTGGCTGATGGATCTGCAATGCGGTGGCAACAAGCTGCATCAACTGCTGGAAATGCTCGGCTCCTATAGGTACTATCGGAAAGGCAGGGGCAACACTCGGCTCAGGCGGAGGCACAGGTGAGGTGGGCGGAATAGGAGCCTCCGAAACCAGAACAACAGACTAAGGAGGGGGAATAGGTGGGGGAACCGGAGCAACCGAGCCTCTGTAAACGGAACAACAGGCTGAGGGGGGATAGGTGGGGGAACTGGAGTAACTGGAGGTACGGGCGCTACGGGCTCAACTAGGGGAGCAAGCCAGATCGGGACCTCAGGAATCGGATCCTCAACAACAGGAGCAGGATGTACTTGAATAGGACTGGTAACTCGGGCGCCTCGTCCACAGGCACCACGACTACAGGTGCAGCGACCACGGGTACCACATCCACGCAGCATCGTCTACAAAACAACGACGACGCAAGGAATTAGGACTATCACAGGCTCAATACGGAGCGAAAGGAAAGGTCTCGGGACACTACTTGTCCTATGCTCTCAGCAGACATATGATGTCACCTCGAGTTATCCCAGAATTACTTGCTATGCTTTGATACCAACTCCTGTCACGAACCAGACTCGGTAACCGGACTCACAAGGAACCTAATGGTCGGTTCTGACCGCAACAGCCTCCGTAATACCCCATTCTTGGCTCCTATGTAGGTTCTGATCCTGAGATCCCATAAGGAGGATTTCCGAAACAATATAATCATTCCAATACGAGCATCCCCAATGTCACAGCAAGTATATCTGAGAATAACAAAGGCACACATCACCAAATCCACTAAGAATTTGAACTTTTACAAGTATCCGTAAGGTCCAAAAGGACATACATAAGATGATAGAAAGGGGGAGAAAAGTCAACAACACTAGAGTCCTCAAGCTCAGCTCTACTCCAAGCTCTGTCGCTACGACACCCGCATAGGATTACCTGCACGCATCAATCATGTGTAAGCTTATAGAAGCTTAGAGGGTGATGTAAGTGTGTGACAATGGTGCAAAGAATAAGAGTAGGAGGTACAAGGAGAGAACATGTTAAATGAGAATATCACTAACCTTACCAAGGCTTATCATGAATACGATGCAATGAGTACTGGGCGTCATACCAAGGCAATGCATGAAGGGGCTTATACAGCCAATACTAATGTGATGCAAGTAATGTCAGTGCTCATACCCAAACCACATGTCAAGTACATTTCCAATTATAAGGAAATCACCAGGGTCCATTACACTACTAAATGACTGCCGCTCTATAGACCCCGCACAGTCAAACGAGCGTAAGAGACCTCATTACCCTGCCTGCGGACAACCAATCACCAGCAAGGCTTAAAGGTAGCGGACCCATTTACGAGCTGGTTAGACTCAGCCTAACAATGCCTCCTTACATCAGGCGAATAAGGCCACACCCATATCCAACTGACTACACGACAGTGGGAGTCGCGGCCTAACGGTATAAGGTGCTCGTACGCTCATATATTCCACTCGGTCACGGCGTTGGAGTAGATCCTTCGTACCATGAAAGTTTTGAGAATTTCACCCATGGGCATCCTATGCACCCTGTATGCTCAAGTAATATTTCCGGTGTCCACACATACGACCATCCACGAATGTCCCTGTGGAGGAAAGGCTCAGCTGAAGCAAGGGAGGTATCATCATGAAATGCGATGTCAATGCATGAGTCATACATACAGATCATGCACAAGCTTCAGGCACTCAATGTGCACGAGGGGAGGAACTTCATCCCTCAATGACTACCATACAATGCAATCAATTCACACAGATGATATATATGGGTCACAATGATGTAAGTGCGCTACCTGTAGAATATGGAATCCTCCGTCCTAAGGAGGGTCAAGGACAAGATATATAGACAAGTACATTAAGGGGAAATGAAGTTCTCTTAAATGGGGGCCCAACAATTTGGGATAACCCACAAGCTAGGGGAGTCCTAAAACCTCAAGGAGGAAACAAGCCTAACAAGGTCCAAGGTGGGCCTTCAACCACCTATAAGGACCTTAGGGGCCTACCTTAGGGCTACCAAGGAGGATATCTAACCTCAACTGGGTCCCAAAAAGGGTAGCCTGGTACGTATGAAAGGAAAAGTCCAAGGCCTAAATCAATCCATGGCCTAGTGGGCCATACACTAAGCCCAATACATAGGCAACCTAGTGGCCCTTTAAGCAAGGTTAGGGCCCAACCATAAGGGTCATGGGTTCACTCATTGTGGTGGGCCTAATGGGCAGCCCATTATCCCAACATATGGAAAATCCTTATATTTAACACGAGTAAGTTGGGACTCACATCTCGGCCCAAGTATGGATTTATTATAGTGGGCAAGCAAGGGCCCAACTACTTGAGTATTTGGCCCATAAGACTTATAACAATTGCATGGTAAATATAGGACCCAAGGGTCCAACGAGCGTATCAAAATTTCCAGCCCAACCAAGGCTATAAGGCCCATTACCAAATTCCAGCCCACTCATTTTCTTGGGTTGGTTGGAATCTAACAATAAAATTATTTACAGTATATTTAATACCTGATGGCCCACACACATCACTGTGGGTCCCACCAGATAAGAAGGAGGATATACAACACTTACTTTAAGTAGGCCATGCCGTTGGAATGCAGGCCCAGCAGCCCAAGGTAGGGGCGTCCCATAACGGGAAATCCTACGGGCTTGGGTATTTGGCTGAAAACTGATCCAAATTGTAAGTCATACCACGGTCGGTACAGGGGCCCGATGGCCCTAAAAATTTGCAGGGTGATCCTTCCATGGGGGGCCATACCTCCACCAAATTTTGTAATTTTTGGATAACTAGAAGTATTTTAATTTATTTTTAGAAAATAGTCTGTCCAGAAAATCGGACTGACCTAGACGTCCCAACGTGGTGGGCTAATACGGCCATTCCTACGGTGTGCACAGGTATCCATTGGCCCCAAAAACTTTTAGGTGGGTCCCACCATGGGTAGACCACCTCCCTGTAAATTTTCATAATTTTTGGATACTCAGAAGTATTTTAATAAATTCTGTAGTTACAATCTATCCAGGGCGAAATGTTGCTGGAAATAATTGTACTGAATTTGGGCCATCCAAATGAGTGGGTTCTGTGCCTCTAAAATTCCTGAAAATTAAATCCAAGGTCCCTCATCAAGCCTACAACAAGGTGGGACCTAGAAATATGGCCCACCTTCTTAGAAAGTATTTTTAAAATTTTGTTTTTCATGGGACTATGCTGCTGGACTGTACAGCAGAAATTTCTGGCAGTCCTGTATGTTGGCCCATCCTTTTGGATGCCCAAATGCGGTTCATTGGCCATACAATTTCGCAGGTAGGTCCTACCATGGGTGGGACACCTCACTGCAAAATTTTAGAATTTTTGAGGTAGTATAAGTATTTTATTTAATTCATACAAATTATAGCCAGCAAATAATATCCAGAAAATCTGTTGGTGCAGAAAATACTGTTGTCCCATGTTTGGCACCACATGGGATGGGCCTATACTTGCCCAAATTACTAGAAAATTGCTGGGTTTGATGGTCCCACATATGGACAGCAAGTGAGGTCCACTGTAGTGGCCCACTTACTCCCAAATCAAGATGGAAAATGAACATTTCTAACATGCAATGTTGCTGGACTATCCAGAAATTTCTGGACAGTCAGCCTACTTTGGCCCATCCCGTAGGCTTCAAACATGGGAGAAATGATGTGGGCCCCATTCCACATCAAAGTGGGGTCCACACTCTAGAAAACTCCAAAAGAAATTTAGGAGAAAAAGACATACAAACAGATCCAAACATTAGCTTAAAAGTCATGTTCAAACTGGGCCTGAAATCTGGACAGCAACATATGTTGTCCATATTTCAGCCCGTTTAATTAATCAAAGGGTTTATGGCCCTGATTCAACATGTGGAGTCCACCTTGATGGGTTAACAAAATTTCAGACCCATGAGCTCACTCAGACCTCCATGAAAAAGCCATTTTGGAGGCCACCCAAACCATGCATGCATGGTGAGCTTGGACATCTAGCCAAAGTGGGCTTGGACTTCCCGTCTAGCTAAGGGTTTAAGATGTTGCTGACCTCTTCTTAGTGGGCCACTCATCAGAAGAATACATAGGAGAAAAATAGAGAGAAAGGGAGAAGGAAGAAGCAATCAGCCATTGGTAGAAGGTCCCGCCACTAATGGACCTTCTACTCCATAATCCACACCATCCACTATGTATACACTTACATGCAAGCTATTATGCAACAAGATAATTTGCTGGAGGGCAGGGACACCCTCCCTACATGCATGCACAGGCGTAGATGGCCTATGAGATGCAGGAATAAATGAGACGGCATCATGGTGGGTCCATGGAGAACGGCCCACCATGGAAGGAAATGAGTAGGATCTAGGCCCATGGCCTACATCTTAGGAGTAATGTAGGACCTCCACCATGGATTGGTAGGTCCTACATGCTTCCATGCATGCAAGGAAAAGAAAGAAAAAAGAATCAAGAGATAAGAAGCTAAGAAGAGAACCAACCTTAATGGATCCTACTCCAAAGTTACATCAATCTACTCTTCATGCTCCAAGGGACGTGTTTTAATGGGTGAGATGGATTGTTGAAGGTTAGATGGGAGGGGATTAGAGGGAGAAGGGGCTGGAAATGGAGAGGGGGATGGGCTAGAGAAATGGAGGGAGTTGCTAAGGAAGAAGAGAAGAGAGAGAGAGAGGGGGGGGGGGGGGGGGGAAGCTTTTAAAGGAAGTAATCATTACCTCTCTTACCTAGGGTAGAGACAGTAATGATTGTAGTAGGGAGATACAAACAGGTTGTAGGGTAGTAGCCTTTTATAAATTTCAGCCTAGGGTGACATCATGTTAATGGAAAAATGTACAAACCATGGTGGGGTCCACCAATCATGCAATTAATGGCCCACATCGATCGATACTCATAACTTGAGATGTACATATCGGATTAACGCACGGGACACAGCATTGGAACTGCGGTGCCGATACGAACAAGATGACATGGGTCTCGAGCTGATCCGAGTCGGGTCAACGTGACCGAACTCGAGGAAGACCGCAAATGCTAATCGAAAGTCATGGGTCGCCGGAATTCAACCGGTTGGACCACGGGACCAAGATGAATGGAATGCATACTCACACACGCTTGCACACATGCGAACTCAGGTCGGGTCTCACAATGGTGTTGCATGTTACAGCCCATAAGACTGCTGGACCGTGGACATTTATCTCATACATCAAGGTGGGGTCCACCTAGATGGGCCACACACATCCAGATCAAGTTCATATTTGTAGTTTCCTTGTAAATAAAAACAGGACAACAAGGTGGGCCAGCCTGCATCCAGATTTCTGGACAATAGGGCCGTCCCACCCTGCTGGACGGTCTAGATGTGTTGTGCACATCAGGTGGGCCACACACACATCATCATCATCATTTAAAAAAATGGAGAGAGAGAAATGTGTGATGGAGGGGCCCCGCCACTATGGGCCCCTCTAATACATGCATCAATACATACATCAAGATGAGTCCCAAACATATGGGCCCATAAACAAAATCAAGGGTGGAGATTTCCTTCCCACCATGAATCAGGGCCTAGATGACCTACATGCACTAGGAAATTAGATCAAACATCATGGTGGGGTCCATGGAGAATGGCCCCACCATGGACTCATGCATGCAAGCTAAGGTGGGCCATTGACCACACCTAGAGGTCAAGGTAGGATCCTCACCATTGATTGGTGGGTCCTAGTTGCCTCATGGGTCCTTAAACACGAATAAGTAACGGCAATAAAAATGTCAAATGGTTTATCCCACGATCAAATAGGTGTAATCACCCCATAAATGGTAAGTCCCATGAATAAATTGTCACTAAAATAACCTCCATGTTGAGGGTCTATTTCTAATACAATCAATCTCATTACACCCTAAGTACGGACTCGCTTTCTTAAATAGACGTTCACCTCACAGATTAAAGAGATTTCGATTCATATGTGTCTTGCAAACAGTACAATAGCAGGTTCAAATGGCATAGAGATCAAGTATCGAACTAGGATATCATTCTAATAAAGTACAACTCAGGTACAAATGTAAATACAAATCAAGAATTATTAAAATAAATCAAGGTCTAGCATATACATCTGATATTCATGATTAATTCTCAAACGTATATCCAAGTAAACTAATTATATAATTAATCAAGCTCTAAGGCATCATTCATAATCAATTTAAAAGCTATCCTTGATCTAATTTAGAGATGGAAAGCTCAAGAGGAAAAGTCATCACCTGATGAACCGAATCACCTTCTAGTGTTGCTAAGTGCTTGCGCCCTTAGAATTCAATCTTATCACAAACATGAACTTGTACAATTAGATCCAAGTCCTACGCACTACCTAGGTTTAAGATCATAGCCTAGGGTTTGAATTACTTATCTTAGGGTTTTAATGTAAGATTAGGATTTTCATCCAAGGGTTTAGTCTTAAAATTAGATTCTAGGATTTGAATTCTAAAATATTATTATTATTATATTATTATTATTATTATTATTATTGTACAATGTATCAAGTAATATTAATAATAGGAGTATTAATCCACCAATATTAATAATGATGGTTCACAAGTGGGTACTTAAATATACCAACAATGCCTAATGTTCTTATAATAACTAATAATCTATTAATTAATAGAGGTACTAGAGATAGAATATTTATTAACAATAATGTGACGATGACTAACAATAATATTTATATTAACAATAATTATACTAACCCCATAATGAAAGTGATAATATTTTCTATTGGTAATAATAATTACTATCAATACCGAGTCTTTTCATGATAATACTTACGGATAGTAAATAGATATAAGTGTCTAATAATCATAGTTCTGTTTATAATATTCAATGCTAATATGAAGAATCAGTCAATGGTTAATCCTGCTTAATACATTATTTATGGTTAAAGTCTTAACCCAGGATTTGGATTACCTAGGTCTAGGGTTTCATCCTTGAGTTCAGGTCTACGATAAATTTTAGGATTTGAACTCTAGTTGGTGTATCATTAATTACAATATAAACTTAATAATTACAAGATAACTATTAGCATTAGTGTTATAATTTATATTAGCTAACATAGTAATAAAAATCATTATGATGAAAATTAATAATATAATTATAGTTGATGATAATAATATCAATAACACTAATTAGTACATTGTAATATTAATTATTATTTCTAGTCAATAGCATTAAAATAACATTAATCGTTACAACAGATAGAAAATAATAACGATATTATTAATAACAAAAATAACTAATGACGAATCTGACTGATGAAAAGAAATGAAAATTCTCACCTTGTTGACTTGGTTCGAGGTCATCCACACGGGATGAAGCATGCTAGAGGTCGAGGCCCTAGATAGCCTAGCCATTCGTGCATCTACTAGACCCATGAGCAGTTTGTGGGCTAGGTTCGGCCCAAAATGGTGGCTGGATTTTAGTCTAAACCAAGTCCAGATTGGTGGTTGGGCCCGGTCCAGATCACGGCCCAAAATGAGGCTGGGCTTAGTCCAGGCCCACTGTGTGGCCCCAACAGGACTGGGCTGACTGGCCTGGCCCTATTGTGTTTCCCCAATGTGACTGGGCTGCGTCCAGGCCTATCTGTGTGGCCCCAATGGGACTAGGCTGCACTCGACCCACGACCCAGAATGGTTTGCTAGCTGGCCCAGCACTTTGCTGGAAGTCTAGCTCAGACCGCAACTCAGCAGACTCGGCAGCTACACGCCTTGTTCTCTCTCTCTCTCTCTCTCTCTCTCTCCTCTCTCTCTCTCTCTCTCTCTCTCTCTCTCTCTCTCTCTCTCTCTACTCTGCTCTGCTGGAATCCAGCGGCACCCGAACCAAGCCCAAACTGGACCCATTGCTAGCCTGGATCGGACCCAACTCAGTTCGAAGTTGGCCCGAGTCGTCTGATGCAGCAGGTAGTGCGGCAATGGCACTGCCATTTCTTCTCTCTTTCTTCCTGCTTCTCTCCTCTCCTTCTCGCTGCCAAATAGTCCACAATGTCAGGACTCGATTCAGCCCGACTTGGCCAAGTCTGCGCAGCGGCAGCTTGGTGCAGCAACCCAGCCTTGATTGGACCTTCCACCGCAACAACCCAGATGACTGCTGGTGATCTGATGAAGTCCGGAAGGCCCACCTGATGGACATTCAACGGCCACACAACCCGATCGGTGATTGTTTCTTGTCGAGGAAGAAGACCCGCCATTAATGGCGGATCTCAAACGGAAACTCCTTCTTTCGATCCGAAGGCATTGGGTGGTTTGGTTCAGCTCAAGGTGGACGTGGATTTTCAAAGGTTGAATGGAGCTAGGTTGGTGGGTTCGGATGGAGAAGAAACGGCTAGCAAAAACCAACCCGATCTTTGGTTTGCTAAGAAAGCCCTAAACCAAGGGAAGCAAGGGCTGAGATATGTCCAAATGGACGACTAGGATTGAGGAAGGAGGGCTCACGCGGATTGTCAAGCTGGCAGTGAGAATAGTTTCCGTTTTCTGAAACAATATGTTTGTAGGGCCTATTTGCACCAAGGATCATGTGTCCACACATACAGGAAAACCTGATACAACAGTTGGGTTTTGGTCGAGCCCACTGTCTGAGTCAGATGGACGATTTGGATCGTCCAGATGGCCAATGTAGGTGGGCCATTGACCAAGGAAATGGACACTCGTTCGTCTGCTGGTGAAACCGAGAGAGAGAGAGAGAGAGAGAGAGAGAGAGAGAGAGAGAGAGAATTTCTCTTTTTAGAGAAACCTTAGTCACCGACTGCTTGACCGAGCTGCCCCGTCTAGTGCACAGCGAGTGCACGTGCCTCCTATGCACTTACAACTTGAGGTGGGGTCCACCATGATGCTTACATGAGATCCTCACTGTCCATTCCCTTTAGAGGCCCCACTAAGGACCTTTGACCGAAGATCGGTCAGATCCAAAGCTTAGGTGGGCCATACGAATTAATTAAGCCCTTTTTAGGTGTCGATTACATCGTTCCGACGGTCGGATCATTTCGAAATTGAACGTCAACGGTTAAAAGGGTGTTAATGGGTCATGTGTACATTCAAGACCTCCATAATATATCACTGATCCAAATGTTAATATTAATATTAATTTTATTACTATTATTATTTATTTCACTTTATTATTATTATTATTATTATTATTATTATTATTATTATTATTATTATTATTATTTTCACATATGCATGTATTTTGTGTTGTGGGTCCCGCTCTGTTGGTTATTAGGATTATCTGTCTCATGAGTTTATATTATTATTATTATTATTATCATTGTTACTACCTATACACATTGTTATTTATTTATCTTTTTATTTATTTATTAATTATTATTATTATGAATTTAAATTAAAATTGCAGGGCCTACCTCTAATGGGAAGTATTCCTCTAGGTGAGTCGACCACTTCGAGTTATGTACCTCATTCTTCAATTAATTTGACAGTTAAGTGAGCCACACCAAGTGAACGTCCACTTATCAACTCCCGACATCCTAATGATTCAAATAATTCGACGGTTGAATTGACTCATCTTAGTTATTAATAGCCCTAGGAACCCTAAGAAATATTTAGGTGTGATCTGGTAGTCACATATGGGGGTAGATGATCCGATTTGTGTTTCCAAAGGGTAGATAATCCAATGAGATGTTGTAACCTGATGAATGGTGGATCATGTGACCTTGATCCCTAATTTACTTTACGTGATTTAGTTGTACTAAATAGGTGTATTTTGACATATCATCATGATCCAGATTCTAATGGTAGGATTATTTATTTATTTAAGCACAAGATCTATTAATCTAGGTCTTACATTAGATGATGTACGGTTAGGTTTGTCTATTAGTGAATTTGGAATCCTAAAAATAGGTATCTCTAATGGTATAGTGATCCATCTTGGAAATTGACGGATGGATAGCTTGATGTATGGATTGGGACTGTTATTAAGGGTTGGATTTAGGCTAAAATGAACGTGAAGGTTCATTTAAGCTAGGCTTGTATTTATACTAAATTAGATTACATGGTAACACTCGAGTACTGGAAAGTACGGGGTGTTACAAATGGTACCATATGGAATAGGTGAGTCCCACAACGTATGGTCCACAGCCATTATAATGCACGGTCCACATCTTATGATATAAGCGTCACATTGACGCACGAGACGCGACTTTAGAACCGCGACGACGATGCGGTCGCAATGGCATAGGTCTTAAGTTAAGTTGACTCGAGTTCACAGATCGTAACTCAGGGTCGCTCGCAAATGCTATCTACATGTCGCAGGTCACCGGTATTCGACCAGGAGGACCGCGGGATCCTATGGAACAGAATGGTTATTAGGACACAGGCTTGACACTACTAGTAATGACAATAGACAGTTGAAGGATGCTAGCATCTAGACATGCCCAAAATAGACAGCTGAAGGATAACATTCAATCCATATGAAACATCAATGTGTAGCCCACCTGATGAGTGGGACTTATCAGGTGGTCCACACTTGCATGAAAGTGAACAGTATGCTGATGAGGACTATTCCTTGTAACACGCGTATGTGGGCCTGTGGTCTACTTGATGAGTGCACTGGGCCTATTTTCAGGCTAGGACACTGACAATGGACCTGCCCGATAAAGGCCCCAGATATTGCACAAGTGTGGCATTCAGACATGCCACTCCTGGGATGGTTGTGTTTGCTGTTGTGTGCAGATGCTGCAAATAGCATTACTATTTAAAGAAACATGAGCACAAAACGAATAGAATTGCATGCACAAACTAAATCACATAACGTTAAAGCTTGAACTCATCACTTTAAACTCAGCTAATGATGGTATTTCTTTCTTATACGTAAGTGGATATTTTCAAAAGAGAACCAGTTGCCTACAACAAGCATGGTACGGTCCATTTTTGTGATCGTACATAAAGTTAACCTACAGCTGTAGAAGGTAAGCAGCCCTCAACATTGTAATTTGTACAATCTAGAAAAACACCAGTATAAGAATTTCACAACTTCCAAATAGTTTGTTTGTTTCCACACAACTTCTAGCAGATTAGCAAAAACCGATGGTTCTTCAAAGGTCCATAATTTTCCAGAGGCTGTTGCATATCTCCACAGGGTTTGTCTTTGCAGATTCAAACTCAAACTTCTCAACAATCTTTCTATCCCTTTCAACAATATCTGTATGTTTTGTTCAGGAGGAATATATATGTATGTATGTATGTATAACAGAAGACAATGCCACAGTCCACCTGGAACTGAATTGCCTGGGTTAGCAGCCTACCTCATCTAATGAAGTTCACAAACTAAATAAAAGAAAAAATTTAAAGAAAAAACAAATGAAAGCAAAGAAAATTTCCATAACACATGAACATTTAAACAGAAGGATACGTCCAGAAATTCTGTATTGATCAGCTAAGTCTGGGATGATATTTGTCACTGAAGCATACATAGAAAGCATGTTCCTGCATGATCAAACAAAATCACTGTGTTCGTCTTCCTTCTCCTTTTTCCTTTCATCAATTTGTATGGAAGCAATGCATGGGCAGCGAAATGTAATTGAAGGTGGTAGAACACAGATTTGATACATACTGTTGAGCAGATTGTTCAGTATCCCGCGTAAAAAAAAAATGTTGATGAACTTTCTTAATAAACCAGCATATCCATGAATAAACAAGATGCATGCTATTTGATGAATTATCGAGCAAAATCAGAGTGATTGGACCAAGAATGCTGCACAACTTTTTAGTGATAATAGTACACACTTTGCATCTGTTGCAAGACAGCCTGACTAACAGGGTTTTGCAACAACCCCCAAAAAAAAAACAAGGGACTAAAGTTTGAAATGTGGGAATTTGGCACACTTGAGTGAGATTCGAGCCAATCATTTGGTGAGCCCAAACTGTAGATGCCTTGGCCCATAAGTACCAGTCCGCAAATCAGGTGGGCCATGTGTGAACAAAAGAAATTGACAGTCGCAAAAATTGACAACAACCCACATTCAATGTACATGGCAGCTTGAATATGGTACATCGGACATGTATGTCACACTGGCATGAGTCAGCCTCCCACCCCTCGGAATGGGATTTGCATGACTTCCAGTCATAGCTGAGAGAATGAATGCATGAAAAACAACCTGAACTCTTCTGGTCATCATGCTGACATCTTAAAACCTTGAAATGGGAGTCACATGAGCATGCTGTTAGAGTTCAATATTAAAATGATGATATATTTCATTGGACAGTAGCCATGTTGATAAAAATGCAAAAAGAAAAAGAAAAAAAAAATTTGTTGTGAAATGTGGTTACACCCACACGGGCATCAAGCTAGATGAAAAGATTCACGGAAACACCAAAAGAATACATAGGTCTGCACAACTAGATATGATACAAAGCTATCTCAACCAATCGTCGAAGTGCTAGAATGCCTTGACTTGTGTCTGCGGACCCTGATTGGGAAGCATTGTTGTATGCGAAACCATTTAATGGGTTATCTGTGACAAGTCCAGTGCATTATGAACTATTCTTGAATGGGCAGGAGAAATGTAAAAGCAAGACACAATATTCCACAATGGTAATGGTGGTTGTAATGGCCACCACCATTACCTTTACGATACAGGTTGTAACAGCTGTTACGGCCCTGTAACGGCCATTACGATCTCTTTTTTTCATTGAAAGAAAAAACTCGAAAAACCTATATTTACCCCATAACATTTATATATAAATAAATAAATAAATAAAAATCCGAAGAACCTGTATCTGCCCTGTAACAGACCATTACGAGGCTGTTACAGTCTTTACAGGGGACGTAATGGGCTGTTAACGGTGGTTACTGGTCATTTTTTCTATAACGGCTCTTATGGTCGTTACGACCCCATAATGTGTAACGGTTGTCACCGTTACCTTTACGTAACATCCTTTACGGCCCTGTAACAGCCTTTACAGCACACCATGCAAGTATTTTATCAATAAATTGATGTTAATTGTCAAAATAAAAATTATGACGTAACATTGATAAAAGTTGTAAGAACAGTGATTGGTGGAAGATTTTCAATGGTCACGTACATGAGAAAACAGAAGAGCATACGGGCAACGTTTCAAGTAACTTTCCGTGCAGGATAATGGGCGGAAAAACATTTTCCATTAAAACTGGAAACAGAATTTATACAAATTGATCAAGGACGCATAGAAATTGGAATAAAGAATTTTAGGAAATAGAATATTGGAATTGCAAAATAACAGCCATCGAGAACATAAAAAGAGGTCATGCCATCACAGTACTTACTGTTGCCTTGATGCATCTTTCTCGATTTTCTTTAGATTTCCCTTTCGTTCTTCAACAGAGACCCTTTTATGTTCCAGATCATCAATCTCATCCATAACTATTGTGTTGATGTAAAATGGAAAGTAAACCATCAATTGGAATGCGATCAGTGCCTCTGCCCAAGATTTCTTAAATAGACTACCATATAATCAACTGGGTACTTATCTAAGTTCCTCGCGAAGCAGTCGTTCCTTTTGCAGTTCTTCTTCCAACTCATTTTGAGGGCGCTCTAGTTCTATATTGGTGCCAATTTCATTCTTTGCCTCGTCTATGTTTTGCTCACATGCATTTATCTTCTTCTGATAGTCTGCAGCACAAAACAATACGTCAGTCAGAAAAGGGAAACACCATTGCGAATATTTGCAAAGCAAAATAAAGATTTTGAGCCCTCTTTACAGTTTTAGTTGTGTTGACTCAATTCCTGATTACCTTTTCATGGATGAGAAGCACAATGAAGTTCTCTTGGTAGGCTGTCAGCTCAGTCCACATTGGGATCAGTTTGAGCCTCGGTGTCCAAGGACCAGGCCTTGGCTCAGCTTTAGAGGAAGATAATGCTCTGGTTAGGTATGTATACAGTTTGGGAGGAATCTCCATATCTCACTACTACCAAACAAGGCATTTTTTATGTTGTTCGAGTAATAAGTCGATCACCTTGAAGTTGTGTATCACACCTTAAGGTACAACAAGTCTTCAGCAAGGGGAAATCAATCTCTACTAGAATAAATATGTTGACGTTGAGCGGAATGTGTCACTTAACTTGAAAATAAAAAATAGTAATAATAAGAATAATAAAAGGAATTTTGCATTTAGGGGGATAATCCTGTATCATAGAAGAATATGAGGCGAATTATAACATCAAGATATAACAATGTAGTATAGGGTAATTTCCAGCACTGCTTGCAAGCTAATATGGACTAGTTACTCTCAAGTGTGGTGACCCGATCTCTATGATATGAGACAGCCAGATTTCTATCCAAATTGATTAAGGTCTAGCATTCAACAAAACAGCAAAGACTGAAAGTAACGTTGGCAGGAAATCTTTAGTCCTTGCAAAAAAAAAAAAAAAAAAAGGATTGGGTAGGTGACATCATAAAAAACACACTTGGACATGACATATTTTGATATTCTAGCGTTTACACTACAAATGAGATATCAAAACCCTCCAGCTTGAGCAAGTACCAGGTATATTAAAATGCGTCAGCAATTTTTGTTGTTCTAGTCATTTTTTGTTTGACCTATTGTTTTTGTTTCATAATGCCCGCATGATGGAGCTTCTAGTTTTGCCACGTATAAAACTCAATGGAATCTCTCTTTCAAATTGAATGAAGCACTTCATTAATTCACCAGTCTTTTCTTATCTCATATTGACATTTTTATTCTCCGAATTTCACCTCTGCAACTATTAAATCAAACAAATGCCGGAAAACTTGGTTATCTCATGAAGAGTTTTGTGCACAACCACCTCCAAGGCTTTAAACATAGTGCTTTTTCTTGTCTGATGTATGAGGAAGCTCTTTGCAATCATAAGTAGCATTGTTTGGCACGATTTGATCAATATAGAGTAGATTTAGGCAAACAAAGATAATTCATCTGTATTGTTACACTATATGGTTTACAACATTACCCTAGTACTTATTCTGATGATGACATCTACATTTTGGGAAATGATGATCTCATGATGGGGACATCAGAGGACCTACTTGGTTGTACCAGAGACGGAGGCGACCACCCACATCAGCGCAACTTCCTTTGTGGATGGGACACGAGTTCCACATGGGGCCCATCGAGCCATTTTGAAGACCCCACATGCATTTGACGTGCATCAAAAAGACCCCACTTTAGGACGATGCATGTGGAATGCCTAGGAGACCATTTTAGTCAAGATTTTTATTTCGTGTCGATCCAACCATTGGATCTTGTTGATCATACTGTAGAAGCTTGTTTGGTGATGAATTCCCCAAGATACATTCTTCCACTTTCTCCTCTTCAAAATGTATTGTTCTTCTTCTCTTGTCTGCCTCTTTCCCCTTCTATTACAACCTTCTAAACCCATCAAAACTCCACTCAATCTTCCCTCTCTTTCTTCTCCTTTACCTAGACACATGTGGACTCGTCCGTGCGTCCGTACAGGCAGCTACGTGTGAGCTTCCGTTTGGGGTTTTCCCTCTTTAATTTTCCTCCAAAACTCCCTAATCCCTAGATCATTTAAATCCCTAAAAACCCTATTCTTAAATCTCCATCCATGAATACAAACCCTGATGAAAATCTGAATTTTTTTTGTAAAACTTTTTCCAAACCAGAATTTTGCTTGCATCTTTGTCTATCCATGTGGTTGTTGCACTACCCAGGTTAGATTAGAAGTCCCTACTTCCAAGTGGGTCACTCTTAAACTATTTTATATTTTGTGCACCGCGAATGTGATAACTTAAGATCTTCATGTTATAAATCTGAATTTCCCAATCTATTACATGGATATGCTTGATTTTACATTTTGATTGTTGAAATTAATGTGTAATTGATCTCTCATCTTGCATCCTAGGATAGTTTCCCATCATCCTACATCATCTCACAATTGTGAAATTAAGGGTCATCCTCAACATTATCTATAGATGAAAGATTTGGGATTGCTCATATCATCTTGGCATTCAGATTGCTTGATCCAAGGGCAGATATATATAAATCCTTAACGCTTGATTGTAAAAGCTCAAATTATCAATGACACGTTTGTTGTTAATCTAGACTTCAATGTCAAGGAAAATCAGACTGAAGGTGATCTGCTTCCATTATCTATCACCTATCAGCAGCTCCTTCAAGGACTTATCTAACAACTGTGCACGTGTATGTTACTCATGAAGCTCATTTATCCAATCAATTCATGACTTCTCAACAACATCCTCATCTCATCGCTATTACATGGTTCTACACAACCTAAGATCTTCTCCTGGGCATGGAGATTATGCATGCAACTGGGGCAGGTTAGGGGACCAAACCTAACCCAACCCAACCCGTATTTCGACCCGAGGTAGCCAATCTGAACCCAACACAAAGTCCTCTATACTTGACCCAACCTGACTTCAACCCAAGTACATGCGATAATACCCAAACTGACCTAACCTGACCGGAATTTGCTCAGCCTGAATTCAAATCAGGTTTCCATCTACCACCCTGAGCCCAACCCAAGGGCCTCAACAACACAACCCAAATCCAAGTTGCAGCCCCAATGGAGATGTTATCATTGCAATCACTTCTTCTTATGCTAATGCAAATTAGGGTTGAATATCATGAGTGCTGCCACTTGTCATTCCACCACCGCCTACTGTATGTCCCTTCATTCTTCACTAAGATCTTCGAAGAGCAAGAAAGAACAACCTATTGTTGCAAAATCAAGTGCTAAAAAATGAACGCCAGGTCATGCTTTTGGACTGCAGTGAAGTTTGTTGCATGATTGCACTGTTTCTCACCATGGCAGGTGCACCACCATTCCAATTGGAGAAAATCTCATGTCTCTTTGTTATGTTTCCTCTATGTTGTGGACCTTTCCACTAAATCACTCGAGAGTGATTTCTTTTCCAGTTGAGAAGTGTAGCTTATTAGTTACAGTAAGCCCCCAAGGGTATTTCTTTCTCCCTTCATCATGTAAGTTGTAACTTTTTCTTTCTTTCTTTCTTTCTTTTTTTTTTTCTTTTTTTTTCCCCTCTTCTTCTTAGTTTCTGTGTGTAAGGGTTAACTCCTCTCTTTTGATTAATATGGTCATAAATGTGTAGGCCAACCTCTCAAGGTAACAAGCTGATGACAAAAATGGGTTTCATGAAATTTGGATTCCATCCCTGATTTGAGTTGCATTCTCATCAATTCTGGATTTGTTCAAGATGGGTTTTGAATGAACAATTGCTGAGAAATTAAGAAGCTATGACATCCATGGTTCAGACTTAATTGAAAGTTACGTGTAAGAATCTTATGATATTTAACACAGACAATTGGGATTCCTCGAAGAGATTGGGCACCCTCAAGTCATGATATTTACAAAAGGATAGAACATCTTCATACCATACATGCATTCCAAAAATCCACCGGTCTCTTGTTTATTTTATGTCAACGTGTTCTCTCAATGATCAAGGGTATTAACTATGAAATAGAGGACTTTTTGCTCCTAGCTCATTTCAATAGGTACCCACTAGAAGTTCGAAACTCATGACCCAAATAGCATGTAACATCTTCAGCTGATACAAAAAGTTGTCCAGCCCCAGGTTCCCTTGCCAACCTCAGAATTCACCTTGGATGCATGGAACAACACATGAGCTCCAGGAAAGTACCCAGACATGCCATCGATTACATGAAACCACACATATGGTTACAACTAGGAGAGGTTGCTTGGACCCAACCCACTTTTGGAAAGGCCCATGAGTTGGGCTTCGGCTGAGAGTTCAAGCCCGATAACATCAAAGAACGGTACATGGGATTGAGTCTGCCTATGCTTGACAGTCACTGCCCAGCCCAACTTATTTAAGCCATTCAACTGAGAATTTGGCAACTTGCCTTGCTGGCAACCTTGTTTCTCAGTGTGGCCAGCCCAAGCTTTAGGGGTTTTTAGTTTATAGTAAACCGTTGTAAGCGGTGGTTAATGGCTGTGCATGGGCAAAAGGGGTCGTTTGGCTGATGGTAGCAAATTTCTCCAATCTCCCAAGGCCACATATATTCATTCCGAAGCCAGCTACAATTGGGACTGTTATTGAAGTTTGGACTTAGAATCTCCAAATAGGAATGAAAGTGGACCGGGCCACTAACCCAGTCTGCATTAGGAATGATTGGAGCCAAGAAGAAGGCCTGTGGGCTGGGCCTGGGCATGAGTTTTGAGGCCCTAAGATTAATCAAGATGGGCATGAGATTTGGAATGTATAAGATCCTCAATTTAAGATAATTGGGTAAATGAGCTGGGCCAGGTCTAGGCCTTTCTGTTTTGCTAGCTAGCAAAGCAGGACCAACCTTCGGCTTGGATATCTATGACAAGGGCAGGGATCGGATGAGCCTCGGGCTCCACTCGACAAGGCCCATTTACAAAACCTCCAGCTCCAAAACACTAGGACAAACATGGAGAGTTTCAGTTTTACTACAGTTAGTGATGCAAACCCAAGAGGGAAAGCAAATAAATCAATAAGAAAATAAAGAGATTGTGGAAAAGATCCAACAATCCTCCAGCCGGATGCTAGAGATCACAAATGCAAGACCGTGAGCAAACTCAACAGTCCTCTAGTCTAGAACTAGAGATCACTTTCCCTCCCTTCAACAGCCACCATAGAGAAAGGAAGAAAATTTCATAAAGAGAATATTGATCAACTTGTCTTATTCTATAGGACATAGGTCCTACTTATAATCAACCTTATAATCTTTAATAAAAAACATGAAATCTAAAAATCTATGAAATAGGAAAGCACCTAAGTAACAAAGAATTCTGTTATGGGAAAAATGGAGTGACCCATGAAAAGAGGTCAAACCAACAACCGACATGAGCCAATGGGTCAAACTATTCCAAAAGTGACTATTGGCAGGGAAAGGCCGACCATAATATAGGTCGGCCTAACTATTGGTCGGTACAACCATAAGATAGGTCGGCACGATTATAGGTCGGCACGGCCTTCGACGAACTTCCCCGAATGACAGCTTAGTAAGAACTGTTAGGCTCGACAAAGGAAGCTAAGAGCTATTAGGATCAACGATCACAAGGACGTCACAAGCCTGCTCGATCGATATCAACATCGGGATGATACCGACCCATCAATAGCTCGGTACCACCTACCTCCGAGGCGCGATTTGCCTCTACCATCCGACCTTGCCTAAGGGTCGGACAGGTCTATTGGTTTTCAAATAATGCTTGCTCTTATCCAAGGCGAACGGCTCGAAGATCTCTCCCGAGTTCCCTGGATGACAGCTTAGTAAGAACAGTTAGGCTCGACAAAGGAAGCTAAGGGCTATTAGGATTGACGATCACAAGGACGTCACAAGCCTGCTCGATCGATATCAACATCGGGATGATACCGACCTATCAATAGCTCGGTACCACCTACCTCCGAGGCGCCATTTGCCTCTACCATCCAACCTTACCTAAGGGTCGGACGGGCCTATCGGTTTCCAAATAATGTTTGGTCTTATCTAAGGCGAACGGCTCGAAGATCTCTCCTGAGATCTCAAGAGATAAGGTCGGGATCTTGGAGATCTTGGACACCCACGATCCAAGGAAGATCTCAAGGATCTTCGGAGTCCTAAACAGGAAAGATCTCCAACAGTGTGATCTTCCCTCTAACAAACAAGATCTTCTGACCGTGTGATCTTCCCTCTCGTATAAATAGGGAAGCCCCTAAACAGTGAAAGGTATGCAACTCATAAACCTAAAGAGACTGATGACTCTTTTCCTTTGAACCAATTCCACAAAGACCTAGATCCTTGACTTGGGCATCGGAGGGTCCCCTGCATTAGCTAGGGTCTTCCTTTCGTCTTTTGTCTCTTGTGTGTATCCTTCAAAAATTGCATCAACACATTTTAGGGCCTGTTTGGATGCCTGTAACTTTTTTAAGTTGTAAGTAAGTTACATGTAACTTAGTTACAGGTGTATCTAAGTTACAGGTAATCCTGTTTGGATGTAAGTTGTAACTTAGTTACAGGTAACTTTGTTTTTGTGTTTGGATAACCTGTAACTTTGCAGGTGCGATTCTTCCCAAGGTTTTGCATTTCAAAAATTCCAACCGTTACCTGTAACTAAGTTACAGGTAACTTGAAAAACGACTTTTTCTCCTGTAAGATTTTCAGCCCTTTCTCCTGTAACTTAGTTACAGGTTGAGAGAAAGTCACCTGTGACTTTTCTCCCCCAAACACCAACTGTAACTAAGTCACCTGTAACTTACTTACATTTTAGAGAAGTTACAGGCATCCAAACGACCCCTTATTGCATCAACACATTTTATAGCTAGGTATCCTTCAGGGTCTAAGGAGGGTCCACCAGAAAATTGCATCAACACATTTTATAGTTAAATGCCTAAAATAAGAAGATACTTAGATAAGAAAATATTTAAAATTATTCCCTGCCTAAAAAATAAAGATATGAAAGAAAGAGCAGATTTCCTAATTTAGAGATTTCAAAAAAATGGAAAGTGATGATGGCTAAAAAAAGGAAAGTAGGCATTTTCTTGTGCACGCATGCGGAGCGTGCTTGCGTGAGATGCGGGCCTTTTCTTCAAATCTTGATCAATCGGCACGTGTGGCCATTTGGTTGCATCAGCTAGAAGACGAAAAATCTCAAACATTAACTACCGACATACAATGATTAGGAAACACTAATTCCAACATTTGAAGCGAATCGAAGTGGCGAAATTTGTAAGATTTTCTTTATTTAAATTGAAAAAAGCATGATTCCAAAGATAATGAGAGATAAAGATGGGGGTAAGGGAAATCGACCTTGTATTTGGATACGAAGATCGGATCGATCAGCTTCGCAAGAAGATCGGAGCTTATTCGCCCCATCCAGCAAGTGAATCAAAGGGTTGATGTCCTTCTTGTTCTTCAGGATCGAAACAAGATCGTCGCTGTAGGACATGAGGGTCGTAACATCGATGGTTTTTGTGGGGAGATCCGCCATCCGAAAATGCCATATTCCTCTCCTTCCCCAAATGGCCGAGATTTGAATGTGAAAGTGGAGGAATGGGGTGTATGACCGATAACCATGACACCTCCTGAGGGGAAGCGCGGGAGGTGAAGTGATCTAAAATAAGCTGTGTGGAGCATTGCGCTTTATGGCGTTTATATGACTTCGAATCCGTTCGTCTCATGGGCGCCTTCGGTGGATCCCTAAGTGTGGGCCCCACCATGATGTATTTTCCTTAATCCACTCCGTTCATCCGTTTTTAAAGATCATTTTAGTACGTAATCCGTAAAATAAATTGGATCCAATTCTCAGGTGAACCACACCATACGAAACAGTGGTGACTAAATACCCACATTAAAAGCTTCTTGAGGGCCACCGGAATGTTTATTTCCATCCAACCTGTTGATAAGGTGACTAAATATCATCTTGATCCAAAACTTTTGTAGCCCACAATGGTCAATCACCATTGTTTCCTGTGGTGTTGTCCACCTGAGATATGGATCCACTTCATTTTTGGGATCATGCCCTAGAATGAGATGTCAAAACGGATCAACGGTGTGGATGTAGGCGTTTTTTTTTTGTTTTCTATTTTATAATGTATTTGTTTTTATAAAGTATATGATGAGATGCGAGTACAATCTCAAAGCAATTGTCCGGTCTACATTTATCGACGAAAAAGAAGATGGCTGTTGTGTAAACTTTAATTTGAGCACGGAGAGAAATTCAAACTAAATTCCTATCTAATTGAAGTGTCGTAGTCTTCCACGCGAGATGGGAATAAAAAGCGTGTGCAGGTTTGGGGACTGTACGGAGATAAAAAGCGAGTTGAAGAAGCATACAGGAAAAAGATTTCAATCAAAAGTAACCGGAGAACTTATGAGATTATCTGAAAGTATAATGTTATAAAATATTATTGGACATGGGTATAATGCATTGATGGACCAATTCGATTGGCTTGAAGAGAGATGAGATGAGTACATAAAGGTAATTATAAAATTTTGTTATATAGTTAAATAAAAATTTGCCTTTCATCAAATTAAGACATGATTTTTTGATATTTTATTGTAAGCAAATAAGAATGCAGCCCAATTTCAAAATATACCACTAGTATTTGAGAACGAATTGAGGACCTTATTTGAAGGTTTTGTTGCAACTGGTGCTCAAGCCTAAACAACACATAGTGACAATCTTCCTGAGGAGTATTTAGGTCATCATATCAAATACCTTCAAATAATTTTATTTTCATTTAATAAAAAATAATTTTTTTATAATGTAAAATATTTCTAAACAGAATATAGGGGCAAATGTGTCAAATTAACATATTTTAGACATTTCAGATGTTTGTTAACAAACAGGTTGTTTCAAATTCAGTACTTAATTTTCAGACTTCAACCATAATTACCAAACAAGTTTTTTGACTTTAGATTTCAGATTTAACCTTCAGATTTCAGATTCAGGCTTTAGACTTCAAATTTAACAAACGGGGCCTTAGTCGAGTTTAAGTAGTAGTTGGGGCAATGAGTTTGAAACCGATTAAAACTCCTCTCCTTGAAGCTTCAAATGAATTTAGAATTCCTAATCTAATAAGGACATTGTGCATGTGTAACACAGTTACAGAGCACCACCCTTAACACGAATTTAGACTCACAAGTAAATGGGGTCCATCGGTGTACCCGATCACTTTATCCAACCTTTGGGAAGATCCTGACCATTGATCAAGTAGGCCCACTTTATAAAATTATTACATTCTCCCACTTGGGACACATTGATTAATATCTAAGGTTTGTAGACACCCCACATTCGAGCGATGGCACTCTTTATTTTAGATCTCATTCAACCCCTGATCAAGGCAGATACATAGTTGAAAGCATGCCAGGAGTACAATAGACAGTTTAGATTTATCCCTATATGGATTAGAGTGAATCTAAATAGCAGACTACTGAATGTAATCGTGGGGAAACCGTCTTTGAACAAAATCGTTCGTCCCACAGTCAGTTGCTGTAACACCTTGAAAATCGGGGGCCGAGCATAAGCTCAATCTCCCGAGTTCCAAAACATCACTTAAGCAACATAAATAATGATGATTGAATGTTGTCTATATTAATGCACTAAACATGAATGGGATTATACCAAAATAGCATATCATATTCCAAAGACAGTTGAATTTCGCAAGCGAAAGACTATGATAAGTATATATAAAGCATATAAGTGATTGTAGGTCTCCTGAGTATGATCATGTTACTAGGTCAATTAATTACACGTAAAATTTTAAAATATACAAAATGTGTAATGTCATCTAATCAACAACCCTGTAAGCCTCGTCGATCAAAACATGGTCTACATAAACCCGCCTGATAGCTGCATATAGGAGAACTCCTCCTCGTCATCATAAAAGTCCGGCTCTGCTTCGTAAGCATCGCCATCATCTGTAACTACATCAGGGTCTGGTTGGTGTTTAAAGCACTGTCCCAGAACGTGGGAGTGAGTGATCAACTCAGTGGAGTTATAAGGCAAAGGTTAACATGTTATCAATTCAATCAAGCAGTAATGATAAAGCAATACAATCAAACATCCCTAAGTACTTTGGTTAATTCAAACATGATATGTATTAATGGTGCATGCCCTCGCCTGCACTCCCTCTACGATCTTCCTCTTATGGTCGCGGCATGCACCCCTTCTTCTGTGCTCAACACCAACGCCAAAGGCACATGCAATACGGTGCATGAGCGTGATTACCGAGTTCTTATTAGATCTTTTCATATAGTAGGATTGGGAAGCTAAGGTACTTCCCTTATATCATTTTCCAAACAATTATCCATTTTAGGGTCGTCAGTCTTAGCTAGTCTCATACGATGTTGCGGTTTCAAGTCGCTACAAAAGGCTCGTCACCTCAATGCAGGCGTAGCTTATACTATAGTTACTACGGAAAGGCTCGTCACCTCAGCACAGTCTCAGAATATGCTCGAGGTCACTACGAATGGCTCGTCACCTACTCGTAGGCCGACAGCTCGAATACAGTGTCCCATACCACCGTATTCGACTCACGAGCTTAGGTTGCTCACTGGTCAGTACGGGTGGGCTCGTCACCCCAGTGTAGGCCGACAACTCGACCACGGTGTCCCATACCACCATGCTCGGCTCATGAGTCTTAGCGGATCAAGGTACCAAGGTAAACGGGTTTTGCACTGGTAAGTTGGTACCTTAATTCAAACAGTAGCGTCCATACATGGTGAACATACAACGGGTCAACCGGGTTGCTTGACAAGCTCGACTGGTATGAGCATACGTTGAGCCGATCGACATGGGGCGCGTAAGCACTCCGTGTGGCCTAATCACTGCTAATAAGCAGCGTACGACTCGGATTCATCGAACATGTCCTGTATGGCGAAACAACCTCAGCCACTAACTCAAAAATCATTACCGATCGCCTGGACTACATCGTAGCCCCAAACACACTCTAAGCAATTGTATACGCATGTAGTAGCCAAAGATAGCATGTGACAACTAAAATCAAAGATAAATCTCATTTGAGCATTTCAACGAACACATAGTGTACATGTTAGCATACATAGGCATTTCAACAGTAAATCACATAGTAGTACGATAGGTTATTGTAACGACTCGAAAAATCCCGTACAATGGCCCGAGTACCACCTCAGGCAGAAATCACTTAGGATCAAATCCTTTAGAAATTGGACAAAGTTAACTAAGTGCTAAACTAGATTACCATGAAATCCGCTTGAATCACTTTAAATACGATCTGTAAGACCCAAAACTTGTAGAATCATTGACGTTACATTACTCTAAAATCTAGGATCAATCTCATTACCCGGCTGCTCTCGGGAGCATCACGAAACTCCGTATCAGATCTGGACCACACATCGGAAATCCGAATAATACGAAGTTATAGAATTAAGACCACCTTGCTGGGCTTGACAACCGTCTCAGAAGTCAAAACCAGATAGTGTTCCATGGCTATTCGCTTGAGCCCGTAGTGAGGAGTGTGAGAACACTTGGTTTTCTTTAGAAATCAAATCTTATTTAAGTAATCTGAGACTTGTTACTTGCGAGCTGATATAAGCAATCAAACCGTCAGAATCTGACCCAAATACACCCTCGGATCAGGAGAAATTTCATATACGTGTCAGTGTACTTGAAATCTCTGATCGAATTTCACTGACCGTTGAACTGAAACTGGTTCGCCACGTGTGATCTGGAAACCTAACTGGAACGAAAACTTAACTCGACCTAGACCCAAGGTCAGTGAGCTTAAGTCCGACCTTTGGCTCAAGGGGGGGCTCCAGAAGTGCTCCGTTGGATCGAAATGGACCCACTTTGGATATAACCTAAGTATACCTTAACCCTGGGTCTATTTTGGTTATATTTTAGCCTATATAAGGACCTTAAACCCTCTCTCATTCAGCCCATACGAATTTGAAGAAACCCTAGGAGAGAGAAGAGAGAAAAGAGAGAGAAAGTGTGAGAGAAGTGGGAGGATTTTCCTGATACTCTACCCTGCCACTATACAAGCTTAACCACCTCTTTCTAATCGCTTTCCCGGCGATTTCAGCTTCGTTTCTAGGTAAGAAACCCTAACCCTACTCTGATATAGGGTTCTGATCATTGCAAATGATGAAATAACTAATCTATTTCATTTTATAGGTTGCCAAATTGCCGTACACGAAGACTTAACAAATATATCGAGTTCATTACGCTTCTACGGCATAAGGTGCGGACTTTAGATGTATAGCTTATGGTTTTCAAGGCTCTCAATGTCGGTTAATAATTTATTCTCGACATGGATACTATTTCACCTGCAACATTCGTTGTCCGTCTTCCATTTTAGGTATATATGAACTATGTGTTATATAATGTATTCTATGTATATGTTGAAATATTCAAATATGTTTGGAATTTGAATTCGTGTTTAACATGTTTATTTGTCGTGAATATATGTTAAATACATGTGCGATAACCCCTTAGTGAAAGGACTTGCCCTAACTCACATCACAGTCCATATACCATATATGTGAGAAGTGTCTAGCCCAAGTGTTTGTGGAAATGTTTAAGTAAACCCGGATCCCGGATTCATGCATGCCATGATTTTCGTCATGGGTATACACGAGTGATATACGGGGCAACTCCCTAGTGAAAGGATTTGGCTAGCACATGTGCAATCATCACACGTCATGTATGATGATGTTTGTAGTCTATGTGTTTGTGAAAATGCCTGAATGTGCTAGCGTTCGTCTAGTACACCTTGTATGTGGATAGAGATACAAATCTCGGTTACTTTAATTGTGTGAATGATTTCCTACATGTACGCTTTATTGTAAATTCTGTTTTACTTATGCAATGATTTTGTGTGAAATCGTGTTTGTATTGTAATATGCTTTGATTGTAAATTCTGTTTCATAATATGCTTATGTGATTGAAATTCTTGAACTTATGGAATCCAGTACGGTGGATTGCCTCATATGATTACATGATGAAATGGATTGAGTTTGGGACTATGAAGTAGTCCAGGCAATCGGAAACGGAGATGAATGCGCGGCTGAGATTCATTCGCTATGCGAGATGTGTTCGACGAACCCGAGTCGTACTTCAGTTGATGGCAGTGGTTAGGCCACACGAAGTGCTTGCGCTTCATGTCATTCAATTGGTCGTACGCTCGAGCTAGCCGAGCTCGTCAAGTAACCCGATCTATCTTATGTATGTTCACCATGTTTGGACGCCTCTGTTTGAACCTAAGGTACCAAGCTTACCTGTGGAATCCCGTTAACCGTGGTACCTCGATCCACTAAGACTCATGAGCCGGGCATGGTGGTATGAGACACCGTGGTCGAGCTGTCGGCCTACGCTGGGGCTACGAGCCTCCCCGTAGTGACCATTGAGCAACCAGACTCGTGAGCCGATTATGGTGGTATGGTGATGGGGGAGTGGTGCAACGATTCCGTCTAACAGCCCTGACAGCCCTTTGTAGTGACCTCGAGCGTACTCTGAGTCTACGTGGAGGCGACAACCCTTCCGTAGAAATAAGAGCACAAACTAGGCCTGTATTGATAAGGTGATGGGGAAGTGGTGTAACGATTCCGTGTAACAACCCTGACAGCCCTTGCAGCGACCTAGAAACACACCATCGTACGAGATTATCTAGGACTGACGACTCTAGAGTGGATCATGTTTGGAAATGATATAAGGGAGGTACCCTAGTTTCCCAATACTGCTGTTTGAAATAGACTAATAACAACTCGGTAATCATACTCATCATCGCATTGCATGTGCCTGGAAGATGTGGAGCACTGAGGGGTGAACGCATGCCGCGGACGTAAGATGGCGCCGTATGAGGGTGGTTAGGTGAGGTGCATGCATCACGACTGCATTTCATACTTGCATTAACAAGAGTACTTAAGATTGTTGATTGTACTGCTTTATCATTACTGCTTGACTGATTTGATAACATGTTAACCTATGCTTTATTGTTCCACTGAGTTAGCTACTCACTCCCACGTTACGGGACGGTGTTTTGGACACCCACCAGACTCTGTCTTGGATGCAGGTGTTGACGAGACGCAGGAGGTTGTGCCTAATTACTACGATGATCAGGATGAGTTCTCCTTCATGCAGTTCTCTAGAGGCTTCGCTTAGGCCATTCAGATGACGTGACTACGGGGTTTACCATTATAATTGTACCATTTTTTGGCATTTTGATTTTTGAAACTAATACATGTATATGGTGACTCAGTAAGGTGTTCATACTTTGGAGACCGATTGTGACGGTTTCTGGCTTTATACACATTTATATACATCTTTCAGTCTTCCGCTTGTGTTTTATAACTTGATCTGGAGTATGAATTACTGTTTTGGTATAATCCCACTCATGATTATTGCACTAACACAGACAACATTCAATCATAAGCATTTATGTTGAATAAGTGATGTTTTGGAACTCGGGTGTTGAGTTGCTACTCGACCCCCGATTTTCAGGGCGTTACAATTTGGTATCAAAGCATGATTTAAATTAAACCGGACCTGAGTTATGGTCTCACGACATACGCTAACGCATTTCGACTTAGGAGGGTGCGAGAACAATGTAGAAACAGTCTTAGGCATCCTAGTTTCGTCCAACGGCAAAGTTCACTGGAAAAGATCATTGTAATCGAGTCTTTACTCAAACCTGGTCGCACGGGTCGACCTTAAAACACTTCTAGACAATCAAACAATGGGTCTAGACCACAATCCACCCAATTCCAACCGTTGAAAATCGGTAAAATACCATTATGTATCAGAACATACTCGGAACGACCCGAAACGACTCGAAACGAAGTCGAGGGCCACACGATCAAATCCGGGGGAACCCACGGTGGACCCGAGGTGTTATTGGCACCTTGGGATGGGGGGTGGCCACCGCCCTACCGCGGCGGCACCGTCCTGAGTCCAGAGGACCGCTGCGGCGCCGCGCTTACCGCGGTGCACCGAGGTCCCCTTGGGCCGGGCTAGTCGAGCCGGTGCGGGTCGGCGTCGGGCCGACCCCTAGGTGTGTGTGGGGCCCACGAAATTTCGTGGGGACCCCTATATGTGGTCTGTTTTGCCCCCTTTCTGACTTCCCACCCTTCCAAGCCCTCTTTTCTCTTTCAACTTGCTGTTTTCTCTCTCAAATCTCTCTCCCAATCACCTAATCCATCATTTTCGGTCACAACCCATCCATCTCTATCGTCTACAGCACTCCCTACCTCCCTACCCTCTCCATTTTCTCTCATTTGGGCTCTTACATGCCCCATTTATAGCTAAAAATCGTGCACACTTTCTACCCCACTCCATCTCCCCATTTTTCTTCTCAAATCCCTGTTCTTTAGTCCTTTACAACCTCTCTTGAGGCTCAAACCCGTGGAGGATCAGTAACTCCAGCCCTTTCTCTCTCTTTCCATCACTTTTCGTCGCTTTTCATGGCCCTATTTGAGTTTATTACGGCCATTTTCTCCATCTCCACCATCTTTTCTCTCATAGAAAAGAGGAAGGGTGCCGTGGATGAGGCCGGGCCTAGTCGCCCAACCCGTCCAAGGAGAGGGACTGACGTCGGGGCTAGTACAAGTGCCGTCCGTGAGCATAGGTCGAAGCGAGACCTAGATCCCCAAGTTCCCATCAAAAGAGCGCTACCGATAGGCTTTAAGCACGGTCAGTTTGGTGGCCGCAGGGTTGTACTTGAAGCTCACGTAGAAGAGAGGCTGTTTGGACTACACCCGATTATGGATCACTTGGTGGACGTTGAGTGGGGTCCTATGTTCGAAGGTAAGACTCATGCATGTGAGGATACGGTTCGTACTTTTTACGCCCATATCCGAGACCCATCGCTTGATCCTCTCTAGTTCATTGTTTCCATTAGGGGGCAGAATTATACGATCAACGTGGACTTAGTGTCCCGAGTCATGGGAATTCCACGTGGTGAAGTACATGCTGGTGAGGATTTATTTAAGAGTGTGAGAGAACGAGATCGCCACACGCAGTACCTTTGTGGCCGACTGGTTCCCTGGACCAGAGGCAACTGCCTCCCATCGACGAGATTGACAGATGATTTCCGTTTGCTTCACTACATTTTCACGTACAATGTGTATCCACGGTGGGGCAACCGCATTGAATGCACTCATTTGATGGTGGACTTCCTGTATAGGGTTGGACATGGGGATAAGTTGTGCCTGCCCATGTTCGCCCTACTCCAGATAATCCAGACCACACGGTCTGTCAGAAGTGACATCTCACTCCCGTTTGGCCGTCTCATATGTAAGCTTACTCAAGAGGTCGGCTATAGACTTAATATGGATGATATTGCGCCGATTCGGATCATAAGCGATGCTACGCTTAACAACATGGGGATCGGTCTTCGGTAGCGCCAAGCCCGACTCGACGAGTCTGGGGAGAAATCTGATAGTGAAGGGGAGGAAAGCGTCGATCTAGAGGAGGAGAGTGAGGAAAGAAGTAGTGATGGGATAGAGGAGGAACATGAAGAGGAAGAGGAGGCTCAAGATACAGAGGAGAGCTCTCCGCCTGCGGCACTGGTGTAGGATACTGATTGGGCTGCATGGGATGCTCGTATAGCTCGACTGGAGGAGGATCATGCTGAGCTACGACAGGGTCAGGCGGTCCTGCGACAAGATGTTATGGACCTTCGGGGCCTTGTGAAGCACAAGTTCAAGAAGGTGACTAGCGCTTTGAAGACTATCCTGTGCTGTCTGTAGGATAAGGGTGCCCCTCCTCCATCGCCAGACTCGGATGTCTAGTCATCCATACTGTTGTCTTGTATTTTGCTTTAGTCACTGCCTTCAGATGCTTATATTTTCATGTTGTTGGGTGTAGTAGTTGGTAGAATGTTTTGGATGTTGAGGCTTTGGTTGTATTAGCTCCCATGTATCTCCTGTCATGATTCATGTAACTCTGTATTCCATGCATTATGACAATTTTGGTAATGAAATGCATAAGCCTCTTTAGCTATGAAGTGTGTGGAATGCTTAAGTGATTGTGTATTATGTTGCTATGCTTCATCTCACATGCGTTGCACCCTATGTTGTATAGGGCATGCCACGGAAATATACGCGGAGCATGGCACACCTCCTACTCACTGATACGATGGACCAGACTCCTTCCTACGGAGATGGTCTTACGGACTCTGGCTTAGGCCCGGATCGTGAGACAAGACCTACGTCTCAGCCTTCCACTGGTCCTACAGCTGGACTGCCACCTTTTACACCACCGGTTCGTGAGCAGAACCGGGCATCCTCTTCGATACACTATGAGCCACAGGCTGCTCCACCTACTGATAGGTTTGAGCAGTTGATGATGATGATGCATCAGCAGCAGATGCAGCAGCAGCAGCAGCAGTAACTTATGGCCACTATTGTAGGGGCCTTATCTCAGGGTGGAAGTGTGACTCCACCTTCACCATTTACACGTCCTACTGAGACTACAGAGCCTCCTGCTCAGGCTGAGGATGTGCCTCCACCCACACCTGCTGCGTACCCTACGGGGGACGTGGGTACTCGCGGTCTTCTCGAGCGATTCCAGCGCTGAGGCCTCCTACTTTCACGGGTTCTCACAGACCCGAGGAGGCTGAATACTGGTTAGACCGCATCTCCAAGATGCTACGGATGCTCCATTGTATGGAGCAAGAGTAGGTTGAGCTGGCCACCTTCATGTTTGAGAAGGAGGCTAGCTTATGGTGGGACAGTGTCCTACGGACAGTGGCAGTTGGATATGCATGGACATGGACGGCTTTCGAGTTCTGTTTCCATGAGAAATACTACCCTCAGACCTACCGACACGAGAGGGAGAACGAGTTTTTGCGCCTCAGGCAGGGAGGCATGTCAGTTACCGAGTATGAGCATCGCTTCACTGAGTTGGGTCGTTTTGTTCCAACTATACTTGCTGATGAGTAGATGCAAATTAGACGTTTTTCTGAGGGCTTGCGACCTGACATCCGGTCAAAGATGTGTTGTATCAGTATACTCTCCTATGCCGAGCTGATACATATGTCTATGAGGGCAGAGCAGGATGTTGATTGGCTGACACGTTCTCGTGGTGCTATGGTTACGAGACCTCGACCAGATATCCAGAGCAGGCCATTCCTCGACAAGAGGCCACGTATTGACTCTCTCCCCAAGACCACGGCGCCAGTAGTTCTGATGAGGCGTCCAAGTGTGACCTGTACATACTGCGGGAGACCGGGTCACCCTACAGAGAGTTGTTTTGCCCAGATGAGAGACAGCGAGTTTGCACCACCGCAGCGGATTGATCGTCCTCGCCCTTAGGCCTTATTGGCTCCACCACTACGGACTGCACCTGCACATCCATCCTTCAGACTATCTGCACCTCGCGTTAGGCCGCCACAACGACCTATGATGCCTCAGCCCAACTGACCACAGCAGGCACGTGTTCATGCGCTCACAACAGAGGAGCCGGAGACAACACCTATGGCCTTCGAGGTCACTGCACATGTTCAAGGTACTCCTGTCTTTTTATTGGTGGACACTGGGTCCATTACTTCCATCATTTCATGTGCGGCGGTTAAGCGTCTAGCTTTACATACTACTCCCACGAAGGGCGTGAAACTCACTACTGCTACTGAAACTTTTTCTGATGTCACACGGGTGTGTGAGGGTTGCTCCATTGATTTGGGTAGCAGGACAGTATTCGTCGACCTCATTGTTGCTCCACTATGGCACTACGACATTATCCTCGATATGGACTGGCTCACCGAGATGTAGGCAGAGATTGATTGCGATACTCGGGTCGTGACAGCCAGCGGACCTGATGGCACGGTTTTTACTTTTCCAGTACAGGTTAGTTGAACATGTCGCGTTGGATGTTACGCCGTTTTACTTAAGCCTGTTGATGGGCCGATGTTAGGAGACATGCCAGTAGTTCGGGACTTCGAGGATGTGTTCAGGATGATCCCTGGATTACCTCCTCGGCGTGAGATCAATTTTACTATTGATCTTGTGCCCGGTGCGACCCCATTTCATTACCTATGTACCGGATGCCTCCATGTGAGATGGAAGAACTGAAGAAACAGATTGACGAGCTCGTAGAGAAGGGCTTTATACGACCCAGTGTGTCTCCTTGAGGGGCACCTATGTTGTTTGTCAAGAAGAAGGACGGGTCGCTACGATTATGTATTGATTATCGTAGGTTGAACCAATTGACCGTGAAGAATAAATATCCTTTACCCAGGATAGACGATCTGTTTGACCAGTTAAGGGGGGCAAAGTATTTTTCAAAGATCGATTTACAGTCATGGTATCATCAGTTGCGCGTCAGGGATGAAGACGTGCAGAAGAGGCTTTCAGGACCAGTTTTGGGCATTACGAGTTCCTTGTGATGTCGTTCGGTCTTATAAATGCACCGGCCGTGTTCATGGACCTGATGAACCGGGTATTTCGGCCATTCCTGTACCGATTCGTCATCGTGTTTATCGATGACATCCTGGTGTACTCCACGAGTCGGGAAGAGCACGAGGAACACTTACAGGCAGTCCTTGATATTCTGAGGAAGAACCAGTTGTTCGCGCAGTATAAGAAATGCGACTTCTGGCAGGAGGAAGTCAAGTTCTTGGGACATGTAGTGTCCAAGGAAGGGATAGCAGTGGACCTGGCTAAGGTAACCGTAGTGCAGGACTGGAAACAGCCTGGTTCAGTTACTGAGGTGAGGAGCTTTCTTGGTCTGACGGGCTATTATCGACGATTCATTCGGGATTTCTCGAAGATTGCCAGACAATTGTTTCAGTTGACACGGAAGGATCTGAAGTTCGCCTGCAATGAGAAGGCGGAAGTAGCTTTTCAGGAACTGAAGGACAGATTGACGTCCGCCCCTGTGCTAGTATTGTCAGAGCAAAGGGTCAAGTACACTATATACACTGACGCGTCTCACGTTGGTTTGGGTTGTGTCCTTATGCAGAAGGATAGGGTGATTGCATATGCCTTGAGATAGTTGAGGAAGCACGAGGAGAATTACCCTACACACGACCTTGAGTTAGCAGTGGTCATATTCGCATTGAAGCTCTGGAGACATTACCTCTACAGAGAGGAGTTCAAGCTTTTTTGCGACCACAAGATCCTTAAGTATATATTCACCTAGTGGGACTTGAATATGAGGCAGCACCGATGGATGGAGACCTTGAAGGACTTCAAGTTCGAGGTTTCCTACCATCCTGACAAGGCCAACCTTATGGCAGATGTGTTGAGCCGTAAGAAGGCTATAGCATTTGCGACTCCGCTGATAGTAGCAGAGTGGGATATGTTGGAGTTTGTGTAGGACTTCGAGCAGAAACCCACATTGGAGGAACCATTTGAGAGTATTGCGCACATTCGGGTGCGGCCACTAATTGATGACAGGATTATTGAGGCCCAAAAGGGCAATGAGCGGTTGGTTGAGCTTCGAGAGCAAGCTAACAACACCAGGGACTCTGAGTGGAAAGTTGACACTGATGGGGGCCTACGTTACCGTGGCCACCTATGCGTCCCTGACATTCCTGACTTGAGGCAGAAGCTTCTCGAGATTGCCCACAGATCGAAGCTTGCGATGCATCCTAGTAGCACGAAGATGTACCAGGACATGAGGCGATCGTATTGGTGGGACAACATAAAGGCGCATATAGCAGAGTATGTTTCCCGCTGTCTCACGTGCCAGCGGGTCAAGGCAGAACATCGCCGACCTCCTGGACTGCTTCAACCCATGCCCATAGCTGAATGGAAGTGGGACTTCATCTCTAAGGATTTCATATCGGGGCTGCCGAAGACGAGGAAGGGACATGATTCCATCAGGGTGATTGTGGATCGGTTGACCAAATCGGCTCATTTTTTCCCTATCAGAGTCACGAACTATGCAGAAGACTTGGCTAGGTTGTACATCAGAGAGATAGTCCGTCTGCATGGAGTTCCTTTAGAGATCGTGTCGGACCGAGACACGCGATTCACATTTATCTTCTGGACTCGTATCCAGGAAGCGATGGGTATGAAGCTGAAGTTCAGTATTGCGTTTCACCCTCAGACCGACGGGCAGATAGAGCGGGTGAATCAGATTTTGAAGGATATGTTGCAGGCCTGTGTTTTGGATTCCAAGGACAGTTGGAATGACTATCTTTCGTATGCAGAGTTTGCGTACAACAACAGCTTTCAGGCGAGTATTGGTATGGCTCCATATGAGGCCCTGTATGGTCGTCCTTACAGAACGCCGCATTGCTGGGCTGAGGTTGGCGAGCGCAGCTTGATTGGGCCGGAATTAGTAGAGGCGACCTCAGAGAAGATCGACATTATTAGGCATCGACTTCTTATAGCACAGAGTAGACAGAAGAGCTACGCCGATACAAGGCGGTGACCACTCGAGTTTGAGGTTGGAGATCATGTATTCCTTAGAGTTTCCCCTATGAAGGGAGTCCTTCGGTTTGGGAAGAAGGGGAAGCTCATAATGAGGTTCATCGGTCCGTTTCTGATACTTGATCGAGTGGGTGTTGTGGCATATCGCCTCGCTTTGCCCACACCACTTGCAGCGGTACACAACATATTTCATGTATCTATGCTGAAGAAATACATTCCTGATCCTTCACATATTATCATATGGGAGCAGGTGCAGTTGAGTGAGGACACTACATATGTCCTGCGACCGACGCGTATTTTAGACAGGAAGGAGCAGGTGTTGCGTAGCAAGGTAATCCCACTTGTGAAGGTATTGTGGACGCATCACACTGAGGAAGAGGCTACTTGGGACACAGAAGCCGAGGTTCGAAAGAACTACCCTCAGCTTCTCGAGGAGTACGAAAAGGTACTAATTTCGAGGACAAAATTTTTCTTTAAGGGGGGTAGATTGTAACGACTCAGAAAATCCCGTACAATGGTTCGAGTACCACCTCAGGCAGAAATCACTAAGGATCAAATCCTTTAGAAATTAGACAAAGTTAACTAAGTGCTAAACTAGATTAGCCATGAAATCTGCTTGAATCACTTTAAATACGATCTGCAAGACCCAAAACTTGTAGAATCATTGACGCTACATTACCCTAAAATCTAGGATCAATCTCATTACCCGACTGCTCTCGGGAGCATCATGAAACTCCGTATTAGATCTAAACCGCACATCGGAAATCTGAATAATACGAAGTTATAGAATTAGGACTACCTTGCTGGGCTTGACAACCGTCTCGGAAGTCAAAACCAGATAGTGTTCCATGGTTATTCGCTTGAGCCCGTAGCGAGGAGTGTGAGAACACTTGGTTTTCTTTAGAAATCAAATCTCATTTAAGTAATCTGAGACTTGTTACTTGCGGGCCTGATATAAGCGATCAAACCGTCAGAATCTGACCCAAATACACCCTCGGATCAGGAGAAATTTCATATACGTGTCAATGTACTTGAAATCTCTAATCGAATTTCGCTGACCGTTGAACTGAAACTGGTCCGCCACGTGTGATCTGAAATCCGACTGGAACGAAAACTTAACTCGACCTAGATCCAAGGTCAGTGAGCTTAAGTCCGACCTTTGGCTCAAGGGAGGGCTCCAGAAGTGCTCCGTTGGATCGAAATGGACCCACTTTGGATATAACCTAAGTATAGCTTGACCCTGGGTCTATTTTGGTTATGTTTTAGCCTATATAAGGACCTTAAACCCTCTCTCATTCAGCCCATATGAATTTGAAGAAACCCTAGGAGAGAGAAGAGAGAAAAGAGAGAAAGTGTGAGAGAAGTGGGAGGATCTCCCTGATACTCTACCCTGCCACTATACAAGCTTAACCACCTCTTTCTAATCGCTTTCCCGACGATTTTAGCTTCGTTTCTAGGTAAGAAACCCTAACCCTACTCTGATATAGGGTTATGATCATTACAAATGATGAAATAGCTAATCTATTTCATTCTATAGGTTGCCAAATTGCCGTACACGAAGACTTAGCAAATATATCGAGTTCATTACGCTTCTATGGCATAAGGTGCGAACTTTAGACATATAGGTTCTGGTTTTCAAGGCTCTCAATATCGGTTAATGATTTATTCTCGACGTGGATACTATTTCACATGCAAAATTCATTGTCTGTCTTCCGTTTTAGGTATATATGAACTATGTGTTATATAATGTATTCTATGTATATGTTGAAATATTCAAATATGTTTGGAATTTGAATTCGTGTTTAACATGTTTATTTGTCGTGAATATATGTTAAATACATATGAGACAACCCCTTAGTGAAAGGACTTGCCCTAACTCACATCATAATCCATATACCATATATGTGAGAAGTGTGTAGCCCAAGTGTTTGTGGAAATGTTTAAGTAAACCCGGATCCCGGATTCATGCATGCCATGATTTCCGTCATGGGTATACACGAGTGATATATGGGGCAACTCCCTAGTGAAAGGATTTGGCCTAACACATGTGCAATCATCATACGTCATGTATGATGATGTTTGTAGTCTATGTGTTTGTGAAAATGCCTGAATGTGCTAGCGTTCGTCTAGTACACCTTGTATGTGGATCGAGATACAAATCTCGGTTACTTTAATTGTGTGAATGATTTCCTACATGTACGCTTTATTGTAAATTCTGTTTTACTTATGCAATGATTTTGTGTGAAATCGTGTTTGTATTGTAATATGCTTTGATTGTAAATTCTGTTTCATAATATGTTTATGTGATTGAAATTCTTGAACCTATGAAATCCATTACGGTGGATTGCCTCATATGATTACATGATGAAATGGATTGAGTTTGGAACTATGAAGTAGTCCAGGCAATTGAAAATGGAGATAAATGCGTGGCTGAGATTTATTCGTCATGCAAGATGTGTTCGACGATGTAACGCCCTGAAAATCGGGGGTCGAGCAAAAACTCAACTCCCGAGTTCTAACGCATCACTTATGCAACAAATGAATGATGATTGAATGTTGTCTGTATTAGTGCATTGAACATGAGTGAGATTAAGCCAAAACAGCATATCATACTCCAGAGACAGTTAAATTGCAAGCGGAAGACTGTGATAGATATATAAAATATAAAAACAGTGGTGAGTCTCGAGAGTGTGATAATGTTACCAGGTTAATGAATTACAAGTATAATTTCAAAATATATTAAGTTGTGGAAGTGTAATGTCTTCTATCCCAAATACCATAGCCTCGTCAATACAATACCATGTCTTCATAAACCTATCAGAGAGTTACATGAAGGAGAACTCCTCCTCAACATCATAGTAGTGGTCCGGCTCTGCTTCATAAGCATCGCCATCACCTGAAACTCAACAAATCTGGTTGGTGTGTACAACACCGTCCCGTAACGTGGGAGTGAGTGATCAACTCAGTGGAACAGTAAAGCATAAGTTAACATGTTATCAAAACAGTCAAGCAGTAGTGATAAAGTAGTAAAATCAAACACTTCTAATTATTCTTATTAATGCAAGTATGAAAATGCAGTCATGATGTATGCCCTCACCACACACACCCTCGTGCGACACCATCTTACGTTCGCGGCATGCTTTCATCCCTCAGTGCTCCACATCTTCCAGGCACATGCAATGCGATGATGAGCATGATTACCGAGTTATTATTAGTCTATTTAAAACAGCAGGATTGGGAAACTAAGGTACCTCCCTTGTATCATTCCCAAACATGATCCATTCTAAGGTCGTCACTCCTAGTTAGTCTCATACGATATTATGGTTTGAGAGGCATAGCGAAGGCATCACAAAGGGCTCGTCACCCGTCAGCACGGATACAGATCTCACTGTATGCAGCTCAATTGCTGGCCGTCAGCACGAATACAGGTCTCACCGTACTCGGTTCAATCGCTGGCCGTTAGCTCGAATACAGGTCTCATCATACTCGGCTCAACTCATGCTCTAGTTGCTGCGAAGGGCTCATCGTCAATCACAGACCTTAGAGTATACTCGAAGACACTACGGAGGGCTCGTCGCCCGTCAGCACGAATACAGGTCTCACCGTACTCGGCTCTCGCCATAGGTGTCGACAGCTCGAATACAGTGTCCCATACCACCGTATTCGGCTCACGAGTCTGGTTGCTCAATGGTCACTACGGGGAGGCACGTGGCCCCAACATAGGCCGACATCTCAACCATAGTGTCCCATACCACCATGTCCGGCTCATGAGTCTTAGCGGATCGAGGTACCATGGTTAACGGGATTTCACTGGTAAGTTTGGTACCCTAGGTTCAAGCAGTAGCGTCCAAACATGGTGAACATACATTAGACAGATAGGGTTACTTGACGAGCTCGGCTAGCTCGAGCGCACAACAAGTTGAACGACAAGAAATGCATAAGCACCTCGCGTGTCCAACCACTATCGTCAATCGAAGTACGACTCAGGTTCGTCGAACACATCTCACGTGAAAAATGAATCTCAGCCATGAATTCAATCCCGTTACCGATTGCCTGGACTATAATCATAGCCCCAATCACATTCAATTGCAGATAGTTAAAGCAGTAATGGATCAAGATTCAAATCATACAATCAAAGTCTGATATTATCCGCTTAGGGCTGCCAGGGTTGTTGGACGCACTCGTTGCACCGCTCCCCCATCACCCTTCACGGATTTTTATGGAATACAACTTAAACATGTGAAGTAATCAGAGCAGAATTACATAAACAAGTAATTCAAACATGTTAACAAGCATGTTATAAAACACAATGCAAACAGAAAATTCAAACACATACGTTTCATAAGTAAGTGGTTAAACTAAACAAACAACATGAAGGAAATTATACACATTACTAAGGTAGTTGAGAATCCTATCTCAACACCCTTATACATTACAATTTACTAACTACTACTCATACAGACATTCCAACAAATATTTTAGATTACATACATCAACATACCTGACGTATGTTGATCACACAGGTATTAGGCCAAATCCTTTCACTAGGGAGCTGCCCCATGGATAACACGCGAGCACCCACGACGGATAGTCATGGCAAGCAGGAATCCAAGTTCCATATTCATTCAGTCATTTCCACAAACACTTGGGCCACACATTTTAATATATATAGTGTATATTGGCTGTGGCGTGATTTAGGGCAAATCCTTTCGTCAAAGGGTATTGCCAATACAAAAATCATATATCCATAACAATTAGTCATGGCGAGCACGAATGGGAATTCTATACTCATTTGGTCATTCTCAGAAACACTTAGAATACACTATTTTAACATACATAGTGTATATTAGCAAAAACATGTATTAGGGCGAGTCCTTTCGCCAAACAAGTATTTTATCCATATATAATATATTCATACAACAAATAATCATGGCAAACATATTTCCAAAATTTATACGTATATGGTACTTTCTACAAATACCTAGAGTATGTAAAATTCCATATTCTTCATCTTTAATCAAAACGAAAAACGGACAGCACTTTGTACATGTATAATTGCATGCAGATCATGAATCTATCATTATCTGACATTGAAAGTATTGAAAACCATAACCTATACACCTAAAGTCCGTACCTTTTGTCGTAGAATCGTAACGAAGTCGATAGGTTTGTTAAGCTTTCGTATACGACAGTTTGGCAACCTATATAACGAAATAGGTTAGCTATTTCATAACCTACAACTATCAAAACCCCAAATCAGTTTAGGGTTAGGGTTTCTTACCTAGAAACGACGCCGGAATTGCTGGGAAAGCAATTAGAACGGAGTGGTGGAGCTTGTTGAGCGGCAGGGAAGCATGGCTGGGAGATTCTCCCACATCTCCTACACTTTCTCTCTCTTCTCTCTTCTCTCTAGGGTTTCTCTCAAATTCGTATGGCTATGAGAGAGAGGGTTCTAAGGTCCTTATATAACCTAAAAACTCACCGAAATAGACTCCAGGTCAAGGTACACTTAGGCCCTGTTTGGGCAACGTGATTAGAAGGGATTAGGTGGGATTGTATTAAAAAAAACATCATTATTACCCATGGCAGGGATTGTCCCCTGATTTCATGGGATTAGATTAATGCTATGCTTTGTTGGTAATACGGTGATACATTGAATGGATATACCCACCATCATTTGAAATTACCAAAATAACACACATGTATTATATCTAAACCGTTCATTTGTTTTGTAACCTCATTTTATGGCATGGGCCGAAAAATGAGGTAGATCCAAAACTTATGTGGCCCCAAAGAAGTTTTCAACGGTAAGTATTCAATCCCCGTTGCTTTCAGTGGTGGGTCCAATTGAGCTTTAGAATTACCTGATTTTTGGCCCATGCTCTAAAATAATCTCAAAAAATGGGTGGACGGTGTGGATATAGCCCACACATCAGGGTGGGACCTACACAACTTGCAAGCATTGAGTGAAATTGGTACGGGACCCAATGCAATTCCATCCGATCTAATTCCAAGCTTTTCCAAACATGGAGTGGAATTGGCACGGAACCAGATGAATCCAATCCCACGTAATCCCTTCTAATCCCGTTGCCCAAACAGGGCCTTAGGTTATAACCAAAGCGGGTCAGTTTCAGCTCAACGAAGCACTTCTGGAGGGCCCCCTTGAGTCAAAGGTCGGACTTAAGCTCACTAACACTGGATTTACGTTAAGTTTTCGTTTCAGTCGGGATTCCAGATCACGCATGGCGGACCAGTTTCAGTTCAACGGTCAGTGGATCTCGATCGTAGATTTCGAGTACATAGAGATGTTTGGGGAAATATCCCTGATCCGAGGGTGTAATTTGGTCTGATTCCGACGGTCTGGTTGCTTAAAACTGATCCGCAAGCGAGAGGTGCCAGATTTATTTATTTTGGATTTAATTTAGAATTATTTTCACATTTCTCACACTCCCTGCTCCGAGCTCAAGCGAATTTCACTGGGACACTATCTGGAGTTGATTTCCGAGATGGTTGTCAAGCCCAGCGAGGCGGTCCTAAGTCCTTAACTTCGTATTATTCGGACTCCCGATGTGCGGTCCAGATCTGATATGGAGTTTCGAGATGCTCCCAAGAGCAGCCGGGTAATGGGATTGATCCTAGATTTTAGGGTAATGTAGCGTCAATGATTCTACAAGTTTTGGGTCTTGCAGATCGTATTTAAAGTGATTGGTGCTAATTTCACAGGGACTCTAGTTTAACACTGGCTAATTCTCACCTAATTTCTAAAGGATTTAGTCCTGAGTGATTTCAGTTTGAGGTGGTACCTGGGCCTTTGTAGTTTGTATATAAAGTGATCCAAGTTATCCTACTTAGCTAGTTTAAGATAGCGTCTAGGGTGAAAGTACTTAGAAAAATTAAAAGAAAAAGGTGGTGAGGGGTGGGATTTGTGAAGGAAATGGGTTCAAACACGGTTTTAGACTTTGGGATTGAGTTCTGACAGGTTAATAAGGTGTTAAGAGCGACCCATTGCCTAAGGACGGCTAATCCCAGGTTGGCAAAAATTTGGGATGTTACAGACGAACCCGAGTCGTACTTCGGTTGCCGGCAGTGGTTAGGCCACATGAAGTGCTTGCGCTTCATGTCGTTCAATTGGTCGTATGCTCGAGCTAGCTGAGCTCGTCAAGTAACCCGATTTGTCTTATGTATGTTCACCATGTTTGGACGCCTCTATTTGAACCTAAGGTACCAAGCTTACCTATGGAATCCCGTTAACCGTGATACCTCGATACACTAAGACTCATGAGCCGGGTATGGTAGTATGGGACACTGTGGTCAAGCTGTCAGCCTACGCTGGGGCTACGAGCCTCCCCGTAGTGACCATTGAGCAACCAAACTCGTGAGCCGATTATGGTGGTATGGGACACTATATTCGAGCTGTCGGCCTACACGGATAAGGTAATGGGGGAGTGGTGCAACGATTCCGTGTAACAGCCCTGACAGCCCTTTGTAGTGACCTCGAGCGTACTCTGAGTCTACGTGGATGCGACGACCCTTCCGTAGAAATAAGAGTACAAACTAGGCCTGTATTGATAAGGTGATAGGGGAGTGGTGTAACGATTTCGTGTAACAGCCCTGGCAGCCCTTGCAACGACCAAGAAACACACCATCGTACGAGATTATCTAAGACTGACGACCCTAGAATGGATCATGTTTGGGAATGATATAAGGGAGGTACCCTAGTTTTCCAATACTGCTGTTTGAAATGGACTAATAACAACTCGGTAATCATGCTCATCATCGCATTGCATGTGCCTGAAAGATGTGGAGTACTGAGGGATGAACGCATGTCGCGGACGTAAGATGGTGCCGTATGAGGGTGGTTAGGTGAGGGGCATGCATCACGACTGCATTTCATACTTGCATTAACAAGAGTACTTAAGATTGTTGATTGTACTGCTTTATCATTACTTCTTGACTGATTTGATAACATGTTAACCTATTGTCACGCCCCAAACTCGGGGACCGGGCTCACAAAATTCCCGATCGCCGAATCCGGCGCCGACAACCTCCGTAGAACCCCATTCTCGGCTCCCGGCGCCCATTCGCCAGGTTCTGATCCTGGGATGCTACGAGGAGGATTTCTAATATCAGTTTAAATCGTAATAAGCATAACCAAAGGCATAACCCACAAACAACAACCAAAAACTCCATCACATTTCCACTATGATCAAAAACTTTACAAGTACAATGAGCATGAAGGGAAATACAATGAGAATGGACAAAAAGCTCCAAAAGATCTGCTCTGCGCTCCTGCCTCAGCGCTGCTGCGTCCTCGCGTCACCTGCACGCAACGGTCGTGCATAAGCTTATAGAAAGCTTAGAGGGTGGTGAAAGTGTGTGCGCAAGGTAGTAATGCAGTATGGAGTATCAGAGTAATGCGGAACATGCTGGTGAATCCATGAATACTACTAGCCGTACCAAGGCTATGCAATGCAAGGCATGAAAGATGTCGGCCATACCAAGGCCATGCGATGCGAAATGCAACTCAAGCATACAAATCCTCATCTAAGTCCACATATCAGTATAGCTCAAAATCTGGAATATCACCGAGGTCTAGTACACTCTAAACCAGATTGCCGCCCCATCGCGCGCAATAAGGTAAGTGGAAGAGACCTCACTACCCGCCTGCCAATATCGGGCTCGGTTCGTCGATAGCGGACCCATTCCTCGAGCTGGTCAGACTCAGCCTAGCATTGCCCCCTCCTCTCGGGCGGGTAAGGCCGTACCCCCTTCCAACCGACCACGACACAGTGGAAAGCGCAGCCTCCTGGTAATCGGCCATCGGCGCTCATGCACCCACTCAATCTAGACGTTGGAGCAACCTCTTGGTACCATAAGGGTTTAGGGACTTTCACTCAGGGATATCTATAGCACCCCATGTAGAACAAGATTTCTGGTATCCAATCCTGCCAACCACGATACGCCTGTGGAGGCTATGGCCATGATGTTGCTAGGGCGTACAGTAACCACATCACACAATGCGAATGCATGAAACACACATCCAATCATGCAGCAATCATGCGCGTATCGTGCGCTCATGTAGGGCAACACCGCCTAACCGGGAGCCCCTAATCAACCTGCCCGAAGGCATATGCTATGATCAGTCACTTCTCATGTCAAGCATACATATGATGCGTATGATCATAAATCATGGAACTATACTACACATGTTATAAAGTAATGAACTACTCTTGCAACGCAGATGACCTAGACATGGACGGCCTACACACAACCAGTACGGGCCTATCGATGGCCCTAGGGAGAGTCATAATGCGGACATTTAACCAACACTATACGTGCGATGTGGACGTCAAACCAACATCGCTCCCAAGGCATTATCTGTCGTAAACATCATTACATAAACCATGTAGGGATCACACATTGCAATGGACCTTAGGTACATCCCATTGGGCCTTAAATACATCGAATGGGCCTCATATCATGGGCCTTATGTATATACCAAAGTGGACCTAATCACATGTATCAGATGGGCCATTTCACCATTAAAATCCCTAAGGTCCACCGTAATGTATGTAAAAATAAAAATATATAAATATAATATATGTCATATATACCATATAATATATGTAATAAACATAATGTGTATTATATTACATAATATAATAAATATAAACATATATATATATATATATATATATTATAATATAATATAAAATATCACACACACAGACCACACGCACACACACCATGCACACGCACGTGCATGCACACACACGCATGCACACATGCACGCACGCACACACGCACACATGCCCCACACCCTTCACACCCACCGTCCACTGGACGGTGGGAAATCACATATATAACGGTGGGCTCCACCGTCCAGCGGACGGTGGAGCAAAACACAGGCATCATAGTGGGCCCTATGCGGGGCCCACCTCAATATTTTCCACCATCCAACCTGTTGACAAGGTCACACGGACCTGAGTGAAGTAAAAACACAAATTTCATCTTGATTCAAAACTCCAGTGGGCCACAAAAGGTTTCAATGGTAGACTTTTAATTCACACTGTTTCCCTTGGTGTGGACCACCTGAGTCTTGGATGCACCTGAAATTTGGAGGGGACCCACCTCAGGGGGTGGTCCACCTAATGGACGGAGTGGATAAAATAAATACATCATGGTGGGGCCCACGGCAGGAGCCGTGGGTGACCCAGTCCGTCCGCCCAACGCCAGCGCAGGCGCTGCCTGCGCCCTCCCTGACACGGCAGAGGCAGAAGCCTCTGCCTCATTTCTTTCTTTTTCTCTCTTTTTTTTTTTTTTTTTGTTTTCTTGCTGGAAAAGGCGTGTGGGACCCACAGACTGAAGATCCAGCCCGCCCATTGCGTTAACGGGCTCGAGGTGCACCAAACAAGTCCAAAGTTCAATTTTTTTTGGTGTGTAGATAAGGCAAGGTGGGCCCTAGAAGCTTTGAACGGTAGAATATACCATTTCCTATGGTACGGCCCGTCTGAGTGTTGGATCGACCTCATCTTTCGGCTCAACGCTTAAAACATCCTTGTGGAGGGGATGGACGGCGTGGATTGAACATATACAACTAGGTGGGGCCTATACACGGGAGCCACCCAAAATCTTAGAAAGAAGCTGATATTTGTGCCTCTTTTCTCCAGCCACGTCCAGCGTCTGGACGGGTTGGCGCACACATGCATTGAGGTAGGCCCCACTTGGGTGGGCCGCCAAATGAATGGATGGTGTGGGTACAACACATTTAGAGTGGCCCCACTGGTGAATGGCTTGGATAAAGTACATATGTCATGGTGGGGCTCATTCCAAGTGGACCACACAACCAAAACATGATAAAAGGAAAGAAATGAAATAGAGAGAGAGATAGAGAGTGAGAGAGATAGAGAGAGATCGGTGAGTATGGAGGGACCCCGCCACTATGGGCCCCTCGTTCAAGATTACATCAAGGTGGGTCCCACATTATGGACCCTTGATCAAACAAAATGCATGAAAAACCATGATCTAAGATCACCCACCGCTTCCTTCTTGCTCCCTCGGCTTGCCGGTCTCCTTGTGCTCCTCTTTGACGGTGAAGATGAGAAATGGAAGGCCAGGATGAGAGGTGAGAGGGTGGAGAGGTGGGTCACACTTGTGGCTTGGAAGGAAATGGGGAAGGGCTCATACGTATGGGGTTTTTCTTGCTTGGGGAATGGATTTGCAAATGAAGAGAGAGAGGGTGTTGTAAAGGGAGAGAGAGATGGGTGATGTTTGATGTGGTAGTGATGGATGTAAGGCAACTTTTTGACTTTTATGGCCAAATGTGTAAGAAAGGCATGGGTGTGTAAGAGCCTTTTTGACTTTTGAGGCTTATTTGGGAAAAGGTGAAAGTGATGTGTACTTGACCCTTGATTGATTGATGGATTGATGGATTGATGGATTGATGTGACACATCGTAGAGATTCTCTTGGGTTTCGCAACGCGCGGCGTTTTCCTCGCACCGAACACTAGCCCACATCTCCTGGCCAGGGTATCGCCTCGGCGCGCGAGTCGCGGCATCGGAACCGCGGCGACGGTGCGGTCGCAATGGTACAAGTCTCGGGTTGACAGCGTGTGAATCAGGGTCGCGCGCAACGCCGGTTAAGGGTCGAAGGTTGCCGAAATTCGACCGGAAAGATCGCGGAAACCTACGGAACGGTACGGTCTAAGATGCGAGTCTTACAACTCTCCCCTACTAATAAAAATTTCATCCTCGAAATTTACACAATCATCGCAACTAGGCATGACTCACGAGGAATAAGAAACATAACATCACTATATAAAACCAGAGATAATATACAAAATATATCACATGATCAATCATCAAATAGATGGGGATAACGCTCTCGAATCTCGGCCTCGCGCTCCCACGAAGCCTCCTCAACAGAATGGTGACCCCACTGAACCTTTACCAACGGGATGACCTTGGTCCGGAGGACCTGCTCCTTCCGATCCAGGATACGAACCGGCTGCTCAATGTAGGAAGCATCCTCACGGACCTCTAACGGCTGCCAATCAATAATAGGAATAATGTCTGACCCACATTTCCTCAACATGGAGACATGGAAAACGTTGTGGACGCCAGACAACTGAGATGGCAAGGCAAGCCGATAGGCCACGGCGCCAACGCGCCTAGTGATCTCAAAAGGTCCTATAAATCTCGGGGCAAGCTTGCCCTTCGCTCCAAAACGAACTACGCCCTTCATGGGCGAGACCTTGAGATACACATAGTCCCTTACATCAAACTCCAAGGGACGACGCCGACGATCAACAAAACTCTTCTGCCGGCTTTGAGCTGTGCGCATCCTCTGTCGGATAATATCGATAGCCTCTGACGTCTCCTGCACAAGCTCGGGACCTAGGAGACGGCGCTCTCCAACCTCGGTCCAACAACTCGGTGATCTGCATGGTTTGCCATATAGTGCCTCAAAAGGAGCCATGCCGATGGTCGCCTGATAGCTGTTATTGTAAGCGAACTCAGCCAATCGCAGATGCTCATCCCAGCTACCCCCGAAATCAATCGCGCAGGCCCGAAGCATATCCTCAAGGATCTGATTGACCCTCTCGGTCTGGCCATCGGTCTGCGGATGGTACGCAGTGCTGAGCTGCAAATCAGTCCTCATCGCTCTCTGAAAGCTCCCCCAAAACTGAGACGTGAACCTCGAATCTCGGTCAGAAACGATCGAGACTGGAACGCCATGCAGTCTCACAATCTCCTCGAGGAATAACCTCGCAAGCCGGTCCATAGACCAAGTCGCATGCATCGCGAGAAAATGTGCCGACTTCGTCAGACGATCCACAACAACCCAGATGGAGTCGTGACCGTGCTGAGTCCTCGGCAAACCCATAATGAAATCTGTCGACACGTGCTCCCACTTCCACATCGGGACGCTCAACGGCTGCAATAGACCAGGGGGTCTCTGATGATCGGCCTTGACACGCTGGCACGTGTCACACTCGGCCACAAAACTAGCGATCTGGCGCTTCATCCCCGCCCAAAAATACTGTCGCCTCATGTCACGGTACATCTTCGTCGAACTAGGATGGATAGAAAACCGCGATCGATGCGCCTCGGTCATAAGATCTCTACGTAACTCAGGAATATCCGGGACACATAATCGGCCTCTGAAGCGAAGTCCACCATCTGTACCAATCTGCCAATCTACCTGACTCTCGGATGCAGCCTCTGCCATATAACTCTGCAACAACTCATCAGCCTGCTGAGCCTCGATCACCCTTGCGACGAGAGAGGGTTGAATCGACAGGCTCGATAACTGCACGATAGAAGACTGTAGACCGAACTCAAAATCATACTCTGCCACATCCTCAAGCATCCGCCACTCCTGAATCATCATATGCGCCACCAAGCCTCGTGGCTGACGGCTGAGGGCATCCGTCACCACGTTTGCCTTGCCAGGGTGGTATTGAAGATCGAAGTCATAGTCCTTCAGGAGCTCCATCCAGCGCCTCTGTCTCATGTTCAACTCGGAATGCGAGAAGAGGTACTTCAAGCTCTTGTGGTCGGAGAAGAGCTCGAACCTAATCCCATAGAGATAGTGCCTCCACACCTTCAGTGCGAAGACAACTGCAGCCAACTCCAGATCATGCGTGGGGTAGTTCAGCTCGTGGATCTTGAGCTGGCGAGACGCGAAGGCCACTGGTCTCCCGTGCTGCATCAGGACAGCACCCAAACCAATATGAGAGGCATCAGTGAATACAATAAATCCGTCACTCCCAGAGGGAAGAGTGAGGACAGGAGCGGATGTCAAACGGTCCTTCAACTCCATAAATGCTCGCTCGCAGGCGTCGCTCCAAATAAACTCCGCGCCCTTCCGAGTCAACCTGGTCAGCGGGGCTGCAATACGAGAGAAGCCCTCAATGAAACGTCAGTAGTAGCCCGCTAAACCAAGGAAACTGCGGATCTCGGACGCGGTCGTGGGCTGGCCCCACTGACGCACTGCCTCAACCTTCGAGGGGTCCACTGCGACACCCTCCCTCGTCACCACGTGACCGAGGAACTTCACCTCCTCCTGCCAGAACTCGCATTTCTCCAGCTTCGCATAAAGCTGGTGTGCACGGAGGGTCTGCAACGTAACCTCCAGATGCTGCTCGTGCTCCTCACGGGTCCTCGAATAGATCAGAATGTCGTCGATGAAGACTACAACAAACTGATCGAGATAAGGGTGGAAGACCTCGTTCATCAGCTGCATGAAGACCGCGGGTGCATTGGTCAGTCCGAAGGACATGACCTGGAACTCAAAATGACCATAACGCGTCCTGAATGCCGTCTTCGGAATGTCCTCCTCTCGGACCCGAATCTGATGATAACCGGAACGCAAATCAATCTTCGAAAAGAACTGTGCACCCTGCAGCTGATCAAACAAATCATCAATCCTCGGGAGCGGGTACTTGTTCTTGATCGTGACCTTGTTGAGCTCGCGGTAGTCTACGCATAGCCTCAACGATCCATCCTTCTTCTTCACGAAGAGTACCGGCGCTCCCCACGGCGAACTGCTCGGACGGATAAACCCCAACTCGCGCAACTCGTCCAACTGCTTCTGCAGTTCCCGCAACTCCAACGGTGCCATACGATACGGGGCCTTCGAAATAGGCGCGGTACCGGGCACGAGATCAATCTGAAACTCGATGAGTCGGCGAGGCGGTAATCCCGGAATCTCCTGGAACACGTCAGGAAAATCGCAAACAATCGGCAGCTGATCAATACAAGCGGCGACAGGCTCCTCAACGGCGCAGGACATCAAGCAAGACAGTGGCTCTCCTCGGGGCTCTGCAATGAACTGGAACTGCGGCAAGCCTGGTATACAGAATGTGACGGTCCTCGTGGAGCAGTCCAAGACGGCGTGGTACTCGGCGAGCCAATCCATGCCCAAAATAACGTCGAAATCCGACATCGGCAGCACGTACAAGTCGGCGGGTAAGAAGATCTCTCCTACTAACACGGGGCAAGACGAACAGAAGAGGCCTAATACTGTAGTCTTCCCCAAGGGAGTCGATACAGTCAACCCCTCTCGAGCAGACTCTGTCGGCAATCCAGTCGAACGACAGAATCCCTCGGACATAAATGAGTGCGAAGCACCAGAGTCAAATAAAATTCGAGCAATGCATGCAGAGACTAGAAGTATACCCTCAACAACTCCTCCAGATGACTGAGGATCCTGCTGGCCCGCGTAGAATCTAGCCTGAGCCTGCTGGGTAGGTGCCTGTCCCCTCTGAACGTGCTGATGCTGCTGCTGCTGTCGCTGAGGCGGTCGAAACTGCTGCCTCTGCTGCTGCGGTCTCGGAGGCTGGTGCTGCTGCTGAGGTGGTCTCTGTGGTGGAGGCTGCTGTCGCTGCTGCTGTGCTGGTCTCTGCTGCTGTGGTGGAGGCTGCTGCGGACCTCTCGACTGCTGCTGCTGCTGTGGGGGCCGCTGCTGCTGCTGCTGCTGCTGGGGACGGGGACACTCCCACATACGGTGCCCCGTCGCACCGCACCCAAAACAGGTGCCGGTGAACTGCCTCGGAGGTGGTGCTGGAGGTGCTGCTGGCGCTCGGAAGGCTGGGCGACCTGTGCGCCTCTGCTGCTGTGGTCGATGCTGCTGCGGGTCACCGGAAGGAGTGGGCCTCTTCTGGTCTCTCCTCTGACCGCGATCGGACTGAGAGCCGGCCCACTCAGCCTCATAAATCTGGGCCTTCCGCACCACTCCCTCGAACGTCGGAAGCTCATGTCCAATGACACGGCCTCAAAGACCGTAACGCAACCCATCCTCGAAGCGGCGGGCTCTCCGCTCCTCATCATCTACCAAGTACGGCGCAAATCGAGACAGTGCTACGAAACGGGCCGCGTACTGGGCCACTGTCATATCGCCCTGCACCAAAGCCTCGAACTCCAATGCCCGCTGTCGTCGAATGTGATCGGGAAAGTACTGTCGGTCAAACCGATCCACAAAATCCTCCCATGTCCATACAAAATCGGTGCCGGCTGCTCGTGAGACTAACGTCCACCAGTGCTCAGCCTCACCATGGAGAAGAAATACGGATAGTCGGACTCGCCGCTCGGTCGTACATCCCATCGTCTCAAATATCTTCTCCACATCAGCGCGCCATCTCTCGGCTGCCGTCGGGTCTGGCTCACCCTGGAAACGCGGGGGATCAAGTCGTCGGAACTCCCGAAGAAGTGCACTCGCACGATCCTGCTCGGCCTGCTCCGGTGAGACAACAGGGTGCCTGCCCTGTCCCTGAAGTGCAGCCGTCACAGCCTGTAACATCTGCTGCAACTGGGAGGCACTCACGGATACGGTCGGGTCCACACCGGTCTCTGGTGGAGCAGCATACTCCGGATGGGCAGTAGGAATCTCTGGTAGAGGATCTGCATCCATATACTGGGCAGTAGGAATCTCCGGTGGTGGAGCAGGGGTCGTCGGTGGTAATGCAGGAGTCTCAGGTGGTGGTGCGGGAGTCGATCGGGTCACTCTCTGGCGCGCCATGTCCTACAGGAATATCGAAGACGCCTATCAACTTGGAACTCTCGAAGGTACGAATGTTAAGGGTTGGTAATAAAGATTGCTAAGCTATCCGGACTTGAGACTTAATCATCCTAAACTCATAGCAGATATGTAATGTTGTTCTTAGTTATTCCCAGGTTATGCTCTGATACCAACTTCTGTCACGCCCCAAACTCGGGGACCGGGCTCACAAAATTCCCGATCGCCGAATCCGGCGCCGACAACCTCCGTAGAACCCCATTCTCGGCTCCCGGCGCCCATTCGCCAGGTTCCGATCCTGGGATGCTACGAGGAGGATTTCTAATATCAGTTTAAATCGTAATAAGCATAACCAAATGCATAACCCACAAACAACAACCAAAAACTCCATCACATTTCCACTATGATCAAAAACTTTACAAGTACAATGAGCATGAAGGGAAATACAATGAGAATGGACAAAAAGCTCCAAAAGATCTGCTCTGCGCTCCTGCCTCAGCGCTGCTGCGTCCTCGCGTCACCTGCACGCAACGGTCGTGCATAAGCTTATAGAAAGCTTAGAGGGTGGTGAAAGTGTGTGCGCAAGGTAGTAATGCAGTATGGAGTATCAGAGTAATGCGGAACATGCTGGTGAATCCATGAATACTACTAGCCGTACCAAGGCTATGCAATGCAAGACATGAAAGATGTCAGCCATACCAAGGCCATGCGATGCGAAATGCAACTCAAGCATACAAATCCTCATCTAAGTCCACATATCAGTATAGCTCAAAATCTGGAATATCACCGGGGTCTAGTACACCTAAATCAGATTGCCGCCCCATCGCGCGCAATAAGGTAAGTGGAAGAGACCTCACTACCCGCCTGCCAATATCGGGCTCGGTTCGTCGATAGCGGACCCATTCCTCGAGCTGGTCAGACTCAGCCTAGCATTGCCCCCTCCTCTCGGGCGGGTAAGGCCGTACCCCCTTCCAACCGACCACGACACAGTGGAAAGCGCAGCCTCCTGGTAATCGGCCATCGGCGCTCATGCACCCACTCGGTCTAGACGTTGGAGCAACCTCTTGGTACCATAAGGGTTTAGGGACTTTCACCCAGGGATATCTATAGCACCCCATGTAGAACAAGATTTCTGGTATCCAATCCTGCCAACCACGATACGCCTGTGGAGGCTATGGCCCTGATGTCGCTAGGGCGTACAGTAACCACATCACACAATGCGAATGCATGAAACACACTATCCAATCATGCAGCAATCATGCGCGTATCGTGCGCTCATGTAGGGCAACACCGCCTAACCGGGAGCCCCTAATCAACCTGCCCGAAGGCATATGCTATGATCAGTCACTTCTCATGTCAAGCATACATATGATGCGTATGATCATAAATCATGGAACTATACTACACATGTTATAAAGTAATGAACTACTCTTGCAACGCAGATGACCTAGACATGGACGGCCTACACACAACCAGTACGGGCCTATCGATGGCCCTAGGGAGAGTCATAATACGGACATTTAACCAACACTATACGTGCGATGTGGACGTCAAACCAACATCGCTCCCAAGGCATTATCTGTCGTAAACATCATTACATAAACCATGTAGGGATCACACATTGCAATGGACCTTAGGTACATCCCATTGGGCCTTAAATACATCGAATGGGCCTCATATCATGGGCCTTATGTATATACCAAAGTGGACCTAATCACATGTATCAGATGGGCCATTTCACCATTAAAATCCCTAAGGTCCACCGTAATATATGTAAAAATAAAAATATATAAATATAATATATGTCATATATACCATATAATATATGTAATAAACATAATGTGTATTATATTACATAATATAATAAATATAAACATATATATATATATATATATATTATAATATAATATAAAATATCACACACATAGACCACACGCACACACACCATGCACACGCACGTGCATGCACACACACGCATGCACACATGCACGCACGCACACACGCACACATGCCCCACACCCTTCACACCCACCGTCCACTGGACGGTGGGAAATCACATATATAACGGTGGGCTCCACCGTCCAGCGGACGGTGGAGCAAAACACAGGCATCATAGTGGGCCCTATGCGGGGCCCACCTCAATATTTTCCACCATCCAACCTGTTGACAAGGTCACACGGACCTGAGTAAAGTAAAAACACAAATTTCATCTTGATTCAAAACTCCAGTGGGCCACAAAAGGTTTCAATGGTAGACTTTTAATTCCAACTGTTTCCCTTGGTGTGGACCACCTGAGTCTTGGATGCACCTGAAATTTGGAGGGGACCCACCTCAGGGGGTGGTCCACCTAATGGACGGAGTGGATAAAATAAATACATCATGGTGGGGCCCACGGCAGGAGCCGTGGGTGACTCAGCCGTTCGCCCAATGCCAGCGCAGGCGCTGCCTGCGCCCTCCCTGACACGGCAGAGGCAGAAGCCTCTGCCTCATTTCTTCTCTTTCTTCTCTTTTTTTTTTCTTGCTGGAAAAGGCGTGTGGGACCCACAGACTGAAGATCCAGCCCGCCCATTGCGTTCACGGGCTCGAGGTGCACCAAACAAGTCCAAAGTTCAATTTTTTTTGGTGTGTAGATAAGGCAAGGTGGGCCCTAGAAGCTTTGAACGGTAGAATATACCATTTCCTATGGTACGGCCCGTCTGAGTGTTGGATCGACCTCATCTTTCGGCTCAACGCTTAAAACATCCTTGTGGAGGGGATGGACGGCGTGGATTGAACATATACAACTAGGTGGGGCCTATACACGGGAGCCACCCAAAATCTTAGAAAGAAGCTGATATTTGTGCCTCTTTTCTCCAGCCACGTCCAGCGTCTGGACGGGTTGGCGCACACATGCATTGAGGTAGGCCCCACTTGGGTGGGCCGCCAAATGAATGGATGGTGTGGGTACAACACATTTAGAGTGGCCCCACTGGTGAATGGCTTGGATAAAGTACATATGTCATGGTGGGGCTCATTCCAAGTGGACCACACAACCAAAACATGATAAAAGGAAAGAAATGAAATAGAGAGAGAGATAGAGAGTGAGAGAGATAGAGAGAGATCGGTGAGTATGGAGGGACCCCGCCACTATGGGCCCCTCGTTCAAGATTACATCAAGGTGGGTCCCACATTATGGACCCTTGATCAAACAAAATGCATGAAAAACCATGATCTAAGATCACCCACCGCTTCCTTCTTGCTCCCTCGGCTTGCCGGTCTCCTTGTGCTCCTCTTTGACGGTGAAGATGAGAAATGGAAGGCCAGGATGAGAGGTGAGAGGGTGGAGAGGTGGGTCACACTTGTGGCTTGGAAGGAAATGGGGAAGGGCTCATACGTATGGGGTTTTTCTTGCTTGGGGAATGGATTTGCAAATGAAGAGAGAGAGGGTGTTGTAAAGGGAGAGAGAGATGGGTGATGTTTGATGTGGTAGTGATGGATGTAAGGCAACTTTTTGACTTTTATGGCCAAATGTGTAAGAAAGGCATGGGTGTGTAAGAGTCTTTTTGACTTTTGAGGCTTATTTGGGAAAAGGTGAAAGTGATGTGTACTTGACCCTTGATTGATTGATGGATTGATGGATTGATGTGACACATCGTAGAGATTCTCTTGGGTTTCGCAACGCGCGGCGTTTTCCTCGCACCGAACACTAGCCCACATCTCCTGGCCAGGGTATCGCCTCGGTGCGCGAGTCGCGGCATCGGAACCGCGGCGACGGTGCGGTCGCAATGGTACAAGTCTCGGGTTGACAGCGTGTGAATCAGGGTCGCGCGCAACGCCGGTTAAGGGTCGAAGGTTGCCGAAATTCGACCGGAAAGATCGCGGAAACCTACGGAACGGTACGGTCTAAGATGCGGGTCTTACACCTATGCTTTATTGTTCCACTGAGTTAGCTACTCACTCCCATGTTACGGGACGGTGTTCTGGACACCCACCAGACTCTGTCTTAGATGCAGGTGTTGACGAGACGCGGGAAGCTGTGCCTGATTAGTACGATGATCAGGATGAGTTCTCCTTCATGCAGTTCCCTGGAGGCTTCACTTAGGCCATTCAGATGACGTGACTATAGGGTTTACCATTATAGTTGTACCATTTTTTGGCATTTTGATTTTTGAAACTAATACATGTATATGGTGACTCAGTAAGGTGTTCATACTCTGGAGACCGATTGTGACCGTTTCTGGCTTTATACACATTTATATACATCTTTCAGTCTTCTGCTTGTGTTTTATAACTTGATCTGGAGTATGAATTACTGTTTTGGTATAATCCCACTCATGATTATTGCACTAACACAGACAACATTCAATCATAAGTATTTATGTTGCATAAGTGATGTTTTGGAACTCGGGTGTTGAGTTGCTACTCGACCCCCGATTTTCAGGGCGTTACAATTACATAAAGGATATTATAACCATAGTTAAGGGAATTGAGAATCCTATCTTAACACCCTCATTACATGCATTTAAACAAGCATTTTCATATTCAGGCATTTTATCAAACACTTAGGCTACATATATCATATACATGTAGTAAGGTAGTTACAATAGGTACTATAGCAAATCCCTTTACAAAGGGCTCACCATACGTACAACGATCATGAATTCTCAGTCAATAAACATGGCAAGCATAAATCCCAATTCCATACTCATTCACACATTTCAACAAACACATGGAATGCATTATAAATCAACATAGTTTATATATATACATAATACACAGAAACCCTCGTATATAAGCACACGTGATAGCAATCAAGGCAGTCATAAATCATTACTGATATTGAAAGCCTTGAAAACCATAACCTAAACATTTATAGTCCGCCCCTTTCACCGATAAACAAGTATCGAACTCAATTTGTATGTCAAGTCTTCGTCTACGGCATGACGGCCACCTATAGTATGAAATAGGTTAACTATTTCATCACTAACACTATTTGAAATCCTAAAACAGATTAGGATTAGATTTCTTACCCAAGAATGGAGTCGAAATCGCCGGGATAGCGATTCAGAAAGGCTGATTCAGCCCGCGGAGAGGCAGGGATGAATCCGTACAACAAACCCTCACTCTCTCTCTCTCTCTTACTCTCTCTTTCCTTCTCTTTTCTCTCCTCTCTCTCTTAGGGTTTTCCAAATTCGTATGGAATGAGAGAGAGAGAGAGGGTTTAAGGGGCTTATATAGGCCCAAGACTGATGGAAATGGCCCCAGGGCCAAGGTATACTTAAGTTATAGCCAAGAGGTGGTTATTTCAGTCCAACGGAGCACTTCTGGGGGCCCCTTTTCTGCGTACGGTCGGACTTAAGCTCCCTAACATTGGATCTAGGTTGAGTTAAGGTTTCGGTCCAATCAGATTTGTGGATCGACCGTGGCAGACCAGTTTCAGTTCAACGGTCACCGGTGTTCGATCAGGGCCACAGTACACTGACATGTGTTTGAAATTTTTCCTGATCCGAGGGTGTAATTGGGTCAAATTCGACGGTCTGAATCCTAGTATTTGTCCTGCAAGTGAACGACTCAATTCACTTAAAGCTGAGTACATTTTCTAAAGATATTCGCGTTTCTCACACACTTTGCTCCGGGCTCAAGTTGTGCATTTCTGGACACTGTTAGGACTTGATTTCTGAGATGGTTGTCAAGCCCAGTAAGGCGATCATAAGTGTATAGTTTCGTGGTCAACGGACTTTCGATGCGCGGTCCAGCTCCAATACGAAGTTTCGGTGTGCTCCCGAGAGCAACCGGGTTTAGAGATGGATCCTAGATTTCAGGGTAATGTAGCGTTAATGATTCTACAAGTTTTGGGTCTTGTAGTTCATATTTAAAGTGATTCAAGCTAATTTCACAGCTAATCTTGTTTAGCACTTAGGTAATTTCGTCTAATTTCTAAAGGATTTGGTCCTGAGTGATTTCTGCCTGAGGTGGTACTTAGGTCTTTGTACGGATTTTTTCGAGACGTTACAATCTACCCCCCTTAAAGAAAAATTTTGTCCTCAAAATTAGTACCTTTTCGTACTCCTCGAGAATCTAAGAGTAGTTCTTTTGGACCTCGGCTTCTGTTTCCCAAGTACCCTCTTCCTCAGTGTGATGCGTTCATAATACCTTCACCAGCGGAATAACCTTACTACGCAACACATGCTCATTCCTGTCTAAGATACGCGTCGGTCGCAGTACATAAGTAGCGTCCTCACTCAATTGCACCTGCTCCCACCTGATAATGTGAGAAGGATCAGGAACGTATTTCTTCAGCATAGATACATGAAATATGTTGTGTACGCCTGCGAGTGGTGTGGCCAGAGCAAGATGGTACGCTACCACCCCCACTCGATCCAGTATCAGGAATGGGCCAATGAATCTCGGCGTGACTCTCCCCTTCTTCCCAAACTGAAGGACTCCTTTCATGGGGGAAACTTTCAAAAACATGTGATCCCCGACCTCAAACTCTAGCTGTCGCTGTCTCGTATCGGCGTAACTCTCCTGTCTACTCTGTGCTGTAAGAAGTCGACGCCTGATAATATCAATCTTTTCTGAGGTTGCCTGAACTAACTCGGGGCCAATCTAGCTCTTCTTGCCAACCTCTGCCCAGCAATACGGTGCTCTACACGGACGTCCATACAAGGCCTCGTAAGGAGTCATGCCAATACTCGCCTGGTAGCTGTTGTTATAGGTGAACTCGACATAAGGAAGACAGTCATCCCAACTGTCCTTGAAATCGAGCACACAAGCTCGCAGCATGTCTTCTAACACCTGGTTTATCCATTCCGTCTGCCCATCAGTCTGTGGGTGGAACGTAGTACTGAGCTTCAACTTCACACCCATTGCTTCCTGGATACGAGTCCAGAAGATAGATGTGAATCGCGTGTCTCGGTCTGACACAATCTCCATAGGAACTCCATGTAGACGCACAATTTCCTTGATGTACAACCTGACCAACTCGTCTACGGAGTTCGAAACTCTAATAGGGAGGAAATGGGCCGATTTCGTCAATCGGTCCACAATCACCCAAATGGAATCATGTCTCTTCCTCGTCTTCGGTAGCCCTGAGATGAAATCTATAGAGATAAAGTCCCACTTCCATTCAGTTATGGGCATGGGCTGAAGCAGTCCAGGAGGTCGGCGATGCTCGGCCTTGACCTACTGGTACGTGAGACAACGTGATACGTACTCTGCTATGTGGGCCTTCATGTTGTCCCACCAGTACGATCACTTCATGTCTTGATACATCTTCGTACTGCCAGGATGCATCGTCATCCTCAAATTGTGATGGGCTTCGAGAACCTCCTTTCTCAAGTCATGAAGATTTGGGACGCATAGGCGGCCACGATAACGTAAGCCCCCATCCGTACCAACTCTCCACTTAGAGTCTGCATCATCACTAGCTCGTTTTCTCAACTCTAACAACCCTTCATCTTCTCGCTGAACACTATGATTCGGTCATCGATCAGTGGCTGCACATGCATATGTGCAATGCTCTTAAATGGCTCCTCCACCGTAAGTCTCTGCTCAAAATCCCACACAAACTCTACCATATCTCACTCTGCTATCATCAGCGGAACCGCAAATGTTATAATCTTCTTGCAGCTCAACGTGTCTGCCACAAGGTTGGCCTTGCCAGGATGGTAGGAAACTTCGAACTTGAAGTCCTTCAAGGTTTCCATCCATCGTCACTGTCTCATATTTAAGTCTCTCTGCGTGAATATGTACCTAAGGCGCTTGTGGTCGGAAAAGAGCTTGAACTCTCTCCATAGAGGTAATGTCTCCAGAGCTTCAATGCAAAGATGACAGCTGCTAACTCTAAGTCATGCATAGGGTAATTTTCCTTATGTTTTCTCAATTGCCGCGATGCATAGGCAATCACCCTGTCCTTCTGCATAAGGACACAACCCAAACCAACACGAGACGCATCGGTATAAATCGTATACTTGACCCCTTACTCTTGCAATACTAGCACAGGGGCAGACGTCAACATGTCCTTCAGTTCCTTAAAAGCTGCTTCTTCCTTCTCACTCTAGGCAAATTTGAGATCCTTCCGTGTTAGCTGAGACAACGGTCTGCCTATCTTGGAAAAATCCCTAATGAAGCGTTGATAATAACCTGTCAGGCCAAGAAAACTCCTCACTTCAGTAACCGAACCGGGCTGCTCCCAGTCCTGAACTGCGGCTACCTTAGCAAGGTCCACAGCTATCCCTTCCTTGGACACCACATGTCCCAGGAACTTCACTTCTTTCCAGAAGTCGCACTTCTTGTACTGTGCAAACAACTGGTTCTTTCTAAGCATATTGAAGACGACTCGCAGGTGCTCCTCGTGATCCTCCCGACTCTTGGAGTATATCAGGATGTCATCTATAAATACGATGACAAATCGGAATAGATACGATCGAAACAACCCGTTCGTCAAGTCCATGAACACGGCGGGAGTGTTTGTGAGTCCAAACGACATTACCAGAAACTCATAGTGCCCAAAACTAGTCCTGAAAGCTGTCTTCTGCACTTCCTCACCCTAACGCGCAACTGATGATACCCTGACTGTAGGTCGATCTTTGAAAAATACTACACCCCTTTCAACTGATCAAACAGATCATCTATCCTGGGAAAGGATACTTGTTCTTCACCGTCACCTGGTTCAGCCTGCGATAATCAATACATAATCACAGTTATTCATCATTCTTCTTCACAAACAACACGGGTGCTCCCCAGGGATATACACTTGGTCGTATGAAGACCGCATCCAACAAGTTGTCTATCTATCTCCTCAATTCCTCCATCTCACATAGAGACATACGATATGTGGGTAACGAGATGGGTGTCGCACCAGGCACAAGATCAATGGTAAAATCGATCTCGCGCTGAGGAGGTAATCCAGAAATCGTCCTGAACACGTCCTCAAAATCTCGAACTACTAGCGTGCCCTCAAGTGTCGGACCATCAACATTCTCTAACAAGGTGGCATAACAGCTAACACGACAGAGCCAATTGACCTGCACTGGAAAAGTAAAGACCGTGCCCTCAGGTCTGTAGGCTGTCACTACTCGGGTATCACAATCAATCTCCGCCTTCATCTCAATGGGCCAATCTATACCAAGGATAACGTCGTAGTGGTATAGTGGGGCAACGATCAGATCCATAAGTACTGTCCTGCTTCCTAAGTCTATCGAGCAACCCTCACAAGTTCTGCTAACGTCTGAAAAAGTCCCTGTAGCTGTAAGGATCCTCATTCCCTTCGTGAGATCAGTACCCAACCCCAGTCGCTTGACAGTTGCGCATGATATGATTGAGATAGTGGACCCGGTGTCCACCAACAAGAAGACGGGTGTACCTTGAATGTGAGCCGTGACTTCGAAAGCCATCGGGGCTGTAACTAATGTCTTAGGCGCTTCAGTTACAAGCGCGGGTACTCGAGTCTATTGCGGACGGTTCAGCTGTGGTACCAAAATGATGGATGTGCTGGTGCTGATCGCAGAGGCAGGGCTGTAATGGCCTGAGGAAGCTGGCGGTTAATCCTCTGAGGCAGCGAGAAGTTGTTGTCCCTCACTTGGTGAAACAGTAAGTATCTGCATGGCCCGCCCTCCTGCATTATGTGCACCACAAGTCTGGTCGCCTCATAGGGGCTAGTGGAGCCGCGAGCCTGGGAGGCGAATCTGCACGAGGCCTCTTGTCGAGGAACGGCTTACTCGACAACTCGAGTTGTGGCCTAGGGACCATAGGCCCACGAGTGCGAGATAACGTATCCCCATCCTTCTCAGCTTGTAGAGACACGCCCACTAGCTCAGCATAGGAGGATATTGAAAAGGCTAAGATATATGTCCTAGAGGGGGGGGGGGGGGTGAATAGGACAATGCCAAATAAAATTTATAATAGCGAAATTAATAAGAATATGATAGCCAAAGTAAATCACAATACAGGAAAGTAAAACAACCTCAAAATTTAGATCTTGAGAGGTTGATACAAATGTTGTTCTAAGGACAACCTTACACCAAAAACCAGAGTTTATGGTAGGACAACCTTATTTCTAGAAAGATCTTTGTATCAAATCTCAAACCAAAGAGGAATACAGAAATAAATACAAACTGAATTGAAATAAATTGAAATTACAAATGTATTGTTCTAGGGACAGCCATACACCATAAAAATGGCAGGGCAACCTTGCTGGAACAACTTTTAAAGGAAATTGAATATCAAGCTGATAAAGGAATAGCAGAAAATAAATTCTAAACTATTACAAAATTCTCACAATGCTTGAATTAAATGATTACAACATTCACCACCATACATACATCCCACAAAAGAATAATTAAAGATTAGAAGTATAAATTATTCAACCACAACACAAGGGATTATAGTGGTTCGCCTGTGTGTTCACCAACTATTAAACAACAGCCACACAAAATGCTACTCCACTCCTAATATCCTCACATAGGGGATATTAGCGTTCACTAATAAAATAGGTTTTCCCAGGTTCACCCAAAACCTTTACAATTGTGTCTTTGTCTGTGGGCTTACACAATTAAAAAAACCCCACTTCTGAGTTTTCCTGGCTCTCCTCAGATAACCAATACAACAAGATTTTTTTGGCAAATCTTAAAAGAAACCAAAACAGAAAGGAATTTACAATTAAATGTAAAATACCTGATTATCTCCTTCGTTGTAGCAGCCCGGTAGAACCAAGTCAGAGTAGATGATTGAATGTCCAAGTTCAATGTCCAGTACTCAATTACAATGGTTCTAATTCTAATAGATTTTAAATTAAACCAAGTAGGGCTTGCCTTAATTGATTTTGATTCCAAAGAAAGGGAATAACAATTCCTCTTATCAAATTAGATTGGAATAGCAGAAACAAAATCAATTAAATAAAGCTAAGGAAAGAGAATATTAAATAAGCACACTTAGCTTAGATGGAGCACAGAATTATCTCTCAGAAGTTCGACGAAGATTTTTGAAAAATAAGCACACTTAGCTTAGCTTAGATGGTCTAGAGAGCTCTTCGACTAGTCGAAGCAATAACAAATATTTGAAAAATCAGGTGCGATAAGCTTTGACCGTTCTACGACTGGTCGAAGGTCTCCTTCGACTGGTCGAAGAATTTAAAAATCATCGCTGGACTTTGAGTCAAAGACTTTCGACTGGTCGAAGATGCAGTCGACACTGTTCCTTCGACTGGTCGAACAGATTCCTGGACTAGTCGAAGCCTAACAGAAATTATCCGATTTTTGTAACAAACTCACGACTGATCGAGGAATTTCTTAGACTGATCGAAGCAACTCTAGGACTAGTCGAAGAAGGCCTAGGACTAGTCGAAGAACAAACCAAACTTATATAAAATAAACATTCGATTTATGTATCCAAAGTGACCTACTTCTAAGGTCAACCTAAGGTCAGTCAAACCTCAACCATGAAGTAAGGACATTGAAACATTAGGAACTAGTGACCTTGAAGTATGAGCCTTGAAGTCTTGATGTAGTTCAATCTTGAAATCTTGATGTAGCTCAATCTTGAAAGTGTCTTGAGTTCTTTACACACTGCCTTGTACTCTTCTTGAAGTCTTGTGAGCAGTTCTTGCAGTCAAGATTGATCCTTGAACTTGTGAGCTTTGCTTGTTCATGAATGTTGATCTTTGAGAGAGCTTCACGTATGCAAGTTATATAACAGTGATTTTGGCACCACAAATTTGACAACAGACAGGGATATAAATAATAGCACTTACAATCTCCCCCTTTGTCAAATTCGTGACAAAACACATAACCAAGATAAACATAAAGTAAAACAACTGGTCAAAGAGATATGAACTAGTTCATATCAATTGGCTTACCTGCAAATCAATATTCAAAATTCAACATTCAACATTCAACCAGTTTCATTCAACTAGTTCAAACATACTCCCCCTGAGTAACATAACCAATGCTACTCCTCTCACAATCACATCGTTAAGAACAAACCATTCTCCCCCTTTTTGTCACAATATGACAAAGGAAACAACAATAAAGGAGAACTAAATAAAGGGATATATGAGAGTAAACATGAGGAGTTATGAGATTATAGCAAAACAGAGATTGAGATACTCAGCATAGCTTCACATAGAATAAATATCCAGCATAAAACATAGATAATATCCAACTCAAAATCAGTCAACCAAGTGCTAAGTTATAAAGTTATTACAGACCAGAAGTCTCATATAAACTAATCAAAACTAGAACCAGATGACGGAGCAGGAATAAAGGGATCAAGTTGGTGCATGCCTTTGTTCAATCGCTTAAGATATTTGCGCATATACTTGAATTGTAAATCATGAGCAACAGACATGTTTTCCATCTTTACATTTATATTCTCAACTTTATCCTCTAATGCACTCAGACGAGCATCAACATCAGATGGTTCAAAATCTGGATCATTTATTGAGTCAGAATTCAGTTCCTCAAAAATGTCATCCATATTAATGTCATCACCAACTTCTTCATGACCACCACCACCACCTTGTTCAGGAAGTAGATCCAGCTTCATCTTATTGATATTAGCATTGTTGAAGATCAGATGATGGATTGGTGCCTCATCAACCGGCATATCGACTAACATATGTGTAGCCAATACAGTCATTAAATAGGCAAAAGGAATGTCACTATAACCAGGATGGAGTCTAAACTGAAGAATGAAATGACAGATTAAGGATGGTAAACAAATCTGAGTACCTTTAGAGATAGCATGGATAACACGAACCATAAACGAAGTTAAATCAGTTTTATTACCCGAACGAGGATACAGATTAGACACAAAGATTTTGTGAAGAATTCTGTACTTGGGTAACAAATACCTTGCGGGAAGCGCATTCCCTTTTTGTGTCCATTGAACATCCATGTTGCACAAGTCTCTAGTGAGCATGCGTTTTTCAGACATTGAGGGTTTATCAGTTAAGTTATGGATAGGAATACCCTCATCATTCATAGGAATGTCCATAAGGGCTGAAATTAAATGACGATCAATGTCAAAAGGCCATTCTCTAGTAGATATTTTAAAAGTTAAATTATCCTGTGAGAAAGAACTAATACATGCAAACATGGATTGGGCAATGGACCGGTATGCTGGCCCACCCCAATGTAATAAGTTAACCCAACCTACAGCTTCAAGCATACAAAGGATGTCAAAAGGTGCAATATGATTAACATCAACAGGATATTCAACAATAACATTACGTAATCTAATGTCCCTAACATAAGATGGATCATCATTGGGAACAAGAAGATGACGCGATCTGGAGGAAGAAGAAGGACCACGAGAAGTAGTTTTTCTACCTCTAGAAGCCATTTGCAACAAGGATATCAAGGAATTAAGAAGTTGCAAAGGATTGAGAAGTGGGTTTACTCAAAATAGATTTTTCAAAATCCAAACCCCAAATCTCAATGAAATTCAAAATACAAAGCTTAAAGCTTGAAAAGTAAACAATCTAAACACAAATCTTCAAGAAAAACGTGATTTGGAACACTAACCTTGAAGAACATGAACAATGGGTTCGACAAGTCGAAGCTCGGCTCCTTAGAGAGTAAAAATGAAATGAGGAAGAAAGCAAAAATCCCCAAATTTTAAGTGATTCCCGAGATCTACGACTGGTCGTGGATATCTACGATCGGTCGAAGGTCGACTGGTCGAGTATACTCACGACTGGTCGAAGAATGTCCAAAAATTCATATTTCTTGCAAATTATACAAAAATAGAATTCAATCTAGCAAATATATACACTATGATACAAGTAGGCATGAATAATCATTTTAAAATGCACATGCCAAGATCAAATTTCATCTTTTTGAACCTGCTTTTATCAAGAGGTTTTGTGAAAATGTCAGCTCGTTGATCTTCAGTAGGAATATATTCTAGAGATATAACTTTTTCTTCTACTAATTCCCTTATATAATGAAATCTAATGTTAATGTGCTTAGTACGAGAATGCTGAATAGGATTTTTTGAAATATTTATCGCACTGGAATTATCACAATGTAATAACATAGAATCCTATTTAATTCCATAATCACTTAGCATTTGTTGCATCCAAACAAGCTGTGTACATGCATTACCAGCTGCGATATACTCAGCTTCAGCTGTTGAAAGTGATATAGAATTTTGTTTCTTACTAAACCAGGAAACTAGACAATTTTCAATGTAAAAATAACCACCACTGGTTGATTTTCTATCATCTAGATTACCAGTCCAGTCAGCATCCGAGTACCCAGCTAATTGGACACTAGTCTCATGAGGATACCAGAGACCGAGATTTACAGTACTTACGACATATCTAATAATTCGCTTGACAGCAATCAAGTGAGATTCTTTTGGATCAGATTGATATCTTGCGCAAATACCAACACTTAGAGAAATATCAGGTCTACTAGCAGTTAAATATAACAAACTACCAATCATACTCCGATAAAGTTTTGAGTCAACATTTTTACCATTAGAGTCTTTTGAGAGTTTCAGGGTAGTACTCATAGGAGTATCAAAATTCTTGCCATTCTCAAATCCAAATCTCTTGATTAGATTCAAAGCATACTTAGATTGAGAAATGAATATTCCTTCAGGTTGTTGCTTTACTTGTAATCCAAGGAAATAAGTCAATTCCCCAACCATGCTCATTTCGAACTGTGATTTCATCAAATCTGCAAACTCAGTAGTCAAGTCAGTACAAGTTGATCCATAAATGATATCATCAACATAAATCTGTACCATTAAGATATGATCATTATGTTTTTTAACAAACAGAGTTTTATCAACAGATCCCATTTGAAAATTATGACTTAAAAGAAATTTCGTTAGTTTCTCATACCATGCCCTAGGTGCTTGTTTTAATCCATAAAGTGCTTTTTAAGCCGATACACATAATCAGTATTTTTGGGATCTTCAAAACCCATTGGCTGTTCAACATAGACTTCTTCATGTAAATCGCCATTTAGAAAAGCACTTTTCACATCCATCTGATAGATCTTTATCTTTCTAAAACATGCAATGGATATAAATAGTCTGATAGATTCAAGACGTGCTACTGGTGCAAAAGTTTCATCGAAATCAATCCCTTCAATTTGAGTATAACCTTGTACCACTAGTCTAGCCTTGTTTCTAATTATATTTCCACATTCGTCAGACTTATTTTTGAAAATCCATTTTGTTCCAATAATGTGTTTATCTTTAGGTCTTGGTACAAGATACCAAACATCATTTCTTACGAATTGGTTGAGTTCATCTTGCATCGCAACAATCCAGTTCTCATCAACAAGAGCTTCTTTTACGTTAGATGGTTCTATTTGGGATGTAAAACATACATAATTACATATATCCTCAAGTTGTCTACGAGTGCGAACACTGGTGAGAGGGTTTCCAAGAATTTGTGTGGTTGGATGATCTTTAACAGTCCTTAACTCAGAATCAATCTGATTCGATGAAGTATCAGGTTTATCAATGATTAGTACTTCATCATTATCTGAATTAGGGATTAGCGTGTTTAAGTGATCATCAATGACAACATTGATGGACTCTTGAATCACACCAGTTCTTTTGTTCAGAACCCTATAAGCCCGACTGTTTGAGGAATATCCTAGAAAAATCCCTTCATCACTCTTCGTATCGAATTTTCTCAAATTTTCACGATCACGTAAAATATAGCACTTGCTGCCAAAAACTCGAAAGTATTTAACAGTAGGCTTTTTATTGAACCACAATTCGTAAGCCGTTTTATTATTATCTTTGCTAGTATAGACTTGGTTAATAATATAGCAAGCTGTGTTGACTGCTTCAGCCCAAAGATTTTTAGAGAGCTTCATGCTATTTAACATGACATTAGCCATTTCTTGAAGCACCCTATTCTTTCTTTCTACAATTCCATTTTGTTGTGGAGTTTTGGGAGCAGAGAATTCATGTAATATTCCTTGGTCGGTACAGAACTTCTCAAAATTGCTATTCTCAAATTCAGATCCATGATCACTACGAATTTTACTGATTTGAGAAGATTTTTCAGTTTGAATCCTTTTGAAAACTTTTCTTACTTCTTCAAGGGTTTCAGATTTATCCCTTAAGAAGACTACCCAAGTGTATCTGGTAAAGTCATCAACTATTACCAGGATATACTTTTTCCCACCACGACTTTCCGTTCTGGTAGGTCCTATCAGATCCATGTGGAGGAGTTCGAGTGGTCTTGATGTGGTATTTGAATTCACCTTTTTGTGTGAGTTCCTTGTTTGTTTGCCTATCTGGCACTCACCACATATTTTATCTAATTTCTGAAGTTTGGGTAAACCTTTTATAAGTTCTCGTTTGCTCAATCTATATAAATTTCGATAATGTACATGTCCAAGACATTTGTGCCATAAATCAGTCTCGTCTGTATGGACCATGTAACATGTTTGATTAGATGAGCTGGATTCGCTAATAATATAGCAATTTTCAGACGTTCTACGTCCAGTTAATATTACAGAACCCTTATTGTTTAGTATCTCACAGCTTTGATTAGAAAACCGAACACTATGGTTATTATCACATATTTGAGATATACTAAGCAAGTTATGTTTTAAGCCTTCAACATATAAAACATTTTTAAACACAGGAAGATTAAAAAGTTGAACCATACCTTGGCCTATAATCTTGCAGTTGCTACCATCACCAAATGTGACTGAATCATCAGTCATATCTTTCAGATCCGTGAATAAAGCTTTGTCACCTGTCATATGCCTGGATCATCCACTGTCTAGGTACCACTTTGAATGACTTGTTGCTTTGAAAGCAGTGTGAGCAACCAAGCAGGTAACTTTAGGAACCCATTTCATAACTGTTTTGGGTTTAGGAACATAGTTGGTCTTCTTTTGTTTATAGTTGTATGAATGACCTATAGAGTTAGATTTTAAGAGCTCCTTGAGTAAATCAACTATCTTTTCAGCTAGTGGATTTTGTTTCTGATTAAAGTTGACACGGCCGCTTCTAGGTTTTTGAAAAGTTTTTGAATTTCTAGAAAAATCTTGATAAGTACTTTTCCCTTTTGAGTTTGAGGACTCTCCTTAACAAACATAGGAGGAGTATATTTTTGTTTAGGAGGTAGATTTTTATCATAGCCCAACCCGGATAGATCGCCACATTTTCTTGATCCGGATAAAAGTTTCTCTAACTTTGGATCACCTTGGGCATATTTCCATGTGTCCTTTAGACTCAGAAGAGAAGATACTTAGTTTTAAGTTTCTCAATTTCAGATTTCAAATCAATAATTAGGGAGTTTTTGAATTCCAAATCGCATTTTGATTTTCAAAACAATTGAAATTTGTAATTTTTCTAAGACAAGTGATTCAAAACATTCTTTGAGTTTAGAAAACTTTTCTTTTTGAAGTTTAAGTTTGACAGCAATTTTACAACTTTCCTTATATAGGGCATTGTAAGCGTCTTGAAGATCATCTTCATTTTCACATTCACTACTCAGATTTTCTTCACTTATTGAGTCATTATCTGAAAACGTGAATTTGGCTAGAGTCATAAGAGCTTTAACCTCATTGCCCAACTCAGTTTCAGAATCTTCTGATTCAGAAGAACCTTCAGAATCAGATGATTCATCCCATGTAGCCAACATACCCTTCTTCTTGGGTTTGTCCTTTTTAGGACATCTATTTGCTAAGTGCCCATATTCTTGACAGTTGTAACATTGACTATCTTTTAAAGATTTTCGAGATTTGGGTCTAAACTTCTTTTTATCATTCGATTTTTGAAAATCAACCCTTTTCTTGCTTTTAAAAATCTTGTAAAATTTCTTAGCTAAAAGAGTCATATCATCTTCTGAATCAGAATTTTCTTCTGAATTACATTTAAAAGATTTTAGTGCGATAGATTTACCTTTAGGAGCTTTAAAGTTTAACTCGTAGGTTTGTAGAGAACCAACTAGTTTTTCTACCCTCATATTATCCGTATCACGAAGTTCCTGGATTGCGGTTACTTTAGAATTGAACCGTTCAGGAAGTGAGCGTAATATCTTTGCACACACTTTACTTTCTGGGATTTTATCGCCAAGACCCCACATTGAGTTTACAATGTCATTCAATCTAGTGTAAAAGTCCATAAACATTTCATTTTCCTCCATATGAATTTCTTCAAATCTGGTTGTGAGGAGTTGGACTTTAGATTTTTTTACAATTGTAGTACCCTCGTGTGTCATTTCTAATATATCCCAAGCTTGCTTTGCGGTATCACAGGAAATGATTCTTTTGAACTCATCCGGTGATAGTGCGTAAGTGATTGCATTTAGTGCTTTAGCATTTGCACTACTCTCACTTTTCTGAAGTGTGGTCCATTGGTAATATGGTGTGACTTTCATAGATTTTGAACCATTAACCCCAGTAACTTCCATGATAGGAGGTTTCCATTCAGTCACTGTGGCTTGCCACACATTTTCATCCATTGATTTGAGGAAGATCCTCATTCTGGCTTTCCAATAGGCATAGTTGGAGCCATCAAAGGGTGGAGGCCTTGTGACTGAAAGGCTATCAAAATTTGACATCTTAAATAGCATAAATCGTTAACTCAGGAATTAAATCCAAGAATTAAAAAAGAGCTATTAGCCTCTGATACCACTTGAAAAGGCCAAGCTATATGTCCTAGGGGGGGGGGGGGGGGTGAATAGGACAATGCCAAATAAAATTTATAACAGCGGAATTAATAAGAATATGATAGCCAAAGTAAATCACAATGCAGGAAAGTAAAACAACCTCAAAATTTAGATCTTGAGAGGTTGATACAAATGTTGTTCTAAGGACAACCTTACACCAAAAACCAGAGTTTATGGTAGGACAACCTTATTTCTAGAAAGATCTTTGTATCAAATCTCAAACCAAAGAGGAATACAGAAATAAATACAAACTGAATTGAAATAAATTGAAATTACAAATGTATTGTTCTAGGGGCAGCCATACACCATAAAAATGGCAGGGCAACCTTGCTGGAACAACTTTTAAAGGAAATTGAATATCAAGCTGATAAAGGAATAACAGAAAATAAATTCTAAACTATTACAAAATTCTCACAATGCTTGAATTAAATGATTACAACATTCACCACCATACATACATCCCACAAAAGAATAATTAAAGATTAGAAGTATAAATTATTCAACCACAACACAAGGGATTATAGTGGTTCGCCTGTGTGTTCACCAACTGTTAAACAACAGCCACACAAAATGCTACTCCACTCCTAATATCCTCACACAGGGGATATTAGCGTTCACTAATAAAATAGGTTTTCCCAGGTTCACCCAAAACCTTTACAATTGTGTCTTTGTCTGTGGGCTTACACAATTAAAAAAACCCCACTTCTGAGTTTTCCTGGCTCTCCTCAGATAACCAATACAACAAGATTTTTCTGGCAAATCTTGAAAGAAACCAAAACAGAAAGGAATTTACAATTAAATGTAAAATACCTGATTATCTCCTTCGTTGTAGCAGCCCGGTAGAACCAAGTCAGAGTAGATGATTGAATGTCCAAGTTCAATGTCCAGTACTCAATTACAATGGTTATAATTCTAATAGATTTTAAATTAAACCAAGTAGGGCTTGCCTTAATTGATTTTGATTCCAAAGAAAGGGAATAACAATTCCTCTTATCAAATTAGATTGGAATAGCAAAAACAAAATCAATTAAATAAAGCTAAGGAAAGAGAATATTAAATAAGCACACTTAGCTTAGATGGAGCACAGAATTATCTCTCAGAAGTTCGATGAAGATTGGCTTGAATGGATTAATTAATTTGATAATTTCTTCTGAGATTCATGCTCTATTTATAGGTGAGCAGATCGCGTGTTCGACTGGTCTAGAGAGCTCTTCGACTAGTCGAAGTAATAACAGATATTTGAAAAATCAGGCGCGATAAGCTTTGACCGTTCTACAACTGGTCGAAGGTCTCCTTCGACTGGTCGAAGAACTTAAAAATCATCGCTGGACTTTGAGTCGAAGACTTTCGACTGGTCGAAGATGCAGTCGACACTGTTCCTTCGACTGGTCGAACAGATTCCTAGACTAGTCGAAGCCTAACAAAAATTATCCAATTTTTGTAACAAACTCACGACTGATCGAGGAATTTCTTAGACTGGTCGAAGCAACTCTAGGACTAGTCGAAGAAGGCCTAGGACTAGTCGAAGAACAGACCAAACTTATGTAAAATAAACATTCGATTTATGTATCCAAAGTGACCTACTTCTAAGGTCAACCTAAGGTCAGTCAAACCTCAACCATGAAGTAAGGACATTGAAACATTAGGAACTAGTGACCTTGAAGTATGAGCCTTGAAGTCTTGATGTAGTTCAATCTTGAAATCTTGATGTAGCTCAATCTTGAAAGTGTCTTGAGTTCTTTACACACTGCCTTGTACTCTTCTTGAAGTCTTGTGAGCAGTTCTTGCAGTCAAGATTGATCCTTGAACTTATGAGCTTTGCTTGTTCATGAATGTTGATCTTTGAGAGAGCTTCACGTATGCAAGTTATATAACAGTGATTTTGGCACCACAAATTTGACAACAGATAGGGATATAAATAATAACACTTACAGATATACTAGCGCAACACATCCTCGAGTGGATCTCGGGTCACAGACCCTCAGAAAATCATCGCATCTTCATCGGTTGATCAACGTGAATCAAAGGAGCATACCTAGCCAGCTCCGTGAACCTGTTCTTGTATTCTGCCACTATCATCCCTCCCTGACGGAGGTGGAGAAACTCACTCTCCTTCTCATACGATACATGAGGGGAAAGTACTTCTCATGGAAGCGGGTCTCAAAAGCCACCCACGTCTATACATATCCAACAACAATAGTCCGGAGGACGCTGTCCCACTAGAGGCTGGCCTCCTTCTCGAACATAAAAGTGACCAACTCCACCTGCTCTGCCTCACTGCAGTGCAACGGCTTTGGCATCTTAGAGATGCGGTCAACCCAATACTTGGCCTCGTCGGGTCTGTGAGTACCAGCGAAAGTAGGAGGCCACAAGCGCTGGAATCGCTCAAAAAGGCCGCTAGTACCCGCGTTCCCAGCAGGGGGCACAAATGGAGCAGGTGGAGCCATACCCATGCTCTGCGCAAAGACCCCTACAATAGTAGTCAGAAACTGCTGCTGCTGCTGTTGTTTCTGTATCTACTGCTACTGCATCAACAGCATCATCTGCTCCAGCCTATCAGGAGGTGGAGCGGACTGTGGTATCTGAGGCATCGAGGTAGACACACGGTTCTGCTCAGGAACAGTCGGTGTAACAGGTGGTACCACAGGTGGTGTCATAGGAGGTGTCATAGGTGTCGGCCCAACAGTGGGACAGGGGCCGGCTGAGAATCCGACATGGTCTTATAACTCGGACCCAAGCTGGGGTCCATTCAACCATTGTTTTGAGATACTGGAGTCCATTACCATGGACCAAGGTGCTGATTTCTTAGCAAGGAAGTGCGGGTGATGGCCGATAGATATGGCATAAAAATCATGCATTCAACCCCTTTCTATGCCCAGGCTAACGGCCAGGCTAAAGCTAGCAACAGGGTAATCAAGAATATTCTAAGGAAAATGATTCGAGAGAATTTCCAGGAATGGCACACCAAACTATCTGAAGCTCTGTGGGCTTACAGGATATCATCTTGTACCAGGACTGGGGTCAGTCCATTTCCATTAATGTAACACCCCATACTTTTCAGTATTCGGGCGCTACTATAAATATCTAAATCAGTTTGCACGTGTGTGGGAGCACACGTGACTTACCTTACACATCATTATCTAGTGAACCACAATCTATCCATCTTGGCCGTCTAGTAGAATCTCCATCGATATATTAAGGCATCTGACCGTTAGGGGTAGAATTCACCCATAAATCGAACTTTTCGTTCGATTGACCCTTGAAATGGACCATCATGTGATTCCAGAAACTTACTTTAGGATAACAGTACCCTCGATAGTTAAGATCTAACCGTCCATCTTGGAATTTGAAGCCTGAACCACGAGACTTACCATTCAGTAGATCCACAACATGTCATCAGTCACTCCAACACGTAATTTCCCTAATCTAACCACTGGGCCATAAAATGAACTTATATTATCTTATATTAAAACCCAGACTGCTAGGTTCTCCAGGTTATGTTACTTAATGTTAAAATCCACTACATAATTAGATAAATCCAACCATTTGAGTGTAGTAGAGGCCATTAGATTCCTTCTAGGTCTAACTAAGAAGCCACCAGAAACCCTGAGGGCAAGACCCGAAGATGATCTGACCGACGGATTAGCTGGAATCATTAGTTGTCTGTAAGATCACAAGTATGGCCCACTTACTAATTAGAATGATTTTAATTATGATCAAAGCCCTACAGGGCTGAGTGAGTAGATAGATGATGCTAATTAAGATAAGACCCACGTAAACAGCTTAAGGAAGAATAGATTGAAATTTACAAGGACCGTAATAATAATGATAATAATAATAATAATAATGTAAAATCACGAGATAGGTAGGTTGTCCTATGGAGCAGGACCCACAACATGATTAACAGTGCACGCACATGAAAACAATAATAATAATAATAAAATGAATAATAATAATAATAGGAAATATTAAAACTTATCCTAATAACAACAATTAATGTCCCAAGATTAAAATAAAGGTGGACGCAGTTGTTTGATAATTCTGAGGACCATTTTAGCCGTTGACGTCCAATCTCGAGGTGATCCGACCACTAGGCTAACAGAAATCCACCACTAGGAGTAGAAAGTTAAGTGTATGGCCACCAGAGCCATGTACCCACTTGATCTTCGGTTAAAGTGCATATAAGGGCCCATCTAGTGAAATGGACGGTGTGGATTTATCAGTAACATCTCGGTGGCCCCCACACTGGTGTGGTGTGCATGTAAGAAGCTGTGCACCGAGCCAAAGGGCTCGGTCAAACGCTGCTGACCCGATGAGCCGTAAAAGGAAATCTCCACTTCTTCTTTTTGTTCTCTGCCAGCAAAATGAACAGCGCCCGTTGATTGATCTGCAGGCCACCATGATCATCCAGTCGGACAATCCAAACCGTCCATCATCTCTAGAGCGCGGGGCTAACCAAAACCCAACTGTCATGACAGATTTAGCGGCACATGTGGACGCGCTATCTTCACTGCAAATTGGCCCTACAAACACACTATTTTCAAAAATAGAAACTGTTGCCATTCCACGTCAGCAATCCGTGTGAGCCTCCTCTCCTTGCATCTCCACCATTCAAAACAGAGTGATCTGGACCATCCTAAGCTAGGTTTTCGGATACAAAGAGAGAGAGTGAAAGAAGAGCCGAAAAACAACTCTCCCCAGCCGTTTTCTTCCCCAGTGAACCCACCGTCCAAACCTCTTTCGACCTTCAAAATTTCTATTCTGCAAGCACCCTTGCATCCATCCTAGCCGTCCCTAACCTCCTGATTGAAAGAAATCCATGCGGACGAGATTCCGCCATTAATGGCCATTGTCTTCTCCACTGTTCAAAGCCGAGTCGAGATGGGTTCGGGCGTGCCATCTTCAACGTCTCACCAAACAGAGATGTCCCTGGTGTTGGAAGAAGGATATGAAAAGAAAATATAGAAGAAGGAAGAAGATTGTGTGGTGGCTGTTATTATGGCTGCCGCACCACCTGCACTCAGACCAACCTGAGCTTGGGCCGAGTCAGGTCGGGTTTGGCCTGCACTGCTGGAGTTCTAGCACACGCACACACAAAGAGAGAGAAGAAGGAGAGAGAAGTAAAGGAAGGAATGTGTAACGCCCTGAAAATCGGTGGTTGAGCATAAACTCAACTCCCGAGTTCCAACGCATCACTTATGCAACAAAATGAATGATGATTGAATGTTGTCTGTATTAGAGCATTGAACATGAGTGAGATTAAGCCAAAACAGCATATCATACTCCAGAGACAGTTAAATTGCAAGCGGAAGACTGTGATAGATATATAAAATATATAAAAATAGTGGTGAGTCTACAGAGTGTGATAATGTTACCAGGTTAATGAATTACAAGTATAATTCAAATTATACCAAATGTGTAGTGTCATCTAGTCAACATCCCTGTAATCCCGTCGATCAAGACACGGCTCACGTGAAGCCATCAGCATAGCATATACGAACAAGCATCATTATCAACATAAAGGTCCGGCTCCGCCTCAAGAGTAGCGTCGCCATCTGCAATCAGACAAAGTCTGATGGGTGTTCGAAACACCGTCCCGTAACGTGGGAGTGAGTAGCTAACTTAGTGGAATAATAAAGCATAGGTTAACATGCTATCAATTCAGTCAAGCAGTAATGATAAAGCAGTACAATCAAACACTCCTAACTACTCTTATTAATGCAAGTATGAATGCAGTCATGATGTATGCCCTCACCACACACACCCTCGTGCGACACCATCTTACGTTCGCGGTATGCTTTCATCCCTTAGTGCTCCACATCTTCCAGGCACATGCAATGCGATGATGAGCAAGATTACCGAGTTATTATTAGTCCATTTCAAACAGCAGGATTGGGAAACTAAGGTACCTCCCTTATATCATTCCCAAACATGATCCATTCTAGGGTCGTCAGTCCTAGTTAATCTCATACGATGGTGTGTTTCTAGGTCGCTGCAAAGGCTGCCAGGGCTGTTACGCACAATGATTACACCACTCCCCCATCACCTCTTTAACGGTTCATCACTAAATTGAAACAAGCCTAGTTTATACTCTATACACTACGGCAAAACTCGTCGCCTCACCGCAAATTCAGAGTAGGCTCGAGGTCACTACAAAGGGCTCGTCACCAATCAGTGTAGGCCGACAGCTCGAATATAGTGTCTCATACCACCATAATCGACTCACGAGTCTGGTTGTTCACTGGTCACTACGGGGAGGCACGTGGCCCCACCGTAGGCCGACAGCTCGACCACGGTGTCCCATACCACCATGCCCGGCTCATGAGTCTTAGCGGATAGAAGTACCATGGTTAAAAGGGATTTCACAGGTAAGTCTGGTACCCTAGGTTCAAGCAGTATTTTTTAAACATGGTGAACATACATTAGACAGATCGGGTTACTTGACGAGCTCGGCTAGCTCGAGCGCACAACAAGTTGAACGATATGAAGCGCATAAGCACTTCGTGTGGACCAACCACTATTGCCAACCAAAGTATGACTCGGGTTCGTCGAACACATCTCACGTGGCATATGAATCTCAGCCATGCATTCATTTTTGTTACCGGTTGCCTGGACTATAATCATAGCCCCAATCACATTCAATTGCAGATAGTTAAAGCAGTAATGAATCAAGATTCAAATCATACAATCAAGTCTGATATTATCCGTTTAGGGCTGCCAGGGCTGTTGCACGCACTCATTTCTCCACTCCCCCATCACCCATGACGGATCATACAACGTAAACATGAATTTAAACATATGCATTACATAGATAAAATCATACAATCAATTGAGCATGTTATGAAGTACAACATAAGCATGAGTTTGTACATATTCAATTCCTAATCACACAGATATCTAAGGAAATCATACACATAGTTAAAGAAGTTGAGAATCATATCTCAACACCCTTATACATTACAATTTACCAACTACTACTCATTCAAACGTTTTAACAAACACTTAGACTACATACATCAACATACATGACATATGTTGATCACATAGGTATAAGGCCAAATCCTTTCACTAGGGAGTTACCCCAATCATAACACACATATACCCACGACGGATAGTCATGGCAAGCAGGAATCCAAGTTCCATATTCATTCAGTCATTTCCACAAACACTTGGGCCACACATTTACATATAGTGTATATTGGGCTTGGCGTGATTTAGGGCAAATCCTTTCGTCAAAGGGGTATCGCCAATACAACAATCATATATCCATGACAATTAGTCATGGCGAGCACGAATGAAAATTCTATACTCATTTAGTCATTTTCACAAACACTTAGGATACACTATTTTAACAACATAGTGTATATTAGCAAACATATGAATTAGGGCGAACCCTTTTGCCAAACAAGTATTTTATCCATATATAATATATTCATACAGCAAATAATCATGGCAAACACATTTCCAAAATCTATACGTATACGGTACTTTCTACAAATACCTAGAGTATGTAAAATTCCATATTTTTCATCTTTAATCGAAACTGAAAACGGACAGCACTTTGTACATGTGCAATTGCATGAAGATCATGAATCTATCATTATCTGACATTGAAAGCGTTGAAAACTATAACCTATACACCTAAAGTCGGCACCTTTTGTTGTAGAATCGTAATGGAGTCGATAGAATTGCTAAGCTTCTGTATACGGCAGTTTGGCCACCTATAGATCGAAATAGGTTAGTTATTTCATAACCTACAACCTATATAACCCCAAAACAGATTAGGGTTAGGGTTTCTTACCTAGAAACAAAGTCGGAATCACCGGGAAAGCGATGAGAATGGTGCGGTTGAGCATGTATAGCAGCAGGGAAGAGTGGCAGGGAGATTCTCCCACTTCTCTCTCACTTTCTCTCTCTTTTCTCTCTTTTCTCTCTAGGGTTTCTCTCAAATTCGTATGGCTGCAATGAGAGAGGGTTTAAGGTCCTTATATAACCTAAAAACTCACTGAAATAGACTCCAGGTCAAAGTATACTTAGGTTATAACCAAAGTGACCCTTTTCCAGCTCAACGGAGGACTTCTGGCGGGCCTCCTTGAGCCAAAGGTCGGACTTAAGCTCACCGACACCGGATCTACGTTTAGTTAAGTTTTCGTTTCAGTGGGATTCCGAGATCATGCGTGGCGGACCAGTTTCAGTTCAACGGTCAGTGGATCTCGATCGGAGATTCCGAGTACATGGATATGTGTATGAAATTTCCCCTGATCCGAGGGTGTAATTTGGTCTGATTCTGACGGTCTGGTTGCTTAAAACTGATCCGCAAGCGAGAGGTGGCAGATTACTATTTGAGATATTTTATTTTGAATTAATTTCACATTTCTCACACTCCCCGCTCTGAACTCAAGCGAATAGCTCTGGGACACTATCTGGATTTGATTTCCGAGATGGTTGTCATGCCCAGCAAGGCGGTCCTAATTCCTTAACCTCGTGTTATTCAGACTTCCGACATGCTGTCCAGATCTGATACGGAGTTTCAAGATGCTCCCGAGAGCAGCCGGGTAATGAGATTGATCCTAGATTTTAGGGTAACCTAGCGTTAATGATTCTACAAGTTTTGGGTCTTGCAGATCGTATTTAAAGTGATTGGTGCTAATTCACAGTACTCTAACTTAACACTGGCTAATTCTCGCCTAATTTCTAATAGATTTAGTCCTGAGTAATTTCTGTCTGAGGTGGTACCTTGGCCTTTGTAGCAATGTTTAGTTTAAGTATTGTTCTTCTTTACCTAAACTTTAAGATAACGTCTAATGTGAAAGTACTTAGAAAATTTAAAGAACAAGGTGGTGAAAGGTGAGATTTGCGAAGGAAATGGGTTCAAAAGCGGTTTTAGACTTTGGGATTGAGTTCTGATAAATTAGTAAGGTGTTAGGATCGACCCATTGCCTAAGGACGTCTTTTTCCAGGTTGGCAAAAATCCAAGATGTTATAATCTACCCCCCTTAAAACAAAATTTCGTCCCCGAAATTGCCTAAGGGTAATAAGGAAAGATTTAATTATTTTTTTGCCTAAGTTTTATTGCATAGGGTATATACTAGCCTAGTTCATTTTAGTCTACCCCCCTTAAAATTTATTTCTTTATCCCTTGCTTATATCCTGATGGTTTGCTACAATGGATTTCTAAGAAAGATTCAGATCTTAGTTAGTGATCTATCTTTACGCACAGTCTAGATCCATTCCATTTGATACTGGGCCAGTGGGGCAAGGGTCCACCACGCTTCCGCTGCGCCACCCAGATCAAAGAGGTGTAATAGATGACCTAACTAGATTGGGCTCATAATGTTCTACCCCCCTTAAAAATTTATTTTCACCCTCAAGGCTCAAGATTTATGTCCTGCTCCGTATATCGGAACAAGGTGTAATTTAGGACCTATCCTTGACATGAAATGGGATGCGGTCTCCCACTACATTGGTCTTCTTTTCATCGATGATGTGTATTATGGCATTGGTACCTATGGTTATCGAAAGGAGCTAAAAATGATGGGTAATGTGGTTGATTTCAGGGGCAGGTGTGAATTTGAGGTCAGATGCCTAAGTCTACCAAAGGAGGACTATCATCACGATCCCGACCTACCTTATTTACTCATGTCAAGCCTAACAGGCAGGCTATCTTTCTATGTTCATATGCACAATATGTATGCCAACATGACATGTGATTTGGGACCTAATTCCTAACTGTCTGTTGCTCACTTGGGAAATTCTTAGGCCTAAAAGGAAAAATCTCTATTGGCTATATATTCTTACACTTCTCAAAGACGAAGTTATAAACTTTTGGTTGTAAGTGATCGAGCCAACACGGAAGGAAAGTTGTATAGTGGGTCAGAATCGGATACATGGACCTTCTGCCTCGCGAAGATAGAAAATTGTCGTATTAGTTCTGAATCCTAGTTGATCCCGACTCTCTGCTTGATCAGAGCATAAGGTTCATTGGTAACTACCAGGATTGAGAATTCAATTCAAACCGCGAATACCTCGCTGATATATATCGTTTCTCTACTCCATGTTCCTGGTTGTAATAAGTCCTCGAGAAGGCAATTTTAAGGGATGCATTGATTTGATCTAACATTAAATCCAAAGGATATATAAGTTTCCTCTAAGCGTGACTAGTTTTTACGTCAAACAGCTTTCCTAGGAGTTATCAAAGAAGCCTGTGAGTATTAAGGGGATTCAACGAAAGAACAGGGTCTCACTCCAACCTACTTAAGCCGACTAATTAAATCTATCTTTCAAGTATCTTAGCATAATGAATCCTTTACATTCTTTAGTGCCTAGTGGCAACATATGAGTAGCGTAATCCCCTAGTTGTAATCTAAAGTCTATGCTTATAAACTAGATGATTTTACACCATTTTTAATAAGGAAATTGTTTGTTTGTTTGTTTGGAATTGAGTTGCCCGAACACGAATGTAACTACTATCGACCACTTCACATATGCTCAAACCAACTAAGGGGTTCTAGAGTTTACGTTCTTAATTTGTTGGATTTCCTATACTGTCAGGTCTGTTGAAGCACCGCTCTAGGTCCAAACTCTATGGGCCTATTTGGCCAGTGATCTTAAGTTGTATTAAATGGGACAGCATGGCCAATCCCACTTCGGGATTAGAAGTGGTATGTTTGGTAGGAGGGTGGGTGGGATTAAAATTGAGTTTATAGACTTTGGAAAATGAGCCTTGTGTTGGAAAGCGTGAAAATGGCCGTAACCAATTCGAATAGGGCCATGGAAAGTGAATGAAAAGTGAAGGGGAGAGAGAGTAAGGGCTGGAGGTTTGTTTCTCCACAAGTTTGAGCCTCAACAGATGTTTATAGAGCTCAAGTGACAGGGAATGAAGAAGGTAAAAGGGAGAAATGGGATAGGTTAGAAGGCTACACGATTTTGAATCACAAGTGGGGCATGTAAGAGCCCAAATGAGAGAGAACGGAGAGGTTGGAAGTTGGCTATGGCAGAAAACGGTGATGGTGTGCGTGTTTGGCCAGGGAATGACGAAATAGGTGGATGGAAGGGAGATTTGAACGAGAAAACAACAACTTGGAAGAGAAAAGAGAGCTTGGGGGGTGATTTGTAAAGGAGGTATGCCATAGGAGGGGTTTTAGCGAACGGCCCATACACCAGGGGGTTCCCCAAGCCCCCAAACACGATCCGCCCGGCAAAAAAACTAGCAAGGCTTCGCTGACCAACGGTTCAGTTTTTGAGAGGGGACCCATGGGTGAGACCTGCTGTCCCCTAGGCCCCAAAAAACCCTGTGTCCCACCCTGGGCACCCCTAGATTAACGTGGGTAGGTCCCCGACCCCGATTCGCTCAATTTCGGGTAGTTTCGGGCAATTTCGGACGTATCTTACAATCTGGAATGAGTTATCTGACGTAAAATATATGAATTTGGGGTAGAACAAGCTAATGAAGCCAACCAACCCTACTATGCCAGGTTGCGCAACCTAAAATTATGAAAAAAAATCCCTGATTGACGGTCGTTTCCCCGTTTTAATTTCGTTTTACTAAAAATAGCAGTTTTAGTTTGATTACTCTTCATCCGTTGGGCTTTAGGAGTTACGCCCATTGTGAAAAGATCTTAGAATAATTAAGAGAACGGTTTGGTGAAGCCAAATAAGACACTTACTATTTTTGGCCAAAAACCTTGCGCACTAGTAGACATCACGACCTTATAGTAAGTCGCGAATTCTAGGAGTTTTAGTTGTAGTTTGTTGCTGATTTCTTACTCATTACTTGGTATCCCTATTTAAAGGGTTGTGAACTCATTTTTAGTCATTCATTAATCAATTTCAAATTTATTAGAATTTATTTCTACTTTCTGCTTTCTTTTCTCGTAGACTCGAGAAGTCTTTGTGAGGAGTCCAGAGAAGCTCCGAGGATTCAGAGTAGTTATCCTCATCACGTTTATCTCGTATTCTACCGATTTTTAACGGTTGGGATGAGGTGGATTGTGATCTAGACTCATCAATAAACGGCCTAGGAATGTTTTAAGGTCGACCCACACGACCATGGTTGAATACAGACTCGATTTCGGCATTCGTTTTCAGTGAACTTCGCCAATTGGCGAAATCGAGATACCTATGACTGTTTCTACGTTCCGTCGCTCCCTCCTAAGTCAGAGTGCGTCAGAGTGCATCGAGTGGCCATAACCCAGGTCTGGTTTAATCAAAATCATGCTCTGATACCATCTTGTAACGCCTTGAAAATCGGGGGTTGAGCATAAACTCAACTCCCGAGTTCCAACGTATCACTTATGCAACAAAATGAATGATGATTGAATGTTGTCTGTATTAGAGCATTGAACATGAGTGAGATTAAGCCAAAACAACATATCATACTCCAGAGACAGTTAAATTGCAAGCGAAGATTGTGATAGATATATAAAATATATAAAAATAGTGGTGAGTCTCCAGAGTGTGATAATGTTACCAAGTTAATAAATTACAAGTACAATTCAAATTATACCAAATATGTAGTGTCATCTAGTCAACATCCCTGTAATCCCGTCGATCAAGACACGACTCACGTGAAGCCATCAGCATAGCATATACGAACAAGCATCATTATCAACATAAAGGTCCGGCTCCGCCTCAAGAGTAGCGTCGCCATCTGCAATCAGACAAAGACTGGTGGGTGTTCGGAACACCGTCTCGTAACGTGGGAGTGAGTAGCTAACTTATTGGAATAATAAAGCATAGGTTAACATGCTATCAACTCAGTCAAGCAGTAATGATAAAGCAGTACAATCAAACACTCCTAACTACTCTTATTAATGCAAGTATGAATGCAGTCATGATGTATGCCCTCACCACACACACCCTCGTGCGACACCATCTTACGTTCGCGGCATGCTTTCATCCCTTAGTGCTCCACATCTTCCAGGCACATGCAATGCGATGATGAGCATGATTACCTAGTTATTATTAGTCCATTTCAAACAGTAGGATTGAGAAACTAAGGTACCTCCCTTGTATCATTCCCAAACATGATCCATTCTAGGGTCGTCAGTCCTAGTTAATCTCAAACGATGGTGTGTTTCTAGGTCGCTTCAAAGGCTGTCAGGGCTGTTACGCACAATGGTTACACCACTCCCCCATCACCTCTTTAACGGTTCATCACTAAATTGAAACAGGCCTAGTTTATACTCTATACACTGCGGCAAAACTCATCGCCTCACCGCAAATTTAGAGTAGGCTCGAGGTCACTACAAAGGGCTCGTCACCAATCAGTGTAGGCCGACAGTTCGAATATAGTGTCCCATACAACCATAATCAACTCATGAGTCTGGTTGCTCACTGGTCACTACGGGGAGGCACGTGGCCCCACCGTAGGCCGACAGCTCGACCACGGTGTCCCATACCACCATGCCCGGCTCATGAGTCTTAGCGGATCGAAGTACCATGGTTAAAAGGGATTTCACTGGTAAGTTTGGTACCCTAGGTTCAAGCAGTGGCGTCCAAACATGGTGAACATACATTAGACAGATCGGGTTACTTGACGAGCTCGGCTAGCTCGAGCGCACAACAAGTTGACCGATATGAAGCGCATAAGCACTTCGTGTGGCCAACCACTATCGCCAACCAAAGTACGACTCGGGTTCGTCGAACACATCTCACGTGGCAAATGAATCTCAGCCATGCATTCATTTTCGTTACCGATTGCCTGGACTATAATCATAGCCCCAATCACATTCAATTGCAGATAGTTAAAGCAGTAATGAATCAAGATTCAAATCATACAATCAAGTCTGATATTATCCATTTAGGGCTGCCAGGGCTGTTACACGCACTCGTTGCTCCACTCCCCCATCACCCATGACGGATCATACAACGTAAACATGAATTTAAACATATGCATTACATAGATAAAATCATACAATCAATTGAGCATGTTATGAAGTACAACATATGCATGAGTTTGTACATATTCAATTCCTAATCACACAGATATCTAAGGAAATCATACACATAGTTAAAGAAGTTGAGAATCATATCTCAACACCCTTATTACAATTTACCAACGACTACTCATTCAAACGTTTTAACAAACACTTAGACTACTTACATCAACATACATGACATATGTTGATCACATAGGTATAAGGTCAAATCCTTTCACTAGGGAGTTACCCCAATCATAACACACATACACCCACGACGGATAGTCATGGCAAGCAGGAATCCAAGTTTCATATTCATTCAGTCATTTCCACAAACACTTGGGCCACACATTTTAGAATATATAGTGTATATTGGCCATGGCGTGATTTAGGTCAAATCCTTTCGTCAAAGGAGTATCGCCAATGCAACAATCATCTATCCATGACAATTAGTCATGGCGAGCACGAATGAAAATTCTATACTCATTCGGTCATTTTCACAAACACTTAGGATACACTATTTTAACAACATAGTGTATATTAGCAAACATATGAATTAGGGCGAACCCTTTCGCCAAACAAGTATTTTATCCATATATAATATATTCATACAACAAATAATCATGGCAAACACATTTCCAAAATTTATACGTATACGGTACTTTCTACAAATACCTAGAGTATGTAAAATTCCATATTTTTCATCTTTAATCGAAACTGAAAACGGACAACACTTTGTGCATGTGCAATTGCATGCAGATCATGAATCTATCATTATCTGACATTAAAAGTGTTGAAAACCATAACCTATACACCTAAAGTCCGCACCTTTTGTCTTAGAATCGTAACGGAGTCGATAGAATTGCTAAGCTTCTGTATACGGCAGTTTGGCCACCTATAGATTGAAATAGGTTAGCTATTTCATAACCTACAACCTATACAACCCCAAAACAGATTAGGGTTAGGGTTTCTTACCTAGAAACGAAGTCGGAATCGTCGGGAAAGCGATGAGAATGGTGCGGTTGAGCATGGATAGCAGCAGGGAAGAGTGGCAGGGAGATTCTCCCACTTCTCTCTCACTTTCTCTCTCTTTTCTCTCTTCTCTCTCTAGGGTTTCTCTCAAATTCGTATGGCTGCAATGAGAGAGGGTTTAAGGTCCTTATATAACCTAAAAACTCACCGAAATAGACTCCAGGTCAAAGTATACTTAGGTTATAACCAAAGCGACCCTTTTCCAGCTCAACGGAGGACTTCTGGTGGCCTCCTTGAGCCAAAGGTTGGACTTAAGCTCACCGACACCGGATCTACGTTTAGTTAAGTTTTCGTTTCAGTGCGATTCCCAGATCATGCGTGGCGGACCAGTTTCAGTTCAACGGTCAGCGGATCTCGATCGGAGATTCCGAGTACATGGATATGTGTATGAAATTTCTCTGATCCGAGGGTGTAATTTGGTCTGATTCTGACGGTCTGGTTGCTTAAAACTGATCCGCAAGCGAGAGGTGCCAGATTACTATTTGAGATATTTTATTTTGAATTAATTTCACATTTCTCACACTCCCCGCTCCGAACTCAAGTGAATAGCTCTGGGACACTATCTGGATTTGATTTCGAGATGGTTGTCAAGCCCAGCAAGGCGGTCCTAATTCCTTAACCTCGTGTTATTCGGACTTTCGACATGCTGTCCAGATCTGATACGGAGTTTCGAGATGCTCCCGATAGCAGCCGGGTAATGAGATTGATCCTAGATTTTAGGGTAACCTAGCGTTAATGATTCTACAAGTTTTGGGTCTTGCAGATCGTATTTAAAGTGATTGGTGCTAATTCACAGGTACTCTAACTTAACACTGGTTAATTCTCGCCTAATTTCTAAAGGATTTAGTCCTGAGTAATTTCTGTCTGAGGTGGTACCTGGGCCTTTGTAGTAATGTTTAGTTTAAGTATTGTTCTTCATTACCTAAACTTTAAGATAGCGTCTAATATGAAAGTACTTAGAAAATTTAAAGAACAAGGTGGTGAAAGGTGAGATTTGCGAAGGAAATGGGTTCAAAAGCGGTTTTAGACTTTGGGATTGAGTTCTGATAAATTAATAAGGTGTTAGGATCGACCCATTGCCAAAGGACGTCTTATTCCAGGTTGGCAAAAATCCTGGATGTTACAGAATGAGAGAAAGAGGGTGGCTGCGCTGAGACTCGATCCGAGTCTAACGAGTTGGGGCAGCAGTCCGAGTGAACGCAGACTCGCGCAGTTATGCAGGGGCTGGAGATGAAAGGGAGGAAGGAAGAATAAGAAGCAGAAAAGAAGAAGAGAGAGAAAAGGAGAGACAGAGGAGCTAGCTGGCGCCTGTTGCACCAGCTTAAACCGAGTCAGGACTGACTCACTGCCTGCCTATGTGCAGTCGCTGAGTCGACTCAGATCGACTAGGGATGAGTAAAGAAGGGTCTGACCTATGTCCAGGTTTGGGTGTCCAGCAAGAAGAAAGAAGAAGGAGAATAAGATAGAGGTGGAAAGAGTTTATGGTCATTGGACTGACTCGGCTAAAACCGAGTTTATCTTGGTCAGGTTGGGCTTGGGGCCTGGTTTGGTCCAGCAAGCCTGCTGGTGTGCAAGTTTTTGTGAAGGAGAAGGGGTAAGAAAGAAAAGAAGGGAGAGAGGATGAGAAACAAGGAGAGAAGTGGGTGTCGAGTTGACTCAACCGAGTTGGCTTAGGTAAGCCCACCCCTTTTCTCCATAGTGAGATTCCTTCGATTACAATTAACATTGCTACAATTTCTACCATTAGTAAGATTGTTAATATTAGAGATACGAAGCCATTAATAAATGATTTATAGTTATCATAGCCAAGAAAATAAAATAATATTGTTATTAAGTACTTGGGATGTAACCTGACTAGTTATGATCGTAATGGACCTTCGACGTGGTGGTTATTGAGTGGTAGTCTAGATGGATCATTGATGTCGGCCTACCATCCAGGGTTGTTGTGCCCAATGGTTTTTAAGGATGGTCTTTATCGTATGGTTTTGATATTTGCCCTATGTGGCATATTTTGATACTCGCCCTACGTGGTTTTATTTGATATTTTCCCTATATGGGTTCGACGTTTTACACCGTGTAGCCATGCGATGGTAAGCCCTATATATTGTAATATGATTAGCCACTAGTCGATGGGGTACCATTAAACATCCTAAGGTGGTAGTCTCATGAGCCGGGGATGGTGGTATGGGACACTATGCCCAAGCTGTCGGCCTATGCTGGGCCATGTGCTCCCCGTAGTGACCTTTGAGCTTATCTAAATTGGCTGGTTGTAAATGGACTAATAATGACTTGGCTAATCATGCATACATGACACATATTGTTCCGACTGGATGATATTTCTCAGGTTCGATGATTGCATGGGTGACGGCCCACTGTCCGCATGGATGAGCATCCCCGGGGCGATGATTGCATTCACGTATCCATGCATCTAATAAGACCGTATTTACTCTGTTTTGGTTGTTTGGATGTTTTGTAACAATGCTTACCTAATGCGGCGGTGTGTAATCTTAAGAGAATTCACACTGAGTTGGCCACTCATCCATCAAATATACAACCGTATAGGTAGTACATGTGGCTTTAGTGATATACATGTTTAGACTTGATGAGGAGCAGGGTACGATCGCTAGGGATGCGTGACTGTATTTGCCTGGAGGAGCTGCGTGGTCTTGTGGCTTTTATTCATATGCTTTCTGCTATTCTTCATGCCTTAAATTCTTGTAAATCTACTACTTATTAAATTCAGAGACATTGGTTTGTATAAGTCATTATGGGCAGCTTCTTGTATATTTAAATGATAATGAAAATTTTCCTTATGCTTACTTGTCCATTCTACGCTCATCTGCTTACTCTGATAAAAGAAGAGAAAAAATATATATATTTGACCATCCTTTAAGGTTAACACTCGGGTTTTTGGGAACGGGTCGTGTACTCGGGTCCTGAAGATTTGGGGCGTTACAGTTGGTATCAGAGCATAGTTTGGACAAACTTGGCCTTGGGAAATGATTATATGCAAGCCTTAAATGTCTTAAGTTAGGATTGTTGAAATTAGAAATTTGAACTCAGGTGAACTTCCCCTATATTTAGAAGAATGATTGTGAATATAGAGACCCAAACTTAGGTTCCCTTAGAAGTGACTTGGATGGCAATATAAAATTCCATCTGAGCAAAGAACAATCTGAGAATATAGAAATTCAAAACCTAGGTCCCCTTAGAAATTATTAGAACAACTATTTGAACTTATGAGAAATCCCCTGGTAGTTAGGAGCAATTGTGAATATAGAAAATTCAAACTTTAGACTCCCTTAAGAGTTTAAGTTAGACCCCTGGACCTTAAACTTACGTAGTTACTCCATAGAAATGATAAGGATAGCCATTTGAACTTAGGCACATTTCTCCTGGAATTTAGGAAAGTTGAAAATATAGATACTCAACATTTTAGGCTCCTTAGAGAATTGTTTGGATGGCTACAGAACTTAGAAATGGTCCTAGTTTTCCTTGGGGATTTCAGGTTTAGTCATTTGAACTTAGAACTAAAAACTTAGTCCCCTTGTAAACTACCAATATTGTTGTTTGAACTTAGAAATTGAACTCATGCACTGTGGGAGGACAAATACCCACTATGGTGTATCTCAGACCAAACCAGAACATTCCTTGAACTTGACTCCCAAAGAACATTTTCATAAATATGGAGTTCAGACTTTTTCTGTAATTTCTTTTAATTAGAGATAACATGGTCACAATACTTAGTGAGTGAAAGGAACTTAGACATGGTATAACTTTCTTACCCTCCACGTTGCATGTTAGGCCAAATTTAACACTCCCTAAACTTAAGAGTCACATTAGGAGTTGTAAATTGGTTTCATTAATACGTCTCTTTAACTAGAGATGGTATCCCTCAAAACTTTCAGGACTTAAAAGTGACTAAAGGTCAAGCTATAGAATTTTGGGTAAGTTTTCAACTGTAGGTTGCACATATTAGGATTAGATTTGAAATCCTAAGTGGGGAAATTTTCAACTCAAACTTCATGTAGAAATCCTTGTCTGGAGACTTACAAGTAGTACTTAGATGATCAGAGTGCGCGCTGGAAGCGTGATGGTCGTTCACGTCTATTCACGTAAATGTCGGGCGCCCTCATCGAAGAATTTGAAAGGTCACATGATATTTCCCATGAGTCTAGAATAATCGGGGTCACGAGTTGATGGAATCGTACTTATGCGATGTTGCGCTGTTTGACTCAGATTCTAAGTCCTAGCAAATCTTAATGATCTCAATGTCCTGATCAGGTAGAAGATCGAGATTTAATAGGATATATGAATGGATACCAAAATCCTCTGTCCTGCGCAGACAGATGACCAGTGTATCAGGCTCAAACCTACTACAACCATCTATTCGTAACAGCTCGAGCATAGGAAACTAGGAAATTTTAGTATACTCTAGGTATTAGGCCCTATCATTAAAGGCAAAGGAAAGTAAAATGAAAGGTAAGATATTACTACTAGTACTTGCAACCTTAGTAAATGCAATAGGACGTTGATGAAAAAAAAATCCTTAGTATTGGCTAATACTAGAATGATTCCTAACCTTTCATGGGACTTAAAACACATCGGTTGTCCTACTAGACTAAAGACTTAAAGGTCGTGGTAAATCTATATATAACTTATCGGGTTTTCACACGTAGGCATACATACTATCCGATTTGTTAGAATAGGAGTATGATGCTTTAGCAAAATTTAGGTACAACTTGTTTAAAACCTAAGCTGTGATAGCACGCCTAGACACATACGACATGTGGGGCCCCGTTAGGACAGTTAAACCACTTGTAATAGTAATACTTGGTACATGTGTCATCAAATATAGAAATAGAACTTTATTTAATTCTCTTTAAGGGGGGTAGACTGTAATGACCCTTGTCCTAGTAGTCAGTCATAAGTGCTTGCATATACAAATAGACTTAGTGCGAAAAAAAAAAGCTAGCGGAGGCATACAGACACCATAAGATAAATTGTTGTCCACATTCATAGAGGAAGTGCGGAATTTTGGGGGCGAAATTCTCTTTAAGGGGGGTAGATTGTAACACCCCATACTTTTTAGTATTCGGGCGCTACTATAAATATCTAAATCAGTTTGCACGTGTGTGGGAGCACACGTGACTTACCTTGCACATCATTATCTAGTAAACCACAATCTATCCATCTCGGCCGTCTAGTAGAATCTCCATTGATATATTAAGTCATCTGACCGTTGGGGGTAGAATTCACCCATAAATCGAGCTTTTCGTTCGATTGACCCTTGAAATGGACCATCACGTGATTCCAAAAACTTACTTTAGGATAACAGTACCCTCGATAGTTAAGATCTAACCGTCCATCTTGGAATTTGAAGCTTGAACCATGAGACTTACCATTCAGTAGATCCACAACGTGTCGTCAGTCACTCCAACACGTAATTTCCCTAATCTAACCACCGGGCCATAAAATGAACTTATATTATCTTGTATTGAAACCCAGACCTTTAGGTCCTCTAGGTTATGTTACTTAATGTTGAAATCCACTACATAATTAGATAAATCCAACCATTAGAGTGTAGTAAAGGCCATTAGATTCCTTCTAGGTCCACCTAAGAAGCCACTAGAAACCCTGAGGGCCAGACCTGAAGATGATCTGACCGACGGATTAGCGGGAATCATTAGTTGTCTGTAAGATCACAAGTATGGCCCACTTACTAATTAGAATGATTTTAATTATGATCAAAGCCCTACAGGGCTGAGTGAGTAGATAGATGGTGCTGATTAAGATAGGACCCACGTAAACAGCTTAAGGAAGAATAGAATGAAATCTACAAGGACCGTAATAATAATGATAATAATTATTATTATAATAATAATAACAATAATAATAATGTAAAATCACGAGATAGATAGGCTGTCCTATGGAGCAGGACCCACAACATGATTAACAGTGCACGCACATGGATAATAATAATAATAATAATAATAATAATAATAGGAAATATTAAAACTTATCCTAATAACAACAATTAATGTCCTAAGATCAAAATAGAGGTGGACACAGTTGTCTGATAATTTCAAGGACCATTTTAGCCGTTGACGTCCAATCTCGGGGTGATCCGACCACTAGACTAACGGAAATCCACCACTAGGAGTAGAAAGTTAAGTGTATGGCCACCAGAGCCGTGTACCCACCTGATCTTCGATTAAAGTGCATATAAGGGCCCACTAGTGAAACGGACAGTGTGGATTTAGCAGGAACATCTCAGTGGCCCCCACACTAGTGTGGTGTGCATGCAAGAAGCTGTGCACCAGCCGTGCACCGAGCCAAAGGGCTTGGTCAAACGCTGCTGACCCGACGAGCCGTAAGAGGAAATCTCCTCTTCTTCTTTTTGTTCTCTGCCAGCAAAACGAGCAGCACCCGTTGATGGATCTGCGGGCCACCATGATCATCCAGTCGGACAATCCAAACCGTCCATCATCTCTAGAGCGCGGGGTTGACCAAAACCCAACTGTCATGACAGATTTACCGGCACGTGTGGATGCGCTATCTTCACTATAAATCGGCCCTACAAACACACTATTTTCAAAAATAGAAATTGTTGCCATTCCACGTCAGCGATCCGTATGAGCCTCCTCTCCTTGCATCTCCATCGTTCAAAATGGAGTGATCTGGACCGTCCTATGCTAGGTTTTCGGATACAAAGAGAGAGTGAAAGAAGAGCCGAAAAACAACTCTCCCCAGCGAACCCACCATCCAAACCTCCTTCAACCTTCAAAATTTCTATTCCGCAAGCACCCTTGCATCCATCTTAGCCGTCCCTAACCTCCTGATTGAAAGAAATTCGTGCGGACGAGATTCCGCCATTAATGGCCATTGTCTTTTCCACCGTTCAAAGCCGAGTCGAGATGGGTTCGGGCGTGCCATCTTCAACGTCTCACCGAACGGAGATGTCCCTGGTGTTGGAAGAAGGATATGAAAAGAAAATATAGAAGAAGGAAGAAGATTGTGTGGTGGCTGTTATTATGGCTGTCGCACCACCTGCACTCAGACCAACCTGAGCTTGGGTCGAGTCAGGCCGGGTTTGGCCTGCACTGCTGGAGTTCCAGCACACGTACACACACAAAGAGAGAAGAAGGAGAGAGAAGTAAAGGAAGGAATGAGAGAAAGAGGGTGGCTGCGCTGAGACTCGATCCGAGTCTAACGAGTTGGGGCAGCAGTCCGAGTGAATGCAGATTCGCTCGGTTATGCAGGGGCTGGAGATGAAAGGGAGGAAGGAAGAATAAGAAGCAGAAAAGAAGAAGAGAGAGAAAAGGAGAGACAGAGGAGCTAGCTGGCGCCTGTTGCACCAGCTTAAACCGAGTCAGGACTGACTCACTGCCTACCTATGTGTAGTCGCTGAGTCGACTCAGATCGGCTAGGGATGAGTAAAGAAGGGTCTGACCTATGTCCAGGTTTGGGTGTCCAGCAAGAAGAAAGAAGAAGGAGAATAAGATAGAGGAGGAAAGAGTTGATGGTCGTTGGACTGACTCGGCTAAAACCGAGTTTGGTTCGGTCAGGTTGAGCTTAGGGCCTGGTTTGGTCCAGCAAGCCTGCTGGTGTGCAGGTTTTTGTGAAGGGGAAGGGGTAAGAAAGAAAAGAAGGGAGAGAGGATGAGAAACAAGGAGAGAAGTGGGAGTCGAGTTGACTCAACCGAGTCAGCTTAGGTAAGCTCACCCCTTTTCTCCATAGCGAGATTCCTTCGATTACAATTAACATTGCTACAATTTCTACCATTAGTAAGATTGTTAATATTAGAGATGCGAAGCCATTAATAAATGATTTATAGTTATCATAGCCAAGAAAATAAAATAATATCGCTATTAAGTACTGGTGTATTGTTCTGTCGTTCTTAAATATTATCATAATAGTAGATCTTAGTATTTATTTATTATCATTAGTATTACTATGATAGTTACAATCATATAGCATAATTAACTATTAGAAAATTTCCCATGCTTATATTAGTTAATATAAATAAAATAAGAAATTGTACGGTTATTAAATATTAGAATTTTATTTATCATGCTTAATATTATCATTGATAGTAGATCGTGCAATTTAATGACATGACGATTATCATTGTTGCGATAGCTAGCATTAATTGTAACTTTGATGTTAATAAATAATTTATAACTATTAAATTAACATTATAATTAATTATGCACAACTAGGGTTTAAACCCTAAAACCTAACCTAGACCTAAACTCTAGGATAAAACCCAAGGCCTAAGTAACTTAAACCCTAGGTCTGTACTTTAAGCGTAAGTGATGAGACCATAACACCTATTATCATTATTAGACCCATTATTATGATTATATTATCATTTTTCTCCTTGTGGGATTATTATAATACTTGTTTATATAATTATTAGTATAAATCCTTATCATATTTTCATTAGTAAATATTCTATTATTATTTAGGATTCAAATCCTAAAATCTAAGTATGGGGCTAGGCCCTAGGATAAAACCCTAAAACCCTAAAAGATAACCCTACGCTATGATTTTAAACCCTAGGTGGTATATAGAACTTGGATCTAATTGTACAAGTTCGTAATTTGTGGTAGGATACAATTCTAAGGGCGCAAGTACTTAGCGACACTAGAAGGTGATTCGGTTCATCAGGTGATGATTCTTCCCCTTGAACTTTCCATCTTCTCATTAGCTTAAGTCATAGTTTTTATTTAAATTCATAATTGATATCTCCCTTTATAATCACATGTGTTAGCTGGTGGAAATTGAATTGATGTATTACCTGCTTTATGATTATCTTGTATAATTGTTCATGCTTGTGGATTATTTGTGGATTGCTTACGGAACTTAAACTGGTACATTAGTGGGAAATTCCCAAATATGAATGTACACCCATACTTGGGATGTAACCTAACTAGTTGTGATCGTAATGGACCTTCGACTTGGTGGTTATTGAGTGGTGGTCTAGACGGATCATTGATGTGGGCCTGCCATCCAGGGTTGTTGTGCCCAATGGTTTTTAAGGATGGTCTTTATCGTATGGTTTTGATATTCGCCCTATGTGGCATATTTTGATACTCGCCCTACGTGGTTTTATTTGATATTTTCCCCATATGGGTTCGACGTTTTACACCGTGCAGCCATGTGATGGTAAGCCCTATATATTGTAATATGATTAGCCACTAGTCAATGGGGTACCATTAAACATCCTAAGGTGGCAGTCTCATGAGCCAGGGATGGTGGTATGGGACAATATGCCCGAGCTGTCGGCCTACGCTGGGCCATGTGCTCCCCGTAGTGACCTTTGAGTTTATCTAAATTGGCTGGTTGTAAATAGGCTAATAATGACTTGGCTAATCATGCATACATGGCACGTATTGTTCCGACTGGATGATATTTCCCAGGTTCGATGATTGCATGGGTGACGGCCCACTGTCCGCATGGATGAGCATCCCCGGGACGATGATTGCATTCACGCATCCATGCATCTAATAAGACTGCATTTACTCTGTTTTGGTTGTCTAGATATTTTATAACTATGTTTACCTAATGCGGCGGTGTGTAATCTTGAGGGGAATTCACACTGAGGTGGCCACTCATCCATCAAATATACAACCGTACAGGTAGTACAGGTGGCTTTAGTGATATACACGTTCAGACTTGATGAGGAGCAGGGTACGATCGCTAGGGATGCATGACTGTATTTTTCTGGAGGAGCTGTGTGGTCTTGTGGCTTTTATTCATATGCTTTCTGCTATTCTTCATGCCTTAAATTCTTGTAAATTTAGTACTTGTTAAATTCAGAGACATTGGTTTGTATAAGTCATTATGGGCAGCTTCTTGTATATTTAAATGATAATGAAAATTTTCCTTATGCTTACTTGTCTATTCTACGCTCATCTGCTTACTCTGATAAAAGAAGAGAAAAAAAAATATTTGACTATCCTTTAAAGTTAACACTCGGATTTTTGGGAAACGGGTTGTGTACTCGGGTCCTGAAGATTCGGGGCGTTACAATTAACCTATGGGCACGATGCGGTCTTACCTATTGAAATTACAGTCCCCTCTTTGCGTACTGCACATCAAGCTTAGCGAACTCCTCCAGAGCTTACGAAGTCATTGTTGGCCGAGCTCGAGGAGTTAGATGAGGTTTGTATTAGAGCTTTGGACTTGATCGTTGGCAATAAAGCGGTGGTACCAAGAGCATACAATAAAAGAGTGAAAGGAAAGTCTTTTAGAGCACTCTTTTATTGTAGGAGACATGGTCTGGAAAATGGTGCTGCCTATCGGCCAGAAGGATCACGCACTACGTAAGAAATGGTTGCCCACTTAGGAATGACCATATGTCATCGAGCAAGTCCTCAAGAGAGTAGCTTATCTCCTGAGAGATATAAACAGGAATATTGCAAGGGCCCCCATAAACGGTCGCTTCTTAAAACAACGCTTCCCTTCATTGTGGGAAGTCATTAGGAATCAGGCCAAACCAAGTCAGTAAAATAGATAGTTTATTTAAATAAAGCCCTAAGATAATTGTCTATGAATTACAAAATATGAGATAAGGGTCCATTAGTTACAAAATAGTCACAAGAAGAGGAAAAATGAAGAAGAAGAGGGGCAGGATGAGAGCTACAAGTAGGTCGACTTGAGATATTCAAATATTTTAGCAACCTCAGCTTTCGCCTCCCTCGCCACATTTCACCTCTCCGTCCATGAGGCCTGCTGGCTCAAAAGCTCCACAAAGGTGCGCTCGATGTATGCTGGACGACGATCGATGGCCGCATGCTCCAAATCCACCAACTTCTTTTCGGCTTTGCTGTATTCAGCATGGTCCCGATAAAGAGTGATCTGGGACTCGATGAATGCAACTAGCTTAGTATTTTCTAGCTGATCACGGTTCGGATGAAGCCAACGAGTCTCGACCAAGTCGCAAAGAGATTGTTGCACACACGCTTCAACGTCCGCAGCATCTTCTCATTAAAATTATGCTTGCGAGTCCAATGTAGCCTGTTCTTCCAAGCTGCTTCCTGGCGGGCTGGTAGAACCCTGCACTCAGCACTAACAAACGCGATAAAGCAGCGAAGCAACGTTCGATCTCTCTGTCCACTTCAGAGAATTCATCTTCGAATTGTCGAAGTTCTGAGATAATTTTCAAAATTTCCTGGGGAGGCCGTTGATCTACAGGAAAATCACCAACATTCCTGAGGAATGGGAAAGGATCGCCAAGAAAGGAGCGCGAGAAGGATTCGATTCCTTCTTCGAATATCTCCTCCATGATCTTGAAAGACAAAGCAAAGTAATCCATGGGGGATGAAGTGGCAGTAATAGAGGCTCTGGTTCAAAGTAATTCATGGTGCATTCCAAAAGCTAAGGGCTACTTTTATAGATTAAAAGTTCAACAGTTAATGCGCATAGGGTGCGGTATGACTGTTGGTTACTTGAGGTTGAGTGAACCGTTTTCTAGGATCATGGGGAACACAACAAAGTAAATGCGATTTCCTCAAAAAAAATGTGATACTATTACTGCGGCTGAGGTATGACATGCACATATGAGGAAAGGCTTACTACATATTCATACTACAATACTTAGGCCAGGCCAACAACTAAAGTACTAAAACACCATCACAGTCAAGTGAATGGCCAAAAGGGAGGTACGTCCTATCCCTTAAGTGTTTATTTAATATTGGGATTTATTTATCGCCTTGTCGGTCATCAACCGCATTGCTACAAAGAAAAAAACATAAACAAAAAATACAAAAGGTGGTCAAGCGACCTAAATTTTCATCCTTTCAAATTCTTCAAGGAGAGCTTGCATCTTTCTTCTTGAGTTCAGCCCAGGTCACTCCTTCTTTGATGACAAGTGGGAGGAGATGGAGTAGCTAGTCGACACGAAGCCCGATCGAAGAAACATCGCTCTCGACCGCTTTCCTGGCACTAAGACTTGCTTTAGACTGTGTTTGATACAGAGCAATTTGTTCATCCAGCAATGATAAGTCTGATGGAATGACCATCTTCTTAACATAGAAAGAGTTATCCCACTCGTCCAACTCTTCTATCAATCCAGCTCAATAGGATTGTAGTATTTTCAGCATAGTGCGATTGAATTGGTGTACTTGGGCACATCGCAATCGATAGTACCAAGCCAATTCATGCTTGGCACTCATCTCAGCAGAATCTTCCTTGGCTGCATCTTGTTGACGCAAGTAGCCTGAATTTAATTGGTGAGAAAAGGTCATATTGTAGTAGCCTGTTCCCATGACATACATGTAAGGCCCGTATCTTAGTCCGTACCATTCCTTAGACCCCCGCGATCCTCCCCGTCAAATTTCAGTAACCCGCGACCTCTAGTCGGTATTTGCGCGTGACCCTGAGTCACACCCTGTCAACCCGAGTCGATTTGACCCGAGACTTGTACGCTTGCTACCGTGTTATTGCCGCGGTTCCAACGCCGCGTCTCACACACCAATGCGATACCTAGGCCAGGAGTTGTGAGCCCGCGTATATTTCGAGGAAACACCACACGTTGCGAATCCTGAGAGAATCTCTACCCAATCTATCACATCAATCAATCAAGTACAAGAAAGTACTCAACCCATACCTAGCACATCCCCCTCTTACACAAGCCATCCCCAAAGTCAACTCTCTCTCCCCACCCATCCCTTTCTTACACCACACCACCCCTCTCTCCCATCCATCCCATCCCTTTCATCTCATCACCTTCTCTCTCCCTCTCATTCTCTCTACCACTTCCAAGCAACCAAGAGAGAAAATCCTAAGGAGAGAAAAGATCAAGGCCCACTTCTTACCCCCACATCTCACCATCTAACCCTTCAATCTTCATCATCCACCATCAAAGGGAGAGCTTAGGAGATAAGGATTCCAAGGAGCTAAATAAGAGGACCATCAGTGGGTGTTTTGTAGGACTTGATTTTAATTTTTGTGATGGACCAAGTGGGGCCTACCGATTGATGGCATGGATCCTATTTGGAACCCATCTTGATGTATGTATTGTAATCCTAGGAGGGCCCATACTGGCGGGGTCCCTCCATCGCACGCCGATTTCTCTCTCTCTCTCTCTCTCTCTCTCTCTCTCTTGTTCCTTAGTTTGATGGCCCACCATTGATATTGTATAATGATCCACACCATCCATTTAAGTGGGCCAACTCGCTGTCCACATTTGGGTCCATTTTACTACTCGTTTTCAGGCCGACCATGGGCGAAGGGAAAACACAAATATTGGCTTGATCTAATAGTTAGTGGGCCACACGTGGACCCATCATGATTTATATTTTACATCCACACCATCCAGATATCTAAACGGTGGAAATCCCACTCTGATATATGTATTTGACGGTAGGGACCACCAGCAGCAATGCTGCTGCATTGACGTCAACAAGTTCTGTGAGGCTGACCATGATATATGTGTTATATTTGAGCCGTCCATCCGTTGGACACTTGGCCAGTAGCCCAGTAGTCCAACAACTAGATAGCTGCTGTATTGACGTCATTAGTCTTGTGGGCCCCACCGTTAAGTAAGTGTTTCATCCACACCGTCCAGCCATGGACGGTGGGAAAACCCCACATGATGCAGGCATTTCATTCATGTCGTCTGTCCATCTCAGGACATGGGGCACACTATGATGTATTGTATATCCAAGCTGTCCGTCCATCTGGATGGTACTATGGACACACCATGATGTATCTGATCCATCTAGCCGTCCATCTGGACGTTTTGCTGGGTGGGGCCCACCTTGATGAAAGTGTTGTATATTCACACCATCTGTCCGTCCTGTACAAGGATGTGGGACCCACATGAAATGTGTGGTTTTCCACACCGTTCATCCAATTGAGGAGATTCAAATCTCAGGTGGAGCGTACCTGTATGAAGGGAAACAAATATATAAGCTTGATCCGAAGCTCTGGTGGGCCACCACATGAATCCACCTTGATTTATGTATTTTATCTCCACCATCCATTTGGACGGTGGGATCCACCCACGATGCATGTGTTGTATCCATATTATTCAATCATTAGTAGAGATCATTTTGTGGTATTACAATGAGAATGAGATAGATATAAATTTCAAGTGGGACCCACCCTTATGTGTTTCATCCACCATCCAGCCCATGGACGGTGGGTCCCAACCTGATGTAAGTGTTTTATTTACACTGTCCATATGACAGTGGGCCCCACCGTGATATATGTGTTTTAACTGCACCGTCCATCTGGACGTGGGGACCCACCGTGATATAAGTGTTTTGTATCCATGCCGTCCATCTAGACATAGGGCTCATCATGATGTATGTTTAAATCTACGCCGTTTAACAGCCCAATCCAGACGCTACTGGACAGCAGGGATTAACGCCCACCGTTGTAACCTCCCGGGCCCCACTATGGTATTTGTGGGAGGCCCAAAAAAAAGTAGGGCCCACCTGCCGTATGTATTTGAGGCTCATTGTGGCCGTACGTGAGGCCCATTGTGCTTATATGTGTGAGGCCCACTTGATTATGTATTTGTGGCCCATTTGGTGAGGCCTATTCTGAGTATTTGAGGCTCAGATATCAGGCCCAATGTGATGTATATATGGCTCATGTGATGAGGCCCATTATGATGTATATGTGGCCAATGAGCAAGGCCCAATGTGATGCATATATGGCCCATGAGTTAGGCCCATCGTGATGTATATTAGGCCCTCTGTCTAAGGCCCATTATGTTGTGTATGGGGCCCTTGTGTGGGGTCATGGGTCCACTATATGTCAGGCTCTATGTGGGCCACTCCTTGGGAGCAATGTTGGTTAAATGTTCACATTAATGAGCAATGAAGGTTAAATGTCCACATTGTGACCTTCCCTTAGGCCCTTGTTAGGTCCATTTTCATCCTTCTCTAAGTAGGTTGACCTTAATCCTTAGGCCCCATTGGTATTTTACATGATCCATCTATTCGTTTTGGGCTAACCCAAGATGTTGGGCCCCCATTGATTGCCAGTAGGGTTGTTTTTTAATCTTGGAGTCCATCTAGAACTTATTTGGGCCCCCTAGGGCATCTATCGGGCCATATGATAGTATGGTGAAGGAAGCCCGTTCCGGATCCTTAGGACCGTAGGTAGGACACCTAGGCCCAACCTTGATATGAGGAGAGTTCATCATCACCATAGACGGAAGGATCCATGCTATCAGATTTGGTATGTCCACAGTTGAGGATTGACCCTCATGTTATGGGTTTGTTGTCCATCTATGGACCCCGCCTTGTGTATAGGCCAAGTATCGATGCCAACTATGAGTACGTGCTTATATAACATCATGATACAAGCCGTTGTGATTGTCTAAGGCCCAATTGTGATGTAAGAGGCCCATCATATGTGGGAGGACCATTATATGCGTGAGGCCCATTGTATGTGCAAGACCCACCATGTGTAGGTGATTATTGTACACCACCCATTCACTTATACGGGCCATGGGCCGTCTTATACCGGCCCACTATGATGTATGTGATTATAATCATGCTCGATATACTTCATGATACATGCCATATGCATCATCTGCATGCTTGTTATGAGGAGTGATTGAGCATAGCATGTGCCATTGGGTTGATTGTTTGTAAGACTCCCTGAGAGACGGAGTTGCCCCACATGAGCGCGCAGTATGCGCAGGTTTGATGCATGACTGGATGATATGACTCATGCATCTCGCATTTTATGATATGACCACCGTACGCCCTAGCAACATCAGGGTCGTGGCCTCCACAGGCATGTCGTGGATGGATAGATGGGACACAGGAAATGTTTGGTTCTAGCATACGGGCGCAATATATGTCCCTGGGTGAAAATCTCTAAACCCCCGAGGCCAGGGGATACCTCAACGTCTAGACCGAGTGGATATATATATATATATATATATATATATATATATATATATATATATATATATATAGATATATATATATATATATATGAGCGCATGAGGGCCGTATACCAGTAGGTCACATCTCCCACTGTGTCGTGGTCGATTGGGAGAGGGTGTGGCCCTACCCGCCTGAGGGAGTAGGCAATGTTAGGATGAGTCCGACCAGCTCATAAATGGGTCCCCTATTGACAAGTCAGGCCGATATTGGTAGGCGGATAGTGAGGTCTCTTCCACTTACCGAGTTGAACGCTTGATGGGGCGGCAAGCTAGCGTAGAGTGTACTAGACCCCGTTAATGATCCCAGAGATGTACGGTACTGATATTATGAACTTATTGAGTAGGAGTTGCATACTCAACATTTTACTCATTCATTCACTATCCACTCAGGCTGGTGGTGCGCAACTAATTTGTTATGTGTACCTTCGCAATGGCCAGGATTTCAGTTGGGGTGCACGACCAACCTGAGATCAGGAGTTTACCACATTGAGTCTAGCTATCCAAATTTAGGTATGGGACTGGTTTGGATAGATATCCCTTGTGATGGACCCCACAGCCTGTAATACTACGTATAATCATCCCGACTTCACACTCTAGCTCGTTTGTTTCATTCGCACTACATATTGCATTGCATCCTTAGCACATAACATTTATTTACTATGCTTCTGTTTTACATAGCCTAAATAAGGTTGATGGTATTATGGACTCACCAGGATCTACATATTGAATTACATCCGTGGCATATGGCATTTGGGTTGCTATGTTTCAACATTTATATGGCCTAGATGAGGCTGATGGTATTCATGGCATATTGTATTGCATCCTCGGTATCTGATATTTGGCTCATTATGACTCCGTATTGCATAGCCGATTTGCATTGCATACTCTAATATTGAATGACTTATAGCCTTACCAGTGTTCTGCTTACGCTGATATTTGTGTGCTTAGCACTTATTTTGCGCACACACTTACACCACCCTCTAAGCTTTCTTAAGCTTATGCATGATAGATGCGTGCAGGTGGCGTTAGGTCACAACATTGTTGAGCTTGGAGCGTGCAGCTGTCTTCTGGAGCTTTGATTATCGATTTATGTATTTCCCCTTTAGCATTGTAATCAACTATTTATATTAGCGGATATGTGATGATGATGTTGCCTTTATGATTTGGGTACACTTGTGGTTATGCTCCTTTATTTACAAAAAATAAATCATACTGAAAATCCTCCTTGTAGGATCCCAGGATCGGAACCTAGCGTATGGGCACTGGGATCCGAGAATGGGGTACTATGGAGGCTATCGACACCGGATTCGGTGATCAGAAATTCTATGAGCTCGTTTTTCGAGTTTGGGGCGTGACAATATAGACCTTTCAATTTTTGAACAAGCTCTCCCAGAAGAATGTCTGATTCGGTTGCGAATGAAGCACCTAGTGCGAAGCTATTGACATCAAACAGAAATCTGGAAAGGGAATAATCCTTTATGCCAGATTATTCAAGAATTTCTTCAAATAGGATGCAACACCTGCGATAAGGGAAGATAAGTTAGAAGCCATTGAGACGGAGTAAGATCACAAGAAGTGCTTATGTGGGAATGATAATTTGAACTCATTGGATATTGTTTAAATAGATACCCCTAATACCCATAATCTAGCATATCGTGCCGATCATGATGTCACACGTTCATGTTTATTAAGGACATGAAGTAGTTGGAGCATCGAATTCAGAAACGACTCACGATCAACCGAATTTTCAGGGATAAGTCAGTAACCGGTTACACACAACAAAAGTAAAGGAAAGCGGACGGGCGACAAGTAGGAAAAATGGTTCAATGACCGCATACATATTAAAAAGAAGTTCATGACTACAATTCAAAAATTGGAAGATAAAAAAGCATTGTAGTGCTTCTTTTGTCACCCTCAGCTGGTCCCTCAATGTTTGTAATGCGGACTCCTTGGTGGCCGACTAAGAAAGTCAACCAATATCTAATGTTTCTGTCATGCCCCAGACTCGGAAAACGGGCTCACAAAATTCCCGATCACTGAAGCCGACGTTGACAGCCTTCGTAATGCCCCATTCTCGGATCCCGACACTCGTATGCCAGATTCCAATCCTGGGATCCTACAAGGAGGATTTTCAGTATGAATTTTTTTTTATATAATAGAGCATAACCAAGTCACAAAACAACATCACCACATATCCACTATATCAAAAACTTTAAGTACAATGTGGAAAGGGAAATACAAGGTGATCAAAAACTCCAAAATATTCTAATGTACGCTCCTACCTCAGCGCTGCTGCAATCCAACGACACCTGCATGCAACGGTCGTGCATAAAATTACAAAAGCTTAGAGGGTGGTGTAAGTGTGTGCGCAAGGCAAGTGCTAAGTGTACAATATCAGAGTAATGCAAAAATATGCAGTAAGTCCATGAATGCTATCAGCTGTACCAAAGCTATATGATGCAAGGCATGAATGCTATCGGCCATACCAAGGTCATGCGATGCGATGCCTATGTAGCCAAATGTCATATGCGAGATGCAAAGTAAGCATGTCAGTCCTCATCAAGTACACATATCAGTACAGTTCCTCTCTGGATATCACCGGGGTCTAATACACTTCACACTGACAGCCTCCTCCCTAGCTGCACAGCTAAGCAAGTGGAAGAGACCACACTATCCACCTAACCAGTAGCCTGCCAATACCTACCCGGCTCGTCGATAGCGGACTCATTTGCGAGCTACTCAAACTCAGCCTAGCTTATAGCCCCCTCACTCAGGCGGATAAGGCCACACCCCCTTTCAACCGACCACGACACAGTGGGAGACTCGACCTACTGATATTCGGCACTCAGGCGCTCGTGTATTCACTCGATCTAGACGTTAGAGCATCTCCTGGTACCAAAAAGGTTCTAGAATCTTCACCCAAGGACATCCTAAGTACCCACAATGCTCGAGCCAATATTTTCGTTATCTGATACGGTCATGTGCCTGTGGAGGCCACGGCCCCGATGTCGCTAGGGCGTGCAGTGATCAACTCACACATATGCAGGATGCATGAGTCACACCGTCAAATCATATAACAATCCCGCGCGTACCGCGCGCTCATGTGGGGGCACTCCATCTCATAAGGAGTCTCGTAAATGTTTCAGCCCAACGGCTTATGCTATGATCAAACATTCCTCATATCAAGCATACATATGATGCATATGGGCATGAATCATGGAGCTATACTAAGCATGTTATAAAGTGATGAACTGTCCTTACAATGAAGATGTGCCTAAATGGCCTACACATAACAAGTACGGGCCTATCAATGGGCCCTAGGGAGAGTTATAATGTGGACATTTAACCAACATTATTTTTACAATGTGGACGTCAAACCATCATTACTCCCAAGGCATAGCCCTCCATAAAGGTCAACACATAAACCCGGGTATAATCACATTTAATGGGCCTCATAACATGGGCCTCGACAACGACCACATACACATCAAGATGGGCCTTAGCAACGGGCCATAAATATGACAAGTGGGCCACATCGCATGGGCCATATGTATATCCAATGGGCCACACCAATTGGGCCCCATGCATATCAAATGGGCCATACCCAAAGACAAGTGGTGATAATGATTTCCACCATTGAAATTCCCAAGGCCCACGATAATATTTATTTCTCATCCAATCTGATCATAAGGTCACACTGGCCTGAAAGGGGTTTTAATGGTGTACGGTCAAACCCACTGATTTCTATAATGTGGTCCACCTAATCCTAGATGCCTTATTTTTAGTCTCAAGCCCTAAAATAAGCTTTCAAAATGGTTGGACAGATTGGATGCAACACACGCATCATGGTGGGGGTCCACATGAACTATGGATCTGACTCATTCTTTAGCTCATGTCATAAAATGAGCTTTCAAGAAGGATGAACGGTTTGGATGTAGCACATGCATCATGGTGCGGGTCCACTAGCCGTCCAGCCAAATGGCTGGACGACATTGATAAAACACATACATTTTGGTGGGTTCCACCGTCCACGGCAGTGGACGGTGTGAATAAAACACATACATCACTGTGGGTCCCACGTGGGGCCCACCATAACGTTTATATGTCATCCAATCTATTGATAAGGTCCCACGGACCCAGATGAATAGGAAAAACAAATTTTATAACGATCAAAAACTTCTGGACCACAAAAGGGTTTCAATGGCAAGCATTAAATCCCATTGTTTCCTATGATGTGGGCCACCTGAGCCATGAATACGGCTGATTTTTGTTGGGGGGCCCACCAATGCACGGTGTGGATGGTCAAGAAACATCACAGTGGGGCCCACGCATGGGACCGTGGTCCCTGTCAGGTTTTTCTGTAGTAGGGCCTGCATCAGGGGAATCCACCCCGTCCATTGGCTCCCATGGCTCAAGACCAGCCAAACAAGCCCAATATTCGAGGTGTTTTAGCGTATAGAAACATCAAGTGGTTTTTCAACGACAAAAAATGTTGTTTGCTATGCTATGGCCCACCATAAAATCGGATCAGCTTCTTTTTTCGGCTCAACGCCTAAAATGATTTGGGAAATGGGATGGACGGCGTGGATGGGATCCATATGTCAAGGTGGGGCCTGCATGAGCAACCCTCTCCAAAGGTTGAGAATCAAGATAATATTTTTGTTTTCCTAGTTCACGTCCAGCGTCCCTGGACGCTGGACGGTTTGGGCATAGCACATATGTTTAAGGTGGGCCCCACCTATAGACGTGGGCCACACTAAAAAAATGGTTGGGTGGCGTAGGTAATACATACATCAAGATGGGGCTCATCCAGGTGGGCCACATGACCACATCATCACATACAAATAGGAAGAAATGAAAGAGAGAGGGAGGGAGAGAGAGAGAGAGAGAGAGAGAGAGAGAGAGAGAGAAGTGGGACACGTGTGATGGAGGGACCCCGACACTATGGGCCCTCCTTTTTAAGCATTCAATCATACATCAAGTGGGTCCCAATACATGTGGACCCACCAAATCAAGAATCAACGGTGGAGATTACTTCTCCACCAAAATGGAAGGTCTAGATGACCTCTAGCCATGCAAAGAAAATAAACATCATGATGGGGTCCATGGAGAATGGCCCCTCATGGAATGATCATGTGGATCAAGGTGGGTCATCGGCCACACCTAGGGTACAAAGTGAGATCCATACCATCAATCGGTAGGCCTCACTTGGCCCTTCATATATATATATATATATATATATATATATATAAAGAAATCTAGGCCTAATAGAGCGTCCACCGTTCGATCTTCTTGGTTCGATGGAAAGCCGATCTCTTTGTGTCTCACTTTGATGGAGGGTGATGAGGTTTGAATGGCTAGGATGATGGTTCTTGGGGTGGGAAGTGGGCCACACACAACACCCTTTTTCTCTCCTTAGAAATGTTGGACATCCACTCTTTGCTTGGGATTTGTTGCTTGGAAATTATGAAGAGAAGAGAGAGAGAGAGAGAGAGAGAGGGGTTTTAAGGAAGAGAGAGTGATGGGTGATGAATGTGAGGTGAGTGATGGGTGAGGTGAAAGACTTGTTGACTTTTGGGGTTTGCTTGACTTGTGGAGAAAAAAAACATGGGTTGCTCTTGTACTTGACATGAGGTGATTGATTGATTGATTTGAGTGATTGATTGATGGGACATGTTGTAGAGATTCTCTTGGGATTGCAAACGTGCGGTGTTTTCTTCAAAATAAATGCCGGCCCACATCTCCCTGTTAGGGTATCGGATCGATATGCAAGATGTAGCTTAGAACTGCGGTGACGGTGCGTTCGCGACGGTACAAGTTTTGGATTAAGCTGACTCAAATCTGCAGGATACGACTTAGGGTCGTGCACAAATGTCGATTATAGGTCGTGGATTGTCGGACTTCGACGGAAAGGATCACGGGAGTCGATGAAACAGTACGGACTAGGATACGGGCCTTACAGTTTGGGAATGAATGGTATATGCCAGTCAGATGATTTTCTCCTTGCACTGAAGATGCTCTGTATGTTCACTTGCAAATTCCTGTTTCAACACCATCAGTTCCGCTTCGAGAACCATTATTCGAATTTTGATGCTATCCAATTTTTCCTGAGAGGCCATCAGTTTTGTATGCTCAGTCTCAAGCTCCCAAGCAATAGCATATGCAAAGGTTCTCCTGGACTCGGCCGCAGCTTGTTCTACTCCTAGACAGTCAACAACAACACTGACTTGAAAATAAGATTTGAGCATCCCCTGAAGCTCCTGTACAATAGGTACATTGTTGACGAAGGTCGAGTCTGACTAGGCAAAAATGCAGTAAGCCTCAACTAAGTGGTCAACTCTTTCGATCAATTCAACGTCGAGAGACCCCTCTATACCCTTCTATAGTAGAACATGGAGTTCAACTCTTATGTCTTGGAGGTTACCGCAAGAAGAAGGAGATTCAGCGACCGGGCTCTCTCCAGTTAAAGCCCTTTGAAAGGAAGAGATGATATCCACCACCAGAGGAAGGCCTTCAACGATGGAAGCAGGAGTAGTCTCGATCACAACAACCTCAGCCGGAACTACCTCAGCAATCTCGACCACAGCAGGCTTTATAGTTTCGGCCAAAACTATCTCAGAGACTTCAACAAAGGTGGTAGCAATCTCCTCAATCTCGACCACATTTGGTTCGCTGATCTCGGCCGAAGCTGGCTTAATAACCTTTATTGAAGTGCATGCGATCATATCTTCCTCGGTAGGAGTCTTCTCCATCTCGCCCGTTTCCTCGACCACCTCTGTTGCAGCCACAACTTCAAGCTCGATCGAAGTCGAAGTCTTCTCGACCATGGTGGGCGGTGGAAGGAGTAGCAATGCGGGAACAAATTCCACAATGATAGGCTAAGGGGGAGCCATCGTGGCATTCTTGGAGCAACTGGTGCAGGGCTAGAGGAAACTTGTATCATGCACTCTGAGTCCTTAGGAAAATTGCAGATTTCAGGAGGACTGTTGGAAGGGATACCCTCTGCACTGACCATTGTTTTCGAGTCAAGGGTCACGATCTCAGTAATTACGGGGTGGGGAACCCCTGGAACTGTTGAAGCTATTATTGTTGTTATTGTTGCCGACATTAACAAAACTACTGAGGTCACGACTGCCACTATAGGAATTGAGGATATCGGGACAACTGCTATTACTATTATCGTTTGTTGCTGCGATTGGGCCATAACCATCTACTTTTCAGCCGGTGTCAATTCCCGAGTAACTACAAGAAAAATAGGAGTCAATGAGTGCATAAGAAAGTAGATTAATATAAGTAGATATACGAGTAAGCAATCCCCACCTAAGTCAGACCGAACAACATAGATGATGGCCGATCTTTAATAGCTTGAGAATTTTTATTATGGTCTCCAGCGGTCGAGTGGGGGTAAGGAATGGTGACGGATTAGGACGATAAGGTAGATGATACTTCTCATCAAAAGGAATATCAAGATCATTCAATTTTTCTCTATCTTGCCACCATTTATTCCAACATTTATTAAAATGGGCTTCTTTGTGTCGTATTAGACCCTCTTCGATCTCTTGAGAATAGTCAGCAACGGTAATACCAGGCCAATACTTTGTTTTGAAATATGTTTCAAAGGTAGAGATGGCCTCACCCGACGAAGTACCTGACAGTTGATGCGGCTCTGCTGGTGTAAGTAGCGGCTGATCATCTATTATTGAATATTGCTTAAGGGGTTTAATGCGCCGTAGAGTAAGGGTTGGTACTACCGATGATAAATCAAGTAGAGCTCCCAAATTAGAAATCATCTTTGGGCCTGTCAATGGTTACGGTATGGATGGAGTATCAATGTCGGGCATAGTGACCTCTTCACTAACTGGGTTAGTAGCCTCGGTCGATGGAGCTAGAAGACGGAGAGCATTAATCTGGTTCTCGGTTTCTTGGTTATCTTCTTTGTAGAGGGGGAGACTAGGGGAGCTAGTGTTCTTTTCTTACTTAACTGAGAAGAAAAGTGGTTGATCAACTTGGTGTGATCACTGTTGTTCAGCAACTGAGTATAATGACACTCCCACCACTCAACTGAGTATAATGTTGATACATGGCAATCGCCAAAATATTACTGTTTGCCACTATTTTGATAACCTTTCTCTAGTACGGGTGACGAGTGCGTGCACATGCCTGAATTGGGATTACGGTTCCAATTCAAACCAAACAACAATGACTCCAAGCACCAAAGTAGGAAGACACTGAGTTTGACCGAGATCTGAGGAGATCGGTCGCCTATTCAGCCACTCACTCAAAAGTGTAAATGGATCAAGCGATAGTTAGAGGGTGGGGTTCATCCTCTGATGATGGGTTTCCACTTGCCTTCCATATGAAAGGACTTTCTTAATGCACGAAGAGTGAAATATAAAAAGGGAAATTAAAATCGATGGCTACAATACAATTTGATTACAGCTATAGTTATCAACTACTGTGTTTATACTACAAATTAAGCTAAAGAAAGCAAGTAATAAGCACAGTAAGTAAATGATTATGCTACAGGAAAGGATTTACTTGATAAAAGCAGCGATTACGCTATAGAATATAAATTTGACGTGATAACTGAAAGATAATTGAAGATAATTGAAGATAATTGAAGATAATTGATTTGTTGATTGGTTTGAATTGGTATGAGATGACTTTTCCTGTTGAGATCCAGATGTAGAGTGGGTCACGGACAATTTCATGGCCAAGATGGATTAGAAAAGGCCCGGTCGACAACAGAAGTGATCCGGACCGTCGGACCTTAAATCGGGCGTATCTCACAATCTGGAATGAGTTATCAGACATAAAATATATGATTTTGGGGTAGAATGAGCTACTTTAGCCAACCAACCCCGCTATACTGGGTTACGCAGGCCGAATTTGCAAAATACCCCCGGATCGATAGTCATTTCCCTATTTTAATTCCGTTTTTACTATAAATATAAGTTTTAGTTTGATTATAACTCTTCATCCATTGGGCTTTAGGAGTTGCGCCCAACGTGAAAAGAGCTTAGAATAATTAGGAGAACGGTTTGGTGAAGCTAAATAGGACACTTACTATTTTTGGCCAAAAACCTTGCACACTAGTAGACATTACGACCGTCTATAAATAGTAAGTTTACTATTTATAGTAAGTTACGAATTCTAGGAGTTTTAGTTGTAGTTTACTTCTGATTTCTCTCCCATTACTTGGTATCTCTATTTAAAGGGTTGTGAACTCATTTATTTCATTCATTAATCAATTTTGAATTTTATAGAATTTATTTTCTATTTTGCTTGCTTTCTTTCTCGTGGATTCGAGAAGCCTCTGTGAGGAGTCCAGAGAAGTTCCGTGGATTCAAAACAGTTATCCTCTAGAGGGAGATGGTGCTCGACCTCATCACATTCATCCCTGCGTCAAATCCTCTTCGATCCAGCCATTCTGGATCCTTTCCATGATTTAATGGTTTTCATAACCGCTTCTACCCTCACTTTGCTTCCAGATATTTGCCACGTTCTTGCTCCTTTGAATTATTCTTCGGCCACTTACAATTGCTCTCATGATTTCTACCATTAACCATTTAATGTTCGATCTTTTAAACTTGATTGTGTGAATTCTTGCCAGAATAACACAACTAATACGTTATAGCCTCATGACTGTACATATCTTCAAAAAATTGTTACACGTGTTCCGTACAGGATTACACGTAATCAGTCCTAATTGGTTAAAACAGAACTCGTCCGGATAGGGTATAAACATTGCCCACCTCGTCATTGTCCTTTTGAAGAAAGTGATAATGACGTTTGCAGTGACATAAATGTTTTTTAAAATATTCACACGTATTGTCCGAATACAAACCGCCTTCGACCATTACAACTGTCTTTAGTTGCGTCGATTCAAAGTACCGGATAGCTCTTGGGTTAACACGTGTCTCCAAGAGCTGTTTAGCCGAAATAGGCATGATTTCAGCAATAAATGCATTTGTCCGATGTTGCTTATATGACATGCCCTATTCTCCTCACGCTCCTAAAATCCTTCTCCTTTCACAATTCCTTCTTTCTCAAACTTTTGTTATTTCTCAACTTTTCACAATGGCTTCTTCATTGTCCGCTCCTACATTCGATCAGCGAGATATAATGGCTGTAATGGATTTGTTTACCAACTACTACACAAAAGAAACTATATTTAAATCTCCTCTGGGCGGAGAAGCTTTCTGTTTAGGTCCAGCATTCTCGTCCGAAGTTCCTGCTGATGAATTGCTGCCTTTAGATCCCTTTTTTCCTATCTGTCCAGGTGACAATATCTTGATTCAATCTAGAATCATCCCTAATGCGACCAATGCATTAAAAACACCAAGATTATGGCCAAAACCTCTTTCGAAGTAGGAAGATTGGTTTGCACGAATCTCGCTTCAACATGGAGATTTGTGGAAAGATCTCGGCATATATAAATGTATTAAGTTGTCTCTTCGAGAATATGTGCCCATGTATCTTGGCTCCTTGTTCTATCATCATTCTCGAGCACATCCACTAATTCCTTCCTATTTGGCTGCGGTCCAATGAACATTAATAGCAAAGATGTATGCCATGTGCTCGAGCTCTTACCCTTTGGGATGACTTATCATGAGAAGGCTAAAACAGGACAACGCAAGAATTTTCCCTGCAAATCAGTCAAGGGCTATACTACCTTTATGACACATTACCACAAATTTAAAGGACCATTCGAGGAGGATGAACATCTTATCTTTATTCTCCTTTGGATCTGCCATCATTTGCTATGTGTCAATGCTCAACAAGTTACGACCGAATATGTTGCGCTAGCCGAATGTCTTGTCCAACAAGAACGTGTAGCTCTAGCGCCTTTCATTCTCAATCATCTATACAGAGGTCTCTTTGAAGTCAATCGCAAGGGATTATATTCGGACAGAGGACCTATTTGGCTTGTTCATATGTGGTTTGTAGCATACTATCGATCTCATCTATTTGAACAACAGCACAGCGATCGATTGTTTACCTCTCATGGTGATCGGATGCTTCACACATCTCTGGAAAAAAGACAGTTAACCAATATCTTCTAGAATTCTTTTCCTTGAACAAATCTCATGATGATCGGTCCTTCAGTCCCTTCACTGAAGAAAAGGACTATGGGCCCTCATGCTCATAGGATAATGTGCCTCTGATGACGAGTATTCGATGGGTCGATTGCATCACCCTTGGAATTGTTATGTAGTCAGCCGCGATCTGGCTTATGGCGGTTCAATAAAAAATGACAAAATGTGAAGGCTAACGTCGAGTAGTACCATCCCTCTCTATTTGCTCATCAACTGGGCTTGGTACAGCACATTTCATGCCCTCTTGCTCATAAGTCATTAAATCAACCCCCTTACGACCGTGTAATAGTGACCGATGAGATGTTATACACCTCTCTCGATAACTCTTATCACAGAACATCGGTTGCTTTACAAATAATGACTCATCCGAAATCTCCTAGATCCATTAGTAGTTTTGTAACTTGGTGGGAATGACAGTACACCAAGCTTTTGAATGGTCGAAGCACTACCAATCTCGCATCTCACTTCTGTTCTCGATTGGATTCAATTGAGAATAAAAGAAGAAATACCTCTGCACAACCAGCACCTACGGCGAAGCATACAATAAGAGTGAGAACGAGAGCAGCAACAAATCTCCCCTTATAGAAATTGAAGTTCCTTATCTAGAAGCCCCGCAAATTACTCATGAACAACTTGAGATTCTAGAGGCTGCTTGACCTTAAACAATGGCTCCAAGGAAGATTTCTAACTTGGGAGGTATCGGCCTTCCTTCAAAATTCCATGTCCTTTCTTTAAAACAAACAGCTCCTTCCAGACCTTCTCCAGCGATAAAACATCGATCACTGCCAAGATCCAGAAAATCATTGAACACTTCTTCGACCAAAGCCGTAGCGGCTTTTGAAAATTATTTTAAAACAAAGTACCGGCCTAGCCTCAGCACGGCTGATTATTCTTACAAAATGGTCGAAGGCATAAAACGGCATGAGGAGGCTCATTTTAATAAATGCTGGAACAACTAGACCTGGGATAAAGATAAATTGAATAATCCTAACCTTCCATTTGAAAGATATCTCAAACCTTATCGTCCTCAACCTCTGTCATTTCCTACCGTTGTTCGACCGCTAGCGACTATAATAAGAAATCCTGAGACTGTCAAAGGTCTACCAGTTAGACAAGCAGTTCAATCTGACTTAGGTGGAAACCATTTGCTTATACCTTTTCTTATACTGATGTTCTTACTCACACACTCACTACCTTTATTTAGTTCTTTTTAGTGACTCGAGAATTACCTAAAGAGATGGCGGTGACATTCCAAGAATAGAGTATAAAGCCAATACTGGCAGTCCCATTGACTTCAATCATGGCGTCAATCTCAAAGACGACGACCCCAATGGCTGTGACAATGATTACTCCCGTGATACTCAAAGATCCTACTCCAGCATCTATAACAACAGTGCCTTTAGATTCAGAGACGACGACTGGCACAGAAGATACTCATCCAGAGTTGACACTACTCTTGATCATTCGTAGCAGATTCCTTCCCTGTCTGCATCAGTCACGCGACAAAGAGTTTTAGTCTCTCCTATTCAACCTTTCAAATTAACTATGGTTCCATCACTTCCTTCACTGCTAGCAGTGATAATAGAGATCCCGACTCCAACTGAGTCTGTCGCGGTCTAGATGACAGAAGTTTCTAATCGATCAATTGAGACTAAAAAGTTGTAACTGAAGAAGAGGCGACAACCGACTTTCCTGCAGAGGTGTTTGACCAAGTTTTGGCTGAAGTTTCAGAATGATTACCCATTGACACTGACCAGCAGCCCAAGGTTGTTTCGGCTGATACACCTAATAAACCAGCTGGGTGGAAGTAGCTGATATAATTCCTCCCTCACCTTCTTCATCAGCTATTCATGAGGGCAACACTATGGCTCCCACCCTTCCTTCTTTTGTTGACGATGTCATCTCCCTTCTCGAGAAAGCCATTGCCGGAGAAACACCCACAGCGACATCTCCTCTCCAACATGATAGTCTCCAGAGTTTACAAATTGAATTACACGGCCTCCTTCGGAAAAGATTAGCCAAAACCTTTGATGCTGAATTGATGACCAAGATCGGCCAGTTAGTCGATTTGACATACATGTTATCTCACTCAGACCCATCTCTAATGGCTAAGTAGTCACCTCTCGTAGAACTTTAGGGAATACTTGACATGTATTGTCAAGCCAACGCAGTTGTCACTGATCTTGAGATAAAGAGACGAGTGGCCGATCTCGAAAAAGCTAATACACAGAAATTTTCTCAAGAGCTGGTAGCCAAGAATGCTATCATGAAAGCCGCTAAGATGGAAATTGAGAACTTAAGAACCAAGATTGTGACCTTAGAGGCTGAGATGATTACGTTGCGAAAACGTGTGGCTGATAAGCAAGCTGAACATGATAAGATGCTTAAAGAGATCTCCAGATTAGTTTCTGTAGCACGTCTTCGAGCAGAAGATGTCGGCCGATTGGCTCGATCATCGATAAAAGAAGAAGCATCACTATTGACTATCAGAAGATGACTAGAAATGGTCGAAATATTCTTGCAAAATTTCTTATCTTCTGACTTATAACTTTCTTTCGTAAATGAATGACTATTGAGCTTTTTGCGACCTGACTACTTTGAATAACTATTTTAGACATGTTCTCCCACGCTTTTCTTGAAATTGCCTACACTTCTGAATTTCACGCTTTAACTGCCCACGTTTCATATGAACTACAACGTGAGAACTCCTAGTGTCATGCCACTTACAAATAGCGGCCTCATATGACCTGCTATTTAAACGATGTTGAGTCCCTAACCTATCAATTATCCTCTCTAATTTAGCTTTTCGTAATGGCTATCGAGATACCTTCCCCTATTGTTGGTGTTGATTCCTTTCTTCAGGAGATCTCGAAGGAATGGTTGAAAGATTTCTCTTTTTCTTTTCTACCATCTAACGTGAGAAAGTTCGTCATCGATGCCTCCTGCTCACTTGACCTTCACCCTTCGGCCGAATTAAACAATCAGCTGAAATGATTACTCAAGAAGTTAAAGTAGATGGCCACCATGGTGGGTTGCTATGAAAAAGCCTTCTTTCATCATAGCTTAATAAATGTCATCTGGAGCATTAAGAAGCATCTGTGAAGGTTTCATCCGACATGAGTGGCGAATATGAAAGAGCTTGGTACCACAAGATACGTTGCGTTCAGGTTCATCAATTCAATCGGTCGATGCTCCGAATGCTGTAATCGTATCACTTGGGCATGACATATGAACTACAAGAACAGGACAACGCCTTTTATGCCAAAGATACGACTGATTTGACAGTTTTAGAATTTATAAATGAACAAATTCGTATATATCGGGCTCGGTCGATGGTGAGTTATGCTGTGAAAAGGGCGGCCAAAATCGAGGTTTGCTCAGTCTCTGCTCGAAATGATCAGCTACTCCATTTCTTGCCAATTCGCATCAAAGAAGGAGACTCTTGGGAACCCGCTAAGAAAAAGGATCAGGCAGAAATGCAAGCCCTCATGGAAGAATTCAAAAGTCTGAAGGTGTAGTTTAATTAGCCTTTGTTGTCTCTAAGTTTTCATCTTTCTTTATGTAATAATACTATCGATGACCGGCAATGCAATGAAATAAAAGTTTTGAAAACTTTTGGCCAATGCTTAGTCTCCTCGCACTTCACACTCTGAACACGTGTGCATGCATGGGATAGATAACTTATTCATACACTCCTGGCTTCTGTGTAACTGTATGGTTAACAATACTTAGCCATTCTCATGAGTATCCACCACATCTTCTCTTGCAGTGATACCTCACTTCAAACGAAACCAATTCTCGCTATTTTCAATATACCCATAATAACTACATTTATGTCTTGGAAAACTCAACCGACACCCTCCCTTTATGTGCATTAACCCTTCTTCGCTCCATCCTACCTATAAAATGGAGACTCTACGCCTCAAATGCATACAAGCCAACAATGTTCCTCACACCCATCTTTAATTAAGACGAATCTCCCTTCTCCAACTCTAGAACCATAGAAACCTTTTTAGTTCTAGATCTTTTACAAACCTACATGCTATGTTCTTCTCTTCTTCCAAATACTACCGATCGTATATCAAGTGATCGATCAGCAAGCAATCATGAAAATTTTCCAGTTAGCCCAACTGCCAAGAAATGATGCTGTAGAGATCAGGCATCGACTACTTTATCATTTGCTTTCTTTATCTGGATTAAGGGATTCAACTAGCTCATTAAGAGATGGCTTGGCAGAACGTAATGGAGAGATCTCATGGACGTGACTCTTTTAATGAGAGGCCATGGTCAGTGAGGCTTTCCGTAAATAAGGATGATTGATGGCTCTGTTCAGATCCACAAGCTATACCCAGACCGAGCTCATTTGATCATAAAAAAAGGGGGGTCTCGTTGACCAAGTTCCTGATTATCTTTTGGCAAGAAATTTCAATCTCCAACGAGATTGATCATGTATCGGCCAAAAAGGATTCAGAAATCGGGCCATCTAGGGCCCTACTACTTCTATCAAGAGATGGCTTGGCAGAACGTAGTATATAAGGTCCTAAATAAGACTACTTCAAGGGAAACATCTTGTGGCCAAGGAGGTGGGATGATATTAGATTGACCAAAGATGCGCAGTCATAGCATTGACCATTTTCTTTGCCACAACTTGTCCCCTCCATCCTCTTCTTTTTTATCTTTAATGAATATATCTACGCCTTGATGTCATCGTTTCTATCAAGGGAGGTCCTCCAATCTTATGTAATCATGCGGTTTGAAACCAGCAGAGTAATGAAATGATGTGAGCCTAACCGGTCGAAAACCCTTTTCTTTTATAAATGTTTGCCTTGCAGCCATGAGAATGGAATGGTTATGCTTGATAATCTCATTTCTTAGCCTGATTAACAAAACAATTGGTCGTTGTTATGATAGATGTATTTAATTTTAATTGAAGGCATGCGGTTCTATTTGTTCAAATTGGTTGTTGACCCATGGAGAAATCATGGTTCCTAAGTTGGAGCAATTTGTCTTAGTTACGCGCGGCCACCCACTTTGCAACATGCATGTTTGGTATACTGAACCATGGGTGCAGAACTTAAACATTTCAGACCTTGAGCCATTATTCCCGAATAAGGCTCCGACTACTCAGCTACCCTCCACAACTCCAAAAATATCTCCTTTATTATCGAGAACTCAATCGTCACCCAGTTAATCGTGCACATTAACTGTCGCCTTTAAACTTAGTCTATAAAAGAAAGACTTAAGCATCAAATAGACAAACCTTAATCAACACCTTTACAAAAGAGATTATATCTTAATGGATCATCTTAAGCTCTGGATGACATCGTCGATGCTGGTATAGAGACTTTCTTGCACTCTTCGTTGACAAATGAACGACTCTCTTTCCTCTGGGATATCAGGGAAATTCCTGAGCAGGAGCAGCCTTTCCAGAAAATTTTAAATATCATCTTAGAACTCCAACATCTTTGACATGTATTTGTAGAAGCAGACATTGAATTTGACCGCTGCTTGAACGCCCTAAGATGCCTATCAGCTCTCAGTCGAGAATGCTGTACTCTGGTAACCCGCTACTAGGAAGCCTGGAAGGAACAACTGCACTGGACTCGTGAAGATGAGTTTAACCAACAAATGCAGCAGAGTTTAAAACGCTTACTCGTGTGGCTCCTCGAAAACCTAGCCGAAACTAGCAGAATCTTTCCTCACCGCGATCGGTCGGAGAGTGTAGACTTGATCCCATTTATAGAAGCCCAGGTATCTCTCTACGAAGGGTGCACTGAGATAAGCGAAGGTAAGAAGCGTTCAGCTGATTCGGAGGTGGATGACATCAACCATCGTCTAAACTATATCGAACGTGTTGCGGAGTGTTGGTAAGTCAGGAAGCGTCCTAGAGTGAGAGAAATAATCGGGCAAAGGATGCGAAGGTTGCTGCTGCTCAACCCTTTGCTCACGCCAAGTGGGCTAGGGGATGACTTAGCCGTCTGACCCTCTCTTTTTTTATGACATTTCCTACCCAAGTGTGGGTAAAACTTGTGGCTTCCAAGCCCTTATTTAACTAGATCAACAAGGCCCCCATTTAAGGGCTTTTATTCAATTTATTTGCAATTTTCCTTACTGAGTTGGCTTGGCTCGATCTCTAATCACCTCCCATACTGGAGGGAAGTATTGCTTCAGAAATTGACCATTTATAGGCGCGGGGGTGGTATTGCCATTTAAATCTTTAAGAAGATGCCCCGGCTCTCAAAAATTGCTTGATGGTATATAGTCCATCCCAAGTGTGGAACTATTTTCCCAACGCTCAATCCTTTTGACTAATAGGAAGGACCATCTTCCAAACTATTTCCCTCCTTGAAAGCTTTTCCTTTCACTCTTTTGTTGTATGCTCCACGACCACTTCGTTGGCTACAATAGAATTCAATGCCATGACGCGAGTCTCATTCATTCCTTTAAGCTCAGCCAACATTGCCTCTGTGAATTCAGTCGGACTTAACTGTGATTGATGGGCAACTCGCATAGTTGGAACCATAACTTCCAGAGCCAAAATCGCTTCATGCCCGTAAGTCATCATAAATGGGCTGACCCCTGTGCTAGTACGAGGTGATACCCACTAGGCCCAAAGAGCCTCAAATAACTTAAGGTGTCATTCCCTTGGGTTTCCTCGTATCATTTTCCTCAAGATATTTTTTATCACTTTGTTACCAGCTTTGGCCTTACCATTAGCCTAAGCATAATACGGGGTTGAATGTAGGAATTTTATCCCATATCGATCGGCCATAGCCTTCGTCTCCTTGGTCGTAAACGCCACACCTTGATTCATGGTAATGGATTCCGGAATACCAAAGTGATGAATGATGTTGGTTTCTATAAAATTAATAATATCTTCTTGACTGACCTTATGCATAGGTTTTGCCTCGACCCATTTGGTAAAGTAATCGATCGCTACAATAATAAACGTATCCATCTTAGTTGAGGGTGGATAGATTTCCCCAATCAAGTCGATTGCACATCCTCGAAATGGCCAAGGCTTTATAATAGGATGTAATTCGGCCGATGTAGACACCCCACCCCGGCTAGCAATTTGGCAAGGCATGGATGATCCTTAGGAACTGTACCTGAACCCTACACCCTATCATCAAAATTAAATCCTAGCTAAACCTAAGCCACATCCGAGCCACAATCAAGCCATTTTCAAGCCCAAAACCCAAAACAGACTTTGAGTTGTACCTAGAGCCCAAATAGAGCCCATCATCCAGAATTCAGAGTCAACGGCGGGCAGGCGATAATCCAATTACCGCCCTGCCTCGACAGATGTGCCTCTCTGAGCTACAGTTATTGCTCCCTCCCAAAGTCAACTCTTCCATAAACTTAACCACAGCACTTACCCTATTTACCATCCTACCAAACCCAATGACTTATAAGAGAGTGTCACGTGGCATTACCCTCCCCTCAACCAATCATAAGTTGTCACATCATCATTCACCCTTCAAAGTCCTTAAAATTACCAAAAGTCCATCCCAAGGGGATTAAAATACCCCTCACTTCTCCTCATTTCAAACCAACCAACTACCAAGAAAACCCCCACCAAGAGAAGAGAGAGAGAGAGAGAGAGAGAGAGAGAGAGAGAGAGTAAGCAAGTAAGAGTGAGGAGTGTTCGAGTTTTCACGCCCCTATCCTTCTAGCCTCCTCAATCATCCCTTAGCTTACTCACTCCCATCTGAGTTAAACCTCCCAACTATAGTGCATTAAAACATCCAAACTTGTGCAATCCAAAGATCACATATTCATCATTAATACTCATATCGCATCATTACTTCCCTTCTCAACCCCCTTGCTCCTGTAGATCGCCATTGAATGTATGCTCTGTGACTTGCCAGAACCTTAGATCCTGTCACATCAGAAATTCATGGTAATATAGTCCATTTTTAATAATATTTTAACATCATCATATTTGTTCAAAACCCCTCTAGATATTCTCTGGACGTATGCTCTATGGCTGCCAGAATTCTGGACCTTGCCCTACCAGACATTCGAGTTTATCTAGTATTATTTCAACCTCATCGCTCTATCCCTTAAGACTATTTTACCACACGAAGTAGAGACCATACATCTGTATGGGCAGAGAGGGTGCCTAACACCTTCCCACTTTGTAACCGAGGTCCCTTACTCAGAATTTCTAAATCACATATCAGGAGTCAATTTAAAGCAAGAGTCTCCGGATTCTCTAGCTTTACATAATCTGCAGGTTCTAGCTGACAGTGGGATTTTGAGTTATGTAGCTGGTGCCAACTCCAGGTCTACATTGCAACATCAATCCAAATCAGCCCAATCACCCCCACCACAAATCCAAATCAACATGGGCGCTGATTTCCCAACATTCACAGAATGACGACTCCACTGGGGAATTGCTAGCTTGCACTAGTTGAGACCTAACTTGAAAGAGTGTGGTAATCCAATCTTAAGGGATATTCTTTTAAAAAAACAAAACAAAAAAATTAAAAATTAAAAAAAACAAAAAATAAAAATTTGCATTCTTCAAATATATATATATATATATATATATATATATATATATATATATATATATATATATATATATATCGATATCGATCTTTGGTTCGCACTTAGGATAAGCATCAACTTCCGCTATGACTACTTGATCTCGTGCAGCAATGGCTAGTCAAGAAGAAGAACTGATAGCCTTACCAGCTCCTAAAGCACCGGAGCCAACACCTCCAGCGAATCCCACAGATTTGACAGCTGTTGTAACCTTGAATGAGATGGCTCAAACTCTCAAGGTAATGCAAGAACTACTACTTCACCTGGTACCAGGAATCATACCAAGCATGTAGGCACCACAGCCTAGTGCTCAAAACAGCTCAATCCCACAACTTCCTCTCGCTTTTTCCCTCCCTCCAACAGCAAATCCAATTCTACCTTTCCCTACTGAATCTGCACAAGATCCCCAATATCTTCCCACAAATGGGAACAACCTTCCAGCACATCTTCTAGCACATTGTTCAGCACATCTCCCCGGAAACAGGAACCCTAATCAAATCACAGCACAAGCTCCCCCTAACGGAAGCCACAGGTAAGAATTTGTGTATGCCCATGAAGGGAGCCAATTTCGAGTCCAAGATACTCCCCCTAACGAGAGTCACAATCAGGATTTGACAGATACCCCAAGCGGGAGCCACTTCCAAATCTCACACCCTCCCCTTAAAGGGAGCAGCGTTCAATTCCAACTACCTTCCGCAACTGGGAGCCCAACCTCTTTTCAACAACCTCCCCCTCATGGAAGTCACAGGGTCGATGAGATGGATCCTTATGATGAAGAAGAAGCCCAAGCAATGCAGCGAGGGGCAAGATACCCTCAATCAAACCAGTCAGAGATTGAGGAGCTACGTGAACAGCTCCAATTAGTGCAAAATCAGCTGCAAAGGTAGCAAGGAGTGGATCATCCATCCATCAAATTCAAGGACTTATGTCCCTTTCCAGATGCCAGGGTACCTCAAAAATTTGAGGTACCAAAATTCAAAAGATACGATGGTAGTGGGTGCCCCACAACACATTTAAAAGCATTTTGTGGGGAACTCAATGTGATCACAGTCAGAAATTTCTAAAGGGAGACACTTTGGATTGGTATACATCACTTGATAGCCATCAGATTCGGACGTAGGAACAACTTTCTCAGGCCTTCATTGATCAATTTTCCTATAATCCGAACATGGCTCCAAGAAGAGCAGATTTGGCTACCTTGAGATAAAAAAATGACGAATCATTGTCTACGTATGTTAGGCGTTGGCGGGCCATGGCCGCCAGGATGAGAAACCCCATTGGCGATGAAGAACAAATTTCCATGATCGTTCATTCGGCAAATCTAAACATTTTCGAATACCTGATCTCATACCCATACGTGAATTTTTCCCAGCTTATTCTTGGTGGAGAACAGGTAGAGGTCGGGATAAGAGCTGGGACCATCTCCTCATGGCCACATCAGGCCGCTTCAATCAAAAGAAGCAAAATTGAGGGGAAACCCATTGGATATGGGAACGGGAATGGCAATGCTCCTATGCAATGCACACCAAAAGTAAACAATATCGTAGCATCTACACAAGGCAACCAATATGCTCCTCAACAAGAGCAATACCAAAACTAGCAATACCATCCACAACAACCCCAACAGGGATATCAGCCACGACCACTTCAACAGCAGAAGCAACAGCCAAGGGGGAATGCACAATACTCATACCAGAATAAACAAGTGATGTTGGCCAGGAAGTTCACTCCACTAGCACAAACATTGTAATGTCCCGAAAAAATCCATACAAAGACCCGAGTACCACTTTAGGCAGAAATCACTAAGGGCCGAATTATGTAGAAATTAGACAAAAATTAATTAAGTACTAAACTAAATAATCAGTGGAATTAGCTTGAATCACTTTTTATACGAACTGCAAGACCCAAAACCAGTAGAATCGCTAACTCTACATTACCTAGAAACCTAGGATCAATCTCAAAACCCAGTTGCTCTCGGGAGCACATTGAGACTCCGTATCAGACCTGGACCGCGCGTTGAAAGTCCGATGACCGCGAAACTATATGGTTATGACCACCTTACTTGGCTTGACAACCATTGCGGGAATCAAGCCCGAATAGTATCCAGAAATGTACAACTAGGGCCCTGAGTAAAGTGTGTGAGAAATGCGAATATCTTTAGAAAATGAACTCAGATTTAAGTGATTTGGACCATTCGCTTGCAGGCCAAATTTAAGGTTTCGGACCATCAGATTCTGACCCAACTACACCTTGGATCAGGAAAATTTCCCTATACATGTCAGTGTACTTGTGGCCCTGATCGGTGACGATGACCGTTGAACTGAAACTGGTCCCCCATGGTCGATCCACAAATCCGATAGGACTGAAATCTTAACCTGACATAGATCCATTGTCAGGGAACTTTCCCCTGACCCTATGCAAATAATGGACCTCCAAATGAGCTCCGTTGGTCCGAAACAGACGCCTTTTGGCTGTAACCCAAGTATACCATGGCCCTGGGGCAATTAACATCAGTTCTGGGCTTATAAATAGCCCTTAAACCACTCCTCTCTTATTCCATACGATTTTCTCAAACCCTAGGTGAGAGAAGAGAGAAAAGAGGAGGATAGAGTGAGGAGAGAGAGAGAGAGATAGGGAGATCATTGCTAGGATTCACTCCCATGACTCCACACACCAAATTACCACCCCACCATCGCTACACCGTCGATTTCAACTCCGTTCTTGGGTAAGAAATCTTAACCTGTAACAGCCCAGATTTTTTCCAACCTGGAATTAGACGTCCTTAGGTGATGGGTCAATCCTAACACAGGTTTAACTTCTCAAACACTCAATTAAAGCCTCAAATCCCTTTTCAAACCATTTTCTTCACAAATTTCACCCTTCACCACCTTGATCTTTCAATTTTTCAAAGTACTTTCACCCTAGACACTATCTTAAACTAGCTAAGTAGTATAACTTGGATCACTTTATATACAAACTACAAAGGACTAAGTACCACCTCAGACAGAAATCTTACAGGACTAAATCCTTTAGAAATTAGGCGAGATTTAGCTAGTGTTAAACTAGAGTGCCTGTGAAATTAGCACCAATCACTTTAAATACGATCTGTAAGACCCAAAACTTGTAGAATCATTGACGCTAGATTACCCTAAAATCTAGGATCAATCTCATTACCCGGCTGCTCTCGGGAGCATCTCGAAACTCTGTATCAGATCTGGACCGCACGTCGGAAGTCCGATTAACACGAAGTTAAGAAATTAGGACCGCCTTGCTGGGCTTGACAACCATCTCGGAAATCAAATCCAGATAGTGTCCCAGCGCTATTTGCTTGAGCTCGGAGTGAAGAGTGTGAGAAATGTGAAATTATTTCAAAATAAAATATCTTAAATAGTAATCTGGCACCTCTCGCTTGCGGATCAGTTTTAAGCAACCAGACCGTCAGAATCAGACCAAATTACACCCTCAGATCAGGAGAAATTTCATACACATTTACATGTACTCGGAATCTCCGATCGAGATCCGCTGACCGTTGAACTGAAACTAGTCCACCACGCATGATCTGGAATCCCGACTGAAACAAAAACTTAATAGAACGTAGATCCGGTATCTGTGAACTTAAGTCCGACCTTTGGCTCAAGGAGGCCCGCCAGAAGTCCTCCTTTGAGCTGAAACAGATGCCTTTTGGACAAAACCCAAGTATACCTTGTTCCCAAGTTTGTTTTGGTGAGATTTTAGGCTATATAAGGACCTTAGAACCCTCTCTCTCACAGCCATACGAATTTGAGAGAAACCCTAGAGAGAGGAGAGAGAAAAGAGAGAAAGTGTGGGAGTTGTGAGAGATCCTTCCTGCCACTCTTCCCTGCTGCTCCACGAGCTCCACCGCTCCGTTCTCATCACTTTCCCGGCGATTCCAGCCCCTTTTTTAGGTAAGAAACCCTAACCCTAATCTGATTTGGAGTGTTGATGGTTGTAGGTTATGAAATAGCTAACCTACTTCGTTCTCTAGGTGGCCAAACTGCCGTATACGGAAGCTTAGCAAACCTATCGACTCTGTTACGATTCTACAACAAAAGGTGCGGACTTTAGGTGTATAGGTTATGGTTTTCAACGCTTTCAATGTCAGATAATGATAGATTCATGATCTGCATGCTATTGCACATGTATAAAGTGCTATCTGTTTTCCGTTTCGATTAAAGATGAAAAATATGGAATTCTACATACTCTAGGTATTTGAAGAAAGTACCGTATACGTACAAATTTTGGAAATGTGTATGACATGATTATTTGCTGTATGAATATATTATATGTGGATAAATTACCTGTATGGCGAAAGGATTCGCCCTAATACATGTTTGCTTATATACACTATGTATGTTGAAATTTTGTATTCTAGAAAATACTGTATACGTATAAATTTTGGAGATGTACTTGTCATGATCATTTGCTATATGAATATATTATACATGGATAAAATACTCGCTTGGCTAAAGGATAACCCTAATACATGTTTTGCTAACATACACCATGTATGTTGTAATAGTGTATTCTAAGTGTTTGTGAAAATGACTGAATGAGTATAGAATTCTCATTCGTGCTCGCCATGACTAATTGTCATGGATAATTGATTGTTGTATTGGAGATACCCCTTTGACAAAAGGATTTGCCCTAAATCACGCCACGGCCAATACACACTATATATGCTAAAATGTGTGGCCCAAGTGTTTGTGGAAATGACTGAATGAATATGGAACTTGGATTCCTGCTTGCCATGACTATCCGTCGTGGGTGTATGCGTGTTATAATTGGGGTAACTCCCTAGTGAAAGGATTTGGCCTTATACCTATGTGATCAACATATGTCATGTATGTTGATACATGTATTTTAAAGTGTTTGTTGAAATGTCTGAATGAGTAGTAGTTAGTAAATTGTAATGTTTAAGGGTGTTGAGATATGATTCTCAACTCCTTTAACTGTGTGTATGATTTCCTTGGATAGCTGTGTGATTAGGAATTGAATATGTACAAACTCATGCTTGTGTTGTGCTTCATAACATGCTCAACTGCTTTTATGATTTTATCTATGTAATGCATATGTTAAATTCATGTTTACGTTGTATGATCCGTCATGGGTGATGGGGGAGTGGAGCAACGAATGCGTGCAACAGCCCTGGCAGCCCTAAACGGATAATATCAGACTTTGATTGTATGATTTGAACCTTGATCCATTACTGCTTTACTATTTGAAATTGATTGTGTTTGGGGCTATGATTATAGTCCAGACAATCGGTACCAGAATTGAATTCGTGGCTCTGATTCATTTGCCACGTGTTCGACAAACTCGAGTCGTACTTCGGTTGGCGATAGTGGTTGGCCATGCGAAGTGCTTATGCACTTCATGTCGTTCAACTTGTTGTGCGCTCGAGCTAGCCGAGCTCGTCAGGCAACCCGATCTATCTTTTGTATGTTCACCATGTTTGGACGCTACTGCTTGAACCTAGGGTACCAAACTTACCAGTGGAATCCCTTTTAACCATGGTACCTCGATCCGCTAAGACTCATGAGCCGGGCATGGTGGTATGGAACACCGTGGTCGAGCTGTCGGCCTACGCTGGGGCCACGTGCCTCCCCGTAGTGACCAGTGAGCAACCAAACTCGTGAGCCGATTATGGTGGTATGGGACACTATATTCATGCTGTCGGCCTACATTGATAAGGTGATGGGGGAGTGGTGCAACGAATGCGAACAACAGCCCTGACAGCCCTTTATAGTGACCTCGAGCATACTCTGGAATCGCGGTGAGCCTTAGAGATTTGCCACGGTGTATGGAGTATGAACTAGGCCTGTTTCTGTATAGTGATGAATCGTTAAAGAGGTGATGGGGGAGCGGTGTAACCTTTGTGCGTAATAGCCCTGGCAGCCTTTGCAGTGACCTAGAAAACACACCATCGTCTGAGATTAACTAGGACTGACGACCCTAGAATGGATCATGTTTGGGAATGATACAAGGGAGGTACCTTAGTTTCCCAATCCTGCTGTTTGAAATGGACTAATAAATACTCGGTAATCATGCTCATCATGCATTGCATGTGCCTGGAAGATGTGGAGCACTGAGGGATGAAAGCATGTCGCGAACGTGAGATGGTGTCACACGAGGGAGGGTGTGGTGAGGGCATACATCATGACTGCATCCATACTTGCATTAATAAGAGTAGTTAGGAGTGTTTGATTGTACTGCTTTATCATTACTGCTTGACTGAGTCGATAACATATTAACCTATGCTTTATTATTCCACTGAGTTAGCTACTCACTCCCACGTTACGGGACGATGTTATACACACCAACCAGATTTGTTGAGTTTCAGGTGATGGCGATGCTTATGAAGCAGAGCCGGACTATTATGATGTTGAGGAGGAGCTCTCCTACATGTAACTCTCTGACAGGTCCATGAAGACCTGGTATTGTATTGATGGGGCTATGGTACTTGGAATAGAAGACATTACACTTACACATTTGGTATATTTTAGAAACGTACTTGAAATTTATTAACCTGGTAATGTTATCACACTCTGGAGACTCACCACAGTTTTTATATATTTTATATATCTATCACAGTCTTCCGCTTACTAATTCACTGTCTCTGGAGTATGATATGTTGTTTTGGCTTAATCTCACTCATGTTCACTACATTAATGCAGACAACATTTAATCATCATTATCTATGTTGCATTAGTGATGTTCTGGAAACTCGAGAGTTGAGTTACTACTCGACCCTCGATTTTTCGGGATGTTACATAACCCTAATCTGTTTTAGGAATCCAAATAAAGAAATCGGTGAAATAGCTAACCTATTTCAATTATTAGGTAGCCGTTGTACCGTAGACAAAGATGTTGTGTACGAACCGAGATCGTGACGAGTAAACCGATGAAAGGTGCAGACTATAAACGCTTAGGTTATGGTTTTCAAGGCTTTCAATGTCAGCTAATGATTTATGTCTAACTTTATTACTATCATATGATCTTAGTTACGATGTATTCGATAATTTATCATGTGTGTGAACTATGTTAATATATGATGCATTCCATGTGTTTGTTGAAATGTTTGAATGAACATGAAATTATGATTTGTGCTTGCCATGACTAGTAATTGATAATATATGTTTGTTGTGTGTATGACAACTCATTTGTGAAAGGATTTGCCATAATATATGTTATAACCAAGTTAGTTCATGTATGTAGTAAAGTGTAGCCTAAGTGTTTGATAAATTGTTTGAATGAATGTGAAATCTTGATTTGTGCTTGTCTTGACTATTTATCTAGGATTCATGTTGGTTGTATGTATGACAATCCCCTTGTGAAAGGATTTGCCATAATATATGTCGTAACTGATTTAGTCTATGTATAAGTAATGTGTAGTCTAAGTGTTTGACAAAATGTCTGAATGAGAAATTGCTTGATGAATTGTATTTAGTGAGAGTGTTGAGATAGGATTCTCAACTACCTTATCAGTATTTATAGTTTCCTTTATATAATCTAAATCGCTACTACGTGTTTTATAGATGAAATGCATATGTATAATAACATGTTCAATGTGGTTGTTAAAATGCTCAAATGGGATTTATATTTGGATTGTTTGTAATTGCCTATATGATTATCACATGTTTCCACATGTTGCATTTGAGTATGATTGGGACTACTACGTAGTCCAGGCAATCGGTAACAATTTCTTTTTGAGTGGCCGAATTAGTCTCACCACATTTGATGCATTCGGTGAATCCGAGTCATACGATGATTATCGACAGTGGTACCATGTTGATTAATTCAGCGTACGCTCGTACTAGTCAAACTTGTCTAATAAACCGATTGGCCCATTGTGTGTTTACCATGTATGGACGCTATTGCTTAAATCTATAGTACCCCTTACCAAAGAAAACCCGTTTTAACCAAGGTACCAAGATCCACTAAGACTCATGAGCCAGGCATGGTGGTATGGGACACCGTGGTCGAGCTGTCGGCCTACAATGGGGTGACGAGCCTCCCCGTAGTGACCGGTGAGCAACCCAAACTCGTGAGCCGAATACGGTGGTATGAGACACTGTATTCGAGTTGTCGGCCTACGCTGAGGTGACGAGTTTTCCCATAGTAACCTTGAGTATAAACGATGCCTACCCCGGCACAGCCTGGTTGTGGTCCCCAGTCAGGTTAGTGACGAGCCTTCGAAAATAGACTGTCAGTTGGTAGGGCATCGGGGGAGTAACTTCGAGTATAAAATAGGCCTACGCTGAGGTGACGAGCCTCTCCATAGTGACCTGAACTTGCCTGTCCACTGTTTTTAAATCAGGGGTGACGTTGCCTTATAACTTGCCTATCGTATGTGACTAACTAGGATTGACGACCCTAGATGGATCATTGTTTGGGTAAATGATAAAAGGGAGGTACCTTAGCTTCCCGAATCTGCTGTATGAATAAGTCTAATTAAGAACTTAGCTAATCACGCACATGCACCATATTGCATGTGCCTTTAGCGTAAGAGTTGGGTACAGTGGAAGGGTTGCATGCAAGATTGTGAGATGATGTCGCAGAGGGAGTGCAGGCGAGGGCATGCATCATTACAACATATCATCCCTGCATTAATATGAGTAGCTAGGATTGTTTGATGTATCCCTTTATCATTACTGCTTAACTGAATTGATAACATGTTAACCTTTGCTTTATAGTTCCACTGAATTAGCTACTCATTCCCACCTGGGATGGTGTTTTAAAACACCAACCAGACTTTGTTGAAGATACAGGTGGCGACAATGTCTACGCTGCTGATTCGGACTTCATAGGCGAGGAGGAGGAATTCTCTTATGTTCAGCTATCATGCGGGTCTATGTAGACCATGCACTGATCGACAGGATTACAGGGATGATAAGGATTAGTTGGACATTTACACTTTGATGTTTTATAAATTTTAGAACCATACATATATATATCCAGCCTAGTAACATACTCATACTTTAGAGGTTGTGAAACACTTATATACTTTATATACCTATCTCAGTCTTCTGCTTGCTTAACTTAATTATCTTTGGAGTATGGTATGTTGTTTTAGTATAATCCCACTCATGTTTAATGCACTAATATGGACAACATTTAAACATCATTATCTATGTTGCATAAGTAATGCGTTGGAACTCGGGAGTTGAGCTTTGCTCGACCCCCAATTTTCAGGGCGTTACAAACATACAGCCAGATCATGGCAATGCTAGTGCAAAAACAACTTCTTACACCACTCTGACCCAGGCCTCCACCAAACCCCCTACCACCTAGCTACAATGAAAATGAGTATTATGCCTATCATCAATCTTAAGGCCATCTTAATGACCGTTGCTTCGCTTTGAAGCATGCAGTCCAGGATCTTATTGAAAGCCAAAAGATTATGATCACCCCTCAAGCCAACGCTACGGCTCAGGCCAACATTCTCCAAAATCCCTTGCCACCACATCAAATAAGGCCCAGCTCATCAAGCACTTCTACCATCAACGACATCGAGGAAAGACGTCCTTCATACTACTCTCCTCATCAATCCATTCATGTAATCGTGTCCGACCTGGTAAGTTGGCCATGGGAGTACCAACAAGCGCCCCCACTCGGGCCTTAAGTATTCTTAGAAGCAGCACCGATAACAGAGCCTCTCATTCTCCAAGGGGCACCTCCAGCACCAAATCCTACATTTCAAAGGAAAAGTTCCACCAAGTCAAACTTTAAACCTCTAATCCCGCAAAAGGGACTCCCAAACCTTGCTCCGCTGGTCCTGCAAGGGGCACCTCCTGTCCAGCCACAATCTCCGAGCCCTTTCTTCTTACCCCATCAATTGGCACATGCTAAAAGCATTCCCCTCTCGCAAAACACACCCCAAAGAAGGGAGGAGAACCCTACCACTAAACAACCGAACCCCCAAGGAAAATCAGTTGTGCTCCAAGGAAGGTCACCATGTCCGCCACAGAACATGCCAAAGCCAACAACTCCATCACCATCTCAGGCTCCTCAAGACTAGGTATTCTTGGAAGGATGGACGGTTCCTTCCTGTGATGAAAAAGTAGTTCCATGGCATTATCCCGAGTGTGCTGAAATCAACAACATGAATTCTAACTGGAGGTGTTTCCGAAGAGACAATCAGAATCGAAATGAAGCCCAAGGAGCTTTGTCAGGATCTGCAAATAAGGTTTAAGCCACCTACGATGTAGTGGCTTAGCTTAAAGCCATTCCTGCACAAATCTCCATTTGGGAATTATTGTGTACATCAAGGTCACATCGAGAAATATTTGCAAAGACTTTAAATGATGCACACATCTCCCCAGATGTACTGCCTGAAATGATCACACACATGATAGGGCAGCTCCTCTCACCATAGGTAATCACATTTACTAATGACGAACTACTACCAGAAGGCCGAAAACATGTGTGCTCGCTCAACATAGCTGTCCGATTTAGGGATCTTAAGGTCCCTCTGGTCCTCATTGATAATGGATCAAACCTGAATGTTTGCCCCATGAGGACTGCTGACTGTCTTGGGATCGAACCATCCTCCTTCAGACCCAGTAACATAAGCGTCAGAGCCTTTGACAATTCCCGGAGGCAAGTAGAGGCAAAGATAGACATAGAGATACAAATCGGACTAGATGTATCAACAATCACTTTCGAAGTCTTTAATATCTTTGCCTCATTTAACCTTTTGTTGGGACAACCATGGCTCCATACAGTCGGGGCCATCCCATCAACTCTCCACCAAAGGGTTAAATTTCCTTCCGGGAATAGAGTCATTTCTGTTCTGGTTGAGCTTAAGATCATCCTACCAGCAGCGATCGCTGCCCCATAACCTGATATCCTAGTAATTGATATTCAGCACATGGAGGGTGACATACCATACCATAGTTTCGAATTTGAAACTGTGAATTCGATCACCAATCCCTACCCTCTCGCTCTAGAATATGTCACCCCTCCTGTTGAAAGTCAAATTCTTAACTACCGTACCGAATTCCATGGAAAAGGTATGATAGTAAGACAAGCCATGGCAAACGAGCGAAGGTAGGGACAGGGGTACCAACCTTCGCTAGAGGAGCAAGCCGCGAGGCTTAAAAAGAGACAACCATTCAAATGCACACCTATCCAGTTTGTCAAATCTGGGATAGTTTGTAGGGACAAAGTGCCTACCCTAGAGGAACAATTCCAAGGGTTGAAGTGATCAGAAAATCATAATTAGGAATCAATCTGGCCGCCAATTCAATGGGATAAGTCATCAGAGCCCCAAAAGAGCATCCAATGCAAGGGCAAAACCACCCGACCTGTTAGATAGAACTAGGGCATGAGAGCAGGATCACCTGCAAGAGACTGCAATCAAGGGCAAGAACTGCCCTCTACAAAACTAACAGACAAGGACAAGGAGTCACCCATCCCTATCATCAGCCAGGGAGAGAACCTCCCACCAACCAGTCAAAACAGTAAGGGGCATGTAGACACCCCACCCAGGCTAACATCTTGAAGAGGAAAGGACAATCCGGCCATGATCAACAACCCGAACCAGAAACCCTAATCCAAACCCTTAGAACCTCCCAAACCCAGTCTAAAGTCCCAAATCTAAGACCTATTTGAGCCAAGTCATCCTAGAAATACACCTAACCGAGCCAAAAACCTGAAAAAAAAAAAAAAAAAAAAGAACTACCGGACAAACCAGCGTGCCTCACGAGGACCACATGTTCGGGCCTGGCCTGGGTGGTAGTTTGACTACCGTCGGTAGTAGTTTAACTACCGTCAGCGGTACTCCGATTACCTCCGGTTCGCCGAACGCGTGTGTCCTCCAAGCAACAGCTGGCACAGTGTCCAAAAGTCAACTTTCTCCACGAATTACCCCCTATCTGATCCTATTTACCATTTTACTAAGCCCAAGAGCCAATGAGAGCGTGCCACGTGACGTTTCTCTCTCCTCAAGCAATCACCACTTGCCACCTCAGCTTTTACCCATCCTAAACCTCACAATTACTGCAATGCCATTGGGGAAGGCTATAAATAGCCCTCTCCTCCTCTCATTTTTCAACAACAACAACACATCAACCATCTCCATATCCAAGAGAGTGAGAGAAGAGAAAGGGAGAGAGAAAGAGAGAGAGGAAGAGAGGGAAGGAGCTCCCAAACCCCTAAGATTTGATCCTTTAGCCACCCCCAGCCTTTCCTCTGGACTCTTCTAGCCTAGCCCATGTTGGTCATGGTTCAATCCATGTTCTGGCCTATCCAAGTCTAAAGCCAAGGATCCACTCATCTCATACACCATCATGATATTTACTCCCTTCTTAACCCCCTTGCTCCTCTAGACTTCTAACGAACGTATGCTCTCTGACTTGTCGTACTACGGATCCTGTCACATTAGAAATTCCTAGTAGTCTAGTCCATTTTTCCTACCTCTTAGCATAAGCATTATTACATATGCCTTCTAGACACATCGTGGACATATGATCTGTGGCTTGCCGAGAGTTCGGATCTTATCACATAAAAAATCTGCCCGTGTGCCTAGCCTCATCTCAACCACAGCATCCATCTTCCCTTGAGAGTATTTTATCACGCTAAGTAGAGACCGTACATTTGTACGGATAGAGAGGGTGCCTAACACCTTCCCTCTTTATAATCGAGGTCCCTTACCCGGAATCCCAAATCGCAGATCAAGAGTTAATTTGAGGGAGGGAAGTCTTTAGACTTCTCCAACCTTACATATTCCACTGTTCTAGCTGACTGCGGGATTCTGAGATTTATCGACTAGTAGCGACTCCAACCGTACATATCAACCTAATCCCCCCATCATCAAATTGCATCAAATGCCAGAGCCGGTGTGGGCGTCGATTTCCAGTGTCCACAGAATGGTGACTCTGCTGGGGACTGCTAGCTTTCACTAGCTCAGACCCGACTCAAAAGTTTGTGATACTTTACTCTCAAGGGACATTCACCATTGTATTCAACACAAAAAATTTTCTTTGGCTTTCACTTGCTTAGGCATTGATCCAAACCATGACCACTCGATCCCGCGCAGCCATGACCTCTCAAGCTACCCATGAAGAAGAGTCAGCAGCTCAGCTAGCTCCTGAAACATCGGCACCCGCACCCACACCAACACCAGCATCGTTACCTCTAGCAGCTCCAACAGACCCACAAGCTAATGCAACCATGCAAGAGGTGGCCCAAAGTCTCCGGGCAATGCAAGAGCTATTGCTTCTCCTAGTACCGAGTGCCACACTGAATACACAAGCAACCTAGCCTAGTGTATAGAACAGTTCAATCCCTCAAACTCCTTTTGCTTTTCCCTCATTCCTCCAACAAATCCTAATCTCCCTCTCCCAGAGGAGTCAGTACAAGATCAACAACAACTAGCAAACGAGAGCAACCCTCCCACACATCATTACTCAACACATCACAACAATCAGGTTACAACATCTGTTCCCCCTAACGGGAACCACAGACAAGAACTAGCGGATGCCCTTGAAGGGGGTCAGTTTCGAGTCCAACTCACTCCCCCTAATGGGAGCAACATTCCAGAATTGGAAGATACCCTAGGCGGGAGCCATTTCTGTACATCACACCCTCCTCCGAAAGGGAACGGTGTTCAATTTCAATTACCTCCCGCCACAGGGAGTCCATCTTCTTTCCAACAACCCCCCATTCTGGCAAACCAAAGGATCGAGGAAGTCGATCCTTACGAGGAAGAGGAAGCACAAGCCCTACAGCAAGGGGCAAGATATGCGCAGCATAACAGAGCAGAGATTGAGGAATTACAGGAATAGCTACAAATGGTGTAAAACCAATTGTAGAGGCGGCATGGGGTGGATCATCCATCCACCAAGTTCAGGGACCTATGTCCTTTTCCAGATGCTCGGGTACCTCCAAACTTCGAGGTGCCCAAATTCAAGAGGTATGACGGTAGTGGGTGTCCCACAACACACTTGAAAGCTTTTTATGGGGAACTCAACACGATAACAGGGAATGATGGAGCCTTGATACGGCTCTTTCAAAAATCCCTTAATGGTGATGCTCTGGATTGGTACACCTCGCTAGATAGCCATCAAATTAGGACTTTGGAAAGACTCTCTCAGGCATTCATTGACAGATTTTCATATAACTTAAACATGGCTCCGAGAAGGGTAGACCTACCTTCCCTGAGACAGAAAAGCGATGAGTCATTATCAGCATACGTAGGGCGATGGCGGGCCATGGCAGCCCGAATGAGAAACCTCATCGATGACGAAGAGCAAATATCCATGATCGTCCATTCCGCAAACCCAAGTATTTCTGGATATCTGATCTCGTACCCATACATAAATTTCTCCCAGCTCATCCGAGCTAGGGAACAGGTGGAAGCCGGGATCAGAGCCGGAACCATTTCTCCATGGTCGCACCAGGCCCCCTCAATCAAAAGAAACAAAATTGAGGGGAAACCTGTCGGATATGGGAATGGAAATAGTACTACTCCCGCGCAACGCACCACAGAGGTCAACAATATCGTCACCAACACTCAAGGCAACTAATACGCCCCCGCAACTGGAGCCACAACAAGATAGGTAGTACAAGCCACTGAACCAACAATACCAGTCACAGCAAGCCCAACAGGTATATCAAGCGTAGCCGCCTCAGCAGCAGTAGCAACAGCCTTAAGAAAATGTGTAAAGCCCATACAAGCAAGCGATGTTAGGCAGGAAGTTCACCCCTCTAGCACAAACATACAGTCGGGTCTTAACAATGCTAATGCAAAGGCAACTCTTAACACCATTCAGCCTCGGCTTCCGCCAAATCCCCTACCACCAGGATACAATGAAAACTAGTATTGCTCATATCATCAGGCTCCCGGTGATCTAACAGACCGCTTCTTCGCCTTGAAACATGTGGTTCAAGACTTGATCGAGAGCCAGAAGATTGCAATTACCCCACAGGCTGGCAATGCTAATCAGGCCAACATTCTCCAGAATCCCCTGCCACCGCATCCAGCGGGACCTAGCACGTCTGGCACCTCTACCATCAACAACATCGAAAGAGAGCATCCCACATACTCCTTTCCACATCACTCCATACAAGCACCATACCTGATACAACAAATTGGACATGGGGATACCAATAAGCGCCTCCGCTTGGACCACAGATATACCTCAAAGCAGCACCGACAGCTTCACCTGTCATTCTTGAAGTAGCATCAACCACACCACTTTTCGTACTCGAAGCGGCACCGACAGCACAACCTCTCACCCTCCAAAGGGCATCAACAACATCCAGGTCACAATCTCAATCTTTCACCCTCCAAGGGGCACATCCAGCGCCCCCCTCGACATATCCAAACAGGTCAGGTCCTGAACCTGTCATCCTTCCGATCGATCTCCCCGATCTCGCCTCGCTGAACCTGCAAGGGGCGACCCCTGTCTAATCTTCAAGTCTCCTCTTGCCTCACCAATTGGCACATGCCCAGAGGATCCCTCCTTCATGAAGTACACATCAAAAGGAGGAGGAAAATCCCACTGTTAAACCCTATGAGGATTCAGTCGCATCCCAGGGAAAGTCCTCGAGTCTACCACAGATAGATCCCACCACTCAACCCCAAGAACCGATGATATATCTGTAAGGGAGGATGGTTCCCTCATATAATCCAAAGGCAATCCCATGGCACTATCCTGAATGTGCCGAAGTGGGCAACAATAGCAGGTATTTCAAAAGAGATAATTAGAACCTGAAAGAAACCCGGGGAACTGTGACAGGAACAACCCATAAAGCTGACACCGCTTACAACATAACAACTCAGCTCAAGTCCATTCACGCACAGATTTCCATCTGCGAACTCTTGTGTACATCAAGATCACACCAAGAGATCTTTCCAAAGACCCTAAATGATGCACACATCTCTCCTGACATACCATCGGAAATGGTGGCAAGTATGATTGGCCAACTCCTCGCACCACGAGCGATCACATTCTCAGACAAGGAGTTGCCACCTAAGGGCCGCAAACATGGACACTCATTAAATATAGCTATCCATTACAAGAACTTCAAAGTCCCACTCATGCTTATAGACAACAGATCAAGCTTAAATGTTTGCCCTCTGAGGACTGCCGAACGTTTAGGGATAGAACCATCTTCTTTCCGACCCAGCACCATGAGTGTCCGAGCTTTTGATAACTCCCGAAGGCAGGTAGAAGCGAAAATTGGCATTGAGTTACAGATTGGACCAGACATAACTCTAGTCACATTCCAGATTATCGATATTCCTGCCTCTTTCAACCTTCTATTGGGACGGCCATGGTTCCATGCTATCGGAGCCATCCCATCCACTCTCCATCAAAGGGTCAAATTCCTATCAGGAAATCAAATCATCTCGATGCTGGCTGAGTCGAAAATCATCCTACTAGTGGTGGTCAATACCCAAGAAACCAACATTCAAGTGATTAACGTCCAACATACAAAGGGTGACATATCGTATCACAGTTTCGAGTTCGAAATTGTGAAATCCATTACCGATCCTCACCTGCTTGCAGTCGAATATGTCATCCCTCCTGCTGAACGTCTAATCCTGAACTACCGTATCGAGTTCCATGAGAAACGTATGGTAGTAAAACTAGCCCGGGCCAACATACAAAGATAGGGACTGGGGTATCAACCAACACCGGAGGATCATGCTGTAAGGTCTAAGAAGAGGTAACCATTCAAGTGCACACCCATCAAGTTTGTCAAGGCTGGAATAGTCTGTGGTGACACGATGATCTCCCTTGAGGATCACCTCCAGCAGCTCAATCTAACAAAACATTCCAGCCAAGAGTCCATTTGGCTGCCCATAAGGTGGGACAAGATCCTTAAGGCATCAAAAACACATCCAATGCTAGGGGCAGAACCCCCAGACCCATCACAAGAGACTAGGGGCATGGAAGCAGGGCCACCCACAGAGGACCCAGGACCAGGAGTCCCCATTACCAAGGACACAGGTAAGAACGGGGAGGCACCCATCCCCACCAACAGTCAAGGGGAAACACCCCCACTAACAAACCATCAGTACAAGGGGCAGAAGCAGCCCATCCATTGGAATGACAAAGGGAAACGGCCTTCCCTCGACTAGACAGATATCAACATCCCACCACAATGTGAACTTGAGGAGCTTGAAGAGCTTCAACTTCTAAGCGAAGAGGTCGGATCGGACTCAGATTCTGAACCCGGCCCAGTGGACATCATGGTCATCAGGACCGATGGCCCATGGGTACAAATAGAGCAACGCAATAGGATCGAAAGAGGGAAAAAACCAGGCTGGACAGCCACCCCCTAACGATCGAGTCGGTCGGTGAATCACCCACGGTTGCCGGTCCCAAAAAAAAAATGTCAATGTAAATAATAGTTGGTACCTCGAATCAAGACAGGATCAATCATAGTTTGCAACACCATCCTGTTCGAGATCCCTTGACGACACAAAAAAAAAATCAGAAAACCTTCAAAACATAAAAACATCACATATTCCAAAAATCACACAAAAATCAAATACCTCTCAAAATCACAAAACATCGAAAAATCTTCAAAACACAAAAATAGTAGAAAAGCTTTCAAAAATCACTATGCCAAGCACTTCACACTCAGCGCCCGAGTTTGAGGTCGACTCATATGATTTCGATCTAGAGTTGGACTTCGAGCTCATGGGTTTGGATGAGGCCCAGGATGAGGGAAATGATGATATAGCTCTAGGACTTGAGGACTCCCTCGAAAGGTTCGAAACGAAGGCCAACGTTGTGGCAGACGACTTCAAAATTGTGAACTTGGGATCAGCGGAACTCCCCAGAGTAGTGCGTATCGGTAGATCACTGTCTCTAGAGTACAAGCAGAGGATGACGGAATTCCTGAGACCGAGGTTGTCCAACTTTATTTTCTCTTACGAGGACATGCCAGGGCTCGATAAAGACTTGGTGGTACACCACTTGCCAACAATGCCAGACATGAAGCCTATCAAGCAGAAGCTACGAAGAATGAAACTAGAATGGGCTCTTAAGGTCCGTGATGAAGTCATCAAGCAATATAATGCAGGGATCCTGGTGGTCTCCAACTATCCGGAATGGCTCGCAAATATCATACTAGTTTGAAAGAAGGATGGCAAAGTCAGGATGTGCATCGACTTCAGGGACTTCAACAAAACAAGACCTAAAGACGATTTTCCTCTGCCTCACATCGACACACTAGTAGATAATATTACTGAACACATGATCTTCTCCTTCATAGACGGCTTCTCAGTCTACAACCAGATCAAGATGGCCATCAAAAATCGAGAGAAGACTTCTTTCATCAGACCGTGGGGAACTTTCTGCTACCGGGTTATGCCTTTCGGGTTAAAGAACGCAGGAGCTACGTATCAGCGAGCCATGACTGCCTTATTACACGACATGATAAATAAGGAAATGGAAGTCTATATGGACGATATGATCATCAAATCTTGCACAATCGAACGACATTTTGAAGACCCCAAGAAGCTCTTTGACAGGTTGGATAAGTTCAAGCTCTGCCTCAACCCGCAAAAGTGCGTCTTCGGCGCAACCGGAGGCAAGCTGTTAGGCTTCATCGTCAGCGAAGATAGCATACGAGTGGATGGGACCAAGACCAAGGCAATCATTGAAATGCTGCCACCCAATACTGAAAAAGAGATTTGGGGTTTCCTCGGAAGGATCCAGTATATCAACCAATTCATCGCGCAGCTCACACCAATCTGAGCTCATATTCAAGCTTCTAAGGAAGAATTCGCCAAAGGAATGGAACGACGACTGTCAAACGTCCTTTGATAAAATCAAGAAGTACTTGCTAAATCCTCCAGTGCTCATGTCACTTACCTAAGGTAGGCCACTATTGTTATATATCTCTGTCGCAACAGAAGCAATCGGATGTGTCCTCTGCCAACACGATGACACGGGAAGAAAGGAGCAAGCGATCTACTATCTAAGTCGATGGTTCACAAGCTACGAAGCCAAATACTCCAGCTTAGAGAAAACGTGTCTCGCCCTAGTTTGGGCAACACAACGGCTACGACAATACATGATTGCTCACCCAATCCTACTGCTCGCTCGCATGGACTCGTTGAAGTACTTGTTCAAAAAATTAGCTCTAACGGGTAGGATCGTAAAATGACAACTACTGCTTTTCGAGTTCGACATCACCTATGTCACTCAGAAGACAATCAAGGGGTAAGCACTGGCCGACCACCAAGAAGCACACTCTCTGCCTGATTACCAACTACTGAAGACCTTCTTCCCTGACAAGGACATCCTCCTGATTGAGGAAGAAGAAGAAAGAAAGGCAGGAGAGTGGACACTTTTCTTCGACGGAGCCGCAAACTTAAAAGGGAGTGGAGTAGGTGTCATACTCTACTCTCCCGATGACATCCCAATTCCCATATCCAGGCGATTGGCATTCCAATGCACCAACAACGTAGCTGAATATGAAGCGTGTATCACTGGTCTGAGAGAAGCCATCATCCTCAGCGTGAAGAAGTTACGAGTCTTCGGAGATTCACAGCTCATCATCAATCAAATGAATGGCGACTGAAAGACCAAGGATGAAAAATTGATCCCCTACCACGTCTATCTAGAGAATCTAACCGAGGAATTCAAAGAGATCACATTCTCCTACATGCCCCGAGCCAAGAACCAGTTTGCGGACGCTCTGGCTACCCTTGCCTCAATGCTGGAGATCCCAAAAGGAGTTACTGAATGGGAGCTCATTGTCGAGCTCTAGGTGGAACCCGCGTTCTGCCTGCAGATAGACGAAGCTGAAACCTCCTCGAATGATCAGATGTGGTACACATACATCAAGGAATATCTCGAGCATCAGAAGTACTCGAAAGGAGCAACATCAACCGATCGTCGCACTATCTAACGGCTAGCAACCCAATTCACGATCACCGGGGGCATCCTCTGCAAGCGATCTTTCAACCAAGTCCTTCTTCGCTGCGTGGATGAAATGGAAGCAGCACAGATCATGTCAGAAATCCACGAATGACTATGCGGCCCACACATGCATGGACATATGATGGCAAAGAAGATCCTACGACTCGGTTACTACTGGTTTACGATAGAGACCAATTGCTGCAAACATGTCAGGAAATGCTTCAAGTGTCAGGAACATGCGAATCAGATCCATGCGCCTGCTTCCGAACTCTACAACCTGACAACACAATGACCCTTCTCTATATGGGGACTTGACATCATCGGCAAAGTCAACCCCAAAGCTTCAAACGGGCATAAATACATCCTGGTGGCAGTAGATTACTTCACCAAGTGGATAGATGCAGCATCCTACACCACCATTGCAGCATCTCACATGGTCAAGTTTATGAAGAACAATATCATCAGCCGATATGGGATTCCTCAGGCCATTATTACAGACAACGGAACTCCGTTCGTCAAAAAAAGGATGGGCGACTTCCTCGACAAATTCAAGATTCAACATCATCAGTCAAGTCCCTACCGTCCTTAGATGAATGGTAAGGTCGAGGCCGCAAACAAAACCATCATCCGCATATTGGAAAAAAAGGTTAAGACATATCACGACTAGTCGAAAATGCTCTCATACGCACTCTATGCTTATCGGACATCTGTACGGTCTGCTACAGGCGCAACCCCATATGAACTTGCATACGGAATGGAAGCAATACTACCAGTTGAAATCGAAATCCCATCACTCCGAGTATTGCTAGAGAGTGAGGTCGAGGAAGTCGAGTAGCAATAAGCAAGATACGATCAACTGCATCTGGTAGATGAAAAGCGCATGCGTGCGTTGAGTCACTCACAGTGCTACCAAAGAAGGATCGCACGGGCCTACAACAAGATGGTCCGAATAAGAAGTTTCAAAGTTGGTGACATGGTCATGAAGCGTATCCAACCACCGCACTTGCCAGATCCCAGAGGAAAGTTCAAACCCTCGTGGGACGGACCGCTGATCATTCGGGAAGTACTCCCAGGAGGTGCTCTTCGGCTCAGCAGTCTGCGAGGAGAAGATCTTCCCGAGTCCATCAACGCCGACAATGTGAAAATCTATCATGGATAAATATACCTAACCTTGTCAATGAGTACAATCGCAAAGCTGTATCCATCACCCCTCCCACAAAAATAAACAAAAATCTCCATCACTTCCCCTAACCAAAAATCCCCATCACTCCTCCCACCAAAAAATAACAAAAAAAAACAGAGAAAAAGAAGAAATAACACCACAAACAACAAAAAAAAAGAGAGAGAGAGAAAAAAAAAAAAAAGACAGAAAAACCTCAAAAAGAAGACCGAGAAGGAGAAGAAAATAAGACCATCCCCAAATTATCCGACCAAAAATAGCTTATGATTGTGATCAAAGACAAGGACAGGAAGGTAACCAGTTGGCCGGCTATGAAGGAAGTCTCTTCGTCTCTTCCGACACTTTTTAAAAAAAGAGAGAGAAAAACATGCCTAAGCAAAAAGGGCAAGTTAAAAACCTGAAAGGGCAGCTCGAGTAAAAACAGCGGACATGTAGTAGACTTGGTGAAAACCTGAAAAGGCACCAAGGGTAAAACCAGCATAGTTGCCAAGGGGCAGGCAAGATAAAAAAAAAACCTGGGACGTAGTGAAAATTGAAAGGACGCTACGGGCAAAAATGACAGGAAAGCCAGTCGTGGTGAAAACCTTAAAAGGCGCTATAGGCAAACATAGCTTAAAAAAATAAAATAAAAATAAAAAGTACAAGTACAAAAGAAGCCAAGGCAACGAGCAAAGTGAAGAAGCACAAGGAAAAGATAAGTCCTGAATCAGAATTCTCTCAAACTCTACTTAAATCCAAGGGGCATGATCCTATTATGCGCTACTCTCAGGGAACCGAGATCCCTAGTAAACAATTCACAATACCGGATTCGACATGGGCTAAGTTCAATGTTCTGATTCCACCATCTAGGTACAAATCCAAACACAAGCAAACACCGACAAATTTGGCATAAACAAAAATGTTCATTCCTTTAAAACATCTTTTTTACAAGTACATTATTTTCTTTCCTTTACAAGAATAAAAATAAAAACATACATGCATATACAGGACAAGCAGCCAACAAAGTCGGGGATCCACAAAGTCAAAGTCAAAGTCCTAGATGCCCACATTTTAAAGCCCCAGAGGCCCACAGTTCAAAGCCCCAGAGGCTCACATTTCAAAGCCCTAGAGGCCCACATTTCAAAGCCACAAGGCCCACAAGTTCAAAGCCCCAGAGGCCCACATTTCAAAGCTCACAAGGACCACAAGTTCAAAGCCCCAGAGGCCCACATTTCAAATCCCACAAGGCCCATAAGTTCAAAGCCCCAGAGGCCCACATTTTAAAGCTCAATAGGCCCACAAGTTCAAAGCCCTAGAGGCCCACATTTCAAAACCCACAGGCCCACAAGTTCAAAGCCCACAAGGCCCACATGTCAAAAGCCCACCAAGCCCATTGTCCAAAGGCCCATGGTTCAAGGCCCAAGTTTTCAAGCCCATTTCCTAGGCCCACATGTCCAAATTAAGCCCATGTTCCCCAATTGTCCCATTAATTCATTAGTGGAGGCCATCTGGCTATTCGATTTAGACTATACAATAAAAGTCGGACGACAACGCCCTCCCGCGAGATTGGACGGATTTTTTGAAAAAAAAAATCTCAAAATATCTTCAAATAAAAACCATTAACCCCGCTAGCTCATCAATGGAGGGAACGCGACTGTTTACTTAACTTGTACAATAAAAACCAGACGACGACGCCCTCCCACGAGATCAAACGGATATTTTTCAAAATCCCAAAAAATATTTCAAATAAAAACTGTTAGCCCCGTCAGCTCATAAGTGGAGGTAACGCGACTGTTTACTTAACTTGTACAATAAAAACCGGACGACGTCGCCCTCTCGCGAGATCAAACAGATATTTTTTAAAAATCTTTAAAATATCTCAAATAAAAACCGTTAGCCCCACTAACTCATCAGTGGAGTCAACGCGACTGTTTACTTGTACAAATAAAAACCGAACGACGATACCCACCCGCAAGACAAACGGATATTTTTCAAAAAATTCAAAAATAGTTTCAAATAAAATCCCCAAGGAGTCTAGATCCAAAGAGGATAATTTAAAAAAAAAAAAAAAAAAACATGCGGCGCGCAATACATTGAAGAATCTTCCATATTCTCCAGTTGTGGTCAGTGCAAACAGCTAAATAAGATTCAATCTCTCCCAGTTTCCCTGGAGGATGATCTGAAATAGCGGTGGAGACCGCTTTAGTTGAAGTAGGAATATGCCAATATGTCCTAGAGGGGGGTGAATAGGACTTTTAAAGTTTTTATGGTTTATTTAAAATCCTATTACACTAATCCTAACAACAAGCTCATATTAGGATTACTTAAAAATAACTATACTGGCTTCCAAGCCTGGTAGAGGATCTAATCACAAACTATTTAATAAGTGAACAGTATGCAAACTAGTTTATATGGATATGACTGTGTATGTATGTGAGATGTGATCTCAGATATTCAGATATGAAAATATTAAAGTAAATCACACAATCAAAAAAATAGCAATCTCAAACACAATCATTTTTATAGTGGTTCGACGATCAGTCTACTCTACTCTCGGCAGACGCACTCAACCCTTGAGTGTGCCAGATTTCACTAAGGAGGTTTCACAGCGGTTCGCCTTAAACCTAAGGTTTTAAATCAGGTTCACCTTCAACCTTTACAACCTACACTGAAACTAACTGTTTATGCTCTCACGAGCAAGGGTTAACACAACGCACCCACTTTTAGGCACACTAGCCAAGTATCTTCCATAAGACCCTAACGGAGGTTTTACGCGATTTACCCTAAACCCGAGGTTTCACACGGTTCACCTCAAACCTAAGGTTTTGACTGGTTCACCTTCAATCAGATGTTTATGATCTACATAGAGCAAGAGTCCACACAACTCACCCACCACGTACACTCCCGCCGGAGGCCTCCTATGAGGGATTGAAGGGGTGAGAAACACCTAGGACCCAATCCTAAAAAGGAATGATCACAAGTGTCCTCTCGACTCTAGATACTTACAGATAAGTGGATGAGTTCCATTAAGCACGTTGACGAAGATCTCCTCCTTTGTTGATGAAGGGTCTTCGGCTTCCTTGATCCGCAACACAAAAGATGTATCAATTCATGGCGACGAGTTGGGTCAAGGTTATGATGAAATCCTACTCTCAAAAGATTTTCCTATAAGGAAGATAGAGCGATTTCAATCATCTAAGCATTCAAGGCATCCCAGCTTAATAATTTGTCATTAAGGTAGTAGCTGGAGGATCCTTAAATGCGGAAGTTCATTCCCCAATCCACTCTATTGAATATTAATGAAGAGGGTGGATTAGAGGATGAACTCCCTTGAGAGAAAGGGCTTTGGGTATAAGATCTAAGGTTAAACACTCAAAAGCACTCTCTTTTTTCTCTCACAGCAACAATAGACAAGTCCTCTTTATATAGGCAAAAGGTTCCAATGGATATAAAACGGTCACATTTATGACAGAGTTCGATATCATCGAGCGAGTTCGATATCATCGAGCGTATACTCTCGATAGCATTGATGGTCCGCTCGATGACTCGAACTCAATGTCATACGCTTTTGAAACATTTTGCCAGTTGGTCGATGAAACAAAATGATTGTCGATGTCATCGGATTTCGAACTCTGATTCCATCGATGAGAGGTTCAATCCATCGACACTTGAAAAATGAGAGAGACTTGACTTGAAATATTTCAGGTTTTCATGAATGATCGAGGGACCTTCGAGATCATCGGAATTTGAATATCGATGATATCGATAGCTGTGTCGATGCATCGATAAATCAAAAGGATTTTTTATAAAGCTTGCTAGACAGTTTATGTCCATGTTCAATGCAATCGATACAACATCGATATCATCAAATTTGAATATCGATTCAATCGAGTGACCCCCGATCATAGATAAATCACCCTGAAATATTTTACTGGAGAACTTGGCGCCCAAGACCGATATCATTGAGGCCTACCGATATCATCGAGGTTTGAATTTCGATGGTATTGAGGAGGCTTTGATATATCGATGCTTATACGATATTCTTAAGAAAAAACAGGGGCACCGGAATTCTGCCTGTCGATATTATCGAATCACTTCCGATAGACTCGATATTTGAATATCGATGATATCGATAGGTATATCGATACATCGATAATTTCGTCCAGATATGTATGAGGTTGCTGGACATATTTGGTCCTCTTTTCAATTGTATTGATGGAGCATCGAGGACTCGACAGCGCAGGTTGATCATATCGAGATGTGTATCAATACAATCGAAAAAGCAAGAAAACTTAGAGAATTTTCCTATTTTGAAAACGCTTTCTTACCCTAAAAATCTTATGATATTCTAACATTTTTAAGGGTTTTAGTATACCTGGTGATTTTGGGACAAGGAATGTGAGGATCAGATTTACCTGTGGCGAGCTTGCACACATCCAGTTGAGACAGACGCTTGAATTGATCTTCTTATCAGGCTATGTAGTCTAACTGACTCAACACTCACGCTAATTGACAAACCAGGGCACTTTCATGATCGAATTCGTACATAATGCATGTACGATTGGCCCGATTTCTATATCTGGACAGTCATACGAATGCTAGTAGAAATGAGTAGATCCATCCCTGGAAAGAACAATCAAACTCAAAGTGACAACAATCCATTGTAACCAAAGTATCAGAATTTGCAGACTGCATAGCAAAAAGATTACCTGCACATACCTAGTCCAGGATGTTTACAAAATTTGATCGAGTCCAAGTCGGCATAGTGAGTTCCCGGTAAGGCCGCACTAACGCGCAGGGTAGCTAACCACTTTGACGATCAAATGGATCGAATACTCCTAGGGTGATTATGTAGCAAAGGAACGACAGACCAAATAGTACGGGAATCCTCGTAAAGCCGTACCAACGCGCAGAGTCCCTACTCTTCAGACTTACCCTCCAATGCTATTAACAATCTGACGTGAAAGGGTTATGATTGGTGACCCGTAATGCCGCACCAACGTGCAGGGACAATCACAACATTTCCCTCAACCCTCATGATATGTGCAAGTCACCTCTTTTCCAAACAGTCAACTGACAATAATACAATGGCAGGCAACAGATTCAAGTTACTATCCTTTCTAACCAGAAGGGTGGGGTGTCCACTTGCTTTGGCCTTCGGTTGCTCGCAACCTCGACCAAAGAGGGCCATCTGTAGACACCCCACCCAAGCTAACATCTTGAAGAGGCAAGGACAATCCGGGTCATGATCAACAACCTGAACCTGAAACCCTAATCCAAACCCTTAGAACCTCCCAAACCCAGCCCGAAGTCCCAATTCTAAAACCTATTCGAGCCAAGTCAGCCTAGAAATACACCCAGCCGAGCTAAAAACTTAAAAACAAAAGACCACCGGACAAACCAGCACACCACACGAGGACCGCACATTTGGGCCCGGCCCGGGCAGTAGTTTAACTACCGCTGACGGTACTCCAATTACCTCGGTTCGCCGAACGCGTGTGTCCTCCGAGCAACAGCTGGCACAACATCCGAAAGTCAACTTTTTCCAGGAATTACCCCCTATATGATCCTATTTACCATTTTACTAAGCCCAAGAGCCAATGAGAGCGCACCACGTGGCATTTCTTTCTCCTAAACCAATCACCACTTACCACCTCAGCTTTTAACCCTCCTAAACCTCGTAATTCCCGCAATGCCATTGAAGAAGGCTATAAATAGCCCTCTCCTCTTCCCATTTTTCAACAACAATAACACATCAACCATCTCCACATCCAAGAGAGTGAGAGAAAGAGAAAGGGAGAGAGAAAGAGAGGGAGGAAGAGAGGGAAGGAGAGGGAAGGAGCTCCCAATCCCCCAAGATTTGATCCTTTAGCCACCCCCTGGCCTTTCCTCTGGACTCTTCTAGCCTAGCCCATGTTGGTCATGGTTCAATCCATGTTCGAGCCAATCCAAGTCTAAAGTTAAGGATCCACTCATCGTATACACCATCATGATATTAAATCCCTTCTTAACCCCCTGCTCCTTTAGACTTCTAGCAAACGTATGCTTTGTGACTTGTCGTACTACAGATCCTGTCACATCAGAAATTCCTAGTAGTCTAGTCCATTTTTCCTACCTCTTGGCATAAGCATCATTACAAACGCCTTCTAGACACGTCGTGGACTTATGCTCTGTGACTTACTGAGACTTCAGATCTTGTCACATCAAAAATCTGCCCATGTGCCTAGTCTCATCTCGACCACAACATCCATCTTCCCTTGAGAGTATTTTATCACACTAAGTAGAGACCGTACATTTGTACGGACAGAGAGGGTGCTTAACACCTTCCCTCTCTGTAACTGAGGTCCCTTACCCGAAATCCCGAATCGCAAATCAGGAGTCAATTTGAGGGAGGGAAGTCTTCAGACTTCTCCAACCTTACGTATTTCACGGTTCTAGCCGACTGCGGGATTCTGAGATTTATCGGCTAGTGGCGACTCGAACACGTACATATCAGCCTAATCCCCACATCATCAAATCACATCAAACGCCAGAGCCGGCATGGACCCCAATTTCTAGTGTCCACAGGGCAACAACAGCCCATCCATTGGACCGAAAAAGGGAAGTGGCATTCCCTTGATTGGTCAAATGTCAAGATCCCGCGAGGAGGCAGATCAAAGGAGTCAGAAGAGCTCCAACTTTTGAGTGAAGAGATCGAAGAAAATGGGTCAAACACGGATTCTGAACCTAGTCTAGCAGACATCATGGTCATTAGATTAGATGACCCATGGCTAAAAGTCGGGCGGGTTGGGTCGGGTTGATGCTCAACCCTAGCCCAACCCAAGGTTTCTATACCTCAACCCTAACCCAACCTTGGGAATTCTCAACCCAAGAGGGCTCGGTCGAGTTGATCGGGTTGGTCGGGTGGATACATGCTAATATTTTCATTATTACATTAGTCTATTATGTATATTTCAATACATGTTTTATTTTTTGTACATATGATTTTATTAATTATATATGTAGTTATTTATGGTAAAGAACCTCATTTTTTCTAAACAAACAAGCTAAAATATAGGACTACTCATTTAAAAGTCATGTTACATAGTACGCAATCATTTGAGAGAGAGAGAAATCTTCTTGTTAGCTTAAGTCTTTGGAAATGGCGTGGACCAGTAAGACCTGACGGCACTAGAATTTCCTATTGCCTTCAACATAGACGATCCACACTCAATTATCATTTATAACTTATATAACGATCGGGTTCGGGTTGGGTCGGGCAACCCGAGACCTCAACCCAAGCCTAACCCAAACTTTATCGGGTTGGTATTTATATAACCCAAGCTTGAGACCAAACCCAACACATCCTGCCCGAGCCCAACCCAATGTCGGGTCGGTCAGGTTGAACCCGCCCGACTTTCAGCCCTACCAATACTGTTGGATCATGCCAACAAGAGCAAAAGGGAACAGGAACAAAACTGGTCAACCATCCCCCTGACAATCGAATCAGCTGGTAAGTCATCCAAGGGTGTCGGTCTCAAAAAAAAATGCCAATGTAAATAGCAATTGGCATCCCGAACCAGGTTAAGATCAATCATGGTTTGCAACACCATCCTATTCGGGGTCCCTTGGAGCAAAATTTTCAAAAAAATCAGAAAACCCCTAAAGTTCAAAAACACTAGATATTTCATAAACAAAAAAAAAAATCAAAAACTCTTCAAAAAATTTTAAAAAAAAAACAGTAGAAAACCTTTCAAAATTCACAAACAACAATGTACTGAATACGTCAGTCACAACACCAGAGTTCAAAGTCGACTCATATGATTTTGATCTAGAGTTAGACTTCAAACTCATGGGTTTGGATGAAGCCCAAGATGAGGAAAATGATGATTCGGCTCTCGAACTAGAGGATTCCCTCATAAAGTTTGAAATAAAAGCCAATGTCGTTGCGAACTATTTCGAAAATGTGAACTTGGGATCACCAGAACTCCCTAGAGAAGTGCGCATTGGTAGGTCTTTACTACAGGAATACAAGCAGAAAATTATAGAATTTTTAAAGCCAAGACTGTCCAACTTTGTGTTCTCTTACGAAGACATGCCTGGGCTTGATGAAGAGCTGGTGGTACACCACTTGCCGACAAAACCCAAGATGAAGTCAGTCAAGTAAAAGCTCCAAAGAATGAAACCAGAATGGACCCTGAAAGTTCATGATGAAGTCATCAAGCAATACAACGCGAGATTCTTGGTAGTCTCCAACTACCCTGAATGGCTCACAAATATCGTACCAGTTCTGAAGAAAGACGGCAAGTCAGGATATGCATCGACTTCCGAGATCTGAACAAAGCCAGTCCCAAAGATGACTTCTCGCTGCCTCACATCGACACTCTGGTGGATAATACAGCAAGACACAAAATCTTCTCATTCATGGATAGTTTCTCTGACTACAATCAAATCAAGATGGCCATTGAGGACCGTGAGAGGACATCCTTCATCACGCCTTGGGGAACCATCTGCTATCGGGTTACGTCATTCGGGCCGAAGAATGCTGGGGCCACATATCAGTGAGCCATGACTGCTCTATTTCACGACATGATAAACAGGGAGATGGAAGTCTATGTAGATGATATGATCATCAAATCTCGCTCGATCGAAGGGCACTTTGAAGATCTCAAGAAACTCTTTGATCGACTGAAAAAATTCAAGCTCCATCTCAATCTGCAAAAATGCGTCTTTGGCGTAACCGGGGGCAAACTGCTGGGCTTCATTGTTAGCGAAGACGATATCAGGGTCGATGAAACCAAGACAAAAGCCATCATTGAGATGCCACCTCCAAAGACTGAGAAAGAAATTCGGGGCTTCCTCGAGTAAATACAGTACATCAGCTGATTCATTGCTCAGCTCACTCCCATTTGTGAGCCCATATTCAAGCTCTTAAGGAAAAATTCCCCAAAAGAATGGAATGATGATTGTCAAGCTGCCTTCGATAAGATCAAGAGGTACCTCCTAAAACCCCCAGTGTTAATGCCACCTACACCAAATAGACCATTGTTGCTCTTTATTTCCGTCGCAGTGAAAGAAATCGGATGTGTCCTTGGCCAATACGACATCTCAGGAAGGAAGCAATAAGTGATCTATTACTAAGTGGAGATTCACTGATTATGAATCTAAATATTCCAGCTTAGAGAAAACTTGTCTTGCTCTGGTCTGGGCAATACAACGACTACGTCAATACATGATCGCCTATCCGATCCTTTTACTCGCTCACATGGATCCACTAAAATACCTGTTCAAAAAACCAATACTAACAGGCAGAATCACAAAATGGCAATTGCTACTCTCTGAGTTCGACATCACCTATGTCACTTAGAAAGCAATCAAGGGGAAAGCACTGGTCGATCACCTAACATCACATTCCCTGCCCGATTATCAACCATTGAAGACCTTCTTCCCGGACAAGGACATCCTGCTTATCAAGGAAGAAGAAGAAAGAAAGGTGGGACAATGGACCCTCTTTTTGATGGAGCCACTAATTCAAAGGGAAGTGGAGTAGGAGCAATTATATACTCTCCTGACGACGTTCCGATTCCTATCTCCAGGTGTTTGGCATTTAATTGTACAAACAATGTGGCAGAATATGAAGCATGCATCGCCAGTTTGAGAGAGGTCATCATCCTCAATGTGAAAAGATTACAGGTCTTCGGAGATTCGCAACTCATCATCAACCAGACAAATGGCGAATGGAGGACCAAGGACGAAAAGTTGATTCCCTATCACATCTATCTGGAGAACCTGAGTGTGGAGTTTGATAAAGTCACATTCTCATACATGCCCCGAGCAAGAAATCATTTCGCAGATGCACTCGCCACCTTAGCGTCAATGCTAGAGATTCTCGAAGAAATTTCTAAGTGGGAACTTACTGTAGACCTTCAAGAGGAGCCCGCCTTCTATCTACAGATCGATGAAGCAGAAACCTCCCCTAGTAGTCGTCCCTGGTACACAGACATCAAAGGGTATTTGGAGCACCAAAAATATCTCGAAGAAGCTACATCAACCGATTGTCATACTATTCAACGATTGGCAGATCAATTCACAATCAGCGAAGGTATCCTCTACAAACGATCCTTCAACGAAGTCCTCCTTCGTTGCGTGGATGAAACAGAGACAGTTGAAATCATGTCAGAAGTCTACGAAGGAGTATGTGATCCACACATGAATGGTCACATGATGGCGAAAAAGATTCTACGGCTAGGTTATTATTGGCTAACAATGGAGACAGACTGCTGTCAACATGTTAAGAAATGCTTCAAATGTCAAGAACACGCAAATCAAATCCATGCACCTGCTTCTAAGCTTTACAACCTAACAACGCCATGGCCTTTCTCTATATGGGGTCTTGACATCATCGGGAAAGTTAACCCAAAAGCTTCAAATGGGCATGAATACATCCTAGTGGCAGTGGATTATTTCATAAAGTGTATAGAAGCAGTATCCTACACCACCATCACAGCATCTCATGTGGTAAAATTCATGAAGAATAATATCATTAGCCGATACGGAATCCCTCACGCCATCATTACAGACAATGGGTCACCTTTCATCGATAAAAGGATGGACGAATTCCTCGAAAAAATCAAGATCCAGCGCCATCGATCAAGTCCTTATAGCCTTTAAATTAATGGTGGGGTCGAAGCCGCTAACAAAACAATCATTTGAATATTAGAGAAGATGGTCAAAACATATCGTGACTGGTCTGAAATGCTCCCATACGCACTTTGGGCTTATCGAACGTCTGTATGGTCTGTTATAGGATCAACTCCTTTCGAACTCGCATACGGAATGGAGGCAGTACTACCAGTAGAAGTCGAAATACCATCTCTGCGAGTATTACTGGAAAGCGAAGTCGAGGAAGGCAAGTAGCAATAAGCAAGATATGATCAACTACACCTGGCAGATGAAAATCGCATGCGGGCGCGCTAAGCCACTCACAATGCTACCAAAGGAGGATCGCACAGGCCTACAATAAGAGGGTCTGAAAGAGGAGCTTCAGGGTCAGCGACATGGTTATGAAGCGCATCTTACCAACGCACTTACCAGACCTTAGGGGCAAGTTTAAACCTTCCTGGGATGGACCGTGATCAACCGTGAAGTGCTTCCAGGAGGTGCTCTTTGGCTCACCAACATGAGAGGAGAAGATCTTCCTAAGCCCATCAACGCCGACAACATGAAAATCTATCATGGGTAACCATACCTAACTTCGTCAACAATTACAATCATAACGCTAAGGTCGAAAGATTAAAAAAAAAATAGGCTATCCTGAGACACACCCGTCATTTCTTCCTCAACGCAACAGAGAGAGAGAGAGAGAGAGAGAGAGAGAAAGAAAGCAGGTCTCAAAAAAATAGAGAAAAGTATACAGTTCAAAAAAAAAAAGGAAGAAAAATAAGAAAACCCAAAAAATAATAATAATAATAATACAAGACTTACAAAACCATCCCATTTTCCCATAGGGTGGCCTAACCCAGACAACAGCTTATGATTGTAATCGAAGACGAAGTCAGGAGGGTAGCCAATCGGCCAGCAATGAAGGAAATCTAGCCCCTCATCCCTGCTACTCAAAAGAAAATTAATAATAATAATATATAATACAGCATGCTTAAGCAAAAATGGCGAGGTGAAAACCCGAAAGGGTGTCTCGAGTAAAAACAGCAGGCATGTAGCGGACTTGGTGAAAACCTAAAAAGGCGTCAAGGGTGAAAAGCACAGCTGCCAAGAGGTAGGCAAGATCAAAAATCCGAGACGTGGTGAAAATCGGAAAGGTCGCCACAAGCAAAAATGACGGAAAGGTCAGTCGTAGTGAAAACCAGAAAGGGCACTATAAGCAAAAATGGCAAGAAACAACAAAAAAAGTGCAGGTACAGAAGAAGCCTAGGCTACACATGTACAAAGAAATACAAGGAAAAGATAAATCCTGAATCAGAATTCTATCAGACTCTACCAAAATCTAAGAAGCGTGATCTTAGTATGCGTTACTCTCTAAGGACAGGGATCCCTAGTAAACAACTCAGAAAACCGGATTCGATGTGAGATGAGTTCAGTGTTCTGATTTCATCGTCTAAGGCACAAATCCAAACACAAGCACGCACTGACAAAATATGCACAAACAAAAGTATTTCTTTCCCTTTTAAAGCTTTTATATGTATATGCAAAAATTCACAATTTTCTACAAAGCTGCTTTATAAAAAAAAAAAAAAAAACAAATACAACCTTTTCGGGACAGACTAAAATGCGATAAATGGCTAAACATCAGAGTCAAAGGTCACCTGGTAAGTCTCCATATCCTCACTCCTATACCAATAATTGCTGCTTAAGTCTATCATTCTCCGTGCGCAGGTAAAAGACCTCGTCCATCTCCAGCCTACGGGATGTTATCATACTCTCATCACATCGTCGACCCACTGTGTCACGCCCCAAACTCGAAAACCGGACTCACAAAATAACTGATCACTGAATCCGGTGCCGACAGCCTCCTTAGTACCCCATTCTCGACTCCCAGCAGCCATACACCAAATTCTGATCTTGGGATCCTACAACGAGGATTTTCCAACGTACATTTATCTCATAAGAAGCATAACCACAAGTTTACCCAAATCACAAAGGCAACATCATCATCACATATCCACTAATATAAACAGTTGAATATAGTGCTGAAAGGGAAATACATATATCAAAAATCAAAGCTCCAGAAGACAGCTGCATGCTCCAAGCTCAACGCTGCTGCGACCTAACGCCACCTGCATGCATCTATCATGCATAAGCTTATAGAAAGCTTAGAGGGTGGTGTAAGTGTGTGCGCAAGGTAAGTGTCAAGTATATAATATCAGAGCAATGCAGAAACATACTGGTAAGTCCATAAATACCATTAGCCTTATCCAGGCTATGCGATGCAAAAATATAATAAGCCAATATCATATACTAAGGAAGCAATGTAGATCAACTATACAATGCGGAGACATAGTGAGCCAAATATCATATACTAAGGATACAATGCAATATGCAAATCCTGACGAGTCCACGAATACCGTCAACCTCATCTAGGCTATATAAATGCAAAAACATAGCAACCCAAAATGTCATATGCCGTGGATGTAATGCAATATGCGGTGTGAATGAAATGACCAAGCTGAAGTGTGAAGTTAGGATGATAGTACGTAGTATCGCAAGCTATGGGGTCTATCGCAAGGGACTTCTATCCAAACCAGTCTCATACCGAAATTTGGATAGCTAGACTCAATGTGGTAGACTCCTGATCTCGGGTTGGTCGTGCACCCCAACCGAAATCCTAGCCATTGCAAAGGTACACATAACAATTAGTTGCGCACCACCAGCCCGAGTGGATAGTGAATGAATGAATGAATGGGTAAAATGTTAAGTATGCAACTCCTGCTCAATAAGTCCACATGTCAGTACCGTACATCTCTGGGATCATCACCGGGGTATAGTACACTCTACGCCACCTGCTGCTTCATCAAGCACACAACTGGGTAAGTGGAAGAGACCTCACTATCTGCCTACCAATATTGGCTCGGTTCGTCAATAGCGGACCCATTTATTAGCTGGTCAGACTCGACCTAACATTGCCTACTCCCTCAGGCGGGTAAGGCCACACCCCCTCCTAACCGACCATAACACAGTAGGAGACCCGTCCTACTAGTATACGGCCCTCATGCACTCATATATATCCACTCAGTCTAGACGTTGAGGCTTCTTCTGGTATCAAGAGGGTTTAAGGACTTTCACCCAAGGACATCTATGGCACTCCATGTAGAAAAATATTTTTAGTGTCCCATCTGGCCATCCACAGTATGCCTGTGGAGGCTACGGTCCTGATGTCGCTAGGGCGTACGGTGGTCATATGACAAAATGCGAGATGCATGAATCATACCATCCAGTCATGCATCAAACCTGCGCGTACTGCGCTCTCATGTGGGGCAACTGTGTCTCTCAGGGAGTCCCATAATATTTCGCCCAATGGCATGTGCTATGATCAATAACTCCTCACGTCAAGTATACATAAGTGTGGTGAAATTTCACTAGCGTGAGTGTGTGGGGTGTGTGCGTGTGTTAAAAAAAAGCATACATATGATGCGTATGGGCATGGATCGTGGAGTTATACTAAGCATGTTATATAATGATGATGTACTCTCCTCATGTTAAGGATGGGCCTAGACGGCCTACTCATATCATAAATGGGCCTAACGAGGCCTAAGGGAAGGTCACAATGTGGACGTTTAACCATCATTGCCCATCAATGTGGACATTCAACCATCATTGCTCCCAAGGAGTGGCCCTCATAGGACCAAACATATAGTGGAGCCCATGGCCTCACATAAGGGTCTCACATATAACATAATGGGCCTCACACAAGAGCCCAATATACGTCACAATGGACCTCAACACATAGGCCTCACATTCATCACACTGGGCCTCATCATATGGGCCTCACATATCACAATGGGTCGCATCACAAGGGCCTCATATACATCAAGTGGGCCACATTGCATGGGCCTCATATACATTAAGTGAGGTCCACGTCCCACATGGACGGTCAGGATATAAGGCACGTGCATCACCTGTGTCCCACGTGGACAACAGGGATGAAACATATACATTACATGGGTCCCACCGTCCAGTAAACTGGACGGTGAGGATAGAATACATACATCATGGTAGGCCCCACCAAATGGATGGCAGGGATGAAACAGATACATTATGGTGCATCCCACAGCATGTCCAGATAGACGGTACTGATATACAATGCATACACTAAGGTGGGCCCCACCCCAGAAAATAGATGGACGATGTGCTATACGAAACATCAGCAAGGCAGGGTCCCACACAGTCCAAAATGGACAGGCAGCATGGATGAAAGCCATATACATCACGGTTGGCTCCAAACAGCACCGTCTGAATGGACGGTGTGGATACAAAATAAATACATCAAGGTGGGTCCCACCCCCACACATGCCACACGTGTGGGGTGGGCCCCTCATCCAAACAGATGGACGAAGTGTATAAAACACATACATCAAAGTGGGGGTCCACGTCCCCAAATGGATGGACGGCGTGGATGTAAGCCATATACATCACGGTTAGCTCCAAACAACACCGTCCAAATGGACGGTGTGAATATAAACACGTACATCTCAGTGCACCCCACACCACTCGTCCAGATGGAGGGGTGTGGATATAAAACAGATACATCAAGGTGGGTCCCACCTGCCCACACATGTCACTTTTGGGGTGGGCCCACACCTCAAATAGATGGACAGTGTGTATATAAACACATACATCATGGTAGCCCACAAAGCTTGCTAGCGTCAACCAGCAGTGGGACCCACCATCTTAACATTGGACGGTGTGGGTCAACGCATACTTCATGGAGGGGCCCACCGTCAGATGGACGGTGAGGATAGAACTCATATATCACAGTGGGTCCCGCCATCCCAATTGGACGGTGTGGACACCACGCATGTAGCATGGCCCACCGTCAGATGGACGGTTTGGATATAACACATACCTTCATAATCGAACCCACACGCTCTGCTGACGTAAATACAGCGACTATGGGCTGGTGTGTTGGCCCACCGTCCATCAGACGGAACGGTTTGGATATAAAACAGATGGACAGTGAGGGTACAAAACATATATATGGTGGGTCCCATCCAGATGGATAGACGGCGTGGATGAGATCCATACATCAGGTGGGTCCTAGATGAACAGTTGGGATATAACACATCCCTCATGCGGGACCCACAAAACTTGATGACATCATACAGTAGCTATATAGTTGGATGAGGTATACCAGCCAATCCGCTTCCGTCCCACCATCTATCTGTGGACGGTGAGGATAAAATACATATCTAAGGGTGGGTCCATGACACTGTGGCCCACCAGAGTTTTGAATCAAGCTAGTATTTGTGTCTTCCCTCCCGTCCAGGCCTGCCCATACGGACAGCCAAATGGCTGGACGAACGGTATGGATAAAACACTCGCATCACATGGGTCCCACGTCCAGCCATTGGACGGTGAGGACATCGCATACTCATCAAGTGGGCCATCATGCAAGGAAAGGGGAGAGAGAGAGAGAGAGAGAGAGAGAGAGAGAGAGAGAGAGAGAGTCGAGTGATGGAGGGCTCCGCCACTATGAGCCCTCCTAAGATTACAATACATACATCAAGATGGGTCCCAAATAGGATCCACACCATGAATCGGTAGGCCCCACTTGGTCCATCACAAAAATTGAAATCTAACCCTACAAAACACCCACCGATTGCAAGTATTCTAGGCTCTTTGATCTCCCAAGCTCCTAACTCCCTCTTTGATGGAGGATGATGAGATTTGAAGGGCTAGGATGAGAGATGAGAGGGGTAGGAAGTGGGCCACACACTTAGCTCTCCTTGAAGCTTCTCTTTAGTTGCTTTGGAAAAAATGGTGGAGAAAATGAGAGAGAGAGAGAGGAGATGTAAGGAGAGAGGATGGGTGTGTAAGGAAGGGATGGGTGAGAGTTGACTTTGGGAATGGGAGAGGTATGGGTTGCCATGCATTGTTGGTAAGAGAGGGATGGGTTGTACTTGATTGATTAATGTGATGGGTTGTAAAGATTCTCTCGGAATTCGCAACGCGTGGTGTTTCTTCGAAATATACACGGGCCCACAACTCCTGGCCTGGGTATTGCACCGATGCGCAAGTTGCGACGTTGAAACCGCGGCAACGGCACGGTCGCTAGGGTATAAGTCTCAGATTGAGTCGACTCAGATATATAGGATGCGACTTAGGGTCGCGTGCAAATGCCGACTACAAGTCGCGGATTGCTGGAATTCGACAGGGAGGATCGCGGAAGTCTAAAGAACGGTACAGCTAGGATACGGGCCTTACACACTGTTATGTGACAGGCCATGTCCTCACACGCATGACGGAGTATGGAAATCTTAGATAGGAGATGGCCATGCGTAGCTGCCAAAAATGAAGGATCAATGAAGGGCTTCTCTTCGAATTCTTCAAAGGAGTCGTCGACCCCCCTGAAGAAGATGAAGCAGAATCTCCAAGGATATCTTTGTCATCCTCACCATCCGTCAGATGCCAACCGGGAACCTGGTGATAAAACGACTTCTCCGCCACCCAACGCTGATAAGGGACTGTCACCAAAGGAGGAGCCCAGGACTCAAACTCTAAAGCAGTCGCATCTAGACAATCCTGCCATGAAGACTGAATTCGTTGGCAAAGAGCTGACATGCGCAAAGGTATAGGTGTGTGCCCAGATCCCGAGAAAGAAAAAGAAGGGATATCCTGCCAGTACCGAAACTACCGAAGGAAGTGGATCGGATGATAAGAGCAATAGCCTCAAAAGCCCAACAGGAGCATAGGAGTACGAGCAGCGTTTCAGATCAAAGGTGTCCAACAGTGCCACAAAGCCTCCCAATTAACCTCCCATCCGCAGAAACAGGAGAACATCTGACGGTAAAGAGACTCGATAGCCTCGGCACCAAGAGGAAGCCCATCCAGAAGTAGAGATAAAACATCAGTACGATGGGAGTCAGGCCAAGAGAGGTGCGGCGACATAAATAGGTGCTCCCACAACCACACCTAAAAAGAAAAATCATGCATAAGAGACAGGAAAGTAGAAAAGAAAGACAAAAAGGAGAAGGAAGTGGAGTACCTGAAGGAAGGAACAGCACCCTGGAAGGATGCGAGTCTGCCCAAGAGAGCACTCTGACAAACCCGGGAAGAGCTCTACTAGGATCAAGGGAATGATGCTCTGGCGAGAAAGGATGTGGCGGAAGGCGTCAAAAAGGACCATCAAAGACCATCATAGCCATCCCGAAAATAGCAACTCTGCGAGAACACAAAATATCAGTGCATTCAAGCACTAAAGTTACGAGCAGATCCATCACATCCTCGAACAGATGAGCATCAATCATATAATACCTCGAGGGTGAACTCGCCTGTAACACCATCGACTGTGGGAGGAGCTGCCGAAAATTTGAACCAAGCCTCCAAATCAGATGATCGCACCTGTCGAGATAGAGGAAGATACCGCTCCTGGGAGAAAGGAAGGCCAGTCAAATGAGACAACTCCTCCAAAGAAGGACCTAACTCTAAGTCATTGAAGGTGAATAGGTTCAACACTGGAACCCAATCGTACGAGGTGGCACTCAAAATTCGCCAGTCCAAGCGAACTCGATAAAGATGAAGAACCTCTCAAAAGCTTAGAAGATGCAGCTCATGACTCTTAGAAGTAGTCAAACTCCCTATCTAGACACGTAATCTCTCTGAACTAGTACCACGTGGTTGCAGGCGACAGGTATGGACAGGAACACCCTCGACGATCTGAAGGCTAGGGTTGGCCGGCGAATCGTCAAAAATAGGCATCCCCTTGTCCAAAAAGCCAATCTCATGGTGACAAAAGAAGCTTGACGCCCCCATAGCCTCACACAAAGTGTCCTGGAAAGCAGTAGCAGGAGGACCCGAGTCACCCATTATCATCACGTCAGGAGTTATCAGAAAAACACTTGCCCTAGGAGTCGCAATACCAAGACCACCCCAATACAAAGAATCATCAGGCCCAGCACCCAAATCTCTACCACCCATCACAATCCCATAATCCGAACCGAAGATCATGGCCAAACCATCAACATGGGACACACCATCCATCAAAACCCCATGATCCATCCCATTCATCATATCCAAACCATCAACATGGGGCACACCATCCATCAAAACCCCATGATCCACCCCATCCATCATGGCCAAACCATCAACATGGGACACACCACCCATCAAATCCCCATGACTCGTCCCATCTACCATGATCAAGCCATCATGCAAGCCATCCCCACCATCAATACCCATGTCATCAATCATGGTCAAATCTGGACCATCCACCATCATCATGGTCCCATCCACACCACCTAATGGCATGTCCACACCTAAACTCCCAAAAATCAGCTCACTAAGATCTCCATCTTCACTATCCAATGGCCCACCAAATCTAGACTCATCCAAGCCATTAAATGTCCATCCATTTCCCAAATCTCCTCCCATAACTTCCCAAAACCCATCTCATCATTAATGGCGGTTGGAGCCACACCATAAATGGCATTCACTTTTTCAAGAGGCCCCACCAAACTACCATTAAGAGCTCCATCAATAAATGGATTCTCTTCAATCATCACCTCCTCATAAAAGTGGTCAAGAGAAGGATCATTTACCTCAATCATTGGACCCAAGCTCCCACCATTTTCGGAGCCACCAAAGCTCCCTCTATCATCAGCCATGAAAAAAAAAAAAAAAAAAGACACAAAGAAGACGACGAGAGAGAAGATGACAAAAGAGGAGGCAAAAAGGAAGAAAATGAGAAAAAAAAAAAAAAAAGATTCATGCTACAAGAACAGAAGGAATAAATAAGACAGCAATCTCGGATGAACAGAGAAGGAGGTCTTGTTTTTGGAAGAAAAGACGGACAGGGACAGTAATCGGATTACCGCCTGCGATAATCCAATTACCGCTCCCTCTTGACAATTGCACCCACCACTGCAACACCTACAAGTTAGAAAAATCTGTCAAAAGTCAACAGGTGGTAATCAGATTAACGCTCGGACGTGAAACGTGCTCCAGTCAAGCACATTGCCCACCATGAAGGCCAGGGAAAACCAAAACATCAGAACATTGTGCACTCAGATCATCAAAAGGCTTGAAAAACAATAAGAAAGGCGACACTAGATAAATGAACTTTTGTTATATACAGAAAGCTTTATATAAAAGATACATGGACAGAGAAGATAAAAGGGCCGCTACTCATCAGTTACATATTCATCTAAATCTTTCGGAAGAACTTCAGGTCCCAAGAGACTCCCTCCAGAAAAATGTGCACCACTGCCATGAGCGTAAGCATTCATCAAAATGGGACCGATGTCATACTGCTCACACCAAGAGCTGTATTCCCTCGCAGGGTCCACAAAAGCGCTAACATCATAGCCCTCTAAAGCAGCTACTAACTCACGCTCAGGAACTGCTCTCCAGTTCGCCGGTTCAGCAGGTGGGCTAAACGGTACAAGGGGACTGCCTGCCAAAAGATTCTCTCCCCAAGTACCATTTCGTCACCCGAGGATCCTCCAAAATACGATGACAACACGAGGCCTGGAAAGCTTCCTGGGCCTCAGGAGTAAGAGCGGCGGCAAATCAAAAATAAGGCATGGTGTGAAACTAGTAGAACAATCAAGGATAAGGATAAAGTACAGACATAAAGAGAAAAGACAAGAAAAGGCAGTCGCTCACATCATCAGGAACCAGTGCGTCCACATTAGACCTCCAAGCGAGATCTAAAAACTGTCGGATGCGGCTCCGGTTATCCTTGTACCACAACATCATACGAGGAAAAGGAGGGGTGTGGTTCACCAGAGTGGGCCCCAAGTGTGGAAAATGATCAAAAAAGCAAACCTGTACAAGGATTGATCATTAGGATGTGTGTTCATGAGGAGAAAAGGGGGCGAGGCAAAGGGTTTGATACATACCTCGATAACTGGATAAAAGCCAATCATCGACCTACTGCTACAACGACTGGCCTTGTCCAATCCTTCGTACAAATGGGCCAAAAGCACAGCATTCCAGTTATACGGCGTAGGAAATGTAAGGTTAGCCACAAGCAACAGCAGACAAGAGCTCACTAACTCATTCCCATGACAGAAGATCATGACTCCCAAAGTATACAAAATCAAGGCGCGAGCTTTCACAACAGCTTCGGCCTCAGTCTGCGGGACTCGCCGAGAGAAGTTCGCCGATAACCAAAGCGACTTGAAACGAGGTCCCGAAAAATCAGAAGAATGGGGAACCATCCCTAGGAGGTACATCCAGTCATCCTCATAAGGGTCAGGGAGATCCTCCTTAAAGGGAATGGATCCCCCCTCATATCGAAGACCAAGCTGGATGAAGATGTCGTAGGGAGTAATCCCCCACTCTCTAAAGGGAAGATGAAATGTGTGGGTCTCAGCACGCCATCGCTCAGTCAACACTGATAAGAGCGACATATTCGTCTTACTCAGACGAACTCTGAATAAGCCAAATAGTGGCGGCGAACCCCACGTCCCCTCAAGACAGCAAGAGCCCCTCCCTCTCGAGCCACATCAGAGAGATATCAACCCTCTCGAGGTACATAACAAGGGTCAACCGACTGGCTAGAAGGCCCAACCTCACTTTGACCATGACGAGGCATGCTGCAAGATTGACATTCACAGGTAAGTACCCACCCCTACCTTCACAAATGGCTCAAATATTCTTAAAAATAAAAATTTTTAAAAAAAAAAAAAAAAGACACATCATGAATGGTCCCCTGAATTCTCACTAACATGATTTACTCAAAGCCCATCTTAAGGCCCATTATCAAAAAGCCCATCTTAAGGCCCATTGTCCAAACCCATCTTAAGGCCCATTGTCCAAGCCCATTCCAAGGCCCATTGTCCAAGCCTCATTCCAAGGCCCATTGTCCGAGCCCATTCCAAGGCCCATCGCCCAAGCCTCATTCTAAAACCTATCTTATGATAGGCCATTCCAAGGCCATCTCCATTAGCCCAAATCATTTTAAGGCCCATCCATCAGTCCAAAACCACACCAAGGGTCAAGATAAATCATGCCAGAGAAGAAAACGGGACCCACTCCAAAATGGTGGCCCACCACCAAAATCCACAAACATTTAAGGATTAGAAAGGGCCACTAATGATCAACCCGGCCCATCTAATCAAATTAGCCCCTTTCTTTCCCATAAAGAAGCAATCCATCCAAGGGATTGCATTCTAATGGCCCACCATTTCATGATGTTTGAGACTTGGGCCTTCTTCCCAAAAAACAAAAACAAAAAACAAAAAAAAATATATACATCCATGCACAAATAAGAATGGAGCACTTTTCTTATCACACCCCACTCCATCAAAAAATAATAATAATAAATAATCCAAAATTACATGTCCAAAAAAATCAAATGGGCCTGAAAAAAAATAAAATAAAATAAAATAAAATAAAATAAAATCATCAATCATCTCTTGACAAGAAAAGTTTTTTTCCAACAAAGGTTAAGGTGCTAAAATTTGTCCAAAATCCCACATTTTTTGTCTCTCCTTTTAAAAAGAAGGATCCATAGCCAAAGAAAGGTTGGATCTCAAAAACTCCTTGGACATGGATACTAAAATCCATCAAAACAAAAAATCATTATGCAAGAAAAGGATAACCACCTGAGAAGAAAGATCAGGGAAGAAAGGATTGGAGAAAAAAAAAAAAAAAAAGAGGAAGCAAAGATGAAATACTTGAAGGAAGGAAGAACAAGAAAGGGAGAAGAGATGGCGAGAGGCAGCAATGGTGTCTCTGGAAGAAAAATTGAGGAGAAAAAATAGGGACGCAAAAGCCAGTCCCTGACCAGCACCCCACCTCAAACCAATGGACAAATGGGTGTGGGGCGATAATCGGACTACCGCTCCCTGCCCAACGTACGACCCTGCGCGCCTGTCTCCCTTTGATGTGATGTAGGAACCTGAAAACAACCTTGGTCCAATGGACAATGGAAGGAAAAGGAAGAATGGAAGAGATTCTCATGAGATAAAGAGAAAACATGAATATCTCGTGAGAAATTGCAAAATCTCATGAGAAATTGAGAAATTTGAGAATAAACAAAGGAAATTGCATAAAATACAAAAATTCCATAAATAAATAAAAACCAAATTTGTTTATCAGTCCCACAAAATCACCAGTGGAGACAACAGAACTGTCTGGACTTATTCCATATATATACACACACACACACACACACAATAAAAACCAAATAACGATGCCCTCCCGCGAGATCGAATGGATCTTTTGAAAAGGCACTTCAAGAAAAAAAATTTTAATTACAATAAAAACCCCAAGGAGCATAGCTCCTCAGGGGATAGTTTTCAAAAACAAAAATTTTCAAAAACATTAGCGCTCGACATGCAAAGTACTGAGAGATCTCCTATATTTCTCAGTAACGCCCAGTGCAAACAGTAAAATAAGATTCGACTTCTTCTGGTTTCCCCAAGAGTTGATTGAATTCGTATGGGATACAAGTACAATCGACCTGATTCTCGATACCAGGATAGTCGTACAAACAATGAAATGGAAGTGATGACAGATCTAGCTCTGGCCAAGATAACCAATTCAAAAGAGTGGAGAAAATCTGTTGTAACCAACGTATCAAAATCAAAAAACTGCATGGAAAAAAGGTCACCCACATATATCTAGTCCGGGATGCTTGGAAAGTCTGATCGAGTCCAAGTTGGCGTAGTTAGTTCCCCGTAAAGTTGTAGAACATGTAGGGCAGTTAACCATTTTGACGATCAAACAGAACAATTACTCCTAGGGTGATTACGTAGCAAAGGAACAACAAAGATCAAACAGTAGTGGGATCCCCGTAAAGCCGCAAAGCTCTGGGTCCCTACTTTTCAGACTTATCCTCCAATGTTATTATCAATCCAATGCGAAAAGGTTGTGATTCATGGTCCGTAATGCCGCAGAAAGCGCATGGACAATCACAACATTTTCCTCAAACCCCCATGATATATGCAAGTTATCTATTTTCCAAACAGTAAGCTGACAACGATACTATGGTAGGCGACAGATCTAAACCACAATCTTTTTTACCAGAAGGGTGGGGTGTCCACTCACTTTGGCATTCAATTGAACACAACCTCTGCCAAAGAGGGGCATCTGTAGACACCCCACCCCGGCTAGCAATTTGGCAAGGCATGGATAATCCTTAGGAACTGAACCTGAATCCCACTGTAACGTCCCGAAAATATCCGTACAAAGACCCGAGCACCACCTCAGGCAGAAATCATTCAGGACCAAATCCTTTAAAAATTAGACGAAATTAACTAAGTGCTAAACTAGATTAGCTATGAAATTAGGTTGAACCACTTTAAATACGAACTGCAAGACCCAAAACTTGTAAAATCATTAACGCTACATTACCCTATAATATAGGATAAATCTCTAAACCCAGTTGCTCTCGAGAGCACCTTGAAACTTCGTATTGAACCTGGACCGCGCGTCGAAAGTCCGATTACCGTGAAACTAAACGATTATGACCGTCTTGCTGGGCTTGACAACCATCTCAGAAATCAGATCCAGATAGTATCCAGAAACGCACAACTTGAGCCCAAAGTGAAGTGTGTGAGAAACGCGAATATCTTTAGGAAATGAACTAAAACTTAAGTGAATTGAGTCGGTTCGCTTGTAGGCCAAATCTAAGGATTCAGACCGTCAAAATCTGACCCAATTACACCCTCGGATCAGGGAAAATTTTTAACACATGTCAGTGTACTTGTGGCCCTGATCGAATACCGGTGACCGTTGAACTGAAACTGGTCCGCCACAATCGATCTGTAAATCCGATTGGACCGAAAACTTAACTTGACCTAGATCCAATGTCAAGGAGCTTAAGTCCGACCGCACGTAGAAAAGGGACCTCTAGAAGTGCTCCGTTGGATCGAAACAGCCCCCATTTGGCTATAACCTAAGTATATCATAGCCCTGGGGCCATTCCGATCAGTTCTGGGCCTATATAAGGACCTAAAACTCTCACTCTCTCATGTCAAACGAATTTGCAACCCTAAGAGAGAGAAGAGAGAAAAGAGAGAAGGAAAAGGAGAGAAGGTGAGAGAGAGAGTTGGAGTTGGTTCCTGGGATTCAATCCCGACGCTCCACGTGCTTAACCACTATTCTTGTATCGCTATATGGGTGATTCCGACACCGTTCTTGGGTAAGAAAACCTAACCCTAATATGTTTTAGGGTTTCAAATAGTGTAAGGGATGAAATAGCTAACTTATTTCATACTGTAGGTTGCCATTGTGCCGTAGACAAAGGCTTAGTGTTTAAACCGAGTTCGTTACGAGTCTACCGGTGAAAAGTGCGGACTATAAACGTTTAGGTTATGGTTTTCAAGGCTTTCAATGTCAGTTAATGATTTATGACTGACTTGATTGCTATCACATGCTTAGATACGATGTTTCCCGCACTTTACACATATATATGAACTATGTTTGAATATAGTGTATTCCATGTGTTTGTTGATATGATTGAATGAGTATGGAATTTGGATTCGTACTTGCCATGATTATTCGTCATGAATATATGGTTGTCATACGTGTGACAGCTCCTTGGTGAAAGGATTTGCCCTAACACCTGTTATAACCAACATACGTCACGTATGTTGAAGTGTGTAGTCTAAGTGCTTGTGAAAATGTCTAAATAAATATGGAATTTGAATCTGTGCTTGTCATGATTATTAACTATGAATATATGTTTGTTGTGTATGTAGCAACTCCTTTGTAAAAAGGGCTTGTCAAGATATATGTTATAACTAGTCTAATACATGTATGTTGAAATGTGTAGCCTAAGTGTTTGATAAAATGCCTAAATGAGAAAATGCTCATTTAAATGTATGTAATGAGGGTGTTGAGATAAGATTCTCAATCCCCTTATCTATGGTTATAGTTTCCTTTATGTAACCTACCTCACTACTATGTGTTTTATGGTTGAAATGCCTATGTATGCTAACATGTATACTATGTGTTTGTTGAAATGCCCAAATGAGAGTTATATTTGATTTTAGTTGTCACATGTTGTCTTTGGTTACTACATACATATACAATTGCTTGAAGTGTGTTTGGGGCTACGATGTAGTCCAGGCAATCGGTAATGGTTTACAATGGGTGGCCGAATTAGTCTCGCCACGTCTGATGCGTTCGATAAATCCGAGTCGTATGATGATTGTCGACAGTGGTACCATGTCGATTAATTCAGCATACGCTCGTACCAGTCGAACTTGTCAAGCAACCCGATTGGCCTGATGTATGTTCACCATGTATGGACGCTACTGCTTGAATTTAAGATACCAAACTCACCAGTGGAAAGCCCGTTTAACCTTGGTACCTCGATCCGCTAAAACTCATGAGTCGGACATGGTGGTATGGGACACCATGGTCGAGCTGTCGCCCTACGCTGGAGCGACGAGCCTCCCCGTAGTGTCCAGTGAGCAACCCAAACTCGTGAGTCGAATACGATGGTATGGGACACTGTATTCGAGCTGTCGGCCTACACTGATCAGATGAGGTGCCCTTTGTAGTGACCTTGAGTATGAAATAGGCCTACCCCAGTGCAACCTGGCTGTGGTCCCTAGTCGGGTTGGCGACGAGCCTTCGAAAATAGACTGTCAGTTAGTAGGGCGTTGGTGGTAGTGACTTAATTAACTAGGATTGACGACCCTAGATGGATAATTGTTTGGGTTAATGATAAAAAGGGAGGTACCTTAGTTTCTCAATCCTACTGTATGAAAAGGACTAATAAGAACTTGGTAATCACGCTCATGCACCGCATTGCATGTGCTTTGGCGAGGAAGAGCACTTTCAGGAGGTTGTCATACGCGCCGTGAGATGAAGGCGCTGAGGGAGTGTAGGCGAGGGCATGCATCATTAATACATATCATTCTTGCATTAATCAGAGTACTTAGGGATGCTTGATTGTATTGCTTTATCATTACTGCTTGACTGAATTGATAACATGTTAACCTTTGCTTTATAGCTCCACTGAGTTGATCACTCACTCCCACGTTCTGGGACGGTGTTGTACACACCAACCAAACTGTCTTAACTGCAGGTGATGGCGATGCTTACAAGGCATAACCGGACTATTTCAATGATGAGAAGGAGTTCTCCTATATACAACTCTCTGGCAGGTCTATGTAGACCTGGAGTTGCGCTGACGGGGCTACCAGGTTTTGGATAGAGAACATTACACTCTCTCATTTTGTACATTTTGGAACTAAACTTGTAATTACTCAAACTGGTGACAATCATACTCTGAGGACTTACTATCGCTTGTGTACAGTTTATATACATATCCCAGTCTTCCGCTTGCGTAATTTAAATTGTCTCTGGAGTATGATTTGTTATTTTGGTATAATCTCATTCATGTTTAAGGCACTAATACGAACAACATTTAATCATCCTTATCTATATTGCATAAGTGATGTGTTGGAACTCGGGAGTTGAGTCTATGCTCGACCCCCGATTTTCAAGGCATTACACCCACACCCCACCATCACGATCAAACCCTAGCCAAACCTAAGCCACTTCCGAGCTACTTCCAAACCACTTCCGTGCCACAATCAAGCCATTTTCAAGCCTAAAAACCCAAAACAAACTTTGGGCTATACGAAGAGCCCAAATAGAGCCCACCAGCCGGAATTCAGAGTTAACAGCGAGCGGGTGGTAATCGGATTACCGCCGACGGTAATTTGATTATCGCCCTGCCTTGACAGATCTACCCCTCTAAGCTATAACCATTACTTCCTCCCAAAGTCAACTCTTCCATAAACTTAACCCCAGCACTTACCCTATTTACCATCCTACCAAGCCCAATGACTTATAAGAGAGTGTCACGTGGCATTACCCTCTCCTCAACCAATCACAAGCTGCCACATCATCATTCACCCTTCAAAGCCCTTAAAATTACTAAAAGGTCATCCAAAAGGGCTATAAATACCCCTCACTTCTCCTCATTTCAAACTAACCAACTACCAAGAAAACCCCCACCAAGAGAAGGAGAGAGAGAGAGAGAGAGAGAGAGAGAGAGAGAGAGTAAGCAAGTGAGAGTGAGGAGTGTTCGAGTTTTCAAGCCCCTATCCTTCTAGCCTCCTCAACCATCCCTTAGCTTACTCACTTCCATCTGAGTTAAACCTCCCAACTATAGTGCATCAAAACATCCAAACCTATGCAAGCCAAAGATCACATATTCATCATTAATCCTCATATCGCATCATTACTTCCCTTCTCAACCCCCCTGCTCCTCTAGATTGTCATTGAATGTATGCTCTGTGACTTTCCAGAACCCCGAATCCTGTCACATCAAAAATTCATGATAATCTAGTCCATTTTTAATAATATTTTAGCATCATCATATGTATTTAAAACCCCTCCAGATATTCTATGGACATATGCTCTGTGGCCTGTCGAAATTTCGGACCTTGCCCCATCAGAAATCTGAGTTTATCTCATCCTATTTCAACCTCATCGCTCTATCCCTTAAGACTATTTTACCACACGAAGTAGAGACCATACATCCGTATAGGCAGAGAGGGTGCCTAACACCTTCCCTCTTTGTAATCGAGGTCCCTTACTCAGAATCTCTAAATCACATATCAGGAGTCAATTTAAAGCAAGAGTCTCCGAATTCTCTAGCTTTACATATTCTGCAGGTTCTAGCCAACTGTGGGATTTTGAGTTAAGTGGTTAGTGGCGACTCTAGGTCTACATTGCATCATCAATCAAAATTAGCCCAATCACCCCACCACAAATCCAAATCAGTGTGGGCATCGATTTTCCAGTGTTCACAGCCACATGTACATGTTGAATCGACCCATTCTTCTGACAAGTGTCGCAGCCTTTTGCATATCGAACACAATCGGCCATCATTTCCGGCCAAAAGTAACCATAACACCTGAGCATAAGTTTCATTTTCCTACATGCTTGGTGAGCTCCACAAACATCTTCATGGACCCCTTCCGTGACAGTCATTACTTCATTTTTCGTCAAACATCGGAGCAATACTCTATCGGCCCCTTTACGATACAGTTCATCTTCGATCATGACATAATTTACGGCAAACCCTCTTGTGTTTCTGTCGGCTCTGGTTCAAGGACTTTGAAAATAATCCATAAGAGGGGCTCTCCAATCATTTTCCTCTGTATCGATTAGACAGACCTCTGCTATGCTTTCCCTTCGGAAGACCGAAGGCAACAATCTTTTTTGAACTGTGATTGATCAACTGGCCAACCCTTCCATATTTCCAACCCTTCTGCCAATTGTGCAATTTTATTAGCATTTATGTTGTAATTTTCAGTAACATGCCACTAGACCAAAATCATCATTTAGGAACGGTTTTAAACCGTTCCTAACTGCTTCAGGAACGGTTTAAAACTAGGAACGGTTTAAAATTGTTCCTAAATGAGGCGTCGCAAAAAAAACAAACGGTTCAGAATGTTTTGGGTACCGTTTCAAATTTTAGGGACAGTACTTTAGGAACGGTTTTAAACCGTTACGTTGCCAACGATCAGATTTTAGGAACAACTTTAAACCCTGCCATTTTTATTTTTTTATTTTCAAAACCTAGAGAAAATTCATTGATGGAGATCCAATGATAGCATCTATTGCATACTTTTGTTGAAGCACATACATCTAAACTTCAACAGTAAGATTTCTCTATTTACAAAATATAGAAAAAGAAAAAGCAGCTATGACCATCTCAACACCAAAACCAAATTTACAAATTTGAAGAAATTCCCAAAAAAATCATTAAATAAGAATTACAAAGTGGGGCCCAAGCATTCATCCCAACCCAATCAATCCTTTTTTTGGAGATTTTGAAGCTTCCCCAGGCTTCTTAGGCAAGAGAACAAAGTTTATGTTTGGCAAAACACCACCACTTGAAATTGTCACACCAGCTAGCAATTTCTCAAGCTCCTCATCCTTTCTGACAGCGAAAAGAACATGCCTTGCAATGATGCGGAACTTCTTATTGTCTCTAGCAGCATTCCCAACCAGCTCTAAAACCTCCGCTGCCAAGTACTCAAGAACAATAGCCAAATAGCCAGGAGATTCATGCAAGCTTCTTATTATTTTTTCAAAAGAACAAATCAATTCTATTCCATGGCAAAAGGATTTTACAAGAATTACAATTCGAGGTTTGACCTTGTTATATGCAGGACCTCATCTAATTAGAAATTTTAATCAGATGGCTGGGATCATCAGACAGGAGAGATATTATGCCATGCTCATTATTTAGAGGTATGCCACTGTTGTGTCAGATAAGTAAATATTGCAGTGTGTAATACATACTCTTCAAATGCATTTCCCTTTCCCTAAATAAATTCTCAATAGTGTAGCAAAGATAATTGAGTTATAGCACAGACAAATCAAAGAGAAAGGCATCCAAGCTTTTATTTGGCATGTACTCATATACGAGTATTTTTTCATCTCCTTCAACGCAATACCCCAACAGCCTAATAAGATTCTTGTGCTGAAGTTTAGATATCAATAAAATCTCATTCTTGAACTCTTCTACGGCTTGATTAGTTGGGGATTTGAACTACGAAATCACACAGATCTAGAACTAGGATAGCAATTCAATAGTAACTAGCAATCACAAAAGAACACAAAGATTTAATGTGGAAAACCCTTGCGGTAAAAAACCACGGCACAAAGCGACAGAAATCCACCATGAAAAGAAATTACAAGAGAGAGGACTTACCCGATTCGAACAGCCTGGAATCTCACCCTTGTTACACCCTTGGATAACCCTAGAACCCCTTTAGAAAGCTTTAGAATTATTTCTCATACTCTAAAAAAGCCCTAGGGACACCTATTTATAGTTTAGGCAACTTCCCTTTCGCACCCATGCGAAAACTGACTCAAATTTTTGCAGTCCGCATCAAATCCAGAAACGAATCTGCGTAACCTTGACTGGTTGAGCAAACTGCTCGACCGGTCGAGAGGACCCCTCAACCGGTCGAGCATGGGCCACGACCGGTCCAGCACCTCGAAACCCAGAAAACTGATGCTCGCTGGACTTTGAGTCGAGCGGCTCCCTCGACCGGTCGAGCCAGGCTCTCGACCGGTAGAGCAGCCCCAGAAAGTTGAAGACTTAACGTCTTACAACAATTTCCACCAAGTCTTCAACATTCAACAGTGTAGCTACTTGACCACTTCTCTTATCTCTACCTCATAGCTTCTATCAACGCTTTTCGTGCACATTTCGTCCTTCTTTTACGTCATCGCCAAGCTAGAGAAGTTGAACATAACTTGAACTTCTCTGTAGAAACGACGTTGGTGAGCATGTCTGCTGGATTCATGCTGGTGTGAATCTTTTCCGGTGTGACGCCTCCTTCCTCAAGCACCTGTTGGATAAAGTGGTGACGAACATCAATGTGTTTAGTACGTGAGTGAAAAACAGAATTTTTAGCCAAATTGATAACGCTCTCGCTATCACAGTTAATTGACACGGCCTCCTGCTGAAGTCTCAACTGATTTATCATGCCTCTGAGCCAAACACCTTCTTTAAACGCTTCTATTACTACCATATATTTTGCTTCGGTCGTGGAAAGAGCTACCATGGATGAAGCTTCGACATCCAACTAATTGCTCCACCCGCTAGTACAAACAAGTATTCTGAAGTAGACTTCCTAGAATCTATACTGCCTACGTAGTCAGAATCCACGTACCCTACCAATTTTGTCCGTGTCTTTTCAAAAGTTAAGACGTAGTCTTTTGTACCTCGAATGTATTAAAGTAGCCATTTAACTGTTTCTCAATGTTGCTTACCGGGGTTTAACATGTATCTGCTCACAACAACGACAGCCTGTGAAATATCCGGTCTCGTACAGACCATGGCATACATTAAACTGCCAACCGCATTCGAATAAGGCACATGAGACATAACTTATTTTTTCTCATTTGATTTAGGACATTGTTCTGAGGAAAGCTTGAAGTGAACCGCATGGGGAACGCTCACCGGCTTTGCTTGGTCCATCCCATACTTGATCAACACTTTTTCAAGGTATTCTGTCTGTGATAACCAAAGTCTGCTCTTCTTCCTGTCTCTATGAATATCTATGCCGAGAACCCTCTTTGCAATCCCCAGATCTTTCATCTCAAATGTCCCTGATAACTGAGTCTTCAGTACGTTGATTTCAGACATATCATGACAGGCGATCAATATATCATCAACATACAGTACTAGGATGATGAATTTTGCATCACTTGGTGTCTTGTAATAGACACGGTGATTGTATTCACTTCAAGTAAATTTCTGACTCACCATGAAAGAATCAAATTTTTTATACCACTGCCTAGGCGACTGTTTCAGGCCTTATAACGACCTCATTAACCTGCAAACTTTTTTCTCTGCCCCTTTAACTTCGTAGCCCTCTGGTTGCTTCATGTAGATCTACTCTTCCAATTTCCCGTGCAGGAATGCAGTCTTCACATCCATCTGTTCCAGCTCGAGATCGTATTGGGCAACCAGTGCCAACACAAATCTGATAGATACCTGATTAACCACCGGCGCGAATATCTCTGTGAAGTCGATTCCTTCTATTTGAGCATAACCCTTCGCTACCAACCTTACTTTGTATCTATCTTGTTTCCTTTTGAATAACCACTTGCATCCGATCGTTTTTTAGCCCACAGGAAGCTCCACCAGCTCCCATGTGTGATTTTTGTGCAACAAGTCCATCTCATCACCTATAGTCACCTTCCACTTTTCTGCATCAGGCTCATCAAGAGTCTCCTGAAAAGTAGACGGGTCCCCCTCATCTGTAATGAGGGCATATGCAATATTAGAGTCGTCCTTGTATCTTGCTGGTAACCTGCGATCACGTGGTGGATTCCTTCTCACAGGTGGCTGCTCCACCTGATCTTGTACCTCTATCTTCGCATCTGTCTCTGCCTGAGTATTATCTGTGTCAATCTGTACGTCTATAATCACCCTTTTCTGGTTCCTCTTGCTCCTTTTGATCATTCTTGCGAAATAGAGAGCTTTCATCGAATCTGACGCAACGGCTAGTGATGACCTTGCGTGTGAACTTGTCGAATAACTTGTAACCTATCACACCAATGCCATAGCCAACAAAGATATACTTTTTGGCCTATAGTCTAGCTTATCTCTCTTAACTGACGGTACATGAGAGTAAGCCTCACAACCAAATATGCGTAGAACTGAATAGTCGTTTTGCTAACCATTCCATACTTCTTCTGGGATTTTACATTCAATTGTCGTTGAAGGAGATCCGTTCACCAAATAACGAGCCGTGCTAACGGCTTCTGTCCATAGGTCCTTGCCCAATGCAGCATTACTTAATATGCATCTGGCCCTCTCCAGGAGAGTCCGATTCATTCGCTCAGCCACACCATTTTGCTCGGGCGTGTGGCGCACTGTGTTGTGCCTGATGATCCCTTCATCCTTACAATACTCATTAAACTCAGTGGAAGTAAATTCTCCACCATTGTCAGTCCTTAAAACCTTTATTTTTCGCCTTGACTATTTTTCCACCATTGTCTTTCATTGCTTGAATATGGTGAAAACTTCGGATTTACGTTTCATGAAGTAAACACAAATTTTCCTAGTGTAGTCGTCAATGAATGAAACAAACCATGACGACCCCCCAATAGAAACTTCTAGCGATGGCCCCCATACGTCAGAGTGCACATAATCAAACACTCCCTTACAAACATGTTTTCCAGATTTAAAGGACAGTCTAGATTGTTTACCATATATACAATGCTCGCATATATCTAAATCAAAATTTTTAAAAGCTGGAATCAAACATCGATCAGAAAGTACCTTCATGCCTCGCTCGCTCGCTCATATGGCCCATACGAGCATGCCACATACGTAAAGATGTAGAGTCTGCAATAGTTGCTGCCGCTCCACCTGCCGAAGTGCTCCCAATCAACCTCTAAAGGTTTCCATGCCTTTGCGCTCTCATAACCACGAGTGCCCCTTTTGAAACTTTAAGGATACCATCAATACTAGTGAACTTGCACCCTATAGCCTCGAGTGCACCGAGAGAAATCAGACTTTTCTTCATATCAGGAACGTGCTTGACGTCAGTCAAGGTACGCTCCATTCCATCAAACATTTTGATGTTAACCGTGCCAATAGCCACAACATTACAGGCATTGTTATTACCCATAAAAACCTGTCCACCATCGCATTCCTTGTAACTGGTAAACCAACTCCGATGAGGAGTCATGTGATAAGATGCTCCTGTGTCAAGTATCCACTCGTCTTTAAGATTGTCGCGTAAGTGACCAATCATGGAAACAGACAGAACATCACCACTACTTAATTCTTCATCAGATGTGACCACATTGGCCTCCTTGGAAGAAGCCGCTGAATTTTCTTTCTTCGTTTTAGGATTTTACAATCCTTCTTCATGTGTCCAGACAACCCACAATTCCAACACTTTAATTTTCCTTTGCCCTTGCCCTTGGATTTGGATCTAAGTCTAGAAGATCTTGTACCTCGCTCAGAATCTCTGCCCCTCGTAATCAGTGTATCGGAAGATGCCCCCATGTCGCCATTTAGCTTTCTCATAGCCTTCCCTTGAAGGGCTGAGATAATGGTGTCAACACTTAGGGTTTTATTTGCAGTGCACATCGTGTCCCTGAAAGACTCATATGATATAGGAAGAGAATTCAACAATATACATGCATGTTCCTCATCTTTGACCACTTCCTCCATATCCAGCAATTTGAACATCAATTTATTAAAGTTGATGATATGGGCTTCTAGATCTCTGCCATCATGAAGGTATAACACTGTAGCTTCAAGTGTAGGCGATTTTCAGAGGACTTCTTTACATAGATGTTCTCTAACTTCGCCCACAAACTAGCCGCAGTTTTCTCCCTCAAAACATTATAAAGAACCTTATCCGTGAGACATAAACAAATAGAGGCTAAAGCATTACTATCAAGGTTTTCTCATTCATCATCTTTTATGGCAGATTTCTGCTCCTCAAGAGCCTTAATCTCGCCTTGCTTGGTTAACAGACTAATCATCTTAACCTTCCATAACTCAAAATTATTTTTGACCGAGTACTTCTCAATATCAAACTTGTCATTTTCCATTATTACTAATCCTGCATATTCAGATCTGTGCCCCAACAATTTCTCTGATACCACTTGTTGGGGATTTGAACTGCAGAATCACACAGATCTAGATCTAGGATAGCAATTCAATAGTAACTAGCAATCATAGAAGAACACAAAGATTTAACGTGGAAAACCCTTTCGGAAAAAAGCCCACAATGCGACAAAAATTCACTATAAAAAGAAATTACAAGAGAGAGGACTTAGCCGATTCGAACAGCCTCGAATCTCACCCTTGCTACACCCTTTGATAACCCTAGAACCCCTTTAGAAAGCTTTAGAATTATTTCTTATACTCTAAAAAAGCCCTAGGGACACCTATTTATAGTTTAGGCAACTTCCCTTTCGCACCCTTGTGAAAACTGACTCAAATTTTCACAGTCTGCATCAAATCCGAAAATGAATCTGCGTAACCTCGACTAATCGAGCAGACTGCTCGACCGGTCGAGAGGACCCCCCGACCGATCGAGCATGGGCCACGACCGGTCGAGCACCTCGGAACCCAGAAAACTGATGTTTGCTGGACTTTGAGTCGAACAGTGCTCGACTAGTCGAGCGGCTCCCTCGGCCAGTCGAACAGCCCCAGAAAATTGAAGACTTAACGTCTGACAACAGATTAGACCTTTCAGAAAGTCTTTTAATAGCTACTACTTGTTCCAGTGGAGATTCCACTGAAGTTATCCTTCCCAATCTTATTTGCATCACTGAAGTTATCTGCAGCGATTCTAATTCTAGCAAAGTGGAATAATGGTAATTCAAAACCTTATGATTCCCTCCATCTCTATGCACATTTACAACTGAAAGATCTTTTGGTTCTTCGACATCATTCTTTATAGTAGAGCGTATTCAGAAATTCTTTTTCTTCTCTGGTTTTGGAGTAGACAATAAATCATAATAAATAATAATTACAGGGAAATGTTCTTAAATGAAGAAATAATAAGCTTAGAGATTTGCTAATCCCACACACATATATAAAGCATCCCACAATACATGCCAACACACGAGCAAGCATGGCATATGGGTACTACATGCAAGCCGTTAGCTTTGAATCCGCCAACCATCATCCATTGTTTACTTGGTTTTGGTATTGGTGGGTGGAATACGAAAAGAAAGTTCCAACACGTTAGGGAACCAACACGTGTAAATGATCTCTACCACTCCTTTTTTTAGGCCAAAAATTCTGGCTCAGGCCATTTGTCTGTTTGTAATATTTCAGCGGCTATTATGAGTGGACCAACATGATTTTGGTCCAGAGCATCTACCGGTCAAATCTGTGTGTGTGTTTGTGCACGAGTGTGCACTTGCACCCCTGTGCTGAGTTGAGCATGCATGTGATGGCCTCTTAATGGAATACCTTATACGTGAATGTGGGTCTAACGCACATTTTTAGGAATATGTTTAATAGCTTTAATAGCTTTCTAGTTCTATGCAAAAAGAAAAGCAATAAAACCATTAGTACATCTATTACATCTCTATCCATCTAGCATCCATCTGTGTGTGTGTTTGTGCACGAGTGTTAATTGAGCCTACAAGCTTTAAAACAGACACCACTCTTAACAATAAACAAATGGGCATCACGAGCTGAAATTTTTACCTCTCTTCAAACATGTTGCTGATGTAGATCTTAACTGGAAGAACTGTAAGCCCCAACCAAAAAAGGAAAATTGCCACAGAACTAGTTGACCAACGGAAGTAAAATGTGGTAATGACGCTTGATTCAGACAGTAAAATCTCCATAGCATATTTGAGCATGAAATAGATCAATAACTGGACCTGAAAGTTTTCTAAAAAATCAAAGTGAAAAAAAATCAGGTAAAACTTGAAAATAGTAATTCAGATCCAGATAAGAAATATTATGAGGATTATATTTCACAACTTTCAGATAGGTATTTGCATTGCTCAGGGAATGATGTCAGAGTGCTTTTTTTTTTTAATGTCAGTGTGCTATTGAACATGCAAGGTCTACTATATAACTAAATGAATGAAATAGTCACTTTGAATGTGCATGCTGTTTTTTCTTTTCTTTTGTTTCCTTTGACCAATTTACCACAGTAATGAAAAGCATGGACTTGTTGAATTATTTAAAATTAGCAGAAGTAGTAAGATTCTTGACACAATCTCACACCTTCACTGTTGGCGTCAGCAATCTATATGCTGCTGCAATGGAAGTAGCAGGTTTGTTGGACACTTCTGCTGATGCTTCACTACCATCACAATCTTGGTCTCCATCTTTATCGTTTTGTTTCTCTTCTGAGTTTATGAGCAAGGGTTGTGTAAGGCCTTTCTCTAATTCTTCACTTTCTACTGGTCCTGTGAGCAAAAGAAATCAACAATAGGATACACATCAGGATTATAGAAACTCAGAATTAGATACTAGCAGAGATAAACTGAAATTGCAGATTTAAACTAGAAGATATATTAAACAAGCAGGAAAAAAATTTGAGATGGGACTCTGTCATGCATGGCCAGACCATCTAAGTCTACTTTCCCACATCCTATTACCTATTGGTGCTACTCCTAAAGGCTAGTTAATAGGGGGGAAAACATAAATCTTAGATAGTTGTTGAGTTGGCAGAAAAATGTCATTAAGAAAATACAATAATGAACGCCAGAACAAAAACCACAAAAAGATTAGATAAACCATGCATGTAGATAGTTTTTTTTTTTTTTTAAAGGTTAATTTCAACATACAAAGCTTTGTATTGGATATAGGCTCTATACAAACATATGGATCAGTCCAACTGGACCTAGACTTTTGCAGACTTTGGATATAGGCTCTATATTCTCAGCTGCAATCCATTTATGCCTTTCAAGTAATTTATCTACCTTCAGGAAGCAATCTTTCCTCCAGAAACGCATGCTCTTGAATGTCTACATCAGCAAGTCAGGGAGTAATACCACTGTCTTGCTGCTGCCTTGAAACTATGAAGGCAGCTCCAATTCCTACCAAAAATAAAAGAAAAGGAAAAAGAAAAAAATAACTTCAAAAATAAAAGCCAGATCTTTGAAAATTAATTCCTGCCAAAAGAATGTAGTTTATGGAATCTGGTGAAACCTTCTTGTTTTTTAGCAACTTTCTCATTGATGACATGAACATCCCCGGCCAGGTTGTAATGTCTTCAAAAGCCTAATGAAAATATCTTGAGCTTTATTTTTGGAAAGAGAACTGATTTTTTTTTCAGGCTGCATTTTTGAAACACTGATTGCCACAAAGACACAAATCCCTTAAATTACTTATAGGTTTTATTGGTCCATTTGCTATAATTTCCAGATTAAAATTAATTGTATTTCCAAAAAAAAAAAAATTATAATCTATCTAAAAATATCTAAATAAGAGATTCATAAGTCTGTTTGTTAAAAATTGGGCATAACGCAACCTGTTTATAAACTCACCATGATTACCGTTAATGCTAAAGAAAGGCCAAAAGTGGAATAATGAAATAAACCTACTGAACTTTAATCAAGAAGTGATTAGAATATCTAAATCGCTAATTTGGGAGTTTTACCACTGTCTTGCCACCTTGAAACTGTAAGGGACCTAGAGGCAGCTCCAATCCCTGCAAAATCAAACAAGCAATTTAAGAAATATAATAAACCACTGTCAGAAATTAAATCAAGTACTGAAACAAACAACCAATGTCAAGTACAGAAACAACCACTGTCAAAATCCACAAAAAAAAATATATAATAAGAAAGTGATAAGCAATATTTACTGGTCAAAAATTAAATCAAGTACTGAAACAAACAACCACTGTCGAAACCACAAAAAAAAAAAAAAAAAAAAAAAAAAAAAAAAACATATTAAGCGGATAAATTGATTAAGGAACTCAAAAGAAAATCTTACACATTATAAAGAAAACCCAAATCATGCATTAGTAATTAAAGGGATAGAAAATGGAATAATCCCAACATGAAGAGGAATAGGGAAAAAAAAAAAAAAAAGAACGAAAAAACAGAGAAAATGGATTAAAACAATCAGTTCATGACTACGTAAAATCAATGCCATTAGCAAATATCACACCATATGCTTTTGCTGATTCCGTATGATCCCTAGAGAATTATGAATAAGAATAATTGTAGCAATATAAGCCTTACATTTGCTTGGAAGGCTCTGATCCTTTGGATCTAGCTGCAATTTGTAGATATAGAAGAAGAGGAAAAAAGAAGAGCAAGCTTGTTTCAAGGTACAATGAGGTAATTTTTGCAAGTGACTGCACATATCAATCTTAGAAGAAACTCACAGTTTAGTCGGGCTTAGAACTTCTTTTCTCCTGCCTTCCAATTTCTCCTTCGTATCAGAAAGAGACTCTAACTGAGGATAATACAAAACCTGTAGTTGATTCCCGAGATAAACAAACTCATCTAGTTTCCACTTTGCAAACCTGCAAAAATCAGGCCACATATTCAAATACACCTCTTTGAAACCCAATACCAGTATAACATCATAATGTAGCAAAATTCATATGCTTCATTACCTAGAGAACAATGCAGGATATTGAATTTCTCTTTTATTTCCTTTTCTTTTTACCATGAAACACTAGAATAATACCTGAAGAAAGGCCTCTCCAATGAAGTGGTCTGGTTAATAAATTCTATTGAACCTCCAATGTCACAAGTTATATCAGAAATTCCAACTAGTGGGCTACCTTTCCTCTTTAGTTCTAGCAACTGCTTGGTAGTAAGGAACTGAGGAAACCTTTTCTCCTAACACATGCAATTAACTGCCACAACCAAAACCAAATATTATATATGTATAAACAGAAGTTCCAGGCAATTTGGATTGGGAAGGAATAATAGAAGTCATGAGAGGTAACAGGCTGTTACAGTCCTGAAAGTCTAATCCTAGAGAATTTTGATTAAAATAACCAGAAACATAATAAAAGCAAAACCAAAAAAAAAAAACAAAAACAAAAACAAATAATAATAATAATAATAATAATAATAATAATAATAATAAAACAAAACAAAACAAAATTGCACGAGGGAATTGGGAAACCTCATTAAACTACACAATAGTCCATTCCAAAGGCTTCAGGATCGATTCTTTTGAGTTCATGTTTGAATGCAATGAAACCATGATGACAGAATTTAATAAACATAATCAGCAAAGAATCACCTGGAAAGTATTCTATCTAAGAGCTCCCCACCATCACATAACCTGAAATATACAACAAATGAATCATGAGGATTCCAAACTACCATCTTTTATTTACCCAGTTCATTTATCTCAAATAGCCACACATTATTTCCATGCACATGATAGAGGAATTTCAGTGACTATTATATCCTATTAGAACGATTCCATGATAGATAAGTTTGACACTAAAAGTTCAACAATGACAAGTTCAAATGTTCCACCATCTGCCATCAATCGCATGCATTCACTTGATGAATTACATGCCTTAGAAGCAAGTTTTGCCATTGGAAAACAATGGAGAGAGGGATTTCAGGATTGTAGCATCCAACTGAATGGTTGGAATCATTCTGTCAGATTGATATTTGGGGTATGCTCCATTCCCAATTGGGCCAATCTATATTGATGCAATATTGCATATGCTCCTTAAGCCTAGGGCTGTTTCAACCACTCACAATTCAGAATGCATCACAAAATCATAACATTACATCACTATAAAAGCTTATAAAGGTTCATATACCTACCCGAATTCACGGAGATCCACATAAACACACACAGAGCAGAGCTCATGCCAAAGATAACTACCTGAACAAGTTGGTCCTCATTTAGAGCTGACAAACTAACGAGTATTGGAAACCGTCCAATAAATTCTGGTATCAAACCATATGCAATAAGATCACCACTTTCAAGCTACAAAACGCAATAATTTCTTATAAAAAAGAACCTAAAATAGACTTCAAGCTCCATCATGAAAGTAGAGCCTTTCAATGGGTTATATGGCTGTGATGTGCACATTCCATACATGCGGGACCCGTTTATGAATGATCCAAATTACCTAAAAATCCTCCAGATAGGATGTCAGCCATTTAATTTTTCTTAACCACCCCTTTGAATGCCAATGGTTTGAGGGTTAGGAATTAGGATCAACAAATTTAGGATTTTTTTAGACATCTACCATCCACAGTGATTCCCACGAAACCAACCCATCTGAATCGCCAAACCATGGGACCCATCTGTATGGACTGGTGCACCAGACAATGTCTCCTTAACAAGTAGTCCATAGCAACTGCTTTGGACTCACTGATTCTAGTAGAGATGATGTCACAGCAGCATTTGTTAGACCACCAGCCCTCATGTTTGCACGTATCGGGGCTCCAAACCCTATAGAAGAATCTTGACGCCTAGGCATGGACAAAAACAGGTTAAAATTCCATAAATGAAGCACCGACGCAAGGCAATTAGCACAAGCACATTAGTTGGCTTTCTCATTTTAACCGTATACCTTTTTGAGATTGTCTTTTCTAAGTCAATAAAAGCACTGCCGCATATGAAGAGAATATCCTTCGTGTCAATCTGCAAAATACCAAATGCATTGCTAACAACGAGAAGCTAATTACATAGGTCAAAGATAACATAAACCTAGCAGTAGAGCTACCATATCTAGTGCAGCACACGATCATTCACACTTATTTCGTAACATTGGTGCAGAAATACCTTAATATTGTCACTTCGAGGATGCTTACGACCTCCCTTCTCTGGGACGTTGATGACCTGGATACAGTTGGATCGAATTTCAAAAAAGCGAGCCAAGAAAGTGAAGTGAAAATATATTCTGGATCGACATTTTCCTTGCTATTGAAAGATTAACGGCATCAATGCCAGGGAAACAAGTTGGTAGTGTGGCATGCAGACCTGCCACAGTATGAGACATAATAAAATTCGCATTTATGAACTCACTGTTCCTTCTAGCATTTTTAGCAATGCCTGTTGAACACCCTCCCTAGATACATCTCGACTGATGTTGAGGCTCTCAGCCTGCACTTAAAAGAAAAGGGTGTAGAAGTATCATAAGGTAGAACCATAGTGCTTGAACATTGAAGATGTTACTGCGAGGACCTTTTTAGTAATTTTATCAACTTCATCAATGTATACAATTCCCTGCTGGGCAGCAGCCACATTGAAGTTGGCAACCTGAGGAGCAAAAGACCAAGATAAGTGCAAGTTTCTAAAAGAATGTCACATGCCAACAAAAATTCCATAACATGGTGCTCATGCTGCATAACTCAAGTTGTAAGACCAAAAAATGCACTTGGTAGGAAGCTGATGAAAATGGCTTGCTGACCAATCTTGGCAGCACATGTTTATGCAAGGTACTAGTGAAAGATTTCTAGGTACTCTTGTGCGTCTTAGTATTGAATTTGTCAATATTTTAGAATTTGATTACTTTGTATTCTTTTATTTGAGAATGCAAAGTTACACAGTCATCTTAAAGAGTCGTGCTTTTGTCAATTTCAAGTGTGGTCACATGGTGGGGTGGTTGCTTTTCCTACCAATATTAATGATTTTCTTTTACATGTCAATATTGCCTTTACGAACTGATATTTGGTGCCAAAAACATAAATTCCCAAAATCCCAAACATGGAAAATGCATCTAGCAAAGCATACAGGATTTATTTACTGCCCAATCAGAACTAAACATAGAAGAATGGAATAAGAAGTTCCACATCATCTCCTTAGGATATAGGAGGAGATGCAGATTAGAACTACAGTTATAGCCTTATACTTTAGGCATAACTTGGAGCTTGCATGTTGGACGATAAAGCCTCCTAAATATTCCCAAGTTTAAGGAAATATAGAATAAATGAATAATATCGATAAAGATTAGATGTCCAACAATGTTTTTGTATTTAAAAAAATATATATGATCACAGTGGCGGGATTCCATATTCTACTTGGCTTCCAAAAGGGAAAGAAGAATCAACAGATGTCCTGCAAATGCATAAAAATCATGTACATATCAACATATCTCCAAGATCAAATGTCATGACGATGCAAATTAAAAATCTTAAATATCCAAAGGTTTCATAAAAATTTTAAAAAAAAATTAAAAAAATCTTTCAATCGTAACAGGGGAATGTCGTTGCGTCAATGCAACAGGTCATCCTACAAATGCCTCTTTAACAGGAGGTGAGCTGTACTCATGCAAGCATGCATGCATAGATGCACTAAGGCCATTATGTTGTTGATCACCATGAAGGTATTTTTATACAGGTGAGCTGGACTGCATTTTCTTAGAAGCGGTAATCCAAAGGAAATGACTGAGGTTATCAAAGATATAAGGCACACTTCAATAATCTACAACAATGAAAAATAACAATAACAATCAAATTTGAAGTAGATAACATAGAAGAAGAAAATTCTAAGTCCAGGGAAACATGTTATGTTCATAAGCAATCCCATGATCAAAATAGGCTTAATATAGTTGGAAATTATTTTCTAGCCTATCTCTATGCTTTGAATGAGAAGAGAGAGAGAGAGAGAGAGAGAGAGAGAGAGAGAGAGAGAGAGTGAAGAAATATTGAAAAAAAAAAATCGCAAAAGGTTGAAAAAAAAATGGAAAAAAGGTTTTCTATACCCGTATTGGCATGTGCAGGCCTACATCTGTACCAACATGACCTGTTTCATCCAATATAGGTCGATACCAGCCACTAAGGGCCCTGATTTCAGGTCATCCATTATACCCCCACATCGCAAGTTGAACCGATATGGTTGTTATTGCAACAACCAAGCAAGAATAACAGAGCAATATGATTTTTGACAGCATTTCAATCAATGTCAAAACAAAGACTGACCATCTACATGATTAAATACAATGAAATAATCATGGAATATATATATATATATATATATATATATATCACACTTCTCAGAAATGTGCTCGCTAATTAGCAAGAAATATGTAACTTTAAAACAAAGCAAAAAAAAATGAATAAATGCATTGAGATAAATCATGGGGAGCATAACATGAGAAGGACAGCACAAAACATCTAATATTTCTACAAACTAAGGCTCCTGACACTCGACGGGATTTGAAAGGGATTAATAACAACACTCCTTCAATTTTAAAAACAAGGAAAATGATTGACCTATCAGTCTAGAAGGCATAACTATCCAATCCCATAACCCCAAAATCTAGGCTAAACTAGTCAGATAAGAAATTTACAAAATTACCAAACTGTGGCATGGATAAAATTCAGTCTTTACAGGAATCATGTGCTTACTTGTCCAACTAAAGAAGTAATACAAGCACCAGTGTGAACAAGAGGGCCTTCCTTACCCAAAGCAAGCATGCCTCCCACTGAACTAATGCTTCCAAATATCTACAAACCCAAAAGATAAAAATGTGCATGCAAACACATTAGAATAAGGTCATAATTTAAGATCTCAGCAAAAGAAAAAAGGTAAAACAACCAGACCTTTCCAATCAAAGTTCTAAAAAGGAGTCCAGGTGTATTAATGCTTGCATATTCATTTACATTAACGTCAATCACAATTGTCCCAAAATAACACTGAAAATAAAATTTTAAAATCAAAAAAAAAAACAGCAATTAATGAGTAATGTACTCACCGTTCAAGTACCCCTTAATTTCGGGAATGCCAGATCCTGCCGCTGCCGGTGCAAATTGTGTGACAATAAACACATAAGATAAAACCAAACTCAGGTTGATCAATATGTACACAATGAAACCCGCAATGTACGAGCTCTGTATTATTTTGAAGGTCACAGCAAACTTCCAGCCAGCGAAGTTCTCAACAGTTAGATTGATAAAAACGGCAGCTAATCCAGTACCTAAAGAGCGATAAAACATCAAATGATATCAAAAGAAACAAAATTTCCACAATTAAACTAACTGAAAATTGAGAATAAGAAACTATTCAAGCTCACATAAACCAAACAACCTCAGCTCTTGCTTACAGAGAGGAAAACTCCATTCTCACTGATGCCAGTGAGCAATGAAAAGAACCATTTCACCATCACATAATATCCGGTGTACAGCTTTCCTCTCTGTGCCTATCATCGGATCTCAAAATAAAACGGAGAAATCAGGTAAAAATTACAAAATTCTATCTAGTTCTCCTCCAAAACTGGATTAAAACCCTGATACTCGACCCGTTCTTCCCTATAGGCGTAATTCTCAATGATCTCGTAGTCTAGGCTCTCAACACCACCTCCACCATTGATCCTCGCTGTGACCTCCGCATCATCCTGTTCGCGTTGCTGATTTCTAGAAGGATTGATTCTAGGGTTTTGGTCTGTTTGATTGGAGGAAGAAAAAAAATGCCCTGAATCCAGTGCATATAGAAGGGAATAGTGGTAAAACCTAGATTTCTAGGGTTTCTTTTGCAAGCGGGATGCAGAGAGGAGGCGCGGGTTCGTGAGGAGAGGGTTCGGGAGAGGAGAGGGTTTGGGAGTGAGAGAGAGAGAGAGAGAGACCGTCCGAGGGTTTTGTTTTTTACACGGTCTGAGAATGGGAAAGTGTTGGGTAAATATAAAATACGGTACATTTTTATTTTATTTTTACATCTGGCACGGTTTGAAACCGTGTAAAATTCAGAAACGGCCTTAGCCGTTCCTGAACCAAATATGCATTCGTACCAAAATTACAATTTTAGTGTAGTGTGCCTAAATTCAAGGATATCGAATTGTTCCAGCAGTTGAACCAAATATGCATTCGTACCAAAATTACAATTTTGGTGTAGTGTGCCTTAATTCAACGACATCGAATTGTTCTAGCAGTTGAATGACCTCTGCATAATACGGTAATAAGGATGAACTAGTGCATTTAAACAAACCAACCATTTGATTTATCACTAGTTAAGAGTCTCCAATAATCATCACGCTCTTTGCCCGTAATTTTAACAATATCTCTAGGCCAATTATTATAGCCTCGTATTCGGCCTGATTGTTAGTACACTCGAATTCCAATTGAAACGCGAATTCTTGTTGATTCCCATTGGGAGCCATCAATACTATACCGGCCCCAGATGTCTCGTGGGTTCTCGATCCAACAAAGATTAATTTCAAAGGTTCGATTTGCACAACATATAAGTTCATAACACCAAGAAGAATATGCTCCTCTAAGTCTGACGGATGGTTGGCTAAGAATTCTGTTATGGCCCTACCCTTCACCGCTTTCTACAGCACATAATGCAAATCAAATTCGAACAATGCCAATACCCATTTACCAATTCGGCCACTTAGAATAGGCTAATTTAACATGTATTTGATAATTACATTAACATTTTCAGCCAACAAACAATGTCTTAACTTAGTAGTTGTGAAGTACAAAGACAAACATAGTTTTTCTATGGCCGAATATTGAGTCTCTTCATCGAGTAATATTCGGCTTAGATAGTAGATTGCTCTCTCTTTCTGTGAATCATCTTCTTGTACTAGGAGGGCTCCGATCAACCCTGCAAAGGCAGCTATATATAACTTAAGCGGCCGGCCTTTCATAGGAGGCATCAACATGGGCGGCTTTGCCAAATACTCCTTAATCCGGTCAAACGCCAGTTGATGTTTTACTTCCCATAAAAATTTGGCCCCTTGCTTCAGTTTCAACAATGGAGAAAAGATGTTAGTCTTACCGGCGCAGTTAGATATGAATCGTTGCAAGAAATTAAGGTGGCCTAAAAACCTCTATGACTCGGTCTTGCTCATTAGTGACCTCGCATTGATCATGGCCTGAGCTTTATTTTGATCAATTTCAATTCCTCTCTGATATACAAGGAACCCTAGAAAATTACTGGATGACACCCCAAAGGCACATTTCATCGGGTTCATTTTCAATTTATGGACCCGCATCCACTCGAAGGATTTGCGCAAATGAGTCAAATGATCTCCTGCATCGGCTATCTTAGCTACCACGTCGTCAATGTATACCTCCACGAATCGGCTAATCAGATCACGAAAGATGGCATTCATCACCCTTTGATATGTCACCCCACCATTTTTAAGGTCAAAGGGCATCACTACCCAGTAATAAGTACTCAAGGGTCCAGGGCACATAAATGCTATTTTTAGTATGTCATCTAAGGCTATATATATCTAATTATACCCCGAATGTCTGTCCAAAAATGACACAATCCTGTGCCCAGCAGCTCGATTGATTAACCAATCGGCCATAGACAAGGCGACAGGAGCGAGAAGTTAGAAACTTCATACCTGAAAATAGGAATCAAGGATTGTCGGGAGGGTTCAACCCACAACAGTTCCCTAGAGTCTAGGATAATCTCAATTGGTTTGGTCTGGATCACCTGCCAGCTTTAGAGCCTTAGCAGATGGATCGTGACTAGATAGTACAAATTATCCAAGAAGTTGTTGGCTCCCCATATACCATAAGCCCTACCTCGAGTAGATAGATCGACAACATCCATTGCCAAGAACCTATCGACCGAATTTTGCTTTGTTCTCGAGCTAGCCTGGCCAGTAAACCATTGAGCATGTTGGCCAATTCATATTGCAGTATGGGGAATTGACCAACAATGATTATTATAAGTTACAGGTATTCGGTCACTCGTTGACCGCAGTGGCCTTCACATGGTACTCAAATTTGTTGTCAGACTCGATACATACTTGGCAAGAGATGGAAATGGAAGAGAAATTCAATGCTCAGTTCTTCTCCAAGAACAGAGAGATTACTATGGATGATCTCACGCGATTCCGACAGTTGCTTAGGGAGTCATTTGAGAGTTATATTATGTGGTTCAAACGAGCAAAGAATCACTATAAAGTTGTCATGATCGAGGCCGAATTTGTACAAATCACGCAAGATGGACTTGAATATAAGTTCCGTAAGAAATTCATAGGTACGGAGTTTGTTGATTTGTATTACCTGACTAAAAAGGTCTCTTGTTATGAAGAACTCCTACAAGAAGGAGCCAGGCAAAAGAACTCGTCATTAGGGACATATTACAATGACCCCAATTACGACATTGTTATCACTTAAGTAGTGGCTAACAAGCCATTAGTATATTCAGCATTGATCAAAGTAGAGTAAACCGCTTTGACCACATAAAAGGCTCAGAAGGTTTACACCTTTGATATCACCCGAGCCGAAGAAGTATTTGATATTTTGTTGGCCGAAAAATTCATTAAAATTCCTATGAATCATAAGATACCTTCGACCGATGAATTATAGAAGATTGAGTATTGTTAGTGGCATGGAACTCCGTCCCACTCAACTAACAAGTGTGTCAAGTTCAGGAACGTCATTCAGGACCACATCGACAACGGGCTTATGAAATTCCTGAAAAAAGGTGAGGAGGCAATGTTGATTGACACTGACCCGTTCATGCTTAATATTAAAGTAATTAAGGTCACCGCCAATTTAAGGAATCAAACGCGGTCGAAGATCTATCTCAGTCTAAGTAGTCGTAACGTCTCGAAAAAATTCGTACACAGACCCGAGTACCACCTCAGGCAGAAATCACCAAGGACCGAATCCTATATAAATTAGACAAAAATTAATTTAAGTACTGAACTGAATTAATCGGTAGGTTAGCTTGAACCGCTTTCTATACGAACTATAAGACCGAAAACCAGTAGAATCACTAACTCTACATTACCTAAAAACCTAAGATCAATCTTAAAACCCAATTGCTCTCGGGAGCACATTAAAACTCCGTATCGGACCTGGACCGCATGTCAAAAGTCTGATAACTGCGAAACTATACGGTTATGACCACCTTACTGGGCTTGACAACCATCGCGAGAATCGAGTCCAAATAGTATCTAGAAACGCACAACTAGGGCCTTGAGTAAAGTGTGTGAGAAACGCGAATATCTTTAGAAAATGAACTCAGATTTAAGTGAATTGAGTCGTTCACTTGCAGGCCAAATTTAAGGTTTCAGACCGTCAGATTCTGACCCAACTACACCTTTGGATCAGGAAAATTTTCCTACACAGGTCAATGTACTGTGGCCCTGATCGAGTGACGATAACCGTTGAACTGAAACTAGTCCTCCACGGTCGATCCTCTAATCCGATCAGACTGAAATCTTAACCTGACATAGATCCATTGTCAGGGAATTTTTCCCAGACCATATACAGCAAATGGACCTCCAGATGAACTCCGTTGGCCCGAAACAGACGTCTTTTCAAGAACGTCATTCAGGACCACATCGACAACGGGCTTATGAAATTCCTGGAAAAAGGTGAGGTGGCAATGTTGATTGACACTGACCCGTTCATGTTTAATATTAAAGTAAATAAGGTCATTGCCAATTTAAGGAATCAACCGCAGTCGAAGATCGATCTCAGCCTAAGTAGTTGTAACGTCTCGAAAAAATTCGTACACAGACCCGAGTACCACCTCAGGCAGAAATCACGAAGGACCGAATCCTTTAGAAATTAGACAAAAATTAATTAAGTACTAAACTGAATTAATCGGTAGGTTAGCTTGAACCGCTTTCTATACGAACTACAAGACCTAAAACCAGTAGAATCACTAACTCTATATTACCTAAAAACCTAGGATCAATCTCAAAACCCAGTTGCTCTCGGGAGCACATTGAAACTCCGTATCGGACCTGGACCACATGTCGAAAGTCTAATAACTGCGAAACTATATGGTTAGACCACCTTACTGGGCTTGACAACCATCGCGGGAATCGAGTCCAAATAGTATCCAGAAACGCACAACTAGGGCCTTGAGTAAAGTGTGTGAGAAACGTGAATATCTTTAGAAAATGAACTCAGATTTAAGTGAATTGGGTCGTTCACTTGCAGGTTAAATTTAAGATTTCAGACCATCAGATTCTGACCCAACTACACCCTTAGATCAGGAAAATTTTTCTACACAGATCAGTGTACTTGTGGCCCTAATCGAGCGATGATGACCGTTGAACTGAAACTGGTCCTTCACGGTCGATTCTCTAATCCGATCGAACTGAAATCTTAACCTGACATAGATCCATTGTCAGGAAACTTTTCCCAGACCATATGCATGAAATGGACCTCCAAATGAGCTCCGTTGGCCCGAAACAGACGTCTTTTGGCCATATCCTAAGTATATCAGGCCCTAGGGCCATTGACATCACTACTGGGCTTATATAATGCCCTAAAACTACCCCTCTCTCATTTCATATGAATTTCCTAAACCCTAGGAGAGAGAAGAGAGAAAAGAGAAAGAGAAAGTGAGGAGAAGTGAGAGAGCGTTGTGGTTTGTTACTGGGATTCATTCTCGCCGCTCCACGTGCTAAATCACCTCTCCCGTGTCGCTACACCGACAAATCCGAATCCATTTTTGGGTAAGGAATCCTAACCCTAATCTGTTTTAGGTATCCAAATAGGTAGGTCAGTGAAATAACTAACCTATTTCATGTTATAAGTCGTCGTTGTGCCGTAAACAAAGGTTTAGTATACAAACCGAGTTCATAATCGGTTTACTGACGAAAGGTGCGGACTATAAATGTTTAGGCTATGGTTTTTAAGGCTTTCAATGTTAGTTAATGATTTATGATTGACTTGATTGTTGTCACATGTACTTAGATGCGATATTTTCCGCGTATTACATATATATATGAACTATGTTGAATATAATGCATTCCATGTCTTTGTTGAAATGTTTGAATGAATATGGAATTATGATTTGTACTTGCCATGATTATTAACTGAGAATACATGATTGTTGTATGTGTGACAACTTCTTTGTGAAAAGATCGACCATAATATATGTTATAACTAATTTATTATATGTATGTTGAGATGTGTAGTCTAAGTGTTTGATAAAATGTCTGAATGAGCGATTGTTTGATGAAATGCATTTATTGAAGGTGTTGAGATTAGATTCTCAATCACCTTAGCTATATGAATAGATTCCTTCATGTAGTTTAAATGTGGCTACGTGATTCATGTATGAAATGCCTATGTATGATGACATGTGCACTATGTGTTTGTTAAAATGCTCGAATGAGATTTATATTTGAATTGGCTGTTAAATGTTGTCTTGACTATCACTCATGAATGCCTGTTGTATTTGAGTATGATTGAGACTAATACGTAGTCCAGGCAATCGGTAACGGTTTACGATTAGTGGCCGAACTAGTTTCGCCACTACAGATACGTTCGATGAATCCGAGTCATACGGTGATTATCGACAGTGGCTAGGCCACGAGGGGTGCGTATGCATTCCATGTCAATTAATTTAATGTGCGATCGTACCAGTCGAGCTTGTCAAGTAACCCGATCGGCCTAATGTATGTTCACCATGTATGGACGCTGTTACTGCTTAAATCTAAGGTACCACTTACCAATGAAAGGCCCGTTTAACCTTAGTACCACAATTCGCTTAGACTCATGAGCCGAGCATGGTGGTATGGGACACCGTGGTCGAGTTGTCTGCCTACGCTGGGGTGACGAGCCTCCCCATAGTGTCCATTGAGCAACCCAAACTCATGAGCCGAATACGGTGGTATAGGACACTGTATTCAAGCTGTCGGCCTATGCTAAAGTGATGAGCCTTCCCGTAGTGACCTAGAGTATAAAATATGCCTACGATCGGGTGACGAGCCTCTCGTAATGACCTCGAGTGTGGATTAAGCCTACGCTGAGGTGACGAGCCTCCCGTAGCGACCTATAGTGTAAACTCATGAACTTGCTTATCGTATGTGATTAACTAGGATTGATGACCCTAGATGGATCATTGTTTGGGTCAATGATATAAAGGGAGGTACCTTAGCTTCCCAAACCTGCTGTAAGAATAGATCTAATTAAGGACTTGGCTAATACGACCATGCACCGCATTGCATGTTCCTTTGGCATGGGTGTTGAGCACAGTGGGAGTTTAGCATGCACGATCGTGAGATGATATCGCAGAAGGAGTGCAGGCAAGGGCATGCATCATTAATACATACTATTCTTGTATTAACAAGAGTACTTAGGACATGATTGTTGTACTGCTTTGTCATTACTCCTTGACTAAATTGATAACATGTTAACCTTTGCCTTATAGCTTCACTGAGTTGATCACTCACTCCCACTCTGGGACGATGTTTTTAAACACCAACCAGACCTTGTGTTTAGTTTCAGGTTATGGCGAGGCTTACGAGATGGAGCATGTCTTCTACGATGACGAGGAGGAGTTCTCCTACATGCAACTCTCTGGCGGGTCTATGTAGACTTGGAGTTACGTATCGGGGCTACAAGGATATGGATAGATGACATTACACTTTATCATTTTGTATATTTTGGAATTATACATGTAATTATTTAACCTGGCGACATGTTCATACTCTAGGGACTTGCAACCACTTATACACTTTATATATCTATCAGTCTTCCACTTGCTTAACTTAATCGTCTCTGGAGTATGATATCTTGATTTAGTGTAATCTCATTCATGTTTAATGCACTAACACGGACAACATTTAATCATCATTATCTATGTTGCATAAGTGATGTGACGGATCTCGGGAGTTGGGCCTTTGCTCGACCCTCAAAATTCAGGGCATTACAAGTTGGTATCAGAGCATGATTTGGATTAAACTGGAGCTGGGTTATGGTAACACGATGCACACTGACGTACTTTGACTTAGGAGGGGGCGATAAAATGTAGAAACGAATGTAGGATTTCCAAGTTTCACCGACAAGAGAAACTAACCATTGAAATCAGACCTGTAGGCATCGGTGATCATGCGACATGATCCCAATCCTTTTCCACACCGTCAATCGACGAGTTTAAACGATAATTTGGCGTATTCCATGCTCAAATAACCCGAATAGTGTGAATACGCGTGAGATATGGCCCGAAACATCATCAAACGGGCGTGGGGGCCCAAACCACATAAAACTGTGGGACCCGGGGTGGGTCCCGCACATTTCTAGCACCCCAGGAGGGGGATGCCATCACCCCTGGGGCGATACATTGCCCGAAGGTCCAGCGGACCGTGATGGCATCGCCCCTTCCGCGATGCATCGCGGTCCGGTTCACCCGGGCCTGTCGGGCCGCACCGGGCCGGTCGGACCGGCCCTTATACACACCTGTGGGGCCCACAAAATCATGTGGGGACCCCTTTTCCTCCCCATTTGCTTCTTTTTCTTCATTTCCACCCCTCTAAGCTTTCCAAACCTCTCAAAATTTCATTTTTCTCTCTCAAATCTCCCCTCTATTCTCATATCTTCTTCATTTTCTTCATTACATACCCACCTCCCACCATTCCTTTCAAACCCATCTCCTATCTCCCTCATTTCCTCCCATTTGAGCACACAAACCCTCCTTTGTGTCTCAAAAATCTCAAAGTCTACCAATCCATCGTATCCCTCCATCTTGTTTCGCTCGCATGGCTCTTTTTGAGCTTGTGGCTTCGATCTTCTCCCTCTCCACACTTCTTTCCCTCATGGGAAAGAAGAGGGCTTCCACAGATGAAGTTGGGCCTAGCCGCCCAACCCGTCCAAGGAGGAAATCGGGGGCCGAAGCAAGTACAAGCGCCGCACGAGAGAGGAGGACGAAGCGGGACCTCGATCCTCAAGTTCCGCTCGAGAGAGCCCTACAGCTAGACATCACACATGGTAGATTCTAGGGTCGTCGAGTCCTCTGCGAAGCTCACGTGGACGAGAAGCTATTTGAGCTTATTCGAAGATGGACCACCTGGTGGATGCTGGGTGGGGTCCCATATTCGAGGGCAAGGCACGTACGACTGAGAATGCGGTCCGAGCCTTCTACGCCCACATACGAGACCCATCGTTGGAGCCTCTGCAGTTCATTATTCCCGTGGGAAAGTGGGAGGCCATAATTGATGTTGGTGTGATAGCTCGGATCATGGAGATGGAGCTCGGTGAGGTTCATGCTAGCAAGAAGAACCTCAGGAGTGCGCATGAAAGAGATCGCCGCACGCGATTTCTTTGCGGCCGATAGATCCAGTAGAGTAGAGGCAATTGTCTCCCAGCGACAAAGATGACTCATGACTTCCGCCTACTCCATCACATATTCACATACAATGTGTATCCCAGGTAGAGTAATCGCGCCGAATGCACGAGTTTAATGGTGGACTTCCTATACAGAGCAGGGCAGGGAGACCGGCTATGCTTGCCTACATTCATCCTGCTACAGATAGTACAGACCGTACGCTCCATTGGGACAGATCTTTCACTCCCCTTTGGCAGACTCATATGCAGGCTTGCTCGAGAGTTCGGTTACAGCCTTGGCCCTGATGAGCTTGTGCCGGTCCACTTCATTAATGACTCTACACTCAACAACATGGGCATTAGGCCACGACCACGCCGAGCCCGTCGTGATGAATACGGTGAAGAGATAGAGGAAGAAAGCGAAGAGGAAGACGAAAGCGAAGATGAGGAAGGTGAAGAAGGAAGTAATGAGGAAGGAAGCAATGAAGAAGGAAGTGAGGAGGAAGAGGTAGAAGAGGAGGCCCAAGACTCTGATGGGGGCTCTCCTCCTGCTACACATGAGTGCCATAGTGATCGGGCTGCTTTAAAAGCCCGGTTGGCTCAGATTGAGGAGGGCCAAGTTGCCCTGCGACAGGAGGTTAGAGAGACCTGGGCCGAACTTGAAGAGAATAGGGCCTGCATGAAAAAATTTAAGAAGGTGTCTCGCACCTTGAAGGTTATCCTGTGCTGCATGCAGGACAAGGGTGCCCCTCCTCCATCACCAGATTTAGACGGCTAGTCTTATGTGTAGTCGTCTTTTAGTTTGCTTTGTTGTTAGTCTTCTTTTGTGCTAGCCTTTGTAGGCTTGGTTGGTTGTTAGTATGTTTTAGTGTTTAAAGCTTGTTTAGATTAGCTCACATGCATCTTCTGTCATAATTCATGTAAGACTATATCTCATGTGTTGTGACAAATTTTGGTAAATGAAATGCATGAAGTTCCTTTTGGTTTGGAATGTGAATGGTGTTTGGATGAGAGTATATTTTTATGATAAATATTACACGTGGTGCACCCTATGTTGTATGTAGGGAATGCCACCTAGGAACACTTAGAGCATGGCACGTCTTGCACTTGGCGAATCATTTGACAGGGCACCTCCCCTAAGCGATAGCCACACGAACCCCAGCTTGGGCCCTAACAGTGACACTATGCCGGATTCACAGCCGGCCACCGGCCCCACTAATGGGCCAACACCTTCTGCACCACCAGTTCAAAAGCAGAACCGCGCATCCACCTCGACACCACATGTACCACCGTCGCTCCTCCTTCTGATAGTTTGGAGCAAATGATATTTTTGATGCAGCAGCAGCAGCAGTTCTTGGCCACGATTGAGGGGGCCATTGCCCAGAACATGCATGCGGTCCCGCCTGCGCCAGCACCGCCTATGCAGCTTGCTGGAAACATGAATGTCAGCGGCTTATTTGAGCGATTTCAGCACTTCTGACCTCCCACTTTTGCGGGTACTCACAGACCCGAGGAGGCCAAGTATTGGCTTGACTGCATCTCTAAGATGCTGAAGCCGCTGCACTACACTGAGGCAGAGCAGGTTGAGCTGGTCACGTACATGTTCGAGAAGGAAGCCAGTCTCTGGTGGGACAACATGAAGGCCCACATAGCAGATTATGTGTCCCGTTATCTCACGTGCCAGCAGGTCAAGGCAGAGCATCACCGACCTCCTGGTTTACTTCAGCCCATGCCCATAGCTGAATGGAAATGAGATTTCATCTCTGGGTTGCTGAAGACGAGGAAGGGGCATGACTCCGTTTGGATGATTGTGGAATGATTGACAAAATCGGCTCATTTTCTCCCTATTAGAGTTTCAAACTCAGCAGACGATTTGGCCAGGCTGTACATCAAGGAGATTGTACGTCTGCATGGAGTTCCTATGGAGATCGTATCGGACCGAGACACGTGATTCACATCTATCTTCTGGAGTCGTATCCAAGAAGCAATGGGTGTGAAACTGAAGTTCAGTACCGCGTTACACCCACAAACTGACGGGCAGAAAGAACGGGTGAATCAGGTGTTAGAAGACATGTTGCGAGCTTATGTGCTTAATTTTAAGGACAGTTGGGATGACTGTCTTCCTTATACTGAGTTCGCTTATAACAACAGCTTTTAGGCGAGCATTGGCATGGCTCCCTACGAAGCATTATATGGGCTTCCGTGTAGAGCACCACATTACTGGGCAGAGGTTGACGAGAAGAGTTTGATTGACCCAGAGTCAGTGCAAGCGATCTCAGAGAAGATCGACATTATCAGGCGTCGACTCCTTGCAGCATAGAGTAGACAGAAGAGTTACGCCAATACGAGACGACGACAACTAGAGTTTGAGGTTGTGTATTCCTGAAGGTTTCCCAAATGAAGGGAGTCCTTCGATTCGGCAAGAAGGGGAAACTCACGCCACAATTTATTGGTCCGTTCCAGATTTTAGATCGAGTGGGTGTGGTAGCATACCGCCTTACTTTGCCTACACCACTCGCAGGCGTGTACAACGTATTTCAGTATCGATGCTTATTTCGAACAAGAAACAAAAGTGTTTGCTTTGGAAGATTATCTTATTCAAACATAACAGAGAAAATGTATCTAAAACAATCATCACACTTTATTAATACTGAGTTTATTTACATCCTTTTAACATCCCTTGATTCTAAGATAGATTGTTCAAAATAAAGGAAATATTATAGGTGCATTTATCATAGTTAAATATTAAATTTGGCAGCATTTCAATAGTGGTTTCAGTCATCTCCTAGGACTTAGGAGGAATATGCTCTTCTGCTGATAATGTTGCTCCTAGACTTGAACAGAAAGAACTTGAAGACTTCAACCATTTCGGCAGTATAACGGCTTTTTGTCTTCACAGACTACAGAGCAATCCGGTTGGGCGGTCCCGCGCAATGAATATCGGTTGCGCAGACCCGCGCAACTCACCAAGACTCCCTTTCCTACCTTCAATCTTCCTCCTCGCTCTGCTTCTTCTCCAAAAACTTCAATCCCCCCAAATGAAGGAGGGGAGGGGGTATTTATAGGCTTTCGCATGTGTGGTGCCTTGATTTTGGTGTCGTGGGACCCATCTTGCATCAACCTTAACCGTTCAAGAAAATCTTCTCCTGAAACCCACTGCGCAGACCTGCGCAACTGATCTTTGGTTGCGCAGTCCCGTGCAACAGACATAAGTTGTGCGGACCCGCGCAACCTACCGAACAGTTATTCATTCTTCTTGTCTTCCAATTTTCTTTCTATCTCTCAATCTTCTCTTGCTTCAATCCTTTCTTCATCACCATTTTTTATGCCTTAACAAATGCCCCCTCGATCCTTCTTTGATTGATTCTGAAATCAAACGGAGGATCGATCTTCCTCTACCTGAAGAACTTGAATGAACTGCAGCTGAAGGATTACTGGATGATCATACTCGCATGAAAGACTGGATGATCATGCTTGAACGGAAGATTTGAACAATTACGCTTGAACAGAAGACTTGAACAATTGCGTTTGATCGGAAGACTTGAACAATTGCGTTTGATCAGAAGACTTGAATAATTACGCTCGAACGAAAGACTAGAATGCCCCCAGCTAGTAGTGTCGAGCGGATGTTTCACTAGAGAGGATAAAATTCTCTTTTCATCGAAACACATCTCTGCAACAGCTATGACGACTTCGTCTTTGAGTAATTTGATCAGAGAACTATCTTTCAACACCGTTACTGTTGCAACGATTTCTTTAATCAACTCCAGCGACTCTTTCCTTCAAATCGGTGTCTAGAGAGTTGTTCTTTAATGCTGCTCCTACCACAATAACTTTTTCGATTGTTTCCTTTATTCATGATCTGCATAACCCAAGCTTTTGAATGATAGTCTTTCCTGCTAAATTAATCAGAATTAGTATCTCATTACATTATAATTCTTTGAATTTAGCTTTATGAAGCATTGATAATTTTTTAATATATATATTGAAAACTTCTCTTCTTTTTAGGCTAATTGTGATATTCGCAATATGATAATGATTTAATCATTTCATCTTTGTGCTTGTCATCATTGCTTGTCATCATGCTTCGCATTGCATCTTTTGCTTATTAAATCGTGCTCTTGGAGATATCATCTCCAACTCCAAAGGTTCAACCATTGAATCTTTTGTCAAGTCTTTTCTAGTTTGTGCTCCTTGGCATTTCTTCATAGACTTTGCCTGGGATCTTTGCTGATTCTTTGAAGGATGGATAATCTTTGCTGATTTGAACCTAATTCAAGAGAAACATATTTTTGCATCTCATTTACTTAATATTTAAAATGTTCATCAGGCAATTACATTTTTAAGCATATCTAGAGTGAAATGTATTTACTGTATTTGAATGTTACACAGTTTATAATTTGCATATTTAAGCATATATAAAGTGAAATATATATCTGTTGCATTTTAAATGTCGCACAGTTTATGCTTTTAGGCAATGGAGATAGTATACTCTTGACTGACTATACTTTGACTGAACAAGACTAAGCTAGTCTTGACTTAACTTGACTTGACTTGACTTGACACTAGACATTACTAGACTTAATTGAACTGACATTACTAAATTTAATTGAACTGACATTATTAGACTTAACTGAACTGACATTACTAAATTTAACTGAATTGACATTATTAGACTTAACTAAACAGACATTACTGGACTGACACCTACACACAGTTTAGGCTCTTGAGTAGTGGAGCAATTTTTAGACTCCTGAATAGTGGAGTCGAGTCTCACGTGATGGCCTCTGTAACTCTTAAGAGTTCACTGGATTTCTCACTGCCTAGGGAGTTCACTAACTGCGATCCATCATAGGGGCCCAATGAAGCTACCGGGGCTGTGAACTCGGTTGGAATTACGTACAGGGTTGGCCACGGTAACTCTCTAGAGTTCACAGAGCTCACAAGGCGACCTTTAGGGTACCAAATCCAGGGCCACCAGTCCATCAATGAGTAGGTTTAAACCCTTCCTCATGAGTTAGTACTGAAATCAAACCACAAATCTAGGGGGTCCTATACATGGTTGGCCTATCTAAAGCTCACACTACATACCTCAATTTCTTCGTCTGCAAGATCGAGCCCATTCATGGGAGGGCATTTTCCTCCATTCCCCGTGACGCTGCCAGGAAAACTATACAGACGGCATGGGGGTTACACATGACTGGCCATTTGAGGGCTTTTGGCCATTTTAGACTTTTGGTTATTGACTCCATCAGCTACCCGCATGGGTATGCGTACGATGGCCTTCACGGGCTTTTTAGGGTCACTGGCTTCTCACCACTGCCCGAATGGCGATCTTGATAGGCCTTATGCACGATTGGCCATTAGCTTTATTAGGCTGCCTTAAAATGTCTTAGAAGACTTTAATCAGTTGTTGTGAGAATGATAGACATTTTTGTTTGAAATTGACACATCACCATTTTTGCTGATGTCTTCGATTATACCCATCTATCTATTTATGTTATTCATAATATACCAGCTTGGTGACGGTATCAATTTTAGACAGAAGAATTTTGTGGGCTCACTTAATGATGTTGATGTTTACTTTCCTTTTGCGATATTTGCTATTTCATAGTCTTGATATGCTTGCGAACTTCTTCTTTATTCGTTCATCAGATGATACATGGCTGTGATCTATTCTTGCCCCCTTTTGATGCAGAACCATTATTCTGATGATGTTCTGGATCAAAATTAGAAGTAAATTTATGGACGATATCTCTTAAGGAAGTGAGCATAAACCAGTATACTAATTCTTTGTCCATCTTAATCCACAATTCTACATGCTCCATTGGAGTATACTTCCTTTATTATGTACGGTCTATCCCATTTAGGTTCGAACTTGCCCCCTGTTCGACGGGTAACCACAATAGGTCTTTTCAACATCAGGACCATATCCCCCTTTTTGAAAGAGCGATATTTGACTTGTTTGTTAAAGGCGGCTGCTATGCTTGCCTGATACGTTTTCAATCGTTGTTGTGCAGCCAGACGTTTCTCATCGAGCAAATCTAGCTCTTTTAACCTTATTTTTGCATTTTCGTCATCGGTTATAGAATGGTGTACTGCCACTCTCAGTGACACTACTTGTATTTCAATTGGGATCACTGCTTTTAGACCATAAATTAGTGAACATGGTGTTACTCTTGTCGGTGTCCGGTGAGTAGTTTTGTATGCCCATAATGCTTCTTGTAACCTTTCATCCCAATCACGTTTGTTACCTATCACTGTCTTCTTCAGTATTTTGACTATTGTTTTATTAAACGCATCTGCTAGTCCGTTGGCCGGTGGATAATATGGTGTTGAAAACGAATGATGAATGCTGAATTTCTAACATAATTTTTTCATGCCTTTCTTTTTGAAGGGAGTGCCATTGTCTGTAACAATTTTCTTTGGAATACCATGACGGTATACTATCGCTTGTCGACTGAAATTGACCACATCCTTCTCTTTAACATTGCGTAATGCGACTGCTTCGGTCCATTTGGAGAAATAGTCTGTCGCTGCCAAAATATATTGCTTCCCTTTAGACGAAGGCGGATTGATAGGACCAATAACATCAAGCCCCCAAGCAGAGAAGGGCCAAGAATTGACTGACTAATGTAGGTCTTCTGGAGGGACATGTATAACATCGCCGTGAATCTAACATTCGTGACATCGTTTCACATAATCTATCGCATCTTTGAACATAGTGGGCCAATAATACCCCATCCTATGTACTCGATGAAATAAATTTCTACCCGCTTGATGTACCCCACATTCTCCAGAATGTGCTTCTTGCAATACCTAACTTGCTTCTTGCTCGTCTAAGTAACGTAATAGTGTTCCGTTGTAAGATCTTCTATATAATACCTCACTGCACATGATGAATCTACTCGACCATTGCCTGATCTACTGTCTCTGTACGGGTTCTTCCGGCAGGATGTTAAATTTAAGATAATCTATAAACGGCTGACGCCAATCTTCTTTCATGATTTCTAGACACGATACAGGAAAAGTTTCAACAATTTCTTCAATAATTTCTGAGGATGGTAAAAATCTTCGTTCTTCTATAGTTACTTGAAGAGGGCTTCAATTTGGACAAGATAGAGCTGCTGCCAAGCTGGCCAAAGCATCGGCCTTTGCGTTTTCTAACCGAGGGTTATGCTTAATTTCGACATGGGAAAACTGTTCTAACAGTTGTTGTGCCTTACGACAGTATGGCAAAAGTTCTTGCTTTCTTATTTCGAATTCAGTTGTCAATTGATTTATAATCAATTTAGAATCCCCGAAGATATGTAGTGTTCTTATCTTCATTTCTTTAGCCATCTTCATTCCAATAATCAAAGCTCTATATTCAGCCTCATTATTCATACATGCAGCTCCTAATGTAAAGGAGTAAGGTAATAAGTCACCTTGGGGAGTAATGAATATTACTCCTGCCCCCGCACCTGACGCTCGAGAAGCACCATCAAAATACATTTGCCATGAACTCTGCGATTCGGCTAACATAACTTGCTCATTTGGAAAATCATCACTAATGGCTTCAGCTTCTGTCACAGGGTGTGCTGCGAGGAAATCTGCCACTGCCTGCCCTTTTATTGCTTTTGCTGGTTCGTACATAATAGTATATTCTGAAAGTAACAACATCCATTTGGCTAATCTTCCAAACAACATTGGTCTTGTCACTAAAAACTTTATCGGATCGGCCCTCGAAATCAATGTTATATGATGAGATAGACAATAATGTCTCAGCTTTTGTACTGCAAATATTAACGCCAAACACTCTTTCTCGATTGAGGAGTAATTGCATTCTGCCCCCATTAGGGTCCGACTTAAATAGTAAAGAGCGGTTTCCTTTCCAAACTCATTCACCTGTGCCAGCAAAGCTCCTAAAGAATGTTCAGTTGCAGATATATACAAAATAAGCGGTTTTCCTTTCACTGGAGCTGCCTATACTGGTGGTTGTTTCATCATTTCCTTTATCGAGTCAAACGCAATTTTAACAGGCTTGATCCCATACAAATTTTGTACCCATTTTCATCAAATGAGAAAACGGCTGACATCACCCTGCCAAATTCGAAATAAAACGGCGAATATATGCCAATTTTCCTTGCAAACTTTTTAATTATTTTAATGTCTTCGGTGACGGCATATCTTGAATAGCTCTGACTTTCCCTATATCAATCTCAATGCCCCTATGTCGGACAACAAAACTAAGAAACTTACCGGAAGACACTCCAAATGCTCATTTAGCGGGATTCATCTTCAATTGTCTCTTTCTAAGTTGCCGAAAAACCGACGCCAAATGCTCACGATGTTCCTGATGGCCTGCCGACCTAACTACCAAGTCGTCAACATAACATTCAACATATTTATGCATCATGTCTTAAAAAATATTTTGCATCGCTCTCTGATATGTTGCCCAGACATTTTTGAGTCCGAACGGCATAACCTTATAACAAAAAATTCATAGCGAAGTCCGGAATGCCGTTGCTTTTTCATCTTCAGGGACCATTCAAATCTGATTATATTCTGTATAACCGTCCATAAAGGACATGACAGTATACTGAGTTGTACTATCAATTAGTAATTCAGTTATCGGGAGCGGAAAATCATCTTTTGGACAAGCTTCGTTTAGGTCTCTAAAATCGACGCACACCCAGACTTGTCCATTTTTCTTCTTTACCGGGACAATATTTGATATCCACTTGGGATATTTAACCTCTCTAATAAATCCAACTTTTATCAGTTTATTAATTTCTTCTTCAATTAAGGGAACCAGATCCTGGTGAAATCACCTTTATGCCTGTTTAACCGGCTTTTTCTCTTTAGAAATATTTAGTCGGTGTAGTGCTACGGAAGGCTCTAAGCCAGGCATCTCTGCATATGTCCAAGCGAATACATCTTTATTTTCTCTAAGAAGTTGAACGTATTCTGCTGATTTTTGTTCTGAAAGGCTACCGCTGATGAACGTGTTTCGTGGCTCCTCTTTCGTACCCAAGTTTACCTCTTGCAAACTGTCTGTTGTCGGTTGCCCCCCGTCTTCTATTTGCTTCGGAGCCATCTCAGGATGTTCAACTATCATAGGATTTTCTTCTGCTGATCGCTCAATTGTAACCATATTTACTGATGATTTTACTCCCATGTCTTGAATTTTTTGTTGCCTCTCTTGGTCGACCCCTATAGGAGTTCCTTTACTGTGATTTAAGCCGATATATTCCTGACGATTAAAACTCATACTTTTCATGACCCACTTGCTTGTTTTCTTTACAATTATTATCTCATCTCTGTTTATCATTTGTTGGATTATGCTTTTTAATGTGTAACAATTCTTTGTTGGATGTCCCACCAATCGATGATAGCAAAAAAAATTTCGTTCCCTAATTCTTGTCACATTCTCAGGGTGTTTGGGTTCTGGCAATTTCATCGAGCCGGCCTTCAATAGTTGACCCATCATAGGGATGACATCTTCTTTGTTGAATGCAAACCCTTCATGCAAATCGAGTATCCTGGGTTTTTTATAACTTCTTACCTGATTTGACTTTTCTTTGTGCTTTGATCTTTCTCTCTTTAGATCTCCTACGTTATTACATTGTTTGTCACAATCAATAGTGTTTACTGTCATCCTACTACAAGCCTCTTAAGCTGTATCATGGTGAAACGCTGACATTATCCGATTTACCAATTCTAAAGCATAAGCTTTAGTGGCTAAATCATGAAAAGTTCTGGTGTCGGCCTTAATAAGTCCGGCTACAAATTCTGTCTTCATAGAGTTTAAACACATCTTGACTTGTTCGCTTTCTCTTGGTAGCTGCTTACATGAAGTTCCCAGTATCTTCCATCTGTCTATAAACTTTTCTACCGGTTCTCCATCTCTCTGCCGTACAGAAGCTAACTCCGTAATACTAACATCGCGCTCTAACAAGAAAAAAGTTGACATGAAAACTTCTTGCATTTGCTCCCAAGTACGTATCGACCCTGGTGCCAAATTGGAATACCATCGAAATGCTTTGTGTGTTAGTGACGATCCGAACAATCATAAACAATACTGTGGTATCGTAGAAAAATTTCTCATGCTAGTGATGAAGTACATTAAATGTTCCTCTAGAGATCCTTCCCCGTTAAACTTTTGAAAATTCGGATGCTTGAAATTAGCTAGAAAGGGGATATCTTCTACTTCTCTTGGATACGGTGTTCGATACCTGAAATGACCAGTATTTTCTCTTTCTCTTTATACTCTGACAGCTTCTTCAACAACTTGTCTCACCTCATCTTGTGTCATAGTTCTTGCTGTTGGAATGGACCCCAATGACCTTACCCCCTATTGTTGGAGGTCATCCGGCTGGTTTTCTTGTCCATTCATTGTACTCTGGAGAACCGCCATCCGAGCTACATTACATGTAAGGGTCGTCAGGGCCTCTCTGAGATTTCTACATTCTTCCATTAATGCGTTTTGGGCTTCTGCCATTTCATTAATACGATCCTCCGTAGTCGTTCTACATTCTGGATTCGTCCAAGCCATATGTACTACAGCTTCCCCATTCTTTGACGAGACGGTAGTCGAAGTAGAACAAGAATATGCTGACGTAATGGGACTTACGAAGAGGGGGGATGACGTGGTTTTCTTAGGCTTTTCTATGCTCCCGAGATCATCAATCGATTGGGGTAACATTGATACTGATGAACTTGCCTTGGGAGGCGTAGACATTGGTGATCTGACTGCCAGTGTTTTTCCTTTCTGCTCTTTCGTCCATTTGACACTTGAGGCACTCAAAATTGGGAAGTCACATGCTGTCAATAGAGGGGTTATTCGTTCAGAGTATATCACCGGAGGATCGAGTTCGGGATTCCTTCTGACTACATTACGTGTTATCGGCCCTCTAATTCTTAGCGAAGGCTGACTCATTCTAGAGCTTCTTACATTCCGTGCTCTCATCCTATGAGATGTTACAATGATCCAGCCTTCATCGTCTCTTAATAGTTGAGGCGAAATAGATACAACCCCAGTTGTTGCCCGAGTTATACTATTTCTATTTGTAGGAATTTGAGTCATGTGCTTCAGGATTCGATCTGACTTGTATTCTATCACAAACCCAGTTGGAGTGAATCGGAAGTTCACCTTTCTTGCGGAAGTTGCCATGAGTAGTAGGTTATAATCGGATGTAGAAACCTTCAATCACAAAACATGATTGTAGTTACTAATAGTAGAATTAAATAATCTATCTTAAAGATGAAGGGGAGGATGTTCCCACTGAGAGTCGTCATTTTGGCGTTTGAAAGACGTCAAACAATGATGAAAGTTTCATAACGATTTCACTGCTAATGTTAAATAAGATAAAGTCCCCAACAGAGTCGCCATTTTGTTTCGAACAAGAAACAAAAGTGTTTGATTTGGGAGATTATCTTATTCAAACATAACAGAGAAAAGGTATCTAAAACAATCATCAAACTTTATTAATACTGAGTTTATTTACATCCTTTTAACATCCTTTGATTCTAAGATAGATTGTTCAGAATAAAGGAAATATTATAAGTGCAATTGTCATAGTTAAATATTAAATTCGGCAGCATTTCGACAGTGGTTTCAGTCATCTCCTAGGACTTAGGAGGAATATGCTCTTCTGCTAATAATGTTGCTCCTAGACTTGAACAGAAAGAACTTGAAGACTTCAACCATTTCGACAGCATAACGGCTCTTTGTCTTCACAGACTACAGGGCAATCCGGTTGCGCGGTCCCGCGCAACGAATATCGATTGCGCGGACCCACGCAACTCATCGGGACTCCCTCTCCTACCTTTAATCTTCCTCCTCGCTCTGCTTCTTCTCCAAAAACTTCAATCCCCCCAAATAGGGGAGGGGAGGGGTATTTATAGGCTTTTGCACGTGTGGTGCCTCAATTTTGGTGTCGTGGGACCCATCTTGCATCAACCTTAACCGTTCAAGGAAATCTTCTCCTGAAATCCATTGCGCAGACCTGCGCAACTGATCTTTTGTTGTGCGGTCCCGCGCAACGGACATAGGTTGCACGGACCCGCGTAACCTACCGAACAGTTATTCATTCTTCTTGTCTTCCAATTTACTTTCTATCTCTCAATCTTCTCTTGCTTCAATCCTTTCTTCATAACCATTTTGTATGCCTCAACAATGCTGAAGAAATACGTTCCTAATCCTTCCCACATTATCAGATGGGAGCATGTACAGTTGAGTGAAGATACTAAGTATGTACTGCGACCGACGCGTATTCTGGACAGGAAGGAACAAGTGTTGCGCAGTAAGATTATCCTGCTTGTGAAAGTATTGTGGACGCATCACACTGAGGAAGAGGCTACTAGGGAAACAGAAGCCGAGGTCCGTAAGAACTATCCTCAGATTCTCGAGGAATATGAAAAGGTACTAATTTCGAGGACAAAATTTTTCTTTAAGGGGGTAGATTGTAACGTTTCGGAAAAATCCGTACACAGACCCCAGTACCACCTCAGGCAGAAATCACCAAGGACCGAATCCTTTAGAAATTAGACAAAAATTAATTAAGTACTGAATTAAATTAATCGGTGGGTTAGCTTGAACCACTTTCTATACGAACCACAAGACCCAAAACCAGTAGAATCACTAACTCTACATTACCTAAAAACCTAAGATCAATCTCAAAACCCAATTACTCTCGGGAGCACATTGAATCTCCGTATCGGACCTGGACCGCATGTCGAAAGTCTGATAACCGCAAAACTATATGGTTATGACCACCTTACTGGGCTTGACAACCATCGCGGGAATCGAGTCCAAATAGTATCCAGAAATATACAACTAGGGCCTTGAGTAAAGTGTGTGAGAAACGTGAATATCTTTAGAAAATGAACTCAGATTTAAGTGAATTGGGCCGTTCACTTGTTGGCCAAATTTAAGGTTTCAGACCGTCAGAGACCCAACTACACCCTTGGATCAGGAAAATTTTCCTACACAGGTCAGTGTACTTGTGGCCCTGATCGAGTGACGATGACCGTTGAACTGAAACTGGTCCTCCACGGTCGATCCTCTAAACCGATCGGACTGAAATCTTAACCTGACATAGATCCATTGTCAAGAAACTTTTCCCAGACCATATGCAGGAAATGGACCTCCAGATGAGCTCCGTTGGCCCGAAACAGAGATCTTTTGGCTGTATCCTAAGTATACCATGGCCCTAGGGCCATTGACATCACTTCTGGGCCTATATAATGCCCTAAACCCACCCCTCTCTCATTCCATACGAATTTCCCAAACCCTAGGAGAGAGAAGAGAGAAAAGAGAAAGAGAAAGTGAGGAGAAGTGAGAGAGAGTTGTGGTTTATTGTTAGGATTCATTCCCGCTGCTCCACGTGCTAAATCACCTCTCCCGTTTCGCTACACCGACGAATCCGAATCCATTTTTGGGTAAGGAATCCTAACCCTAATCTATTTTAGGTATCCAAATAGGTAGGTCGGTGAAATAGCTAACCTATTTCATGCTATAGGTCGTTGTTGTGCCGTAAACAAAGGTGTAGTGTACGAACCGAGTTCGTAATCGGTTTACCGATGAATGGTGCAGACTATAAACATTTTGGTTATGGTTTTCAAGGCTTTCAATGTCAGTTAATGATTTATGACTGACTTGATTGCCGTCACATGTACTTAGATGCGATGTTTTCCTCGTATTACACATATATATGAACTATGTTGAATATAATGCATTCCATGTGTTTGTTGAAATGTTTGAATGAATATGGAATTATGATTTGTGCTTGCCATGATTATTAACTGAGAATACATGATTGTTGTATGTTTGACAACTCCTTTGTGAAAGGATCTGCCATAATATATGTTATAACTAATTTATTATATGTATGTTGAGATGTGTAGTCTAAGTGTTTGACAAAATGTCTGAATGAGCGATTGTTTGATGAAATGCATTTATTGAAGGTGTTGAGATTAGATTCTCAATCACCTTAGCTATATGAATAGATTCCTTCATGTAGTTTAAATGCGGCTAAGTGATTCATGTATGAAATGCATATGTATGATGACATGTGCACTATGTGTTTGTTAAAATGCTTAAATGAGATTTATATTTGAATTGGCTGTTAAATGCAATCTTGACTATCACTCATGAATGCCTGTTGTATTTGAGTATGATTGGGACTAATACGTAGTCCAGGCAATCGGTGACGGTTTACGATCAGTGGCCTAACTAGTTTTACCACTACGGATACGTTCGTTGAATTCGAGTCATACGATGATTATTAACAGTGGCTAGGCCACAAGGGGTGTGTATGTATTCCATGTCGATTAATTCAAAGTGCGATCGTACCAGTCGAGCTTGTCAAGTAATCCGATTGGCCTAATGTATGTTCACCATGTATGGACGCTACTGCTTGAATCTAAGGTACCACTTACCAATGAAAGGCCTGTTTAACCTTGGTACCATGATCCGCTAAGACTCATGAGCCGGGCATGGTGGTATGGGACACCGTGGTCGAGCTGTCGTCCTACGCTGGGGTGACGAGCCTCCCCGTAGTGTCCATTGAGCAACCCAAACTCGTGAGCTGAATACGGTGGTATGGGACACTGTATTCGAGCTGTCAACCTATGCTAAGGTGACGAGCCTTCCCTAGTGACCTTGAGTATAAAATAGGCCTACGATCAGGTGATGAGCCTTTCGTAGTGACCTTGAGTGTGAATTAAGCATACGCTGAGGTGACGAGCCTCCCGTAGCAACCTATAGTGTAAACTCGCGAACTTGCATATCGTATTTAATTAACAAGGATTGATGACCCTAAATGGATCATTGTTTGAGTCAATGATATAAAGGGAGGTACCTTAGCTTCCCAAACCTGTTGTAAGAATAGATCTAATTAAGGACTTAGCTAATACGACCATGCACCGCATTGCATGTGCCTTTGGCGTGGGTGTTGAGCACAATGGGAGTTTAGCATGCACGATCGTGAGATGATGTCGCAGAGGGAGTGCAGCCAAGGGCATGCATCATTAATACATACTGTTCTTGCATTAACAAGAGTACTTAGGACATGATTGTTGTACTGCTTTGTCATTACTGCTTGACTGAATTGATAACATGTTAACCTTTGCCTTATAGCTCCACTGAGTTGATCACTCACTCCCACTCTAGGACGATGTTTTAAAACACCAACGAGACCCTATTTTAGTTTCATGTGATGGCGAGGCTTACGAGATGGAGTCTGTCTTCTACGATGACGAAGAGGAGTTCTCCTACATGCAACTATTTGGTGGGTCTATGTATACCTAGAGTTGCGTATCGGGGCTACAGGGATATGGATAGATGACATTACACTTTATCATTTTGTATATTTTGGAATTATACATGTAATTATTTAACTTGGTGACATGTTCATACTCTGGGGACTTGCGACCACTTATACACTTTATATATATCTATCAGTCTTTCGCTTACTTAATTTAATCGTCTCTAGAGTATGATATCTTGATTTAGTGTAATCCTATTCATGTTTAATGCACTAACACAGACAACATTTAATCATCACTATCTATGTTGCATAAGTGATGCGATGAATCTCGGGAGTTGGGCCTTTGCTCCTCGAAATTCGGGGCGTTACAGTAGTCAACAAGGGATGCCCGGTCAATCCACACATAAATTTTGATGGGTACCCCATCCTATAAATGATCAGTTGAATACCATCAGAAGAGCCCATCAAGGTCCTCGACTCTGCGACTAATGTGCTCAAGAGACTACATCTCGGTCGGAAGATTCTCTTAAGCAAGGATGGGAGCAGCATTATGCAACTATCTTGCCAAATAATGGCCCTGATCGACGACAACCACAGCACCCAACCTCCAACAGCCATTGACGATGGGGTCCACCTTTGTCGAGGATGGTCAAACCCCCTACTGTATGTGAAGGCGTATGAAAATGAGTTACTCACCCAAAGTTTCTGTTGAGACTCCAATATTGTATATTTAACACTTTAATTACATTAGTTTTACTGGCATTTAAGTGTTGATTTGATTTAATTATATACATTTTTGTCACGCGAGGTGATTCGGAAGTCTGAGATGAATATGCACTTAAAATGATAGATTTAGAGCTCAAAAGAAGATAATGAAGAATTGATGATTTAGAAGTCATTATTGAACAATTCACATGCCAAAGATCAAAAGAAACTAAGTGAAGAATGAAGGAATTGAAGATTTGAAGTAAAGAAACCAAGGAAAAGGAATCTTGAAAATTCAAGGCAAAAAAATTCATATTTGAAATTCCATGGCGAGAAAAGCTTAGTACTGAAAAATTACAGAAACAGACTTTGATGACATCGAGGACAGTTTCGATGCCATCAAAGCTAACTTTGATACCATCGAAGCCACTTCAATCCCATCACAAAAATCAAGGAAAACTTAATTTTCTTGCTGGACATATTCATGCATCATTCGATGTCATTGAAGGATTGTTTGATGTCATCGAAGGTTCCATCAAAGTCGCGATAACTGCGTAAATTCAAAGACGGTTTGAAAACTTTTTTGAGGCGGTGCGAAAGATTGAGTTCTAAAACTATTTAAAGAAGTCCTTAGGCTATTCCAAATCATCTTCAAGGGTTTGGAAAGGGAGAGAAGGCCTAGGTGGAGCACCTCACTTCACCTGTCAACTTGTCGTCGAGCTCGTGTCTTATGAATACTCTAATCAGAGTGAGAAGATGGAATCTAGAACACTGGGGGCAATGTTTGAGTAATGAAATTGTGTTGGGGATGTTGCCACCAGTAACATTTCATTGCAATATGGTCTTTACGTTGTTGTCCAGCTTTTAGGCTAGACCCACTTAACTGAACAGTATGGCTGGTGATGTGGAAAAATATACTCCTCCGGTGATCATACAACACCCCTCTTTCCCATTTGAAGAAAGATTGGAAAATGAATCTAATGGTGACGAGGCACGACATGTCAACACGGTTACCGTAGCGACTGGGGATGTATCCGAAAGGGTTATTATTGACAAGCCTACCCATGACATGACACAACACCTCGAGCCATTGTATATATCGACCCATCTAGACGGATGCCCTGTTACCAGGATTTTGGTTGATAATGGGGCTGTAGTAAACCTGTTGCCATGGAAATGATGGCCAAGTTAGGAAAAACCACGACCAGTTTGATTTCGTTAGAAGTGACTATTAGCAATTTTACCGGCCATGTCATAAACACACATGGTGTTTTGCCGGTCGATCTGACCATAGGCACCAAAACAGTCTTGGCACCACTTTTTGTTGTGGACACCTCGTCAAGCTATAATGCACTATTAGGGAGAGATTGCATCTATTTATTTGCATGCATCCCATCCTCTCTACAATAGTTTGTAATCTTTTGGAACCAAAATAAAGTCGAGCTAGTCCTGGCCGACAATAAGCCCTTCTTAGCCACTTCGAATGCTAATGAGGCTTACTACTATGGCAAGGAAGTGGGGCCTATTAGATTCATTAGGAGAAATAAACTCGGCCGCCCTACTGGAATTACAGCAAAAAAGAACCCGGATAGATTGTGCAGGCCATCCCGAAGATTACCTGAGCCAATGACACTCGGCCGAGGGACATTGTCCCATGTTGGCTGGTTCCACATTGCACTCTTGAAGAGATCTCATGATCAGAATGCTAGAGAAGAAAGTGAATCAGGCTGACCTCACATCCAGAATAAGAAGACTTGAAGAAAGCCTGAAGGAAATGGAGGATGGTTGTTTTGTGAATTTGGCTGAGATGGAGGAAGTAGCCAAGGAAGATGGCGTCGGATTTGAAGAAGCATAAAAAAATATGAAGGATTCTCGACCTCAAGTTTAGGATCCACGGGTTGAGATCAATTTGGGAATAGAGATCGACCCAAAACCAACATTTATCATCAAATTGTTAAAGCCACCTGAAAGAGAGCAATTGGTGGATTTGCTTACTAAATATGTTGATTGTTTCACATGGGATTATCATGAAATGCCAGGGCTCGATCGGTCCCTAGTTAAGCACAGATTGCCTACTAAAGAAGGTTATCGGCCATATAAATAGCTGCCTAGGCGAATGATGTCGAAGTCGCCCTCAAAATCAAAGAAGAAATATAACAACTTCTTAGAGTCAAGTTTATTCGACCGATTACGTATGTCGAATGGATGTTGAATGTCATCCTGGTAATGAAAAAGAATAGACCGGAGTGCAACATTTTCGGCTGAGGAAGTGTCGGCGATGGCCGATAAATACGTCATAAAAATTTTACACTCGACCCCGTATTATGGCCAAGCAAATGGCCAGGCCGATGCCAGCAACAAAGTGATTAAGAATATCCTAAGGAAGATGATTGAAGAAAATTCTCGAGAATGACATACCAAGTTGTCTGAGGCTGTTTGGGCCTACAGAACTTCACCCAGTACTAGTACTGGGGTGAGCCCCTTCGCGTTAACATATGGACATGATGCAGTTGTGCCTCTGGAGGTCACTATACCATCACTTCGGACCGCCTATCAGGCCAAGTTGACCCATCCAGAGTTCACAGAGGCAATGCTAGCCGAGTTCAAGGGTTTAGACAAGGTCCGAATGAGAGCCTTAGACTTGATCGGATCCCATAAAGCGACCGTAGCACATGCAAACAACAAGAAAGTGAAAAGAAAGTCCTTTGGGGTGGGTGATACGGTTTGAAAAATAGTATTACCAATCAGTCAGAAGGACTAGTCCCTTGGTAAAAAGTAGTCACCCATATGGGAAGGGTCGTATATCATCCTGCAAGTCCTCAAAGGAGGAGCCTATGTGCTGAGGGATATGAATGGAAAGGTTGCAGAGACCCCCATAAACGGCCGATTCCTGAAACCTCATTTTCCTTCACTGTGGGAAGTGGTCAAAGGATAGATGGAGGGGAGTTAGCAAGGAAGGGACGAGTAATTCATTCAATAAAAGTCGAGGAATAAGGGCTAGTTGATTATAAGATATATATATATATATATATAAGAGAAGAGAAAAGATTTGGCAAGTCCAGCGATCGAACTACAGATGGGCCTACTTGAGCTCTTCGAATCTCTTGGCGACCGATACCTTTACCTTCACTGTCATCCTTCGCCCCTCTCTCCATGAGGGTTGTTGGGTCATGAGATGGTCGGAGAGGCGAGCGATTGACTATAGGCGTCAATCGAGGTCCGCGCACTCTAAATCGGTTGATTTCTTTTCGGCCCTATTGGACTCCACGCGTCCCTGATAAAGCGTTATCTAGGACTCGATAAAGGCGACCATCTCTTTATTTTCAAGCCGATCACGGTATGGACAGAGTCGTTGGGCCTCGTGGAGGTCAGTGAAGAGGTTGCTAAGTACAACCTCCATCGATTATAACATCTCCTTATTAAGGTGATGTTCACAAGTCCAATGTAGTCGATTTTTCCAAGCTGCTTCATAGCGGGCCGAGAGAGTTTAAGATTCTGTACGAAGGGCCAATATCTGCATCAATGGAACAACGCAGCATTCGATCTCTCGGTCGGCCTTAGAGTAGGCCTCTCCAAGCTGCTGAAGTTCCGAAAAGATCTTAAGGACCTCCTGTGGAGGTTTGTCATTCTCGAACAATCCAGGAACGAGGAAGGGATAAGGATCATGCAGAAAAGAGGAATGAGAGAAAGATTCAAGTCCCTCTGTAAAGATTTTCTCGATAATTTGAATGGACAGAGAGAAGGGTGAAAGAGAATTAATGACATCTGAGACAGCGTTGACAATGTTTCTCGTTCGAAATACACTTGTTGTAATGTGTTTTAAATCCTAAGGGGTATTTTCATAGATGTAAGGTTCAGTAATTAATGCACACCTTAGATAAAGTGTATTCCCGCTCTTTCAGCTCTTCTACTAACCTAGCTCGATAAGACTGCAGCATCCTCAGCATGGTATGATTGAACTGATGCGTTTGAATGCACTGCAATCGACTGTACCAAGCTAGTTCATGCATCCTGCTCATCGTTGCAGATTCCTCCTTGGCCGAGGCTTGCTACCGAAGGTATTCTGAGTTTTTTGCTTAGCAAAAGTCAGTTCATGAAAGCTGTCTCCCATGATGTACAAATGCTTCAGCATTTAAACAAGCTTCCTGAGCGTGGTTTCCGATTCGGCTCTAGATGATGCATGTATTGTAAAACCATTGACATCAAACAGTAATGAGGAATGAAAATATTCTCTCAACCTCATTCAAAAATCTCTTTTATATAATGTTCAGTGCCTACAATGAGGGAAGAAGGATTGGAAGCCATGGATGTAGAGCGGGGATGTAAAAAGAAGATTATGTGAATTCAAGCGAACACCATATGTTGTTTAAATAGGCAATCCAGGCACCCCACGACCTATAGTGATCGTGGCGACAAAATCGTTGCATATTCCGAACAATCAGGGGCACGAGACAATTAAGGGCTACAAGTTCGGCATCAACTCACGTTTTGCCGAAGTTCTAGGGACAAGTCAACAGTTAGTTGCAAACGTGAGAAATGGAAATTAAAGGCATGGCAAGGTATGAATGGCTCAGCGGCCATTTATATTAATGAAGCTATTACAAATTAAAGAGGCAAAAACGCTGCAACGATTCATCAATCGCCTTCAATTGGCCTTTCGCGACTTGTAAGGTAGCGTCATTTTTAGCCATCGATCGAGATATTTGGCCAATGATTATTGTTCAGGAACGCACGACAACTACCAATTAGGAGACCCTCCTCTTGCGCTGAAGATGTTCAACATGCTTTCCTGCGAACTCCTGCTTCAGCGTGATCAGCTTAGCCTCCAGAGCTGTGAACCTAACTTTAAAGTTCTCTAGTTCGACCTGAGAAGTCTTCAGTTTAGCATTCCCAGTCACGAAGTCCTTGGCGATGGTGTGGGCAAAGGCTCTCTCGGACTCGACCGTAGTTTGCTCGGCTTTGAGTTAGTCGACAACGACACCAGCGTGATAGTGTCTTGAGCAGCCCCGAAAGCTCTTGAAGGTCGGGTACCTTATCTACCAAGGTAAGGTCTAACCATGAGTGGACACGGTATGACTCAACCAATTGGTCGAGTTTGTCGACCGACGCGACATCAAGGAATTCCACTAGGCCCATCTGTAAGAGATCATGGAACTCGGCCTTGACATCCTACAAATTACCTGAAGGTGAAGGAGACTCGACCACAACTATGTCTCCAGCAAAGGCCTTCTTGAACGAAGACATGATGTTATCGAAGGGAGGGAGATCTTCACTATTAGACATGGAAGCATCATCCGTGGATGTGGGTTCTAGGGAAGACGACGGATGAGAGTGGGGCTCAACAGTCTCAACCTTAATCACCTCTACAATCTCGACCGTCATGGTTTTCTTGATCTCGACCACTATTGCTTTGGTTGTCATGACCTCAACCTCTTCTGAGATTGTAACGTCTCAAAAAAATCTATACAAAGACCTGAGTACCACCTCAGGCAGAAATCACTCAGGACCAGATCCTTTAGAAATTAGACGAAAATTAATTAAGAGTTAAACAGAATTAATTAGTAGATTAGCATGAACTACTTTTTATACAAACTGCAAGACCTAAAACCAGTAGAATCGCTAACGCTATATTACCTTAAAACCTAGGATCAATCTCAAAACCTAGTTGCTCTCAGGAGCACCTTGAAACTCCGTATCGGACCTGGAATGCGCGTCGAAAGTACGATTACCGTGAAACTATATGGTTATGACCGCCTTACTGGGCTTGACAACCATCTCGAAAATCAAATCCAAATAGTATCCCAAAACGCACAACTTGAGTCCGGAGCGAAGTGTGTGAGAAACGCGAATATCTTAAGAAAATGAACTCAGATTTAAGTGAATTGGGTCGTTCGCTTGCAGGCCAAATTTAAGGTTTCAGACCATCAGAATCTGACCCAAATACACCCTCGGATCAAGGAAATTTTCCTACACAGGTCAGTGTACTTGTGGCCCTGATCGAGTGACGATAACCGTTGAACTGAAACTGGTCATCTGCGGTCGATCCGTAAATTCGACCATACTGAAAACTTGACCTAACATAGATCCATTGTCAGGGGACTTTCTTTGGACCGTATGCAGAAAAAGGGCCTCCTGATGTGCTCCGTTGGCCTGAAACAGCCGACTTTTGGCTATAACCTAAGTATACCATGGCCCTGGGGCCATTGGGATCAGCGAGGCTTATATAAGACCCTTTACCCACCCCTCTCTCATTCCATACGAATTTCAAACCCTAAGAGAGAGAAGAGAGGAAAAAGAGAAGGAAAGAGTGAGGAGAAGAGAGAGAGAGAGAGAGAGAGAGAGAGAGATTGTTGTAGGGATTCATCCCTGCCACTCCACATGCTAAATCACCTCATCCGTGTCGCTATACCGGCGATTTCGATTCCATTTTTGGATAAGTCCTAACCCTAAATTGTTTTAGTGATCCAAATAATAAAAGGTGAATTACCTAACCTATTTCAGTGACTAGGTAGTCGTTGTGTCGTAGACGAAGACTTAGCGTACAAACTGAGTTCGATACGAGTATACCGGCGAAAGGTGCGGACTATAAACGTTTAGGTTATGGTTTTCAAGGCTTTCAATGTTAGTTAATGATTTATGACTGACTTGATTGCTATCACATGTTCTTAAATACGATGTCTTCCGTATATTACATATACATATAAACTATGTTGATTGTTAATGCATTTTATGTGTTTGTTGAAATGTTTGAATGAATATGGAATTATGATTTGTACTTGTTATGATTGATGTTTGAGAATACATGATTGTTGTATGTGTGGCAACTCCCTTGTGAAAGGATTTGCTATAATATGTGTTTTAACTAATTTATTACATGTATGTGACATGTGTAGTCTAAGTGTTTAATAAAATGCCTGAATGAGAAAATGCTGGTTGAAATGGATTTAATGAGGGCATTGAGATAGGATTCTCAATTCCCTTATCTATAGTTATAGTTTCCTTTATGTAACCTATCTTACTACTATGCGATTTATGGATGAAATATCGATGTATGTTAACATGTACATTATGTGTTTATTAAAATTCTCAAATGAGATTTATATTTGAATTGGTTGTCACATGTTGTCTTTGACTATCACATGTGAATGTTATTGTTTTAGAGTGCGATTGGGACTACGATATAGTCCAGGCAATCGGTAATGGTTTACGATCGATGGCCGAACTATTTTAGCCATGACGGATACGTTCGATGAATTCGAATCGTACGGTAGTTATCGACAGTGGTTAGGCAACGAGGAGTGCGTATGCGCTCCATGTTGATTAATTAAACGTACGTTCATACCAGTCAAGCTTGTCAAGCAACCCGATTAGCCAAATGTATGTTCACCATCTATGGACGCTACTGCTTGAATCTAAGGTACCAAACTTACCAGTGAAAAAGCCCGTTTAACCTTGGTACCTCGATCCGCTAAGACTCATGAGCCGGGTATGATGGTATGGGACACCGTGGTCGAGCTGTCGGCCTACGCTGGGGTGACGAGCCTCCCTGTAGTGACCAGTGAGCAACCAAACTCGTGAGCCGAATACGGTGGTATGGGACACTGTATTCAAGCTGTCGGCCTACACTAAGGTGACGAGTCTTTCCCATAGTGACCTTGAGTATAAACGAAGGCCTACGCTGAGGTGACGAGTCTCTTCGTAGTGACCTGAACTTGCCTGTCCACTACTTTTAAATCAGGGGTGACGTTGCCTTATAACTTGTCTATCGTATGTGATTAACTAGGATTGACGACCCTAGATGGATCAACGTTTGGGTCAATGATATAAAGGGAGGTACCTTAGCTTCCCAAACCTGCTGTATGAATGAGTTTAATTAAGGACTTGGCTAATCACGCACATGCACCGCATTTGCATGTGCCTTTGGTGTTGGAGTTGAGCATAGAGGAAAGGGGTGAATGTCGCGATCGTGAGATGATGTCACAGAGGGAGTTTAGGTGAGGGCATGCATCATTAACTCATATCATCCTTGCATTAACCAGAGTATCTAGGAATACTTGTTGTATTGCTTTATCATTACTGCTTGACTGAATTGATAACATGTTAACCGTTGCCTTATAGTACCACTGAGTTGATCACTCACTCCTACTCTGGGACGGTGTTTTAAAATACCAACTAGACTCTGTTGTAGCTACAGGTGATGTCGAGGCTTACGTGATGGAGCCTGACTTCTATGATGACGAGGAGGAGTTCTCCTACATGCAGTTATCAGGCGGGTCTATGTAGGCCATGTTCTGATCGACGGGGATTACTGGGATGCTGACTAGATGTCATTACACTTGTTATTTTGTATTTTGAAACACACCTGTATATTCATTTTGTCCAGTTTGAGAGTATACATGTATATAGTTAACCTGGTAACATTTTCACACTCTAGAGGTCTACAACAACTTATATGTTTTATATACTTATCACAGTCTTCTGCATGCGTAATCTAATTGTCTCTAGAGTATGATATGTTATTTTGGTATAATCTCATTCATATTTAATGCACTAACACGGATAACATTTAATCATCATTATCTATGTTGCATAAGTGATGCGTTGGAACTCAGGAGTTGGGCCTGTCGAGCCGTGCCGGGTCGGGCAGGCCGGCATTTGTACATGGCTGTGGGGCCTATGGAATCATGTGGAACCCCTTTTATTCACCCCATTTGCTTATTTTTCCTCCCTTACACCACTCCAAGCTTTTTAAATCTCTCAAATTTTCATTTTTCTCTCTCAATTCACCCCTTTAATCTCATCTTCTTCCTTCTTCTTATACCACCTCCACCACTCTCTCAAATCCATCTTCTACACCCACTTATCTCCCTTAATCCCTCTCATTTGAGTACACAAATATTTCTTTGTGTCTCAAAAACCTCAATGTTCAACAACTCCTTTTATCCCTCTATCTTGTTTTGCTCAAATGGCTCTTTTCGAGCTTGTGACAGCAATTTTTTTCCATTTCCACACTTCTTTCTCTCATGGGGAAGAAGAAGGCTTCCACGGATGAAGTCGGGCCTAACCGCCCTACCCGTTCGAGGGGGCAGAGAGGCACCGGGGCTAGCACGAGCGTCGATCGGGAGATAAGGACGAAGCGGGATCTCGATCCCCAGGCTCCCCTCGAAAGAGCTCTACTGGCGGATTTGTCACATGGAAGATTTCAGGGCCATAGGGTCCTCTTTGAAGCACACGTGGACGAAAAACTGTTTGGGCTTTATCCGGCAATGGATCGCCTGTTGGACGCCAGATGGGGTCCCATATTTAAAGGCAAGACCCGTGTGAATGAGAGGACTGTCTAAGCCTTCTACACCCATATACGAGAGCCATCGCTAGACCCTTTACGGTTCAAAATTACCGTGGGAAGGCGGGATGCCACAGTTGATGTTGGTTTGATAGCCCGAGTCATGGAGATGCCACGTGGAGAGGTTCATGCTAGTGAGAAGAGCATCAGGAGTGCGCGTGAGAAAGATCGCCGCACGCGATTCCTTTGTGGCTGACTGGTCCACTGGAATCCAGGCAATTGCCTCCTGGCGTCCAGAATGACTCCTGACTTCCGCCTGCTCCACCACATCTTCACCCACAATGTGTATCCCAGATGGAGCAATCACAGTGAGTGCACGCGTTTGATGGTAGACTTTTCGTACCGAGATGGGCAGGGAGACAACCTTGCCTGCCTACATATGTACTACTACAGATAGTTCAGACCACACGCTCTCTTAGGACAACCATCTCACTCCCATTTGGTCGACTCATATGTAAGCTTGCTCGTGAATTCGGCTACAGACTTAGTGCAGAAATGCCTTCGCCGATCCATTTCATCAACGACACCACTCTCAACAACATGAATATGCTGCCACGACAACATCAAGCCTGACTTGATGAGAGTGAAGGTGAAACGGAAAGTGAAGAGGAAGAGAGTGATGAAGAAGGCAAAGATGAGATAGAGGAAGAAGGTGAAGAAGAGCAAGAGCAGGAAGAGGACGCCCAAGACACAAATGAGGGCTCTCCTCCTACTACACAGGAGCGTGACAGTGATTGGGCTGCTATAGAAGCCCGCTTGGCTCAAATCGAGGAGGGTCAGGTTGCCTTGCGACAGGAGGTTAAAGAGACCCGAGCCAAGCTTGAAGAGAATCAGGCCTTCATGAAATGAAAATTTAGCAAGGTGTCTCGCACCTTGAAGGCTATCCTGTGCTGCATGCAGGATAAGGGTGCACCGCCACCATCGCCAGATTCAGACGACTAGTCATACATATGGTCGCCTTTTAGTTTGCTTGGTTACTTGTTTCCTGTTTCTATGTATAGCCTTGATAGGCTTAGTACTTTGATAGAGTGGTTAGTATGTTTAGTGTTTGAAACCTTGGTTAGAGAAGTTCACATGAGTTTCCTATCATGATTCGTGTAAAGTTATATCTCATGTGTTGTGATAAATTTTGTTAAATGGAATGCATGCAGCTTATTTTGTGTTGGAATGTGTAGAATGCTTGAAGAGTTGAGTGTTGTATGCTAAATCTCACACGGGTTGCATCCTATGTTGTATATAGGGAATGTCACCTAAGACCACACGGAGTACGGCACGTCTTACACTTGGCGACTCGATTGATGGGGCACCTCCCCTAAGTAATAGCCACACGGACCCCAGCTTGGGCCCGAATCAAGAGACTATGCCGGATTCACAGCCAGCCACTGGCTCCACCAATGGGCTGGCACCTGTTGCACCACCGATTCCTAAGTAGAACCGTGCGTCCACCTTGACGCCTTACATGCCTCAGGCGGCTCCTCCTCCTGATAAGTTGGAGTAAATGATGCTCCTGATGCAGCAGCAGTAACAGTTTTTGGCCACCATCGAACAGGTAGAGCTGGTCACGTACATGTTCAAGAAGGAAGCCAGTGTCTGGTGGGACAACATCCTTTGGACCGTGGCTGTTGGCTATGTACGGATGTGGGAAGTTTTTGAGACACGCTTCCACGAGAAGTACTTCCCTCTCACCTACCGTAATAAGGAAGGAGAGTTCCTTCACCTCCGACAGGGAGGGATGACCGTTGTGGAGTACGAGAACAAGTTTACGGAGCTTGCCAGATATACTCCCTTGATATTAGCAGACCAACCGATGTGAATGCGATGATTTTTTAAGGGTCTGCGACCCAAGATACGCTCGAAGATGTGTTGCACTATCATTAACGACTATGTTGAGCTAGTGAGCATGTCCCTACGATCTGAGCAGGACAGGGATAGATTATCCCATACGCGCGTACCTGTGGTTCCTAGGCCTCCACCAGATTTACCGATCAGGCCGTTCCTCGGTAAGAGGCCCCGTACAGACTCGCCTCCCAGATTTACAGCTCCACCAGCCCCGGCGAGGCGATCAGACTTGTGGTGCACTTACTGCAAGAGATCAGGCCACTCGGATACGTATTGTTTCATTAAGATGAGGGACAACGGCTTCTCGCTGCCTCAGAGGATGAACCGCCAGCTTCCTCAAGCTATTGCAGCCTCACCTCTATGGTCAACACCAGCACATCCATCTTTTCGGTTGCCTGCACCTTATTTTAGGCCATCTCAATGGCCTATGACACCACAGTCGAACCGTTCTCAACAGGCTCGAGTGCACTCACTTGCAGCTGAGGCATCCGAGACAGCAGTTATAGCACCACTGGCCTTTGAGGTCACAACGCATATCCAAGGTACACCAGTCTTCTTATTGGTGGACACCGGGCCCACTATCTCTATATTATCATGCGCAATAGTCAAGCGACAGGAGTTGGAAACTAGTCCTATGGTTGGGTTGTGACTCCTTACCGCCACAGGGACATTCTCGGATACTACCAAGATGTGTAAGGATTCTTCGATAGACTTAGGGAGCAGAACAATACCCGTCGACCTGATTATTGCCCTGCTATGTCATTACGATGTGATCCTCATTATGGATTGGCTCACCGAGATGAGGGCAGAGATTGATTGTGATGCTAGGGTGGTGATAACTCATGGACCTGAGGGCACGACCTTTACATTCCCAATGCAAGTCAGTTAGTACTACCGCATTAGTTGTTATGCTACCCTGCTAGAGAATGTTGATAGTCCGACCCTTGGGAGCACGCCTGTAGTTCGGGATTTCACGGATGTGTTCAGGACAATACCTAGGTTACCTCCTTAGTGCGAGATCGATTTTACCATTGATCTAGTGCCTGGTGCGACACCCATTTCACTACCGACTTATCGCATGCCTCCATATGAGATGGAGGAGTTGATGAGACATATTGATGATCTGTTGGAAGCAGGCTTAATACGACCAAGTGTATCTCCTTGAGGAGCACCTGTGTTGTTTGTGAAGAAGAAGGATGGGTCACTGCAATTGTGTATTGATTATTGCAGGTTGAAACAAGTGACGGTGAAGAACAAGTATCCTTTGCCCAGGATAGATGATCTGTTTGATCAATTAAAAGGGGCACAGTATTTTACAAAGATCGACTTACAGTCAGGATATCACCAGTTGCGCATCAGGAATGAAGACGTGCAGAAGACAACATTCAGAACCAGCTTTAGGCACTACGAGTTCCTTGTGATGTCATTCGGACTCACAAACGCACCGGCCGTGTTCATGGACCTGATGAACCGGGTGTTTCGGCCGTATCTGTTTCGATTCGTCATCGTGTTTATATATGACATCCTGATATACTTCAAGAGTCGGGAAGATCACGAGGAGCACCTACAAGCAGTCTTTGATACGCTCAGGAAGAACCAGTTGTTTGCGTAGTACAAGAAGTGTGACTTCTGGAAGGAAGAAGTGAAGTTCCGGGGACATGTAGTGTCCAAGGAAGGCATAGTTGTAGACCTTGAGAAGGTGACCGCAGTTCAGGACTGCGAGCAGCTCGGTTCGGTTACTAAAGTGAGGAGTTTTTTTAGCCTAGAAGGCTACTACCGTCGGTTCATTAAGGACTTTTCCAAGATAGTCAGGCCATTGTGTTAGCTGACTCGGAAGGATCTTAAGTTTGCATGGAATGAGAAGGTAAAAAGGGCTTTTCAGGAATTGAAGGACAAGCTGACGTCCGCCCTTGTGCTAGTATTGTCAGAGCAAGGGGTCAAGTATACGATATATACCGACGTGTCTCGTGTTGGTTTGAGTTGTGTCCTTATGCAGAAGGACAGGGTGATTGCCTATGCTTCGCTGCAGTTGAGGAAACACGAGGAAAACTACCCTACATACGACCTGGAGTTAGTGGCCGTCATCTTTGCATTAAAGCTCTGGAGACATTACCTCTATGGAGAGGAGTTCGAGCTCTTTTGCAAGCATAAGAGTCTCAGGTACATATTCACACAGAGAGACCTGAATATGAGGCAACGACGATGGATGGAAACCTTGAAGGACTTCAAGTTCGAAGTCTCCTACCATCCTCGTAAGGCCAACCTTGAGGCAGACGAGTTGAGCTGCAAGAAGACAATAGCATTTGCGGCTCCGCTGATAATAGCATAATGGGATATGATAGAGTTCGTGCGAGACTTTGAGCAGAAACTTACGGTAAAGGAGCCATTCGAGAGCATTGCACACATTCGTGTGCAGCCACTTATCGATGACCGAATCATTGTAGCTCAGAAGGAAGATGAAGGGTTGGCAGAGCTGAGAAAGCCAGGTAGTGACGGTGAAGACTCGGAATGGAGAGTTGGTACAGATGGGGATTTACGATATTGTGGACGCCTATGCGTCCCGAATCTTCATGACTTGAGAAGGGAAGTTCTCGAAGCTGCTCACAATTCGAGGATGACGATGCATCTTGGTAGTACGAAGATGTATCGGGACATGAAGAGATCATATTGGTGGGACAACATGAAGGCCCACATAACAGACTATGTCTCACGTTGTCTCACGTGCCAACAGGTAAAGGTCGAACATCACCGACCTCCTGGTTTACTTCAACCTATGCCCATAGCTGAATGGAAGTGGGATTTCATCTCTATGGACTTCATTTCATGGTTACCGAAGACGAGGAAGGGACATGATTCCATTTGGGTGATTGTGGACCGGTTGACAAAATCTGCTCACTTTCTCCCTATTAGAGTTTCGAACTCTGCAGATGATTTGGCCAAGTTGTACCTCAAGGAGTAGTACGTCTACATGGAGCTCCTATGGAGATCGTGTCGGATCGAGACACGCGATTCACATCTATCTTCTGAACTCGTATTCAGGAAGTAATGAGTGTGAAACTGAAGTTCAGTACCACGTTCCACCCACAGACCGACGGGCAGATGGAACAGGTAAATCAGGTGTTGGAAGATATGTTGCGAACTTGTGTGCTCGATTTCAAAGACAGTTGGGATGACTGTCTTCCCTATGCTGAGTTCGCTTATAATAATAACTTTTAAGCGAGCATTGGCATGGCTCCCTACGAAGCACTGTATGGGCGCCCATATAGAGCACCGCATTGCTGGGCAGTGGTTGGCGAGAAGAGTTTGATTGGCCCAGAATTAGTACAGGCGACCTCAGAGAAGATCGATATTATCAGGCGTCGACTTCTAGCAGCGCAGAGCAGACAGAAGAGCTACGCCGATACGAGGCGGCAGCATTTAGAGTTTGAGGTCGGGGACCATGTGTTTCTTAAAGTCTCCCCGATGAAGGGAGTCCATCGGTTTGGAAAGAAGGGGAAGCTCGTGCCGAGATTCATTGGTCCATTTCAAATACTAGATCTAGTGGGTGTGATAGCGTACCGCCTTGCTTTGCCCACACCACTCGCAGGCATGCACAACGTATTTCATGTATCGATGCTGAAGAAATACGTTCCTGGCCCTTCCCACATTATCAGATGGGGACAGGTACAGTTAAGTGCAGATGCTACTTATGTACTGCGACCGATGCGTATCCTAGATAGGAAGGAGCAGATGTTGTGCAGTAAGGTGATTCCACTTGTGAAGGTGTTGTGGACACATCACACTGAGGAAGAGGCGATGCCCGTAAGAACTGCCCTCAGATTCTCGAGGAGTATGAAAAGGTACTAATTTCGATGATGAAATTTTTCTTTAAGGAGGGTAGATTGTGATGTCTCAGAAAAATCCATATAAAGACCCGAGTACCACCTCAGCAAGAAATCACTCAGGACCAAATCCTTTAGAAATTAGACGAAAATTACTTAAGTATTAAACTAAATTAATCGGAAGATTAGCTTGAACTGCTTTCTATACGAATTGCAAAACCCAAAACCAGTAGAATCGCTGACGCTATATTACCTAAAAACCTAGGATCAATCTCAAAACCCAGTTGCTCTCGGGAGCACCTTGAAACTCTGTATCGGACCTGGACGGCGCGTCGAAAGTACGATTACCGCAAAATTATATGGTTATGACCGCCTTACTGGGCTTGATAACCATCTCGAAAATCAAATCCAAATAGTATCCCGAAACGCACAACTTGAGTCCGGAGCGAAGTGTGTGAGAAACGCGAATATCTTTAGAAAATGAATTCAGATTTAATTGAATTGGGTCATTCGCTTGCAGGCCAAATTTAATATTTCAGACCGTCGAAATCTGACCCAAATACACCCTCGGATCAAGGAAATTTCCCTACACAGGTCAGTGTACTTATGGCCCTGATTGAGTGACGATGACTGCTGAACTGAAACTGGTCCTCCGCAGTCGATCCGTAAATCCGATCGGACCGAAAACTTGACCTGACATAGATCCATAGTCAAGGGACTTTCTCTAGACCGTATGTAGAAAAGGGCCTCCGAATGTGCTCTGTTGGCCTAAAATAGCCGACTTTTGGCTATAACCTAAGTATATCATGGCCCTGGGGCCATTGAGATCAGTTATGGGCCTATATAAGACCCTTTACCAACCCCTCTCTCATTTCATACGAATTTCAAACCCTAGGAGAGAGAAGAGAGGAAAAAGAGAAGGAAAGAGTGAGGAAAGAGAGAGAGAGAGAGAGAGAGAGAGAGATTGCTGCAGGGATTCATCCCTGCCACTCCACGTGTTAAATCACCTCATCCGTGTCGCTATACCGGCGATTCCGATTCTGTTTTTGGGTAAGAAGTCCTAACCCTAAATTGTTTTAGTGATCCAAATAGAATAAAAGGTGAATTAGCTTAACTATTTCAGTGACTAGGTTGTTGTTGTGTCATAGATGAAGACTTAATGTACAAACTGAGTTCGATATAAGTATACCGGCGAAAGGTGCAGAATATAAACGTTTAGGTTATGGTTTTCAAGGCTTTCAATGTTAGTTAATGATTTATGACTGACTTGATTGCTATCACATGTGCTTAGATATGATGTCTTCCGTATATTACACAAAAATATAAACTATGTTGATTGTTAATGCATTCTATGTGTTTGTTGAAATGTTTGAATGAATATGGAATTATGATTTGTGCTTGTTATGATTGATGTTTGAGAATACATGATTGTTGTACGTGTGGCAACTCCCTTGTGAAAGGATTTGCTATAATATGTGTTTTAACTAATTTATTGCATGTATGTGATATATGTAGTCTAAGTGTTTGATAAAATGCTTGAATGAGAAAATGCTTGTTGAAATCGATTTAATGAGGGCGTTGAGATAGGATTCTCAATTCCCTTATCTATAGTTACAGTTTCCTTTATGTGACCTATCTTACTACTATGCGATTTATAAATGAAATGCCTATGTATGTTAACATGTACACTGTGTTTGTTAAAATTCTCAAATGGGATTTATATTTGGATTGGTTGCCACATGCTATCTTTGACTATCACATGTAAATGCTATTGCTTTGGAGTGCGATTGGGACTACGATGTAGTCCAGGCAATCGGTAATGGTTTATGATCGGTGGCCGAACTGATTTAGCCACGACGAATACGTTCGATGAATCCGAGTCGTACGGTGGTTATCGACAGTGGTTAGGCCACGAGGAGTGCATATGCGCTCCATGTCAATTAATTCAACGTACGTTCGTACCAGTCGAGCTTGTCAAGCAACCCGATTAGCCTAATATATGTTCACCATATATGGACGCTAATACTTGAATATAAGGTACCAAACTTACCAGTGAAAAAGCTCGTTTAACCTTGGTACCTCGATCCGCTAAGACTCATGAGCCGAGCATGGTGGTATGGGATACCGTGGTCGAGTTGTCGGCCTACGCTGGGGTGACGAGCCTCCCCGTAGTGACCAGTGAGCAACCTAAACTTGTGAGCCGAATACGGTAGTATGGGACATTGTATTCGAGCTGTCGGCCTACGCTAAGGTGACGAGCCTTTCCCGTAGTGACCTCGAGTATAAACGAAGCCTACGCTGAGGTGACGAGCCTCTTCATAGCGACCTGAACTTGCCTGCCACTACTTTTAAATCAGGGGTGATGTTGCCCTATAACTTGCTTATCGTATGTGATTAACTAGGATTGACGACCCTAGATGGATCATCTTTTGGGTCAATGATATAAAGGAGGTACCTTAGCTTCCCAAACCTGCTGTATGAATGAGTTTAATTAAGGATTTAGCTAATCACACACATGCACCGCATTTGCATGTGCCTTTGGCATTGGAGTTGAGCACAGAGGAAGGGGTGCATGCTACGATCGTGAGATGATGTCGCAGATGGAGTGTAGGCGAGGGCATGCATCATTAACTCATATCATCCTTGCATTAACCAGAGTACCTAGGAATGCTTGTTGTATTACTTTATCATTACTGCTTGACTGAATTGATAACATGTTAACCTTTGCCTTATAGTACCACTGAGTTGATCACTCACTCCCACTCTGAGATGGTGTTTTAAAACACCAACCAGACTCTGTTGTAGCTACAGGTGATGTCGAGGCTTATGTGACGGAGCCTGACTTCTATTATGACGAGGAGGAGTTCTCCTACATGCGGTTATTAGGCGGGTCTATGTAAGCCATGTTCTGATCGACGGGGATTACTGGGATGCTGACTAGATGCCATTACACTTGTTATTTTATATTTTGGAATACATCTGTATATTCATTTTGTCTATTTTGAGAGTATACATGTACATAGTTAACCTGGTAACATTTTCACACTCTGGATGTCTACAACAACTTATATGTTTTATATACTTATTACAGTCTTCCGCATGCGTAATCTAATTGTCTCCGGAGTATGATATGTTGTTTTGGTATAATCTCATTCATGTTTAATGCACTAACACGGACAACATTTAATCATCATTATCTATGTTGCATAAGTGATGCGTTGGAACTCAGGAGTTGAGCTCCTGCTCGACCCTCGATTTTCAGGGCGTTACAGAGATAGAGACCTCTTCGACCATTAGGGGAGCTAGCACTGCAGGAAGGAGCATTAGCTGGAGTGAAAACTTCTTAGCCAATCGGTGAGGGAGAGGTGCTTCGTCAGCATTCTGATTGATCGGTGCAGGGAGACTACGGGGAATCTAGCTCATGTACTTTGAGTCAGTAGGGAAAGTACTGACTTCAAGAGGGTTATGAGAAGGAAGGCCTTCAACACTAACTGTTGCCTCTAAATCAACAATCTGAATTTCAGTGATCATAGGAGCACTGACCACTGATAGTTGTTGTTGTTGTAGCTGGCCCAAAACGATCTGTTTGTCTGCGGCCATCAACTCCTGAGTAACTACAAAAAAATAGAAAGAATTGATTGGTGCAAAAGCATGGAATTCAGCACATATAAATATATGAGCAAGTGATCTCCACCTAAATCAGATTGGACGGTGTAGACGATGGGCCGATTTCTAATGACCTGAGGATTTTTTTATTATTGTCACCAGTGATTGACTAGAAGTAGGGAATAATGACGGATTAAGGTGACAAAGGGGTGAGATATTTCCCACCAAAGGGAAGATCACGATTATTCAATCTCTCTCTATCCCGCCATCATTTATTCCAACACTTATTATAATGAGCCTCCTGGTAACGTTTTAAGCATTCCTCGATTTCAATGGAGAGACCGGGCCAGTACTTGGTTTTGAAGTATGTTTCAAAAGAAGATATGTCCTCGACCAAAGTACCTGATGGCCATCGAAGCCCTGTAGATTCTGGTAGCAGTTGATCCTCTATTATTAGTGGAGGTTTAAGAGGACTGACGTGCTGAAGAGTGAGGACTAACGCCTTAGGGGGTGGATAGAGTGGGGCTCCCAAGTCCGAATTCTTCTTTGGGGCTGCTGGAGGATGAGGAGCCAATGGAGCAGGCGCAGGATCATCAAAATCTTCTATCATGACCTCTTGGCTTGTTGGGGTAGCAGCCTCGGTCATAGGAGCTTGAGGAGGAGAAGAAGCGGTCGACCTTGTCTTCGACTTGCTTATTTTCTTGGTTGGTGTAGTGGCCGATGGGGCAGATGCTCTCTTCTTCCCTTTTACCTCCAATTGTGAGGCAAAGTGGCCGATGAGCTCTACAAGGTCTTTGTTATTCAGTAACCTATCTTAGTGATACTCCTGCCACTCGAGGAAGTTATCTATTGCTCGTGGTAGGTTAGGATCACTGGGGAGCACGAGAGCATTTGCCTCTTTGAGATATGAAGAATTGAGAGATGGATAGAGGCTCACATTAGCCACCACTCGGTGATTGAATGGCGATTGATTGCAGGTCTTATGAGTGTGGGGGCAGGGGATGCACTGGGCGAGGCCGAACTGCCTAGCAAATAGTTGAGGGTGGTATTGCTTAATCTCGGCCTTGGCATTCTTGCCTTGCTCAACCGTACCCCCATATGGAAGGTCTCGACTAATAAGATAACTACCACATGCCTAATGCGACCGAATTGCAGACTCCTCATCATCTAATGTGAACTGGTTGGCGAACCAACCTAGGCTATATTCTCCTTCGGAGAAAGGCATGAAGGTTTTATTTTTCTTATTTTTATTCAAATAAGGAGGATATATAGATATACATCACACGAAAGATTTTCTTGAAGTGAGTGGAGGATCCTTTCGCCATATGAAGTATAGGTCTAGTCATCGTGCATGGAATGTTGTATGAAAGAGGGGCGAAAGTAGGTATAAAACCACATTTGCAGGAGCCACGTCGGTCCTCCTACAGAGTATAGAACCGTATGGGTGACCTTGTAAATTTTCCTGTATAGGTGGCCAAGCACAAAAGGTGTTAGGGCAAGCCTGTAGCCTTGAAAAAGTTGTTCGGCCAAAGCGACATATTCTGTGGTGACCTACTGAGCATTCACACATAATAAATGGCGGAAAATCCAAAGAAGCAGAAATGCCACATGCTCATCTTCATCGACCGAGCCGTCAACCTTACGGTTGGCCTTCATGAAGTTGGTGTAGGCCTTGGCGATTTTGCTAGGGAAATCTTTGCATCGCCTGGATATGAAGCTTGGATAAATTATCATGCCGAAGGGTAGCATTTGGGTTAGAGCCGAGATATCCATTACAGTCGGGCTCATTGGACTACAATCAAGAAAGAAGGTGTTCGTTGATGTGCTCCAAAACGCCAAGGTAGTAAGAAGGAGAACTGGATTCCTTGGATACTCTCGAATAGAGAGCTTAATGCATTCATAGATTCCAACCCTTCTCCAGGCATCCTCGTATTGCGAAGACACATGAACGAACTAGCATTCTCAAATCTTGAAGAGGCTTCGTCCACGTCCTGGGACTCTTTAGAGCGTTCGTGGCATCAGGGACGGATCCAGAGTGAATCAACAAACTTTCCCTAGGATCGATTGGAAAAAATGGATCCAATGCGTGAACCTCCTCTGCCTCCATTACAGTGGAGAATGTAGGACCCAAACTGTAATGTCTCGGAAAAATCCGTACAAAGACCCGAGTACCACCTCAAGCAGAAATCACTCAGGACCAAATCCTTTAGAAATTAGACGAAATTAACTAAGTGTTAAACTAGAATACCTGTGAAATTAGCACTAATCACTTTAAATACGATCTGTAAGTCCCAAAACGAGTAGAATCATTAACGCTACTTTACCCTGAAATCTAGAATCAATCTCTAAACCCAGTTGCTCTCGGGAGCACCTTAAAACTTCGTATCAAACCTGGACCACGCATCGAAAGTCCGTTGACCACGAAACTATACACTTATGACCGCCTTACTGAGGTTGACAACCATCTTGGAAATCAAGTCCTAACAGTGTTCAGAAACGCACAACTTGAGCCCGGAGCAAAGTGTGTGAGAAACGCGAATATCTTTAGAAAATGTTCTTAGATTTAAGTGAATTGAGTTGTTCACTTGCAGGCCAAATATAAGGATTCAGACCGTCAGAATATGACCCAATTACACCCTCGGATCAGGGAAAATTTCATACGCAGGTCAGTATACTTGTGGCCCTGATCGAGTGGCGATGACCGTTGAACTGAAACTAGTCCTCCGCGGTCATTTGTAAATCCAATTGGACCGAAACCTTAACTTGACCTAGATCCAATGTTAGGGAGCTTAAGTCCGACCGCATGCAGAAAAGGGCCTCCAGAAGTGCTCCGTTAGATCGAAACAGACAATATTTGGCTATAACCTAAGTATATCATGGCCTTGGGGCCATTCCAGTCAGTTCTAGGCCTATATAAGCCCCTTAAACCCTCTCTCTTCATTCCATATGAATTTGGAAAGCCCTAAGAGAGAGAAGAGAGAAAAGAGAAGGAAAGAGAGAGAAAGTGAGAGAGAGAGTTGGAGTTCGTTCCTGGGATTCTTCCCTAACGCTCCACATGCTTAACTACCACTGCTATATCGCTATACGGGCAATTCTGATTCCGTTCTTAGGTAAAAAAAACCTAACCCTAATTTGTTTTAGGGTTTCAAATAGTGTAAGTGATGAAATAGCTAACCTATTTCATGTTATAGGTGGCCATCATGTCGTAAACAAAGACTTGACATACAAACTGAGTTCGATACTTGTGTATCGACGAAAGGTGCGGACTACAAACGTTTAGGTTATGGTTTTCAAGGCTTTCAATGTCAGTAATGATTTATGACTGGCTTGATTGCTATCACATGTGCTTAGATACGAGGGTTTTTGTGTATTATGTATATATATAAACTATGTTGATTTATAATGCATTCCATGTGTTTGTTGAAATGTGTGAATGAGTATGGAATTGTGATGTATACTTGCCATGTTTATTAACTGAGAATTCATGATTGTTGTACGTATGATGAACCCTTTGTAAAGGGATTTGCTATAATACCTGTTATAACTACCTTACTACATATACATGATTGTTTGATAAAATGCTTGAATGTAAAAATGTTTGTTTAAATGCATACAATGAGGGTGTTGAGATAAGATTCTCAATCCCCTTAACTATGGTTATAGTATCCTTCATGTAACCTATCTTACTACTATGTGCTGTATAAATGAAATGTCTATGTATGATAATATGTGTAGTATGCGTTTGTTAAATTGCTTAAGTAAGATTTACATCTAATTTCAGTTGTCACATGCTGTTTTGGATTACTAGATATGAATGCTATTGTTTGAAATGTGATTGGGGCTACTATATAGTCCAGGCAATCGGTAACCGGTCCTGATTTAGTGGCTGAGGTGGTTTCGCCACACAGGACGTGTTCGGTGAATCCGAGCTGTACTTTAGTTGTCGACAGTGGTTAGGCCACACGGAGTGCTTATGCACTTCATGTCGTTCCACTCGATGTGCGCTCGTACCAGTCGAGCTCGTCAAGTAACCTGATTGACCCGATGTATGTTCACCATGTATGGACGCTACCGTTTGAATCTAAGGTACCAACTTACCAGTGCGAAACCTGTTAACCTTGGTACCTCGATCCGCTAAGACTCATGAGTCGGACATGGTGGAATGGGACACCGTGGTCGAGCTGTCGGCCTACGCCGGGGTGACGAGCCCACCCGTAGTGACCAGTGAGCAACCTAAGCTCGTGAGCTGAATACGATGGTATGAGACACTGTATTCGAGTTGTCGGCCTACGATTAGGTGACGAGCCATTCGTAGTGACCTCGTGCATACTCTGAGACTGCACTGAGGCGACGAGCCTTTCCGTAGCAACTACAGTATAAGCTAGGCTGCATTGAGGTGACGAGCCCTTTGTAGGGACCTGGAACCGCAACATCGTATGAGACTAGCTAGGACTGACGCCCTAGAATGGATCATTGTGTGGGAAATGATATAAGGGAGGTACCTTAGCTTCCCAATCTTGCTGTATGAAAAGGTCTAATAAGAATTCGGTAATCACGCTCATGCACCGAATTGCATGTGCCTTTGGCATTGGTGTTGAGCACAGAGGAAGGGGTGCATGCCGCGACCGTAAGAGAAAGATCGCAGAGGGAGTGCAGGCAAGGGCATGCATTATTAATACATTTTATTTTCTCATTAACCAAAGTACTTAAGGATGCTTGATTGTACTGCTTTATCATTACTGCTTGACTGAATTGATAACATGTTAACCTTTGCTTTATAGCTTCACTGAATTGATAACTCACTCCCACGTTCTGGGACGGTGCTTAAACACAAACCAGACTCTGTCTTAGCTGCAGGCGATGGCGATGCTTATAAGGCAGAGCCAGATTATTACGATGATGAGGAGGAGTTCTCCTATATGCAACTCTCTGGTAGGTCTACGTAGACCTGGAGTTGCGTTGACGGGGCTACAGGGTTTTGGATAGAGAACATTACACTTTCTGATTTCATAAATTTTGAATTAAACTTGTAATTATTTAACCTAGTGATATTCATACTCTGAGGGCTTGCTATTACTTTTGAACAGTTTATATACATATCACAGTCTTCCGCTAGAGTACTTTAATTGCCCCTGGAGTATGATATGTTGTTTTGGTATAATCTCATTCATGTTTAAGGCACTAATAAGGACAACATTTAATCATCATTATCTATGTTGCATAAGTGATTCATTGGAACTCGGGAGTCGAGTCTATACTCGACCCCCGATTTTCAGGGCGTTACACAAACAAAGGTAATCACCTAGGGGCGATTTAAAGACTTTCTTCTCAATACACTTGTCTCTAAGAACATCCATCACAATCATCAATTCCAGTTGATCAAAGGAAGGAGCAAATGAAGAAAGGTAGCCATTGATAGGAATTGGAGCAAGAAAAAAAGTTTTTGGGAAGAAGAAAGTTCGAAACAGGGAAAAGGAAATGAGAGTGTAAGAAGAGGAAATTTCGAAACAACGCTTATATCGGCAGAAGCACGAAAGCGTTTCTTGTACCATCATTACGGTTTGTCGAAATCGATTTAAGTACAACACGGGGTTCCTTCATCGCTTCGATAAAACACGACCGTCATTGATACATTACGAGGAGTCGGCCGAAGGCAGTTAATGCCCAAGCGACGTGTGTACACAATAAATGGGTCATTAGTGAGGGGTATTACGTCATTGTCACCTTTTTGCCAAAGGTACAATGACGTGGGGGGCAAATGTTCATCCCCACCAGCGCCATTTCCTGCCACAACCAATCATATGGCATTACGTGTGATCTATATGGATATGCATGGTAGGTTCAGAGGTCTGCAGATATTTACGAATGAGATTTCTCAATAAGTGGAGGCAGGATGTATCAAGTGGTGTCGTGTACCACTAAAGTGGTTAATGAGGAAGTGATTGTGCCTAAACGGTTATATGACAGGTGGCAAGAGGAGAAGCAAAAGAAGCAAGACGTGGGAAGCATTCAAAAGGTAGTAGTGGACAGTAGTTATGACAATTGTCATATTGTGAGAAGAATCCAGAATAGCTAGATCAAAGCTATAAATAAAAGATGAATAGAAAAGAAAATGGTCACACACCAATCCAAACATACTAAATCTATCTTTCAAATTATCCTATCGATTTACATTTCTTAGTGTAATCATTTACTTCCATTGTTAAGCAAATTACATTTTTTAGTGTAATCTTTACTTTTCAAGCTTATTGATTTATATTTCTTAGTGTAATCCGTAACAGTAACCAAGTAGCTAATAATTCTAGTTGTATACAAAGTTTACACTTGCATGCTGGATTTAGTTCATCAATCAAAAATGTATTTTTTGGTTGTTCTTCAAGACCGATTGTAAGGATTTCTTTCTCATTTCATTTTCTCTATTTTGAAAAGTCCTTTAGTACGTAAGTTAAAAATGTAATCCATCACTAGAAGACGACCTCCACCCTCTGAGTGTCGCCTTATTCCGATGCCCAGTGCATAAAACAACAGCTACAATGATGGGCAAAAGCCTTAAGGGACGCCGATTGCGTCCTACCCTAATCCGTCCGGGCAGGGCTCTGTGGGGCCCACCATGTTGTAAGTGTTTTATCCACGCCATTAAATGCTTTTTTCGATAATTTTAATACGTGAGCCAAAAAATGAGGCAGGTCCAAGGCTTAAGTGGACCACAAAGTGGAGATTGAATGTCCACCATTAAAACCTTCTTGGGAGCTGGATAAGTTTTGGATCAAGCTGATATTTTTGTTTTCACTTCATCTACGTCGAAATGACCTTGCTAATACGTTGTATGGTAAAAAAAAAACTTCACGTTGGGTTGCAACGGTGGGTGTCATTATCAGTGCAGCTTCCTTTGGTGTGGTCCACTTAAGCCTTGGACCTGCCTCATTTTTTGGCTCACATATTAGAATTATTGGAAAAAAGCGTTTAACAGCGTGGATACACTTACAACACGGTCCCCACAGAGCCCTGCCCGGACGGATTACCGTCCGGGCAGGGGTAGGACGCAATCCGCGTCCAGCCTTAAGTAGCGCACCTGGCAGATGGTGTTGATCACATGCTCACGAAGTCGTTCGCCCATATTTTCCCTGCCGTGCAGTCCCATAAGCCAATTAATCATGTGGCAATCGCACACCATAGTTATTATCTCCTTTCTCTTTCCTGCGATTTCTTGTCCTCGGCGTCGTCCGCAAAGGCGACTTATCTTTTCCCTTTCTTCTCATTCCCAATCCCCGCAAAATCTCCACAATTTTTTTTCTAAACTTATTCTCCAAAGAACCACAAATTCCATGCATAGCCATGCCATTCAAATACAATCCAGAGCAGAACGCAGGCTAGTCTTTTTCTAGAAACCCCCTCCCCCCAAATTTTTTTCTTTTTCCCAGGGCGCGCTACGTAGAATCGGTGGTCGCGCATCGGCTTTCTGCTGCGAATATATAGGGTTTTTCCGGAGACGGAGAGCGTTCGGTTCTCGATCGGATAATGTGCATACTCTGCGTCGTGCAGAAGTGGTCCCGCCGTGTCGCGACCATGCTCCCATGGCTCGTTATACCGTTAATAGGCCTGTGGGCCCTATCGCAACTGCTCCCGCCCGGCTTCCGCGTCGAGGTCACATCGCCTCGCCTCGCCTGCGTTCTAGTCCTCTTAGTTACCCTCTTATGGTACGAGGTTCTGATGCCCCAGCTTTCATCGTGGCGCTCCCGCAGGACTGCTCGATTGAAGGAGCTCCGGCGTTCTGAGGCACTTGAATTGCAGAAGCTCCGGAAGACTGCCACACGCAGGTGCCGGAACTGCCTCACCCCGTACCGGGACCAGAATCCCGGTTGCGGCCGGTTCATGTGTTGCTACTGCGGGCATGTCTCCAAGAGGCCGGTCCTGGACATGCCGGGCCCTGGTGGGTGGATTTGTGGGGGGCCGGATTGGTCAGAGAGTGGGAGCTGGGTCCCGCCTAAGCCAGGTTATTTGGTATTTAGTGGCGACGACAAGTGTTCGGCAGAGGAGTCGTATTCAGGCGCTGTTGTTTTTGTATGTCGGCTGTTGGGGTCGTTCTTCTCAATTGTGCAGTGGCTGTGGAGGAAGGCTTTCTGGCTGGGGCCCGCACAGGACAGGGACAAGTCAGGTGCAGGCTCGGCATCATCAAGGAAGGGCGAGAATGGGGGGAACTTGAATGAGAGTAGAGGAGAGAAAGCGAGGAGAAAAGCTGAGGAGAAGAGGCAGGCTCGGTTGGAAAGAGAACTTTTGGAAGAGGAAGAGAGGAATCAGAAGGAGGAGGTCGCAAGGTTAGTGGAGGAGCGGCGGAGGCTGCGGGAAGAACAAACTGGGGCCACGAAAGATCAAGGGGCCCATGATAAGGACAGAGAGAGTCGGAGGGAAACTAGAAGGAAGCAACGACAGGAGAGAAAGAAGGACAAGGATAAAGGGTCTAGTAAGAGCAATTCAGATGTTGAGGATCCTGAAAGGAAGGGTAGTAGTAGGGAGAGCGAAAGGAAGCGCGAGATCGAGAGGCTGGCCACCCAGTGCTCAGAAAAGGGTAACGGTGTCATAAAGGGTCCCACAATGAATGGTTTTAGTCGGGCAAGTGGCGGAAGTAGATATTTTGATCACGTAAAGGGCTCATTTTTGTCTTCATCTAAGGCTTTCAATGGGGCTGGTTTCTTTGGGCGTGGTGTCTATAATTCAGCTGCCTCTGGGATGAAAGTGAATAAGACTCCTGCTTTTAGAGATGTGTTGCCTTTTGGGAATAGGAAAGAGGCGCATTCCACTGAACATATAATGGGGAAGTTTACTTCTAATGGAGATGATAACATCACAAAGACTGCGTGCAACCGTCCTGTAAGTTGCATTCTTGTGTGGACTCCACTATTCTAATTTTATTCCCTTGTTTTGATCATAGGTTAAGTCTGCATTTGGATGCACTGAATTGAATTGAATTGCAATAATTAGTCCAAAATGGGAATAAGCATGTGAATGTAATTGCTGTACTTTTAAGTTGGAATTGAAACTAGTAATATTGTAGTGTGGGGGCTATTTCCTTGATATGTATTCTAAGTTACATCACTAGTATTTACTCACCTTCTTGGTTGAACTGAATGCATGCAATTCAATCCAGTTTCTCGTCCAACTGCAGCCTTAAGCCCAGTATGAGATGTCTTGATTGTCAGCGAATGGGATGAGTTAGTAAACTTGGCAGGTATTTTCCTGTAGATGATGGATTACTCTTAAAGAGGATATGTAGAATGCTCGGTCTTGCACAATGGCGGTTTTCTGTTCAGCCCAGCAACTTAGTTTTGGGCCTGACTTTTGGTGATCCAACTTCCAAGCCATTCACCCAGTTGTTTGGATCCCATGACTCTCATTGCGGATGGGCCATGTCTCAAGATCTCCCATGCTGATTGATCCTAACAATCCTATAGATGGACTCTTTGCTTGTTAATTGCGAACCATTGGCTGCATTATTTTAGCACATCCATTTGCAAGCAACTATGTGTGGTTCATATTGATGAGGTATATTTCTTTTGGTGGCACCTGCCCATGATGGGGTTTGCTAGTATGCTTTGCACTGCCCGAAGGTGGACTTACCTTTTTGTTGTTGGGCCAATCAAATAAAAAACATTTCGTTGACCTTAGCATCATATAATAGCTCCATTTTTAATCAACAAGATTGTGATGCCTTTGCTCTATCAGGTGGGTTCTGATCTGCAACCCCGGCCAACTGTCCTGAAGAAGTCATGGCAACAATTATTTACTCGTTCTTCAGCAGTTTTCCCATGCTCGGATGTAAATCCCGTGTCGCAACTGGATCAAAATCACCAACTGGAGTTTAGAAACTCACATTTACCTGATTGCGCACCGTCAACTTATCATCTAGATAACCCAATGCAATTTGGGTTACCATCACCGTTTGTTGTCTCTACTCCATTGCCTAACAATTCTATGAGTAGTAGTTCATTGTCTGCGGCTGAATCCATCTTTCGTCTTGTTGGAGAACAGCCTCATGATTTTCCATCTGACGAGGCAGAACTTTTTGAAGACCCATGTTATGTTCCCGATCCGGTGTCCTTGCTTGGCCCTGTTTCGGAGTCACTCGACAACTTCTCATTGGACATAGGAACAGGATCCGTCACAAATATGGGATTGGAAAGACCTCATGTTCTCAAGAACGTGTCTGCTTCTGCAGAGGTTCACAGGCCTTCTCCAATTGAGTCCCCTATATCAAGATTGCGAGTTGCTGAAGAAAGGCATGTAACTTCTGGCCGACTCCCATGCACTCCAAAGTCACCGGATCTATATACTTTGCCTCTGGCTGAATTGAGCAATGCACATGAACAAGGCGCATGGCAGATGTGGGGCTCACCTCCACTTGGTCAGGATGGACTTGGTTTACTAGGTGGGCCTGCCAGCTGGCTTTTACCACTAGGACAGAACAAAACTAACCAAGAAGATATGATTCATCCTTCTCAGAATGATGTAACTTTTGACAGTCATTCATCAGCTGGGCATCCATTAGAACTATCTCCTGCCAATTGTTGGACCAAGTAAGCTCTCAAAACCTTCATATTTGAAGCATTTTGTTTATGTCTGGATTGAACTATTGAAAGATTCATGTGAAATTTTCTTCAGGAATGCAATGCTCTAGTTTTCTTTTTAGGACACTTTAACCTTCCTGGGTTGTGAGCGGTTTTGATTAAACTCGTACTGATTTTGATGTTCCCTTAGATGTCTTTTCAGTTTTACAATTTAGCACTTCCTGTCGTTGAGAATATAGCAACATCTTCAATTTTTTTGAGTTTAGGCTTTTTCACTACTGTCTTTGTTTGTTTTTTTTTTTTTTTCCAGTTTGATTATCTTGTTTTGGGACCTCCAAGTTCTAGATGCCACCCAGTTTGAGAGTCTCCCGTTGTCTGAGGCACTCACGACAATCCCGAAGCCCCCGCCCATCACCATGCCGTTGCAATCCATCTAGAAATCTTTCCAAAATCCCTGATCCTACTGCCTATCCTCAGGTGGCGACTCACCTGGACATGAATGATGCTCCCATACATGGATCGCCTCTGCAAAAAGGCTGCTCGAGATCCAGAAGATCTCATTTGGTCAGGACCCTCTTCGTTGCGCAGCTTCTCTTTGCTCTCCAGACTACCTCCACAAGATCACGACGGTCGATCCTCCATCCAAGAGGAGTCGAATGGGGATTTCATCTAGGAATACACTGATCAGAGGAAGAGACCGGAAGTTCGTAATATCAAAGGCAAATGGGTGGTGGAAGCGAACAACCAGTCTACGGTTTCCTTCAGAGTTCAAATTAAGGTATCTCGTTATAAGGAGGTGAGTGTGTCAGCTTCCAATTGAGGTGAGACTTCAGGGGTTTGGATCCCAATAGGTAAAGTAGGAAGAAAAAATCAGCCCAGGTGAAAGATAAAGGTCAGTACCCTCTGAGGGAGGTCCCCACCTCTTTGTCGACATTTTCTCGAAGGAATGGATGGACATCCATTTCTCTAGAGTGTTTGGAAATTTTGGTAAGATTCTAGAGGTTGTCATCCCTAAGGTAAAAGGTTTGGCCTTTTCATAGGCTTTCCCTTTGTTAGAATGGAGAAAGATGAGGACATCCTTAATGCTATTAGAGGTCTGCACAGTGTGAGCTTCCATGAGAAAGTCGTGAGAGTCCACGTCGCCCATTTCAGCATCGAAAAGGTAAACTGGGAGGCCTCGTGTCCTCTTCCTCGAAAGCTCCTTGCCCCACTCTAGGTGCTTGATCGGTACCCCCCCACCCCCAAGGTTAAGTGCAAGAGGGAACCTCGTGGTCCCAGGGTATCTTTCAAGGAGGCCTTGCTGGGGCCTCACTCTTCTTCCCCTTCGGTTGGAGTCTTGCCAGTCCTTCAGCTTGCCTCTCCTCCAGCGAGCCATCTTTTGTCCCGCCCTTGCTCTGCCACCCCCAATCCCATCGGTTCCTACCCCTTCTCCACTTCGGGCCTTAAGGCGAATTCTCCCATGATTCATTCAACCCGGAGCTTATTCCTAAGCCTTCAGAGGCTCTCCGTTGGAGTCTGGTGGCTACCTTGCAGAATGGTTTCTCCTTGAACAATGATTTTATGGTTTCAGTTCTTCTACAACATGGGGTCTGATCAAGTTATTCTTAAATACCTGGATCTTTTGTGTGGGTTTCTCTCCACTCTTTGGAGGATATTAGTGGGGTTATCGACTTAGGTCGTCGTCATCGGTCCTATGAAATCGTTGTGCAAATGGTCCGAGTGGTTGAGTTTGGGTTTCGGCAATGTTTGGTTCATGTTTCCAGGAACCCCCCTCGAGCTGTGGTTTGAGGACTTCTCGTCGCTGGGGTCGTGCTTGGGAGAGGTGGTTCAAATAGATTCGATGACGACAAAATGGGAAGAGCCTCGATCAACCAGGTTGTGCATTCGAATTAGGAATTCGAAGCCCATCCTGGAGTTTATTGCCATAAAGATAGGTGATTAGGAGATCAAGGTGAAGGTTCTCCATGTTTTGGAGAGTGAGGAGGGTTCCATCGCTTCTGGAGTCGATTCCCATGTTGGTTTCGTGCTTCCTTCGCTGCTCTCCCTTGCCTTGGGTTGGGATGAAAGCGCTCATTTTCAATACTCCTGCTAGATTCCGTTGTAGTCGTGGCAAGCATGTGAGGCGTGTGGAGAGCATGAAGTGAAGCACGTGCGTGCTGCGTGCGAGACATGTGAGAGTCGCCTCCTGAGCGTGCCATCGCTTTTCTCGTCTGTTCTAAAGAATTTCCCCTTTCCACTGTTCAAGCTAGTAGGGCCGTCACACTCCTCTCTCTTACCTATGACTAAGGCTTTCCCGCAAGTCTTTGCCGTGCATTGGTACGCGAAATGACCTGTACCTCCGCACTCATAACAACTCAAGTGACTACCACTGCCAGGATTGGCACCAAGGACACCTTTGCTCTTATCATCCTTAGGCTTAGGCGGTGCAATAGCCTGCGCCTAAGTTGACTTCCAATGTTAGGTTTGGTTCCCTGAAAACCAGATCTAACATTAGAGTCTCGGGACTGAAAGCGTCTTGTGACAAGAGACTTTAGGTAATGCTCTAACTCTTGTACAACTTGGTATGCCTGATCCAAGTCACCCACTGCATGGGTCATAAGCTCACGTTGCAGATCCATGCGAAGACCCACCTTGAAACGCGCCAGCATCGCTAAGGGATACTCCTGAATATCACACCGCATCATGTACTCAAATTTTGTGATGTAATCTGCAATCGACATAGATCCTTGGCGTAATGCTTGCCATTGATCTAGGAGCTTTTGACGATAAGAGGAAAATATTTTTCCTTTAATAGCTCCATCTCTACCCAATGTGCAACTGGGACACCTCCTGATCTCTCGATTCTACGCTCCATATTTCTCCAAAACAATTTAGCTTGACCCACAAGCTTCATCTTTGCAAACCGCACTTGTCAGTTCTCAGACATCTCATACCATTCGAAATAATGGTCCATATTCGCTAACCAATCAAGGAATGCCTTTGGGTTAAGGCGCCCATCAAAACTAGGAGCATCTACTTTAAGACTCTTTAAGATCCTCTTATTGGCATTATAATGGTCTTAATACTCGACTGCGGGCTGCAGATTTCGTGCTCCTCCACAGCCTACCCCTCGGCCATGTGCTCCACGACTTCTACCACGATTTCCTACCCGTTCCTCGACTACTCCCCCTACCTGAGACTGTTTATCCCCTCCAATGTCGAAGATTTCTCTTAGGGACACTTCTGTTTGATCCACATGGGTATTCGTGTTCGTAGATTGCGCCTCAATGGCGGCCAAACGTTGGTTGATCGTGTTCATCATCTCAGTCAACTGTTCCATGTTTAAGATTGGGTGTAGACCAAACCCTCTACTAGTTCGAGTGGGCAACACAATAAGACTCAACGTAGGTTTCTTAAAATACGACTCTAGGAGACTGTTTTGACACAAGACTATGGACATCGACGATTCTAACCTTTAGAATGATGCAAATGTGAAAATTTCAGATCTAGACTTTTAGTATGATGTAAATCTGAAAATTTCAAATTTAGACTCTATATGCTATGCATGAAACCCTACTAGAAAAAATAAAAATCTAGACCCTTGATAACTCGATCTAAGACGACCCAATGCAAGATCCTAGTCTCTTATACCAAAAATTGATGTAGGACAGCCTAATCAAACCCTAAATAAATATGGCATTTGAAAGGGGCAAATTTATGCAATCTTTAACAACAAAAAAAAAAAAAATCAGCTTTATACATCATAAACATAAGAAGGAAATAAGGAGAATGCAACAATGATCATGGCCATCCATCACAAACATGTTATATTGAACCTTAAAATTTGAATTTAGTTGGATTCGGCGAAAGATAGGATTTTCGTCTTACAATAGGTCTGTCTAACGATTTAAGTGGATTTTCTAATCCAGGAAATAGGAATTTTCTGGATTGGGAAATCTGGAAAATTCAGAAAAAAAAATAAAAAATGATGGTTCCTCAAATTAAGGCCTCGGGTGATGGGATTTGAAGAAGGCCAAAATATATAAATGTGGGGATGAAAATCTTCCAAGATCTAAAGATTTGGATGAAAAAGAAAATGTATCGGCTTCTAGATCTAGAGAATTTAGAAGAAAATGAAGAAAAGAGGTTTAAAGAAAAGAGTACCTTGAGAAAAGAAAGAATGAGAGAGAAGAAGAAGACGAGAAATCACTTCCCTGGGCCTCACGCCCTCTTCCAATCACTGAAAGTCGAAGACGGGATCGTTTGTTCTTGAATAAGCAAAAGCTCTTTTTCTTTTCATAAACATAACATAGCATTCTTAGGTTTAGGGCAAAACACCCTTATAAATTCGTAATTACACTAAATGACCAAAATACCCCTACTAAACAAAGTTTCAAAAAAAGAAATTTGTACAAAAAATTGTGTGCCCATTGTCTCGAAACTCAAATAAATAAAATATTCATAAGATAAATTCAAATTCAAGTTGCCCAATGGGCCCTAATGATAGCGCGATGAAAGTTTCTCGCGATGATTCAACAGTCCGATCATCATCGTCACAATCCAATGGTCCAAATATCTCCTTCAAGCAACTTGCACGCGTCACGAATACATGTGTAAGGTTTGCAACCTCTAGAGACCCGACCCATACCCATCATCTAATCACATTGACACGGGTAACGTACGCCTCTTGTGTTGATATACTTTGAATGGTCTGGTGTCCGCATCACTCGGGTCAAGTGGTTGTTGCAATCGTGTTAAAATGTCTTCTTGAGGCCATGTTTTGGTCCTTGGGATTCTCTGATCTGGTGACTCTCTCATCCCTCTGATCAGGTGGGCCCTATATCAAAATGGCCTTTGTTGCATATGGTGGAAGCCGGCCCCCCTCATCTGGCGTCTCTTAAAGAATCACGTCTCTCCTTGTTGTTCTTTCTCCCCGAAGAGATGTTGACATCGTGAGTCGCCTAGGGCAGTGAGGTGCATATGTGTCATCAGGAGATTGTAACTTCTGTCGAAGCCTCTAGAGCAGGCTGCACATCGAGAGTCAATGACTCAATCTCAGTCAAGGTGTATTGTTGCGGTAACAGTGGGCATAAATACCCCTACTAAAAAAAGTTTCAAAAAAAGAAATTTGCACAAAATATTGTGCGCACTGTCTCAAAACTCAAATAAATAAAATATTTATAAGATAAACTCAAATTCAAGATGCCCAATGGGCCCTAATGATAGTGCAATGAAAGTGGGCCGCGATGATCCAACGGTCTGATCACACCATCGTTGCAATCCAATGGTCTAAATATCTCCTTCAAGCAACTTACATATGTCACGAACACGTGTAAGGTCTTCAACGTTCAGGTGCATACGTGTTAGCAGGAGATTGTAACTTCTGTCGAAGCCTCTAGAGCAGGCTGCACATCGAGAGTCAATGACTCGATCTCAGTCAAGGTGTATTGTTGCGGTAACGGTGGGCGTAACGATCCCCACCATTACCGATGCGGTTACAACCCGTATCGGCCGATACAGGTCCGTAACGACAGATACTACCCCTATAATGGTCATTTTTATTTTTTATTTTCTATTTTGGTAAAACAAAATCTGAAAAAATATCAATTAAATTTTAAAAATTCTAAATATTCCAAATATTCCAAACATGCATTCATTTGTAATTTTGAACATGTTTATGGTGGTGTAATGGTCCACTTTTTGGTGAGAAAGTTGTATCAGGTTGTGTGATGAATTTATGAACCCGACAACCTGGAATTGATTGCAAAACTCATAGATTTAATTTTCTAACTATCTAATATCAATGATAGATATATTAGAATGAATGTAATATCAAAATATTTCACATGCGTAGGTGTTTGCTATTATTTTTCATAATTTATTCTATACTACATACTTGAGGACTTGCATAAATTATAATGTTCATTCTATTTAAAGTCTTCAACATGTTAGAGACTTATCCTATCCTGTGATTCTTGTCTTGTCATCCTCAAGTCAAGATAAAAAAAAAAAAAAAAAGTAGTAGTGTCTGATATACTTCCTTGCAACTTGATTAATGATTACTTGGTTGGTTGTCAAGGGAATTATTTTAAGTACGAGTTCGGTAGTGTCAAGTGTGTGCTTGCTTGGTGAATGTGTGGGTAATTGGTATATAGCAATACTTATCTTTATTGTAAGTAATGTTTATAAAAATATATAATTACCATAATAAAATTCCCGAGTTACCACAAAAATGAAAATATGCTTTGTTGTGGTTGCTTGACCTCCACGTCATCTTCATTGTCATCATCAGGCTGCGACTGTGGAATAGTTGCTGCATATCCATAATATTCAGTGCCAGAAGGAAAGACCATGTCAACGAAACCAGATGATGATTAATCCTGACTAAGCAACGACTCTGACCCCGAGTAAGGATATACACCAATGCCCATCGAATAGCTGTACTAGTGCTCGTACTCAGGTTTGTTGAGAATCTTGAGATTGAGAATGTGTATGTGATGAGTAGCTTGGTTTTGAATATGTATATCTATAATCATATGGACATGGATCAAGAGGACTACTCCAACATGAATGTGACGAAAACAGGCTCTATATAACTATAATCACATTGGCCATAAGAATATCCATCATAATGCCCGGGACAATGGGTCTGCTGATGTTCCGGACCTCCCGGTGCACTATTAGACCTAGCCTCCTGCCGGTTGTATCGTGACTTAGTACACTCATAAGTCCAACCTTGTGTACCCTGTCGATATTCATCAGCCTCGTGATCTGTAGACGGCTGTATGGTGTGTTGAGCAATACCAAAAGTGGGACCAGCATCAGGTGCGTCACCACCACCACCATTATGATCATCCTGGCTTGGTCTCACTGCTATTACTGCTCGTACTCTTCCGTTGATCCAGACTTTTCATGAACTCTACCCCTTTCTGGGTCCAACATAGTTGCACAACTCTTGCTGCGGCGTGAGTATTATCTGGTCATTAACTTCCAATTCTCCACTATCCTCTTCAATTTGTTTTTCCCTTGCTTACAACCAAGGTAGAATCGGGTCATCCTCATTATAAATATTGTCCAAGTTTATTAGACAGTGGTCCGTGTCACCGACGCCTGTAATACTCCTATGATGTTGCCGCATTCTTAGCCTTATGTTGTAGTGCATGAAGACAAATCTATCCAACGTTCTAGTTTGCAATTTATTCCTATTCTTTGAATGAACAAGTGCAAAACAACTCAAATTCCTTTCGCAGCTAGAATAAGATGTTGTCTGGCTTAAAACTTTTACTACCAGTTTTTGGAGAGCCTTCGCACTCTCTCCGAAATTCATCCATCATTCAATCGGTTGCAATCTAGATATTGTGATGCAGGACAATTAATCACTTGCTCTAAAAGCTCGAACTGATAGAGCATGGCGAATTAATCCCTTTATCTCATAGCCCGGGCCTCACGTCGCATGGGTTAGGACCTTGACCGAACCCCCCTCGTGGGCCCCACTTCACATGGGTTTCGCTTCACACGAGCCACCCGCCTCACACGAGCTGCCCACCCCGAGTATGCCCCTGCATCCCACAGGCCACCCCACTCGAGCCCGGTGTGAAAATGCCCCTGCATTCCACAGGCCACCCCACTCGAGCCCGGTGTGAAAATGTCCCTGCATTAATCACCCTCAGTGAGGAGTTTCGAATACGAGACCTCCCGCTCTGATACCAATTTGATGCAGGACAGCTAACCACTAGCTCTAAAAGCTCGAACTGATAGAGCATGGCGAACTAATCATTTTATCTCATAGCCCAGGCCCCACATCCCATAGGTTAGGACCTCAACCGAACCCCCCTCGTGGGCCCTCACATGGGTTCCGCCCGCTTCACACGAGCTACCCACCTCACATGGGTGGGGCCTGCCTCACACGAGCCACCCGCCTCACATGAGCTGCCCACCCTGAGTGTGCCCCTGCGAGCATCTCCAAAGCTACCCTGGCGATTTCCAAATGTATCTAATTTATTCAACATTTTTATTTGTATATATAAGTTAGGCTATAATCTCTTAATCACATTCTTTAGCCAAACATGATCTTCATTTTCCGCAACCAATGATTGGGCATATCTGTACCTAGGATTTTGGTAGTAACCTGTTGTATGAAGATCATGATGGAGTTGCATTGTTCATATCTTGTCGATCATCTTCTAATAAGACTCCCAACTTGTACAATCATGTTGAATTGACAACTTCGCCTTATTTATGGCATCGTAGAGGAAGGCCATGGTAGATGCTTCGTTGGTTTTAATAAGACGAAGTACCCTAATTAGTGGCTCCATCACCTTTAGGATCCTCTGGACATTCTTCCAATATTTGTTGTCCCTTATGGTGTTCACAACATCAATCGGTGTCCCTGATATCTTCTTCCCATGTTTTGTGTTGAGCCAATCTTAGGAAGCGAACATCTCACTCAACTCTCCCCTATGTTGGTATAAACTCTCAAAGGCTATAAAGTTTGTCGCAAATCTCGTCCCTTCGTGAACTTCCTCATTATTGCGACTACTTGATTATGGTTGTAAATAATGTCGTTATTTGTCTTGCCATTTCGACCATTTCCCTAATACTGTTCTTCTTCCAATATCTTCCAATATAAGATCAATACAATAGGCAACACGTGGTGACCAAAATGTATGTGGTCTTTTTATCATCAACTGTTGTCCTGCAGCCTTATATGTTGCTTTGTTATCTGTCACAATTTGCACCACAATTTCCTCTCGAATCTCATCCACGACTTATCTATTAGGGAAAAAATATAATTAGCATTTACTGGTTCTTCCGAGGCATCATTTGACTTATGGTACACCGTTCCCAAGTGGCAGTACACCATGAAGTTGATCATGTTATGTCTGGTTAGGCCAGTCCAACTATCGCACATGATCATGCATCCTCTGGCTTGCCATATGTGTTTAAAGGTAGCCACGTATGCTTTCACATCCGCATTTGTCCATTTCCCCTTAACCTCCCCAGTGTTTTAAATATCGACGATATCAGCCGATATATCCCACAATATATCTTGTATCCCACTTGTGTGATACGAAACGCACAGGTAGTGTCGATATATCCCACCTATTCGATCCGGTGAGCATTTTCAATTTTCGATCCATGTTTTTGCTGTAAATCACGTTAAACCAGTGTCAAATGGTTACAAATCTATGATTCTTTATGTTTTCCATGAAAAATCATTGGAACTTTGATGTTGAGATTTGGGGGAGATGGGTTTAGTTGCGGAAAATTGAGAAAAATCTAAATTTCTCATTTTCTCATCAATTAGTTGCAATCTTTGTATCCAAACACAAAATTAAACATGTAACCTCATCTAGTGATTCTTCTTTTGCTTTTGAATGTATTGCTTAGGTTTCCAATTCCATACATGGCTTCTTACTTTTATAAATTATATGAATGACTTTGAATATACTTGCATAAGTTCAGTTGGAAAGCGCATATATTAGGATGCCGTACAAAGGAAACCCCTATTATGTGCACTTTTTTTTTTGTTTGTAATGTTTTGATTTCTATGTGTGTATTGATGTCTTTTTTAATTATCCCTGAAGTTTCAATGAAAAATTCAACCAATTTCCTTATGTTCCCATGTTTCCCAACATCAACTATAAATTACACGATACAACCGATATATCCCATGCGATAACCGATATGTATCCATATCCCAAGGGTGCGATACATTACACGATAATGATATTTAAAACATTGAACCTCCTTAGCCGTGGGAGCTTTTTTAATTCCTTCGCCTGCTTCTGTTGTTGCATCAATTACCATCAACCAATACAGAGAATTGGCCGCGTTAGGGGGTATGTTGAATAACTTTGCTGTTGCCCTACCTAGCTTCTCAATGGAAGTTTTACTCCACATTTATTTTATCTTCTTTTGTTTAGTTGACTCTTTCCTAAACATGATTGGATAAATAGAGAGTCTCCTGGGCTCATTTACTTCTTACATATGTATAGGGGCATCACGTGAAGAGGTCTCTCGTCGGCTGCCAAAGATACGTCATAATCCACCCAACTTATCCCCACCCCCACCCCCACTTGCAGATGTAGTCGCAATCCCAACTGCACTCCCACTGCCCCCCCTCCTGTATCACGTATAGACCCCATCGCGCCAAACATGCACTGACGTTCTTCCTCTTCACGAGCAAAGCGCAAGCTCTCTCTCCTAACTATAGTTACTTCTCGATCTGAATTTTCGTCAGAATCAATAATATCTTAATCACGAACGCCCATATATTCAGGACCAAACACCTCCTGTCGAGCTGCCTTTAGAATCTCACCTTTTTTCTTCTGCATAGTAGCACATTTTCCCTTTGACTCATCCAAATTGGCTTGCATTAAGGTTATTATCTCTTTTGGTACTCTGGTACATCCTGCAACTTGACCATTTCGATGTGCCAAATATTGTTCGAGTCGGGTAATTCCACCAGTTATTAGTCTATCATAATAATTGTACTTCATTTGGTGCCTAGTACCACCTACCCTCTGACAATGTTGCCATCCAATATCCTTACTTCTTTGCTGGCCAGACCTAAACATTTTCTTAGGTAGATATCTACTCGATTATCTAAGTTTAAATATAGTTTTTATAGGAGAATAAATAAATTAAATCTCGAAACTTAATGTAGATAGATTAATGAAATAAAGTTCGAACTTCTGAATCTAATCAATAAAGAAGAAATTAAGTTCTAAACCCTACGAAACTCCAAAACCTGTCCAAAATAAGAAAATATAAACACAAAGTCACTAATCTGAAAATTTAAAAAAAGAAAAAGAAAAAAGAAAAAAAAAAAGAAAAAGAAAATCAATTGTATAATATGTTAAATGCATATATTGATATGTTCTACTATTGATTAACACATCATATTCAACCATTAAAAAAGAAAAAGATTGAAAAAATGATTTTTTCTAATTTTAAAAAATCGGTCAAAAATAGTCCGAAAATTAAAAGAAATTCAAAAAAAGAAAAAAGAAAATCGGTTGCATAATATGTTAAATTCACATTAGTATGTTTTACTATGATTAATACATCATATATTCAACCATTAAAATAGAAAAAGATTGTAAAAAATGATTTTTCCTAATTTTTAAAAATCGATCAAAATAGTCCGAAAAGAATAAAATAAAATAAAATCAGTTGCATAATCTGTTAAATGCATATTGATATGTTCTGCTATGATTAACACATCATATTCAACCATTAAAACATAAAGGATTGAAAAAAAATGATTTTTCTTAATTTTTAAAAATCGGCCGAAAATAGTCCGAAAAAAAAGAAAAGAAAATCAGTTGCATAATATGTTAAATGCACATTGATATGTTTTACTATGATTAACACATCATATTCAACCATTAAAAAAGAAAAAGATTGAAAAAAAATGTTTTTTCCTATTTTGTAAAAATCAGGCGAAAATAGTCCGAAAATAACAAAAAAAAGAAGAAGAAAGAAAATCAGTTGCATAATATGTTAAATGTACATTGATATGTTCTAGTATAGTTAACACATCATTTTTAACCATTAAAACAAAAACAAAAAAATATTGAAAAAATGATTTTTCCTAATTTTTTAAAATCAGGCGAAAATAGTTCGAAAATAACAAAAAAAAAAAGAAGAGAAAGAAAATCAGTTGCATAATCTGTTAAATGCATATTGATATGTTATACTATGATTAACACATCATATTCAATTATTAAAACAGAAAAGGATTGAAAAAAAATTATTTTTCTTAGTTTTTAAAAATTGGTCGAAAATATTATGAAAAAAAAGAAAAAAGAAAATTAGTTGTATAATCTGTGACATGCACATTCTTATGTTGAAATTTGACTAACTCATCATATTCAAACATAACAACAGAGATTAAAAAAAGAGAGTATAAATACCTATTTTTGAAGATTTTCTGGAAAATAGCCCACAGAGTTTCGATTTAATAAAATGCTTGAAATAACTTGTTTTGATCCTCAAATTCAAGCTAAGAGTGGTCGGAATTTTTATTATAGTTTAGGAAAGAATTTGGAAGAGAAAAGTGTCAAAAAATGAGAACAATCGCAAGTTAAAAAGACAAAAAAGCTTCTTCTTTTATATTATTATTATTATTATTATTTTTTTTGGGGGGGGGGGGGGGGGGGGGGGGTGGTCACCGTTTCGATTCCATATCACGTAATAGTGTTGACCGTTACCGTTATGTATTGGCTGATACATAAGTGATTCCGCACACCTTGATCTCAGTCGTTCCTTGCAAATCAACGGCTCTATGACCTCTATCTTCGAAAGACATGTCCTCGTACAGTAAATGTCTCACTTGAGAAGACGACACCTGTATCCAGGAGTCCCCCTGTGCTAGATCAATGGCCAAAATCCTCTCCTACAGCCCTTTCTCCTCTTTGTAATCCCTATCTCTCTTGCGGTGTTGGGAATCTATGCCTCTCCTCTCAGTAGAGAGCAAAAGTCAATCCCTATCTCTCTTGTGGTGTTGGGAATCTATGCCTCTCCTCCTCAGCCCCTCCCTCCAAATGAAGCCACGCCGTGGACGGAAAATGACTTGAATGTTGCTTATATCTCCTTGCCTCTATCAGTTCAACTTCTATTTTTTGAGTGAGAATCCTCCGAGTAGGAAGATGTTTGGATTGTTAAGGGTTCCTTTGGCCCTGTTTCGAAGTTTGTATCCCGTAACAGTGCTGCTGGGGTTGATATATGTGCTCTTCCCTAGTCTCCGGCCCCGATCTTGCTGGCCCTAGAATTTTTTTGCACTCCCCCCTTTGCCAATCCTTCTTAATCCTTCCTCCCAAGTTCAGGTTTCTTTTTTCAACTCTGCAGCTTCTTCCCCCAAGGAAGTGGACTCTTTAGCCATTGTTGGTGTCCACCAAGACAGACCCTCTTCTCATCTGATGCTCTCGCCTCACAGTCTTGCTATGATGAGGCAAGAAGAGTTCGATCGGGACCCGATGGAGGAGGCTTTGGAGGTTTCTCCTTGAAGGGCTGCCTCTTTTGATTTGGGGACTTCCTTGTCCTCGTTGGACCCCTGCCTTGCCCCCACCATTTTGAGGGGGGTTCTGATGGCCTTGGTGGAAACTGTTAAGAAGAAAAGATGGGCGAGGGACACGGTCTGCCACGTGGGGAGATTGACGGGAGTAGCTTTTGGGAACAAAGATGAGGATTACATAGCCGTCTTTCATTTGGTGGCTCAGAGGGGCCTCCCATCTTCCATCCTTGCTCCTCTATGGAACTCTGTCTTCTCCTAAAGGCAAACGGGAACTCCTCAATCTTGGGATGACCCCTGAAGGTGTATCAGTAGCTATCCCAACTCCCAAGGGGGTGAGAGGAAGGGAAGAAGGGCCAACCCAGTTCCTCAATGTAGATTTTTTTTTTCTTGGAATGTAAGGGGGCTGGGCTGCCCCCATAAAAGAGCCTTGGTTAGAGATGTTTGCTCTCGATCTAAAGCTAGGCTTATTGTTCTCCAAGAATCTAAACTTTTGTTCTGTTTGGGATTGTAAAAATCCTGATTGGATTACCTTGGATGTTATCGGTTCCTCAGGTAGAATCCTCGTAATGTGGGACCTTTCAGTTTGGTAGAAGGTGGAAACTTGGGTGGGTTCCTTCTCCGTCAATGTTGTTTTTAAGGAATTATCCTCTGGATTTCAGTGGCTTTTCTCAGGGGTTTATGGTCCGAATCATCCCACCTTACGAGATTCTTTTTGGGGAGAGTAATCTATAGCTTATGATAAGTGGAATATTCCTTGGTGCATAGGGGGGATTTTAATGTTGTCCGCGTCATTCATAAGAAGTCCTATAGGTCCAGGGTCACCTCTAAGATGTGGAGATTCTCTTCCTGGATAAACAGGCATGAGTTGTTGGACCTCCCCTTGGGGGACATTAAATTTTCCTGGTCTAATGGTCACTCTCCTCCTGTTATGTCCTTAGTGGACAGATTTGTGGTTTCTCGCTCTTGGATCTAGCAGTTCAAGTTTGCTCGCCAAAGAGGTCTCTCGAAACCCATTTCCGATCACTAGCCCAATCTTTTAGAGGTGGATGAGATTAGTTGGGGTCCTAAGACCTTTTAGGTTCGAACTTGCATGGTTGTAAGTGGAAGGTTTCCATGACCTTATTTCTGATTGGTGGTCTTCTTTTGTTGTCGAGGATTTCCCAGGATTCAAGCTCTTTAAAAAGCTCCAAATGCTCAAACAAAAGTTGGTGTGCCAAAAAGAGGTGTTTGGTCTTAGGGAATCTCAGATGGTGTCGCTGCTTAATGCTATCCAGGCTCTTGACTTGAAGGAGCAAGAGGGTCCCCTTTCGGAGGAGGGATCTACTGCTAGAGATTTATCTCTTGATTATTGTTCTCGCCTTAAAGAGGAATAAATCAAATGGCGCCAACGCTCTTGGGCTGTTTGGCTAAGGAAGAAGATCAGAGCACTAAATTTTTTCACAGTATAGCTAGCACTTGGGCAAGAGTCAATTGTATTTCTTCCTTGATGTTAAATGGTGAAACTGTGAAAGGGTGATAGCTAAAGAGAACTTGCAATGCTATTGTCAACTTTTATTCCCATCTGTTATCAAGTAAGAATCTAGATCGTCCCACTATTGATAACTTGTCTTTTGGTTGCATATCCTTAGAGGAGGCTAACTCCTTGGAAGAGCCTCTCCTCCTCGACGAGATTAAGTCTACCATCTCTGATTTGCATAGCAACAAAGCCTCTAGGCCCGATTGTTTCTGTATAGCTTTTTTCGCTTCTTTTTGGGATCTGGTTAAGGATGATTTGTTCAGTTTCGTGGAGGACTTCTTTAGATGTAATCATCTCCTCCCAAAAAATGGGAAGCACTTTTATTGCTTTGATATCGAAATTGGAGGGAGTTGTGAATTTGTAGGACTTTAGATCGATTAGCTTAATTAGTAGCCCCTACCAGAACTTAGCAAAAGTCCTTAGCCAGAGATTGAGAAAAGCTCTCCCTTTTATTATTTCCCCATTTCAGAGTGCTTTTGTGTATGGGAGGCAGATTCTAGACAATGTTTTAATTGCTAATGAATGCTTGGATTCTTGTTCTAGATCGGGCAGCGTTGGGGTCATGTGTAAGCTTAATTTAGAAAAGGCCTATGATTGTGTTGAATGGCCTTCCCTGGATAACATGATGGCCTAGATGGGTTATGGGGAGAGATGGAGAGCTTGGATTAGAGCATGTGTCTCCTTTGCCAAGTTCTTCGTCCTCAGCAATGGTTCGCTGTTTGGTTACTTTAAAGCTTCCCGGGGCCTAAGACAGGGGGATCCTCTCTCCCCCTTCCTTTTCACTCTTGTCTCAAAAGCCCTTAGTCATTAGCTCTCAAAAGAGCAGGAGGGGCTGTTCCAAGGATTCAAGCTAGAAAATTTCCCTAACAGGATCAGCTATCTTCAATTTGCAGATGATACTCTGTTCTCCTGCGAAGCTAAGGATTTCATAGTGGATTTTTTAAGCATGGTTAGTTTCAGGTTGTCTCAGGTCTCAAGGTTAATTACACCCAGATCCATAGCTCAAGTGGTAGACTGAGTGAAAGATACCTTGTTTCAACACTGAGGTGTATCGATTCCCTAGTGGGGGTGGCTAACAGTGATGTGTGAACTGGCAGTGGGTGTACTAACAGTGATGTGTGAACTGGCAGTGGGTGTACTAACAAGCTAACAAAAAAAAAAAAAAAAAAAAAGGTCTCAAGGTTAATTTTGCAAAATCAGAATTTTTTGGGATCAATTTATCTAGAGAAGAGACTCATTGCTTTGCTGAGTCCTTTGGTTGTAGTGTAAGCTCCCTTCCTACTACTTTTCTAGGGCTCTCTCTTTGCATTGGCAAGCCTCCTATTCACCTTTGGGACAAAGTAATTGAGATGTTTGAGAGGAAGTTATCCCTAGAAATGTAATCTTCTTTCTTTAGGCGGTAGAATTACTCTCATTAAATCCTCCCTATCTAATTTGCCTCAATACATGTCCCTTTTTTCTTGTCCCAAGTTGGTTATTGATGGGATGGACAAATTGCGGAGATTTATTTATTTATTTATTTTTTGTGGCAGGGGGACTATACTTTTGAGAAATTTCCCCTCAACTGGAAGGAGGTTTGCTCCCCCTATTCTGAGGAAGGAGCTGGGATCAGATGTATGGACATGGTTAGTGAAACTTTGTTGGGTAAGCGGATCTGGAGGTTTGCTTTGGATTTGAAAAACTCTAGTCTTTGGAGGTCTGCTATAGCTGCTAAATATGGCCTCCAGGCAAGGGGCTAGAGAATAAAGCCCTCTTCTCTTTATCGCTTCTCATTCTTGTGGAAAGGTGTTGTTGAACTTTCTTCCCAAGTGTTCTCTGGTATTTGTTTTGTCCCTGGGAAGGGTGATCGAATCCGATTCTGGGAAGATCCTTGGTGTGGGCCTTCTCCTCTAAAGGACTCCTTCCTTCCCGTGCTCTTCTCAACCCAGTGAAGGACATTCTGGTGTTGAATTGCTTCTCTAGGTCCAGAAACTTGGGAGCCTGGACCCCTCTGTTAAGAAGGAACCTTTCTGATGATGAATTCAGGGACCTTACGTCTCTCCTTTTCCCGTTTTCTGGGGATGTCTCTTTCTGAAGAAGAGGATTCAATCACCTAGAACCTAGCAAGCTTGGGTGCTTTCTTAGTCAAATCCTTCTACAATCATTTGGTTTCGGTTAGCTTTTTAGGTCCCATCGCCAACACAGGAAAGATCTGGTGGTATGGAGTCCCCCTAAAGGTGGCAGCTTTCGGTTGGCTTTTAGGGAGAAATCGTATTCTTACTAGTTACTATTGATAACCTCCGGAATTGGGGCATGATAATGCCCAATGCAAGCATCCTCTGGCTAAATCACGAGGAATTTGTCGATCATCTCTTCATCCATTGTGGGTTTACTTCAAAAAGATCTTCTATTTCGCCGGAATTTGTCGATTGCTCTGTATGAATTTACAATGGAAAAACTCCTGTTTGTTGTAAGATCACTGAAGGAAAGGTTGGTCATAAGTTTGGAGAGTTTGCTTCTACACTTGCAGATGGCCGTTATTTGTTGGGTTATGCTGAATGGCATTGGAGACCTCTTCTCTTCGTGGCACGGTGGAGATGGGGGCTCGCTGGGTAGAAAGAAGTGGTGTATCTTGATGCTGGCTGTCCTTTTGTCTATCAGGCTAGAGAGAAACAACCAATGTTCTGACAATATGAGTACTTCTGAGGCTGGGGTCTTCAGTAAAGTTCTTATCTTGTTTAGAGACTGGGCACCATAGCAGGGGTGCATCTTTTTTGGGGGTTGAATCAGCTGGGGGGCTGACGGGTGTATAGTAGTTTAGGTTCTTTCTTGGGTTGAGTCAGCCAGGGGCTGGCGGTTGTATAGTTTAGGTTTTTTTCTTTGGTTTTCTGTTTTTCCTTCTGGTTTTCTTGTGTTGTTTCTGTTTTTCTGTCTTTGGCCTTTGGCCCTAATAAAATTTTCATCTTTCAAAAAAAAAAAAAAAAAAAAAAAAATCTTGTTTCAATAGTAGACTCGGTGTTAGAGCTCTTCTCATGAAGGCGCAGAAAACATCAAAGCACACTTTTCTATCTTACATATAGACTCCAAATCTTAGTTGTAGGTTCCTTCTAACTAGGCACTGCTCCTGCTTCAAATCGCGCTTTGGATTCTCGCTCTCACTCTCACCTCGATTTGAGCTTCGAACTCTCATTCTTTCTCCCGCGTCCTACCTATATATACTAGTCGACATTTTTGAAATAGGTGCTTACCCACTCCTGCACCCGTATCTCTTGCAGCTCTGTTGTACACTTCGTGCAAATATATTCCAAATATAGGAGCTATTGTTGGAAATGAGCATCTATGTCCTTCACTCTATTGTCATTTGAGCTGCTGCTTCTGACACTATATTGGTGGAACTGATAACTATCTCCTAGTCCCATTAGTTTCCTTATTCTGTGAAGCATTTTTCTTTAGTGATTATCGTTGTTTCTGTTTTTTCTTGTCTCCCTAGTCTCTCGGTGTTTTAGTAGCTATTTACATGCATGAAACTATAGTGTTTTTGTGCAATGTTTCATTCCTCAACATTTATTACTAGAATTACTTGCTAGTTCATAAGTGTTATGCATCGAAGTGCATCGTGTAGTATCATCAATAGTGGCTCCCTTTCTTTAGATAATGCTTGCCTGATACTTCATATCTATGTTGAGATTCTGGCTCATATAGGAATCCCTACTAAATCCCTTTTTGAGTTGGTTATAGAGTGAGTAGGGAGAAAAATAGCAGGTGAGATAATTGTATCCTTGGGAGGTCATATAATGCTATATGTCATTCACTCTCAATTTAAGATTAGATTAGATTAGATTAGGAGAGTTCAAAGAGATATCCTTTCAGAAGGGAGAGGATTGGATCATAAGCAATTCGGCATCATTGACTTGAATGACAGAAGCAATGCAGAGCAAAAAGCATTGTGAGCATCAGGGTAAGAAATATGTGAGAAAAGAACATAGCTCACCAGAGTTGCTAGATTCTTGCAAGGGTTTGGGGAGCTTTAAGAAGCTTTGTGTGGTGTGAATAAGGTGATAGTTGAAGTTGATACTTGTTTCTGTGGGTTATGGGAGTAGATGGCAACTTGGTATTGGGCTAGGGCTTAGGAGTGTGCTGGTCTGTTTGTGAAGTTGTAGGCCAATGTTTTGAAGGGAATTTAGGTACAGGGTATCTAGGTGGCTATGAACAAGTTTTGGGAGGGCCTCTATTGTGGGGGAAGCCATTTTTCATGCTTATCCGAACCTTCATATATTACTGGAAGTTAGCTGTCCATTGTGGGCCATTATGGAGTTGGTTATGTTAAATTCTATTTCTTGGGCAAATCTAAATGATGAGGAGATAGGTGTATTGGAGTGCTGTTGGGGAGCTTGAATGAGGTCAACTTTCCTTGGAGTTAAGTGGGTGAGAGATTATGGGTGTGTGGTTTTCAAGATTTGTTCTCATCCAAGTTTGTTTATGTTCCTTCTTCATTGATAACTTTTCTTCTTGAGCGTGGGAGCTCTAATACCTCCCAGGCCAGGGCCATGAATCATCTCAAAGAAATGAGTCACAAGCATGCGTTTGTTGCTTGAGAAAGCGAAATAGTCATCTTTCATCTCTTTGTTCAACATAAGTTGTTGAGATGCTTTATTCCATATCTCGCACTAAGTTCAACCAACCCAAGCTATTTTACAAAACAGTACCTAAACAGCTCTCAGCACAACCCAGTCATAGCTCAATACTTTGACCCCAATACCCCATTTTGAGGTGAGACTATTTCTTGCGGATGCACGCAATCATCCGCAAACCATGTGCATTAGGTAATCCCAGGGAGGGAAATCGAACTCACGTCTGTGGGGAGCACACCCACGACGCTTGCCATTTACCCAAACCCCGTGCGGGTTTCTAAACTTAATCCTCAATCCCAACTACAACCCAAGTCCCAGTTCAAAACTGCATACAATTCTTAACCCAAAATTCTCCGGACTCATTTGCAGTTTCTGCTACAACTTGAACTCAGCCCCTGACCAAACCGTCCTTATAACAGCCCAACTTCCTAGCCATTTTCAGCCACAAAATGAAACAAGAACTGCCCCAAAACCATCTGGCTCAATTGCTCTTTGAAAGAGGGCCATGTTTCAACCATTGTTGTTGTAGAAATTTAGCCAAGCACCCAAACTAATCCTAAACCAAGCTGACTGACGCCAACCTGAGCCATAAACTACCCAAAGTCCCATTTTAAACCCTTACATAGAGCCTGCCAAAGTTCTCACGGCAATTGAACTAAAATATCGAAGGCATAGGACCCAGCATAGCTTTTGTCTTACGCGCACAGTTTTTTGTGGAGTTCTCTTTCTGGTGGATATACTTCTTCCATTAGCCAGAGAATTTCCATCATAGTTCTTTAGGAACCGGAAATTCTTTTTTTCCTGCCAGAGAGCTGCAATTTTAAAAAAAAAAAAAAATGCTGCTTGGAGGAAATCCGTTTTTCACCATTAGGAGCCTTTACTGCAAATTATTGTTTTGAGGCTCACTTTGCTCCACTCTCCCATGGCTAATTGCCATGATCTTTGCAACCATTTTGAATCCCATTAGATAAACTTTCCAATGAACTCTAGATCGTCATAAATCAACATTTGAGTATGAAGTTGTGGTCGAAATGATCAGAGGCTTTACGTTAGTTCTGTGCAGTATTTACAACAGAATTTACCATATTGCCACTGAGAATTCAAATTCCAAATTCCCTTCCCTCCAAAATTTCGAATCAATTTTCACCAAATCACCTCAAGGTTCTTGCCTAGATCTCTCTCAGACGTGTATGTGAAATCCACTCTAACTATCAGATGATTCATAGCACGTTAGGCCTAGAGCCCAAAAACCAGGCAGGTCTGAGATTAAGGTGGGCCCCACACACACGCACACCATCCAAGTGGGATACATAATGGATGAGCTGGATATCTAAACCAAATCTCACTGGGCCCTATATATAATAAGGAAGGTTTTAATGGGCAGGCATCCACTCTCAACTGTTGTCTATGATGTGGCCCATCTAAGTCATGGATTGGCCTGATTTTTTGGGCCCATGGCTCACCATGGAAGGGTGCATCTGATTGATGGGATGGATGTTCATCACACATTACGGTGGGGCCCATAGAGCTCAACATCATGGGAAAACTCCCATGTGTGTCGAACATCCACAATCAATCTGATGCACCTGTCCATGGTTGGTCATGGGCCTAAAAGTCAGGTCAAATGTATGACTTAGGTGGGTCACACCATAGATAACGGTTGAGATTGGATGCCCACCTATTGAAACTTTCCTGATTGTTTGTAGGGCCCACTTAGTTTTGGTTCAGACATCCATCCCATCCATTGCTATGTCCCACTTGGATGAGGGGTCACACCAAATTCCAGGCCATTCCAAAACTCAGGTGGGACCCAACAAGTGCTTTTAGATGTTTTAGGTAATTTCACATGGTTTCAGATGATGTGGCTCACTTAAGTTCCAGATATGGCTGATTTTTGGGACCTCCCATAACCTAGAGGGTACCCACCAAATGCACGGTGTGGATGCCTGACACACCTCATGGTGGGGCCCACAGAGCTCAACCTCATGGGAATCTCTTGTGAGGTCGTCTCATAGTATCTCCCCCCCCCCACCACACACACACACACGTGTGTAGGCCGTTGGGGAAAAGGTTCTATGAGGTTGACCTTATGGGAAATTCCCATGAGGTCAAGCTCTATGGGCCCCACTGTGATTTGTGTTGGGCATCCACCTGAGTTTACCATGAGGTTAAGCTCTGTGGGCCCATTGTGATGGGTGTTGAACATCCACACTATCAATCAGATGCACCTGTCCATGGTGGACCATGGGCCTAAAATCAGGTCAATCCATGACTTAGGCGGGTCGCACCAAGATAACAGTTGAGAGTGGATGCCCACCTATTGAAACTTTCCTGATTGTTTATAGGGCTGACTGAATTGTGGTTCAGACATCCAGCCCATCCATTGCTATGTCCCACTTGGATGAGGGGTCACACCAAATTTCAGGCCATTCCAAAACTCAGGTGGGCCCTCGCAAGTGCTTTTAGATGTTTTAGGTAATTTCACATGGTTTCAGATGATGTGGCTCACTTAAGTTCCAGATATGGCTGGTTTTTGGGACCTCCCATGACCTAGAAGGTACCCACCAAATGCACGGTGTGGCCCACAGAGCTCGACCTCCTAGGAATCTCTCACGAGGTAGACCTCATAGTATCTTTTACCCTACTCACGCATGCACACACAAATTCAATTACTTGTGTGTCCCACTTAGATGAGGGATCACACCAAATTTAAGGCCATTCCAAAACTCAGGTGGGCCCTATCAAGTCCTTTTAGATGTTTTAGGCATGATTTTGCTTCGTTTTAGATTGTGTGGCCAACATGAGTTTCGGATGCGGCTGGTTTTTGGGACATCCCATAACCTAGAGGGGACCCACCAAATGCACGGTGTGGATGTCCGACACATTACAGTGGAGCCCATAGAGCTCGACCTCATAGAACCTTTTCCATATATATATACACGCACACACGCACACACACTTGTATATGTATATATAGATCAATGCGAGCAAAGTGGGATGGGCTTGGCTTGGGTGGGCTCCACTGTGATGTATAGGTGAAATCCACTCCGACCATCAGCCCATGTTACGCCCAAGGCCCCAAAATGAACCATGGGCCCTACAGAATCATATGCACCGCATACTATACATTTCTATTGAGGCTAGGGATTAGTTCTGCGATTTATATCTTGAATTCCAGTGATAGATGTTGCTATAGTTGACAATGATCAGACAGTAAATACCATTCAATTCTTCTGGCTACTGCTTGTTCTAACCCCATACAATTTGTTTTGTTTTTGTTTTTGTTTTTTTGGCCACAATTTGCAGCAAGGATTGGGTTGCGCATGGTCAAGGGGGAAGTGTTGGAAATTCAACCCTATCAAGGCCTCACGTTGGAGGGCTATTTTCCACCTCAGATGTAGAATCACTTTGGTCATTTAGTTGATAGGAGGGATAGAGAGAATGAAGCATGGATACATGCGTTTGTCCATCCAATGGATAACTGTCAGGATGTTCACTGCTCATGAATGATATATTTTTCAAATTCAAATATAACCCAGGGGATGATATCAGCACTTGGGGTGCGTTTGGATGCATTGTCGAATCCAACCACACAAATATTTAGTGTAATGAAGTGGAAATTGCCAGATTGTGATTTCCGTAGCATTTATATGGGGGGTGTGGGCTCTGAATATTCCATTACGTTTCTTTCGAAGTTATATTTTGAAAGAAGTGTAGCCTGCTGTTTTGATAGTTGCTTCCTCACTGACAACTTGGAAAAGTCGCTAGTCTTTTGTCATCTCTTGATTATAATTGGGGACTACATTCATAATTCAATCACTTTTGCACCCAAATGTAGCCCTAGACTGGTTTGTTGGCCAAGGAGAATCATAAGCAAAGGTGAGGTTGACCTAATGATAAATGGCTTGGATCTTGCACACGACATTTGGTGTTTGAAGTTGCACGCAGGTTTAAAAAAGCTACATTAAAATTTGCCTTTATGATGCTTCGTCTCGAATTGAATTGCAGCTACTGGATGCACAAATTGCCCAGTTGTAATTTCTTCTTGCCTGTTTGGATGCACAAATTGCAAGCTTTCAGTTTAAATGGAAGGAAATAACAGTCTGATGGCTTTTCCTGGCATTTATAACGGGGAAAAGTGCTCAAATCGATGCTATGGCTCTTCCATTGAAGGCCCCACTTGAAAGTAGGTTTTGATAGGGAAAGGTGCCCCTGTATCACAGTACTGTAGGGGCCCAGTTTTCGTATCCAGAGTACATCCTTAATTGACCTGAACTGTTCATGTTCTCATTACTGCCACATGGGTTGTACCTTATTTCTGACTAGTATGGGAAAGCCAATAGGAGGGTGACATGTGGTAATGTATGAGGAACATGAAGTGGATAAAAAAATCTACAAAGATTTGGACTGCTATAAGCAGAGGAATGTGATAAAGAAAATATACTCTATCCAACACAACAACCAATCAAATTAAATTTATTAATTACTTTATTTTAGCTAATCTTAAAAATAACGATAATCAAGTTGTAGTAATTCTTAGCTATCAAGATATGCCGGATTTGTTCTTATTTAAATGCTGGATTTGTTCTTATCTAATATCAAGTCGTTCTTTCAAAAGACACATTCTTGCAGTTGCTCCTATTGATTGATTGTGAGTTTTTTTTTTGTTTGATTTGCACTGGTATTTTGAAAATTTTTTCTTATGGAAGGCATAACTAATATTTGAAGAAAGAACCCTACCATCCGATTATTGCCTGATCATTATCAAATTATGCAAGTGGTTAAATGATCGATATTCTTAAAATCTGGTCATATACATTCATATTGGACATATCTGCTTATTTCAATGCTTGGGTTCAAAGTTGATCGGTTTGGATTTACTTATTTTAGCGTTTGGGTTCGAAGTTGATCGATTTGGATCGAGCCACTGTATCGATTTTGTTACGCTCGCATAATTGAAAACAAATCGAGCAACTAACATTTTTTGGCACACCTGGTAGGACCACAAATTACTTGGATGTCATAACACTTGGTTGACTTAAATACATTTGCCAGTGCAGTAATCATTCAGAATTATGAGCCGAAGGGATAGTCATAATACTTTAACAGCTACTGTTGTGGCTAATGAACCTCCTACTCACGAGGAAGAAGTGCAAGTCCAACAGGTGCTTGAGTAAGGAGATCCACCACCTAGTCCGGTGCCTGTTCCTCCAAATCTAGACAGATCATTAACATCTCGAGTTAAACCTCCTGAGATTATGCCAGTTGGGATGGTTGATATGCGAAAGGGGATTTAATACATTGCAGAACACTTGCAAGTTCAGGCCAATGCTTTCAATAGGTGGATGGTTGACCACACCAAGAGCATGAATCGGTTGGTGGCTTTGTTCCCTGATAGAGCATTTGTTACACTTCAGCAATAGATCGATGTAAGTTCTGTTGAAAATTGAGCACATGTACCACCAGTTCAATTGATGCGATAGACACTTCCATTATAGCAAAACATAATACATATTCCTATCCTTGGTTCAATTTAGGATGTGTGAAATTCACCAATACCGGTAGATTTCAGATGTCACGAATATGTTCATGTACAGGACATGCGAAATTCACCATCACCAGTAGATTTCAGACATCTTGAATGTGAAAATTAGAACGTAGTTCATGAAGCCAAGAATCAAGGGATCCTTAGGAGATAGTCTTTGCCTAGAAATCAATCGTATAATGAAGAACAATATCAGGATGACCCTAAAGTATCTCCAGTTGATACACAACAATAGTTGGAGCGTAACCAAATTGTTCCACTGGTTCAAGAAGTAGTAGGCCAAGTTCTTGCCCAAACTACTACAATTTATCATAAGCCATATCCTGATTGAATTGGCCGGCAATATCCATTGCCAAGGAACTATTGACCTGACTTTACGTTGTTTACAGGTGATACGAGTCAATCGACCATAAAATACATAGGTCGATTTACCATACAATATGCGAAATTACCCAATAATGAGTATTATAAATTACAGTTATTTGGTCATTTACGTATTGGGGTAGCCTTTACTTGGCATTCCAATTTGCTACCGAATTCCATACGAAATTGGTAACAAATGGAAGAAAATTTTCATGCCTAGTTCTTTTATAAAGACAGAAATTTTCATGGCCAATCTTGCTCGTTTTCGACAATTAACAGGGGAATCGGTCAAGAATTATATTACTTGGTTTAAAAGAGCAAAAAGCCAATGCAAGGTAGTTACGACCAATGCATAATTTGTCAAGTTGGGTCAAGATGGACTGGAATTCAAACTTTGAACGAAGTTTATCGGAACGGAATTCACAGATGTTTACAATTTGACCAGGAATGTGTTTCGATATGAGGCTATGCTTCAAGAGTCAACGAGGCAAAAGAATTCATCGACGGGAACATTATTATGCCCCTAACTATGATGTTGTAGTAGCTGAAATAGTGGTTAAACAACCATTCACATTTTTTAGTTTAGTTAAAGCAGAGACAGTGACAACCTTTAATAAAAAAGTTCAAAGATCTTATACCTTTGATATTTCTCATGCTGATGAAATATTTGATATTAAGTTAGCTAGAAAATTTATCAAAATTTGATTAATTATAAGATTCTGACACCCGAGGAATTGAAGAAAATTAATTATTATAAATGGCACGGAACTCAATCACATTTCACTAACAAATGTGTTGTTTTTAGGAATGTTATTCAGAATAATATCAATAAAGGGTTGTTAAATTTTCCTAAAAAGAAGAGGCAATATTGATCGATATTGATCCGTCAATCCTCAAAGGCTAATTCATACACGACAAAAGATTGATCTATGAGTTCAGATGAATTAGCCCAAGGAGCAAAACGACATGAGGGACGTGAGGTTTAAAATCGTGGTTGACCAGACCGAAGCATATTCAAGCGCAACAATGTTAAAGTATCAGCACATTTGTTAGAAATGTGCAAGGCCAACTCGATCGAATGGGAGATCTTATCAACCAAAATATCTAGGGAGACAATCGGTGTAATAACCCAAATTAATCTTGACTGTCCAATTTTAACCGTTGATCGTTATATCACACTAATCCACTATGACCATTGATCTACATGATCAACCAATCCAATCGTAACCATTGATTTGAACATATCCAAACTAACCATCCATTAATGAATAAATCCAACCATACATTTAACCATTCATCCAATGATACAACCATCAAGCCGTCCATCTCACCACCAATCCACAAGTGCATCACGAAGTCCAACCCCCGATCTCACATGAACTCATCTAATCGTACATTTATCCATCCATCTATCCATATATCTATCAGTCCATCTATGTATACATTGATCCGTCCATCCATCTACATCATACATTTATGCACCATTGAATACATCACAACCACACACATGCACCAAACACATCACATACATACCTCTCATGCACACGCAAGTGGCCCATCCATACATCACAAACCATACACTATATATGCACACCCATCATAATCACACCTCACATACATATGCCACACACGTGCATGTGTGCACAACCTTACATTAGACTTGTGCACATTATTTAAATCAAAAGAAAGAAAGAAAGAAAAAAAACATGATTTATAAAGATAGAAACTGAAGTTAAAAGAAACTTAAAAAACATTAAAAGTGCACATGTGATGCTTGTGCTTTAAGGATGGTTATAACTTATAAATATGGAAGCAAAGGAAGGGAGGTGGGGTGTGTAACGTGAGGAGAGAGAGAAAGAAAGAAAAAGGTAGAGAGAGAAAGGAAGAAAAAAAAGAGAAAAAGGAAGAGAGAAAGAAAGAGGAGAAAAAAAAAGTGAGTATCTCTCACTTGATATTTATCAAAAAACAAAGTTTATATATATATATATATATATATATATATATATATATATATATATATATATATATATATATATATATATATATTTATTTATTTATTTATTTATTTGTGCTTATAATTAATCTTTGTCATCTTAGATTTTTTTTATATATATTTTATGATGTAATTACTTACCATGCTTTTTAAAAATGTTATTAATCTTTTTTATTACATCGGTTGTCATTATTTTAATATGCCTTAATTCAAGTTTTATATTGTCTTATTAATAATCCTACATTAAATTTTATTTTATTTTATTTTTATTTATTTATTTTGCATTTTGACTTTGTTTTGTTAGAATTATTGCAAAAATCTTGAGTTTATATATAAATTTCTAAATTCTTAGATCTAATAAAGCACATTGTGTTATGGTTGAGGTGAAAAATAGAAAATGAATTACTTAAAGATAGGCTTAAGGCGCGTTACGATGTCGTTATCTTTAAGACGATATTCACACCATACTGGTGATTAAACCAATTTGCAAGAGGGTTACAGCAAATCCGCCTTCAGGATACAATAAGTGTCTTCTTTAAGACCGGAGAAATGTGGGTTCCGGCCTGCAAAACTGAAAAATCGCACCCCGAACACACTTTTATAACGTACACCCCTGACTTCTGTGCTGTTACAATTTACCTCCTGAAAATCGTTTGCAATTTATTGCCTGAAAAACTATTTGCAGTTTAGCGCCTAAAAACTGTAACTTTCCAAAATACATCCAAAAATGAAAATGGAGAAGAAGAAGATGAAGATGAGATTGTTGGAATTGTAATTCGGATTGACCTAAAAATGGGTTTATTTAGAATCATAAGAGATGCTTTAAGACCATTTTCATGAAAAGACATCTTCTTTGTCTTTTCAACAATGACATCCCTCCATTTCAAATCTAAATGATGCTCCCTTTACCAAGAGGCACCACCATTTAGAAATGAATGGTCACCAATAATCACCAAAGCCACAACCATTTTCCTAAAAATCATTTATAAATTAAAATTTATTTTCTTCTTATTTTGAAAAAAATCCAACAATCCCTCATTATTTTTCAAAATACAGAGGTCAGGGTATGTAAGAAAAATATGTGCATAAGAGAAAGTGTCTTATGGACTTGAACCTTCACTTAGTGTAAACAAATCAAAATTGAATCAAAATCCTTAGTGATTATGGTCTTGAACTAAGTATTCTATATGACACAACTGAACATATTACACACACATATATTTCAATTGTCATGTGTTTTAAAATTATAGCACATTAACAACCTTGTGCTCTGTCTTAGATTCATGAGTTCATGAGAGTAGCCAAAACTCTTGAACATTAGCAAGCGGCCCCACTTCCAATACTCATATAGCTAAGTCCTTATAAATACCCCTGTAACTATAACACCCTTGAAAGGACTAATTAAGAACAACAGATCTTCCTCCTTTTTATCATTACAGGTACCCATCACTATACATACATCCAAGAATGAGACAGATAGAAAACGTACAGTGCTGCTTCGGACACTTCCTATGAGGTACTTTGCCCATTGAACCTATTAACTTAGGTTAGGTTTCCCTCATCCGCTGTCTATGAAATTGTCTTAAGTCTCATTCCTCTTGATGTTCTACTGACAACATCTCTTGTAAGTCCATTAGTGAACGGATCCACCAAATTCTGGATAGATCGTACATACTATATTGTTATAACACCGTCACCAAGTAGTTGTCGTACAAAACTATGCCTTAAACTGATATATCTAAATTTTCCATTATAAGTCTTGTTATATGCCTTCGATAGTGTTGCTTCACTATCACAGTAGATAGAAACTGGTGGCAAAGGCCTTACCAATAATGGTATTTCTAATAACATGTTTCTTAATCATTCTGCTTCTTTACTACTAGTCGTTAAAGCTATGAATTCAATTCCATGGTAGAGTGAGATATGCAAGTTTGCTTCTTGGATCCCCAAGAAATGGTGGCTCCTCCAAGTGTAAAAAATCATCCATTGATAGACTTGGATTTATTAGAATCAGTGACCCAACTTGCATCACTATACTCTTTAAGTACATTAAGGCAACCAGAAAAATGTAAACCATAGTTAATTGTTTTTCTCATGTTTCTGAGTATTCTAGAGACGGCATTCCAATGATCTAAACTTGGATTACTTGTAAACCTACTCAATTTACTTATTGCAAAAACAATATCAGGTCGAGTAGAAATCATAGTATACATAAGACTGTTAATCACCTTGGAATACTCTAATCGAGATATATTACGGCCTTCATTTTTAATTAATTTGATATTAGAATAAAAAATAGTAGAAATTGAGTTCTTATCACGGTGATCAAACTTTTTACGTATCTTTTCAATATAATGTGATCGAAATAGAGTTATACCATCATTGTTTCTTAATAGCTTGATACCTAAAATCACATTAGCTTCACCCATATCATTCATGTCAAAATTAGATGATTAGAATATTTTAGTGTTATTTATAACTTCTAAACATGTACCAAAGATTAGCATATCATCTACATAGAGACATATAATTACTCCTTTATTATTAGAGAATTTTGAATATACACATTTATCAAATTCATTAATCTTAAAGCCATATGGGTGACTACTTTATCGAATTTTCATGTCATTGCTTAGGTGTCTGTTTAAGTCCATATAGTGACTTGATCAATTTACACACTTTATTTTCCTGTCCTAGAACTATAAAACCCTCTGGTTGCTCCATATAAACCTCTTCATTGAGGTTATCATTTAGAAAAGCTGTCTTTACATCCATCTAATGGATTTCTAACTTATGAATGGATGCGAGAGCAACTAAAACTCGGATAGTTGATATCCTTGCTACTGGAGCATAGGTATCGAAAAATCAATACCTTATTTTTGTGTAAATCCTTTAGCCACTAATCTGGCCTTAAACCTTTCTGTAGTTCCATTTGGTCTTAGTTTTCTTTTGAAAATTAATTTACAACTTATTGGTTTTGATCCTGGGGGCAAATCAACAAGTTTCCATGTTCCATTTTGCAATATAAAATCCATCTCATCGTTTATAGCTTCATTCCAAAAAGAAGCATCCTGAAATCTAAGGGTATCATCTATTTTTACCGGATCATTTTCTATGTTATATATCAACATGGTTTCCTCTGTTATGTTATCTTTATCTCATTCTATTAGCAAAAGGTACAAGTCGGGTCCAAAAGATGTACCTGTTCTGATCCTTTTGGTTCTTCTAGGTTCTATGTCCTATTTATCGAGACTATTGATATCTTGATCAGGTATCTGAGAACTATTGCTTGTATTAGGATCTTGAGATCTTATCTATTTTCTAGTTATAGAAGAGAATGAGTTTTCATAAAACTCAGCATCTCTAGATTCTATTATAGTGTTTACCGGGATCGCATGATTAGATTCTATAACTAAAAACCTATAAGCCTTACTATTTTGTGCATATCCTATGAACATACACTCAAGAGATCTTAACCCTATCTTGGACTTTTTAGGATCAGTAAGCCTAATTAAGGCTCTACAACCTTATACCTTGAAGTATGATATATTAGGAATCCTATTCTTCCATAGTTCATATGGAGTCTTATGAGTCTTAGAGTGAGATATCCTATTAAAGATATGACAGACAGTCAATAGGGCTTCTCCCCAAAATCCTGAACTTAAACCTGCATTATTTAGCATAGAGTTTACCATGTCAATGAGAGACTTGTTTTTCCGTTCTAATATCCCGTTTTGTTGGGGTAAATAGGGAGCTGTAATTTGATGAATTATACCATGAGTTTTGCAAAACTCCGAGAATTCTAAGGATAGATATTCTCCTCCCCTGTCCGACCTTAGGATTTTAATCTTTCGGTCTAATTGATTCTTAACTTCTGCCTTATATATCTTAAATTTTTGTAATGTCCCATCTTTATTCCTCAATAGGTATACTAGGGTATAACGGGAGAAATCATCTATAAAGGTTATAAAGTACCTCTTTCCCTCTCTTGTTATTAAACCGCTCATTTCACGTATATCACTATGAACTAGGTCTAGGAGTTGTAATTCTCTTTCCACTCTTGGAAACGGTTTTTTAGTTATTTTGAATTGTACACAAATACTACATTTGTCATTAGATTTTGTATACTTAAGAATTAGATTTAAATTAGATATATTATCCACACTACGATAACTAATATATCCTAATCTAGCATGTCAAACATCATGTGAATCAAGCATATAAACGGAAGAAGAATTTTCATTTATAAGATTCAATTTGAACATTCCATTAGATACATAACCCTTTCCTACATACACCCCATTTTTAGACACAATCAATTTATCGGATTCAAATAGGAGTCTGAATCCAAACTTAGTCAGTAGACTAGTTGATATAAGATTCCTCCTAATATTCGGTACATACAGCACATCGTTTAGATTAAGAACTTTTTCGGAAGTTAAATTAAGACGCACCTTCCCTTTTCCTACAACCTTGGATGTGAAGGCATTCTTTATATATAATTCTTGATTATCCCCCACTATTTCGTAGGAATTGAACATATTGTAATTTCTACAAACATGTCTGGTAGCTACAAAATCTACCCATCATTCAACATCCTCATTTACCATATTAACTTCAAAGACGACATCTGCCAAATTTATGACTTCCGTCATATTGACTTGCCATTTCTTTTCTTGTATTTTCTTTTTGTATTTTCGGCAATCTTTCTTAAAACGAGCAGAGATTTTACAAAAGAAGCATGGACCCTTCTTGGATGTGTTCTTTTTGAACCCTTGGTTATTAGGTTTGAGCCGATCATCTTTCTTGAAAGATGGCTTCTCTGATTCCCGATTCACACTATTCTTGACTATATTAGTGTTACTTAAGGCCTCATGTTGTTCTTCCTTTTTTGTCACGGAGTCTAGATTCTTCTTCTATTCGAAGAAATATTACGAGGTCTTCTAAGGACATTTTCTCTTTTTTCTGTTTCAATGATTTTCTAGTATCCTTCCATTTAGATGGAAGTTTAACAATAATGATGGATACTTGGAAGGATTCATCGAGATTAGTGCCGTCGGCAATATTCTATTGGATGGTAACTTGTAACTTATGTACTTGATCAAGAACATGTTTTTCATCCAACATTTTAAATTCTAAAAACTGACTTACAAGAAATTTTTTGTTGCCCTCATCCTCCAATGTGTATTTGGTGAGTAGCGCCTGCCACAAATCCTTAGCAGTATTTTTTTTTATGGTAAACAGCGTATAACTAGTCAGAAAGAGCGTTGAAGATATGAACTTTGCGTAGGTAGTCATTACGTACACATGTTTATTATTATTAATTTTCTTTTTTTACGTAGAACTTTAATCAAGATCTAATAGATTACGTTACATGTTTTTTTTTTTTTTGTAGAACTTTAATTATGTATGGACAATTTACATTGATTGAAAATTTTATTTTTAGTTTAATAAATTATGTACATCAGATATTATGGATTGATTTTTAGAAATATTTGATTCATGCAATATTAAAATCATGCATCATTGAAAGATTCATGTAATATTAAAATCATGTATCATTGAAATAGTTATGAAACGCCAGAAAATAGGTGGGGCAATTAAGTCCTCTAGGTTGAAAATCCCTAAATGTTTAATAGGTGGGGCAACTTAGACCGTTGGGTTGAAAGTCCCAGAACCCAACTGGTACTTCTTAGAACCTTTACCGTACCCTTTGAGTGGGTGATCATGTCAGGATTGCAAAAGGTTCCTGCTGTCAGGTTCGGTGGAGTAGTAGTCTGACCAACTAACATATAAATGGGTCCCTCACCAAGTGTCCTTTGGATGGGTGAGCTTGTCACACAAGAGGTTCTCATTGCCAAGCTAGGTGTTGTATTGGCACGGGTGTTGGCCAACCGATATAAACTGGCCTTGGTATTAAAAAGAATAAACCGCACTTGTTATTATGGAGTATAACATATGTTGATTTCATTCATTCATTTTTCTTTGAATTTACATTGAAAATTCTTGTTTATTAATCTCCTCATTTGTTGCTTTACCTAAATAGGTATTGTATCTTTTAGTATATTTTATTCAGATTATATGAGGTTATTTTTGAAACTTGTGTTGAAATTACTCACTAGGCTTTGTAGCTTACTCTGTTGGAATTTTAAAATTTCAGGATCGGGATTTCATGGAGGAACTTAAATAGATTTGCTTTTATATTTGATTTATTTTTTCAGTTCTTTAACATTTTCTAAATAAGTTGTAATGAACATTTAGTATGATAGTATGACGATGACATGTGTTTGGTGATAATCTTGAATAGTCAGAATATGGATATTTTATTATTTTTTAAATAAATGTTTGATTATTTAATTTTTGGATGATTATATTTTATGAATAAGAATCATCTTTTCAATATATACGTGGATTATGAAATGTAAACATACAAAACATAAGTCATGCCTTCGGGTATGGAATCGGGGTCAGATATACCCAGGTGCTAGATTTCGGGGCATGATAGATTGGTATCAAAGCTTATGTTTAGAATCATTGAGGACCTAGGATTTTACTTGAAAATGTAGTCACTTTGAAAACTAGGATATATCCCCTATGCGTGTAATTGTGATCAAAACTTAACTTGTAGTATTATCTTTTAGTGATTCACCCTTATGTGATATTTGAAGCTTATTGTTTGATTTAGAACATGTCTGGGCGCCGACGTGGAGATAGATATAGAAGTAGAGCCAGTCTTATGGCGGCCACAACGGGGTCCACCGAAAGTGGTCAGTCACTTGATGGGGTCTTCCGTGCTTTAGGCGACATGATGGCTATTCTTGGACAACACATTCGTCGCAATAATAGAGGAGCTGCCCTAGTTGTGCAGGATGATGTTGTGGGCTTAATAGAGAAATTTAAGAGATTGAAACCACCTACTTTCAAGGGTTTGTCAGACCCTATGGAGGCAAACAAGTGGAAAAAGCAAATAGAGAAGATATTCACTGTTTTAGGATTTGATGAGGAGCAAAAGCTCACACTTGCGATTTTTATATTAGAGCGAGAGGCTAACCACTGGTGGGAGACAATTGCTAGAACAATTAAAGAAGAGACCGCATGGACGTGGGATATGTTCTATGAGAAGTTCAATGAGAAATACTTTCATGAGTGTGTACGGGAACAGAAAGCAGAGGAATTCATGGAGTAGGCAGTGTTAGGATGAGTCTGACCAGCTTGAGGAATGGGTCCACTATCGATGAGTCGGGCCGATTTTGGCAGACGGATAGTGAGGTCTCTTCCACTTACTCAGTTGTGTGCTTGATGGGGCGGCAAGCTGGCGTAGAGTGTACTAGACCCCGGTGTATCCCAGAGATGTACATTTCTAATATTGTGATCGATGCCCCCATCTCTATTGCACACGTGGGCGGGCACATGTGGGCGGACACTGATGTGGGCGAGGTCTAAGGGTCTAGGCGAGCTACCAGTGGTTGGCAGACTACTGTGATGGTAGGCTACTGTGCATACAGTGGGGCAGAACCTTGTTCCACATCGAAAGCGTTGTGGTGATTATATGTGGACTTACTGAGTAGGAGTTGCGTACTCAGCATCTCATCTATTTATTCATTCACTATCCACTCGGGCTGGTGGTGCGTAATTAGATTATTATGTGTACCCTCGCAATGGCCATGATTTCGGTTGGGCGCACAACCAACTTGAGATCATGAGTTTACCACATTGAGTTTAGCTATCCAAATCTAGATATGAGACTGGTTTGGATAGAAGTCTTTTGTGATGGACCCCATAGCTTGCGATACTATGTAATATTATCCTGACTTCACACTCCAGCCTGGTCATTTCATTCGCACTGTATATTGCATTGCATCCTTAACACATAACATCTGGTTTACTATGCTTCTGTTTTGCATAGCCTGAATAAGGTTGATGATATTATGGATTCGTTAGGATCTGCATATTGCATTACATCCGCGACATATGGTATTTGGGTTGCTATGTTTTTGCATTTATATGGCCTAGATGAGACTGATGGTAATCGTGGCTCTTTAGAATTGCATATTGTATTATATCATCGGTATCTGATATTTGGCTCGTTATGACTCCGCATTACATAGCCGATCTACATTGCATACTCTGATATTGAATGACTTATAGCCTTGCCAGTATTTTGCTTACACTGATATTTGGATGCTTGACACTTATTTTGCGCACACACGTACACACCCTCTAAGCTTCCTATAAGCTTATGCACGATAGATACGCGCAGGTGACGATAGGACGCAGTCGAGTTGAGGTAGGAGCGTGCGACAGAGCTTCTGGAGTTTTTGGCATTTATCTTGTATTTTCCTTTCATGTATTGTACTCCAGTTTTTACTATTAATGGATATGTGATGATGATGTTGCCTTTACGATTTGGGTACACTCGTAATTATGCTCCTTTATTTACAAAAAAAAAAATTCACACTGAAAATCATCCTTGTTGGATTCCAGGATCGGAACCTGGCGTATGGGCGCTGGGAGCCGAGAATGGGGTACTACGGAGGCTGTCGGCACCGGTTTCGGCAATCGGGAATTCTGTAAGCCCATTTTCCGAGTTTGGGGCGTAACAGTGGGTTTGATTACCTGGTCGACTATTTCAAGTAAGTTATTTTTATTAAATTTTCTTTTACAGCTTTAATGAAGTTTAGTTAATTGATTTCAGACCTTACTGTAGAAATTGAATCTCTCACATTTAAATAGATGATTGATAAGATTGATTCTTAATCGAGTGAGTTTGAATTGGTAATCGAGTCGATCAACTTAAGGTAAATCAATATTTCTAACCTTCTATATGACCCTAATTGGATTCTAAACTAATTAGTGATACTCCCATTTCTTAACTGAATATAGAGCTCCTAAATTCCCACATTGAGATTTGCCTACTTGAATAAGTACAATTGAATTATCCCTAAGTTGGGCCAAGGTGAGGATCACCCTTCAAGCTTTCCTACATTATGACAATTAGTTTAGTTTATTTATTTATATTAATTGCCTAATATAGTATTAAATGGAATGAATGATAAATGTTCGTTTCTATTTGAGTAACTCTTCATATATGATTGATGATTTGATTTAAATTCAAATATTTGAACATGTTATGGATCTCAAATATCTCTATTCTAGTTTAAGATCAATACTTTACATGTGTATTTGCTATCGATAGTGTACGTGGGTTGTTTGCGACTTAGGATTATTGGATGGTATTTTTAGAGGTCATCATACTGTGGCCATTTTGTGTATTGGATTAGATGAAATTTTATTGTAGACCTACCATCTTATGAATTATTGTACGTATGTGGCTTTTAAGTTCCCTTTTTGTCGTGTCCTTGAATGTAGCTTTTGATGGACTACTTTTGTACAAACTTGTTATGGTAAGTTTTACTTGTTGTATCATGATAACCCACTAGTTGTAGAGGTTACCATTAATATCCTACTTGTTGAAGTCTCATAGCCGAACATGGTGGTATAGAACACTATGCTCAAGTTGTCGTCTAATGCTAGGTGACGAGTCTCCCATAATGACCTTTTCTTAAAATGGTTGTTTGTAATTGGACTGATAACGACTGTGTTAATCATGCATTTCATGGCGCGTGGGCATTATTGGGCTCCTAGTCGACTATTTGGAAAGACCAGTGCATTGTACGAATGTCTAATTTTGTGTGAGTTTATCACTTGAGCACATTCTTGTTGTACTTTCACTGGTGACTAGCCACTTGAGATTGCATGTATGTTTTACCCTACTCGTGGGTTTTTGCTCAAAGTCAGTTGGATGAGCATCCTCAGGCTAATGTGCATATGCATACATCCATGCATTTAAATAAAATTGCATTATGAATTGTTTTGTATGATTCTTATTTTAAAACTATCATTGGCTAATATGATGGATTATAATCTTATTTGTTATGATCATTATGAATGGTTTAGTGTAGACTTATATTGGCAAATCATGTTTAATTATTGTAATAGTTTAGTAAATCTTGGGAGGTATACCTCACTGAGATAGCCATTGAGACTATTGAACCATATTCAAGTGGTACATGATACATGGATGATATGCAGGTTGGCACTCATGTGGAGTATAAGGAGTTGGATGATCTTTCATCTCTAAATTTTAGATTTCATTTATATTAATTTTTATACTTTTCTGTAATTGTAAGTCTTAAGACATTAGTTTGTATAAGACATGGGCAACCACTCGTTTATCATGTGTATTTGGACTTTTCTTTTATGCTTGATTTGTTTTTCTTCCGCTGCAGTGCTTACTTATAAATAAATAAATATAATATGTGTGTGTGTGTGGTGAAATGTGGGGTATCTTTAAAGGTTAACACTTAAAATTTCGGAAAACGAATGCTAAAGTCGAGTTACGAAATCCAGAGCATTACATTAAGTCTTTCCAAATTTAGCCATCATTCTGGCTGAGAGAATATTAACAACAACTCCATTATCAACTAAAACCTGAGTGATCAGACACCATTGTTAAGTGAACATGGATATACAATGACTTCAAATGTTGGGTCATTGTAAGAGTCGACCTTTCAATAATTATTTTTTCAGAAGGAGATCCTGGTTCGACCGTCATGATCGACACCTTTTTTGCTTCATCCTCGGGGTCAAGGGAACCATGCTATATGATGTAACGCCCTGAAAATCGGAGGTCGAGCATAAACTCAGCTCCCAAGTTCCAGAACATCACTTATGCGACAGAATGAATGATGATTGAATGTTGACTGTATTCGCGCATTGAACATGAGTGAGATTAAGCCAAAACAGCATATCATACTCCAGAGACAGTTAAGTTTGCAAGCGGAAGACTGTGATAGATAGATAAAATATATAACTTATGATGAGTCTCCAGAGTGTGATAACATTACCAGGTTAAATAAATACAAGTGCAGTTCTAAAATGTACCAAATGTGAGGAAGTGTAATGTCTCCAATCCCATGTACCATAGCCCCGTCAATACAATATCAGGTCTTCATTGACCTGCCAGAGAGATACATATAGGAGAATTCCTCCTATCATCATAGAAGTAGTCCGGCTCTGCTTCACAAGCATCGCCACCACCTGAAACTCAACAAATCTGGTGGGTGTTCGGAACACCGTCCCGTAACGTGGGAGTGAGTGATCAACTCAGTGGAACAGTAAAGCATAGGTTAACATGTTATCAATTCAATCAAGCAGTAATGATAAAGCATTACAAATCAAACAATTCTAACTACTCTTATTAAATGCAAGAATGAAATGACATGATGCTGTATGCCCTTGCCAAACCACCCTCAAGCGACATCATCTTACGTTCGCGAATGCTTACTCCCTCAGTGCGCCACATCTACAAAGCACATGCGGTGCGATGATGCTCATGATTACCAAGTTTTTATTAGTCCATTTCAAACAGCAGTATTGGGAAACTAAGGTACCTCCCTTGTATCATTCCCAAACATGATCCATTCTAGGGTCGTCAATCCTAGTTATTCTCATACGATGTTATGGTTTGAGAAGCGTAGTGAAGGCATCGCAAAGGGCTCATCACCCGTCAGCGCGGATACAGATCTCACCGTATGCGGCTCAATTGCTAGCCGTCAGCTCGAGTACAGGTCTCACCGTACTCGGCTCAATCACTAGCCGTCAGCTCAAGTACAGGTCTCACCGTACTCGGCTCAACTCACACTCTAGTTGTTGTGAAAGACTCGTGGCCAATCACAGACCCTTGGAGTGTACTCGATGATACCACGGAGGACTCGTCGCCCGTCAGCACGAGCACAGATCTCACCGTACTCGGCTCTCGCCGAGGTATCGACAGCTCGAATACAGTGTCCCATACCACCGTATTCGGCTCACGAGTTTGGTTGCGCAATGGTCACTACGGGGAGGCACATGGCCCCAGCGTAGGCCGACAGCTCGACCACGGTGTCCCATACCACCATGCTCGGCTCATGCGTCTTAGCGGATCGAGGTACCATGGTTAACAAGGGGTTTCACTGGTAAGTTTGGTACCCTAGGTTCAAGCAGTAGCGTCCAAACAGGGTGAACATGCATAAGGCAGATCGGGTTACTTGACGAGCTCGACTAGCACGATCGCCCGTTGAGCTGCACGACATGAAGTGCATAAACAACTTCGTGTGGCCTAGCCACTGCCGACAGGCAACGCACGACTCGAGTTCGTCGAACACATCCCACGTGGAAAATGAATCTCAGCCACGAGTTCAATCTCGTTACCGATTGCCTGGACTATAATCATAGCCCCAAACACAATCAATTACAGAGATATAAAGCAGTAATAGATCAGGATTCAAATCATACAATCAGTCTGGTATTATCCGTTTAGGGCTGCCAGGGCTGTTGCACGCACTCGTTGCTCCGCTCCCCCATCACCCATGACGGATCATACAACATAAATATAAATTTAAACATATGCATTACATAGTTAAAATCATAAAACAGTTGAGCATGTTATGAATCACAACACAAGCATGAGTTTGTACATGTTCAATTCCTAATCACACAACTATCAAAGGAGATCATACACATAGTTTATAGAGGTTGAGAATCATGTCTCAACACCCTTATACATTACAATTTGCTAACTACTACTCACTCAGACATTTCAAGTTATACTTGAACTTACATACATCACATACATGACGTATGTCGATCACATAGGCATTAGGCCAAATCCTTTCACTAGGGAGTTGCCCCAATCATAATACGCGTACACCCACGACGGATAGTCATGGCAAGTAGGAATCCAAGTTCCATATCCATTCAGTCATTTCCACAAACACTTGGGCCACACATTTTAGCATATATAGGGTATAATGGTCGTGGCGTGATTTAGGGCAAATCCTTTCGTCAAAGGGGGTATCGCCAATATAACAATCATGAATCCATGACAATTAGTCATGGCGAGCATGAATGAGAATTCCATACTCATTCAGCCATTTCCACAAACACTTAGAATACACTATTACAACATACATGGTGTATGTTAGTAAAACATGTATTAGGGTTATCCTTTAGCCAAGCTAGTATTTTATCCATGTATAATATATTACTACAGCAAATAATCATGATACATACATCTCCAAAATTTATACGTATACAGTATTTCTAGAATACACAATTTCAACATACGTAGCATTTACAAGTGAACATGTATTACGGCGATTCCTTTCGCCAAACTAGTATTTTATCCATATATAGTATAATCATACATTAAATAAACATGTCAAACACTTCTCCAAAAAAAATACGTATACGGTATTTCTACGTATATCTAGAGTATGTGAAATTCCATATTCTACAATGTTAATCGAAACAGGAAACGGAAAGCACTTTGTACATGTGCAATTGCATGCAGATCATGAATCTATCATTATCTGACATTGAAAGCGTTGAAAAATGTAACCTATACACCTAAAGTCCGCACCTTTTGTCGTAGAATCGTAACGGAGTTGATAGGTTTGCTAAGCTTCCGTATACGGCAACTAGGCGACCTATAGAACGAAATAGGTTAGCTACTTCACAACCTACAACAGTCTAAACCCCAAAACAGATTAGGGTTAGGGTTTCTTACCTAGAAACGACGCCGGAAACGCCGGAAAAGCGTCAAGAAGGATGCGGTGGAGCATGGATAGCAGCAGGGAAGGACGGCAGGGAGATTCTCCCACATCTCCCACACTTTCTCTCTCTTTTCCCTCTCTCAAATTCCAAATTCGTATGGCTGCCATGAGAGAGGGTTTAAGGTCCTTATATAGCCTCAAAACTCACCGAAATAGACTCCTGTTCAAAGGTTACTGCTAATATAGGTAATTCGTCACTTTTCCAGCTCAAAAGAGAGGTTCTGGTGGCCCTCCTTGAGCCAAACGTCAGACTTAAGCTCACCATCTATGGATCTATGAGGGATTACGTTTTCGACTCGATCGGATTCCCAGATCGCACGTGGCGGGCCACTTTCAGTTCAACGGTCAGTGGGCCACGATCCGAAATTCCAAGTACATGTAAATGTTCCTGAAATTTTTCCTGATCCGAGGGTGTAATTTGGTCTGATTCTGACGGTCTGGTTGCTTAATACTGATGCGCAAGCGAAAGGTGCCAGATCACTATTCCAGATATTTTAATTTCAAAGGGAATAGTGTTTTTCACACTCCCTCGCTCCGGATCGAAATAAATGGCCGTGGGACATCAGAATCGCCTGATTTTTGAGATGATTGTCAAGCCCAGTGGGGCGGTCCTGGTTCCTTAGCTTCGTGTTAATCGGACTCCCGATGTGCGATCTAGACCTCATACGAAGTTTCGTTTCAGTCCCGAGAGTAGACGGGTAATGAGTTTGGCTCTAGACTTTAGGGTAACCTAGAGTCACTAATTCTGCAAGTTTTGGGTCTTACAGATCGTATTTAAAGCGATCCCAACGGATTTCATGGCTAACCGAGTTTAGTACTTAGTTAACTTTGTTAAATTTCTAAAGGATTTAATCCTAATTGTTTTCTGGTTGAGATGGTACTTAGGCCTTTGCAGTTTGTATATAAAGTGATCCAAGTTTTACTACTTAGCTAGTTTAAGATAGTGTCTAGGGCGAAAGTGCTTTGAAAAATTGAAAGCACAAGGTAGTGAAGGGTGGGATTTGTGAAGGAAATGGGTTCAGGAGCGATTTTAGACTGTGGGATTTAGTTTTGACACGTTGATAAGGTCTTAGGATCGACCCATTGCCCTAGGACGTCTAATCCCAGGTTGGCAAAAATCCGGGATGTTACAATCTACCCCCCTTAAAACAAAATTTTGTCCCCGAAATTGGCTAAGGGTAATAAGAGAAAATTTCTATTATTTCATTTGCCTAAGACTTATTGATTTCGAGTTTCTACGCGTGGTAGGGTAAATACCAGCTGGTTCATTTTAGTCTACCCCCCTTAAAACTTAATTCTTTATCCATTTCTCATATCCTGGTGGTTTGCTACCATTTATTTCTTTACGTATTTGGAGTCTCGACGATAATTCCCAACAATTTAGAGTAAGATAACTGTTTTCATTGTTTGACCAACACGGAGAGACGGTAATAGTGGGCTCGATCCCGATACATCGATCATCTACCGGGCCAGGGTAGGAAGCTCATCGTATCCCTTCCGAATCCTGGTGGATCCTGGTCGTCCGCTCGTCAGCAGAGAGTCCATCGGTAGTCACCCAGGATTGGGAATTGGGTCAAGCCGCAAAAACTTCGCAGTTGTATATTTCAGTAACTCCGTAGTCTGATCACTCTCTAAGAGTAGGGAATGTCCATCATTGAAAGGCTCAAATTGTTTATTCTAAGGTTGCCCTTTAGGTCTTAGTCTATGAGAGTCTTGTTATTATCTATGTCCAAGGAAATGGTGAATCAAATCTTACTAGATGATCCTAAAATGGTTCCTCATAGAAGAACAGGCTAGGGCTTCAATAATGTTCGTATTCAACGAGCACCGTTTCGATCCTGGGCCAGTGGGGTAAGGTCCACCGCGTTTCCGCTGCGCCACCCAGATCAAAGAGGCGTACTAGGTGACCTAACTAGAGCAGGTTCATAATGTTCTACCCCCCTTAAAATTTTAGTTTCACCCTTAAGGCTCAAGATTTATGTCCTGCTCCGTATGTCGGAACAAGGTGTAATTTAAGTCTTATCCTTGACATGAAATGAAATGCGGTCTCCCACTATATCTGTCTTGGTACCTAGGATTATAGAAAGGGGCTATCACGAATGGGTGTGAGTTTGAGGCAAGATGCCTAATTCTACCAAGGAGTTTTGTCGCGGTCCAGACTTATCCTATTTAATTATGTCTAGCTTAATAGGCAGGCTATCTTTTTACATTCATAAACACAATATGTATGCCAATATGGCATGCGAGTTGGGACCTAATCCCTAACTGTCTGTTACCCATTTGGGCAATTCCTTAGGCCTAAAAGACAAAGTCTCTATCAGCAATATACTCCTAACACTTTTCAAGGGCAAAATCACAAACTCTTAGTTGTAAATGGTCGGGCCAACACGGAAAGAAAATTGTGTAGTGGGTCTGAGTCGGTTAAGCCGAATAACTGAGTCTATTATTCACTTGGCTTAGAATAATTAGTTAGTCTTGTACTTTCCTTAGCCTACCCAGTAGCCTAGTCTTAATTGAGGAGTAGCGGGAATCCATAGGTGAGTCCAAAGTCGATGCTTATACGTTAGATGATTTCACTTCATTTTTAATACAGGGAAGGGTTTTATCACTTAGGGTCAAAGTTGTCTAATTGAAATTGAGTTGCCTAAAGTTGAATTTAACTATGCCCGAGCATGTCACACATGCTCAAACCAACCACAAGGGGGGTTCTAGAGTTCACGTTCTTAATTAGTTGGATTTCCTATACTGTCAGGTCTGTTGAAGCACTGCTCTAGGTCCAAAACTCCGAGGGTCTATTTGTCAAACAACCATTTACTCAGTAAGCTTAAGCTCTCAGAGTGCGGTAGGTTAATGTATATCAAGGGACTTTATCACTTCAACACTATTTGGCCAGTGGTCTTAAGTTGTATTAAAATGGGACTGTATTGCTAATCCTACCTCGGGATTGGGAGTGACATGGTTGGTAGGAGGGTGGGTGGGGATCAAAATTATTGGTAGAGGCTCTGAAAAATGAGCCTCAAATGGGGGGTGTAGGAGCTCAATTGAGAGAGAATGAAGAGGGAGGAGGTAGGTATTACTGTAAACATTGTGGAATGATGGATGGTGGTCGAAAAAGGTGGAATGTAGGATTGAGAGGGAGATTGGAGAGAGAAACAACAAGTTGGGGGGCTTGGAAGGGTGATGTGAGAGAGAGGGGAGCTCCAGACCTAAAAATCCCAAACCCCAGCCAAAACCGCACGTGCCAGGGGGTAGGGGAGGTCGGGCCGACCAATCCCAGCCCCGGACCGACCCGTACGGCCAAGTTTGGCGGAGGTCCACCTCCAGAGTGGAGGTTCCACCCCCGCCCAAAGTGGCCGGTGGGCTGCCGCCGCAGGTGGGGTGTGTTCTCCTTGGTCCCAAGGTGCCAAATGCACGCGGGTTCGACCCTGGATCTTAGTAAATTTAAGTGGGGAGGCCCCCGACTCCAGTTGAGGCATTTTCGAGGCCAATTTACAAACTAGAATGATTTTATATATCGTGTGACATATGATTTTGGGGTAGGAGGAGCTAATCTATCCAACTAACCCATTTACTTGGTTAGATTCCAAAGTTTAAAAGGTCAAAAGTCCAATTTATACATATATTTACTACTTATAGTAAATTTTTGTTTAGGTATTATTCTTCATCATTTATACGTTAGAATTTATATCTGGTATGATAGGATTTAGAAAAAATTAAAGAATTAAGTGGTGCAAGGAGAGATTTTGAAGAAATTGGGTAAAAAAGGGGTTTTAGGCTTTGGTGTTGTGGTTGATCCACAATCTAAGGACATTCGTCTCTAAGGAATGACTCAAACCCGTCGACTGATGGCCTAGAAGTGATTCGGGATTGTTTCGCTTGATCATGGGTGTGTACGGCCCAATCTCAACGGTCGATTTCGGTTGGTTTCGCCGTTCGGCGAATTTGGAAAATCCTAAGTTAGTTTCTACGTTTCGTCGCTCCCTCCTAAGTCAGATTGCGTCAGAGTGCGTAGTGTGACAATAACCCAGGTCCGGTTTAATCAAAATCATGCTCTGATACCATCTTGTAACGCCCTGAAAATCGGAGGTCGAGCATAAACTCAGCTCCCGAGTTCCAGAACATCACTTATGCGACAAATGAATGATGATTGAATGTTGACTGTATTCGCGCATTGAACATGAGTGAGATTAAGCCAAAACAGCATATCATACTCCAGAGACAGTTAAGTTTGCAAGCGGAAGACTGTGATAGATAGATAAAATATATAACTTATGATGAGTCTCCAGAGTGTGATAACATTACCAGGTTAAATAAATACAAGTGCAGTTCTAAAATGTACCAAATGTGAGGAAGTGTAATGTCTCCAATCCCATGTACCATAGCCCCGTCAATACAATATCAGGTCTTCATTGACCTGCCAGAGAGATACATATAGGAGAATTCCTCCTATCATCATAGAAGTAGTCCGGCTCTGCTTCACAAGCATCGCCACCACCTGAAACTCAACAAATCTGGTGGGTGTTCGGAACACCGTCCCGTAACGTGGGAGTGAGTGATCAACTCAGTGGAACAGTAAAGCATAGGTTAACATGTTATCAATTCAATCAAGCAGTAATGATAAAGCATTACAAATCAAACAATTCTAACTACTCTTATTAAATGCAAGAATGAAATGACATGATGCTGTATGCCCTTGCCAAACCACCCTCAAGCGACATCATCTTACGTTCGCGAATGCTTACTCCCTCAGTGCGCCACATCTACAAAGCACATGCGGTGCGATGATGCTCATGATTACCAAGTTTTTATTAGTCCATTTCAAACAGCAGTATTGGGAAACTAAGGTACCTCCCTTGTATCATTCCCAAACATGATCCATTCTAGGGTCGTCAATCCTAGTTATTCTCATACGATGTTATGGTTTGAGAAGCGTAGTGAAGGCATCGCAAAGGGCTCATCACCCGTCAGCGCGGATACAGATCTCACCGTATGCGGCTCAATTGCTAGCCGTCAGCTCGAGTACAGGTCTCACCGTACTCGGCTCAATCACTAGCCGTCAGCTCAAGTACAGGTCTCACCGTACTCGGCTCAACTCACACTCTAGTTGTTGTGAAAGACTCGTGGCCAATCACAGACCCTTGGAGTGTACTCGATGATACCACGGAGGACTCGTCGCCCGTCAGCACGAGCACAGATCTCACCGTACTCGGCTCTCGCCGAGGTATCGACAGCTCGAATACAGTGTCCCATACCACCGTATTCGGCTCACGAGTTTGGTTGCGCAATGGTCACTACGGGGAGGCACATGGCCCCAGCGTAGGCCGACAGCTCGACCACGGTGTCCCATACCACCATGCTCGGCTCATGCGTCTTAGCGGATCGAGGTACCATGGTTAACAAGGGGTTTCACTGGTAAGTTTGGTACCCTAGGTTCAAGCAGTAGCGTCCAAACAGGGTGAACATGCATAAGGCAGATCGGGTTACTTGACGAGCTCGACTAGCACGATCGCCCGTTGAGCTGCACGACATGAAGTGCATAAACAACTTCGTGTGGCCTAGCCACTGCCGACAGGCAACGCACGACTCGAGTTCGTCGAACACATCCCACGTGGAAAATGAATCTCAGCCACGAGTTCAATCTCGTTACCGATTGCCTGGACTATAATCATAGCCCCAAACACAATCAATTACAGAGATATAAAGCAGTAATAGATCAGGATTCAAATCATACAATCAGTCTGGTATTATCCGTTTAGGGCTGCCAGGGCTGTTGCACGCACTCGTTGCTCCGCTCCCCCATCACCCATGACGGATCATACAACATAAATATAAATTTAAACATATGCATTACATAGTTAAAATCATAAAACAGTTGAGCATGTTATGAATCACAACACAAGCATGAGTTTGTACATGTTCAATTCCTAATCACACAACTATCAAAGGAGATCATACACATAGTTTATAGAGGTTGAGAATCATGTCTCAACACCCTTATACATTACAATTTGCTAACTACTACTCACTCAGACATTTCAAGTTATACTTGAACTTACATACATCACATACATGACGTATGTCGATCACATAGGCATTAGGCCAAATCCTTTCACTAGGGAGTTGCCCCAATCATAATACGCGTACACCCACGACGGATAGTCATGGCAAGTAGGAATCCAAGTTCCATATCCATTCAGTCATTTCCACAAACACTTGGGCCACACATTTTAGCATATATAGGGTATAATGGTCGTGGCGTGATTTAGGGCAAATCCTTTCGTCAAAGGGGGTATCGCCAATATAACAATCATGAATCCATGACAATTAGTCATGGCGAGCATGAATGAGAATTCCATACTCATTCAGCCATTTCCACAAACACTTAGAATACACTATTACAACATACATGGTGTATGTTAGTAAAACATGTATTAGGGTTATCCTTTAGCCAAGCTAGTATTTTATCCATGTATAATATATTACTACAGCAAATAATCATGATACATACATCTCCAAAATTTATACGTATACAGTATTTCTAGAATACACAATTTCAACATACGTAGCATTTACAAGTGAACATGTATTACGGCGATTCCTTTCGCCAAACTAGTATTTTATCCATATATAGTATAATCATACATTAAATAAACATGTCAAACACTTCTCCAAAAAAAAATACGTATACGGTATTTCTACGTATATCTAGAGTATGTGAAATTCCATATTCTACAATGTTAATCGAAACAGGAAACGGAAAGCACTTTGTACATGTGCAATTGCATGCAGATCATGAATCTATCATTATCTGACATTGAAAGCGTTGAAAAATGTAACCTATACACCTAAAGTCCGCACCTTTTGTCGTAGAATCGTAACGGAGTTGATAGGTTTGCTAAGCTTCCGTATACGGCAACTAGGCGACCTATAGAACGAAATAGGTTAGCTACTTCACAACCTACAACAGTCTAAACCCCAAAACAGATTAGGGTTAGGGTTTCTTACCTAGAAACGACGCCGGAAACGCCGGAAAAGCGTCAAGAAGGATGCGGTGGAGCATGGATAGCAGCAGGGAAGGACGGCAGGGAGATTCTCCCACATCTCCCACACTTTCTCTCTCTTTTCCCTCTCTCAAATTCCAAATTCGTATGGCTGCCATGAGAGAGGGTTTAAGGTCCTTATATAGCCTCAAAACTCACCGAAATAGACTCCTGTTCAAAGGTTACTGCTAATATAGGTAATTCGTCACTTTTTCAGCTCAAAAGAGAGGTTCTGGTGGCCCTCCTTGAGCCAAACGTCAGACTTAAGCTCACCATCTATGGATCTATGAGGGATTACGTTTTCGACTCGATCGGATTCCCAGATCGCACGTGGCGGGCCACTTTCAGTTCAACGGTCAGTGGGCCACGATCCGAAATTCCAAGTACATGTAAATGTTCCTGAAATTTTTCCTGATCCGAGGGTGTAATTTGGTCTGATTCTGACGGTCTGGTTGCTTAATACTGATGCGCAAGCGAAAGGTGCCAGATCACTATTCCAGATATTTTAATTTCAAAGGGAATAGTGTTTTTCACACTCCCTCGCTCCGGATCGAAATAAATGGCCGTGGGACATCAGAATCGCCTGATTTTTGAGATGATTGTCAAGCCCAGTGGGGCGGTCCTGGTTCCTTAGCTTCGTGTTAATCGGACTCCCGATGTGCGATCTAGACCTCATACGAAGTTTCGTTTCAGTCCCGAGAGTAGACGGGTAATGAGTTTGGCTCTAGACTTTAGGGTAACCTAGAGTCACTAATTCTGCAAGTTTTGGGTCTTACAGATCGTATTTAAAGCGATCCCAACGGATTTCATGGCTAACCGAGTTTAGTACTTAGTTAACTTTGTTAAATTTCTAAAGGATTTAATCCTAATTGTTTTCTGGTTGAGATGGTACTTAGGCCTTTGCAGTTTGTATATAAAGTGATCCAAGTTTTACTACTTAGCTAGTTTAAGATAGTGTCTAGGGCGAAAGTGCTTTGAAAAATTGAAAGCACAAGGTAGTGAAGGGTGGGATTTGTGAAGGAAATGGGTTCAGGAGCGATTTTAGACTGTGGGATTTAGTTTTGACACGTTGATAAGGTCTTAGGATCGACCCATTGCCCTAGGACGTCTAATCCCAGGTTGGCAAAAATCCGGGATGTTACATATGATTATAGAATGACCTAAATCTTCCACATCTCCTTCCACCCTATTTGGCTGAGATGGTTTAGCCTGAAAGCTCAATGAAAGTGTCAATACTATATTGCTATCTGATGTAATTAGTGGGAATGAGCTAAATTGTATTACCGAATTCTGCTGTTTATCCACTTTATTTGCAACTTCATTCTTGATTCCCTCATTCGATTTAGAAGAAACTGATTCTAATGTTATTGCTTTAGCAAGTAATCTTCATTCAGAAGATTGTCTGAAAAATCTTTATCACTTAAGTGTTCGGTCGATTCTTCTATATCCATTCATGCCTTATCATAATTTTGATTTTCGACCGAGTTAAGTCCCACGTGAAACTCATCCACATTAACCGATGTATGTTCTTTTTCTTCTAACTTTGGTATTGCTAGCCTCAATTGGGTTGACAGGTACTTCATCTGAAATTCGTCACATACAACAGTTAACTGTCTTCTTTTTGTTGCTTGTTACCTTTACCAACGTTGTTTTTTAGTACGAGTCATCCCTTTTAGTACTGTTGGAAATTTTGAATGACTTGGCCTTTTCCAAACTCTTTCTCGAGTAGGCTGATGTTTAGCCATCCTTTACCTCCAAGATGGGCCCGGGTGATCACTGACGTGTTTAACTTTTTGTGAGTAAAATGAATTTTCTTCATATTTTTTTATTGACCGATTATCTTATCTAATATTTTGGTCGATAAAATCTCCAGTTTAATTAAATTTACTTTGCACATTTCTCACAAAGGTGTTGATAATTTGAAATTACTGCCTTTGGATGTGCTTCGGTTTATTCCACCGTAGGCTTAGGCTTCATACTTCTCTTCCATCCTTTCACTCCTTGGCTTGACACATTTAAATTCCAAGATCAATTTTTTATTGTGGCCGAACTAGCCTCTAAGGATCAATGGTAGCCATATATATCTTCTTATTGGACGGAAATTGATCAATATTGATCAACATTGCTTATTTTTCGTTTTCGGGAAACTTCAGTAAGCTTTTATTGATGTGGTCTTAAATAACATTCTTGAAAAGAATGTATTTGTTAGTGGAATGCGATCGAGTTTCATACCATTTATAATAATTAATTGTCTAGAGTTTTTTTTGCTATCAGAATCTTATAGTTAACAAGAATTTTGATAAATATGTCAGTTAACACGTTATCAAATATTTCATCAGTGCAAATAATGTAAAAGGTGTACATTCTTTGAACTGTTTGATTAGAAGATGTCTTTGTCTCTGCTTTAACTAATATTGAGCATATTAATGGCTGTTTAACTACTACTTCTGCGATTGCAATATCATGATTAAGGTCATAATAATATATTCCTACTGATGAATTCTTTTGTCGCATTGACTTTTGAAGCAGAGTCTCATACTGAGACACATTTCTAGTCAAATCATAAAGATTTATGAATTCTATCGCAATAAACTTCTTTCGAAGTTTGAATTCTAGCCTATCTTGAGCTAATTGGATAAATTCTTCTATGATCGTAATTAACTTGCATTCGCGTTTTGTTTTTTTAAACCGAGCAATATAAATTTCGACAAATTCTCCAAGCAATTGCCGAAAACGAGCAAGATCGACCATAGAAATTTCTTTGTCCTTATATAAGAAATGAGCATGAAACTTTTCTTCCATCTCTTACCAATTCTATATGAAATTTTGTAGCAAATTTGACTATCAGGTGAAAGTTACCTCAGTGAACGAATGACCAATTAGTTGTAATTTATAATGCTCGTTATTAGCCAACTCTCCACATTGTATGGTAAATTGACTCGTGTTTTACGGTTGATTGACCTGTATCACCTGTAAACAATGTAAAGTTAGGTCGATAATTCTTCGGCAATGGATATTGCCGGTCGATTTAGTCAGGATATGACTTATAATAAACTAGGGTAGTAGTTCGGCAAAAAAACTTGGCCTGTTACTTCCAAAACTAGTTCAACAATTTGATCACACTCCCAATATTGTTGTACATCAATTGAAGGTACTTTTAGACCAACCTGATATTGTTTTTTATTATACGGTTGATTTCTAGGCATATGTTGCCCCCAATTATCCCTTGATTCCTGGCTTCAGGGATTAAATTCCTATTCTCACATTCAGGATGCCTGAAATCTACTGATAGTAGTAAATTTCGCATGTCCTGGACAAGAATACATTTAGGACGTCGAAAATTTATCGATATCAATGAATTTCATACTTCCCGAGTTGGACCTGAGATAGGAATATGTGATGTATTTCACCGCAAAGGAAGTGTATGTTAGATATATTATGTGTGATAGTTCGGATATATCATGGACCAAAAGTTACACATATTTGATGACCTGATTATCAAATGAAAATCATGGAATGTCTTGTTTCAAGAAATAAGTGTCCACAGTCAAAGGTTAGAATTGTCCAACTAATTTGAATTTTTTTTTTTTTTTTTTTAAATATTACTGTAACTCAGCTAATTTACTTTCCACATTTTAGTGGGCTTAACTTACATTACTATAACTCACTTGTATAAATTTAAGTGCCTGCGCGTCAAGCGGGAAACATTATCTGAAAACTCCTTAGCCATCCGTTGCTTTGTTACACGTGCGCGCATAAGGCGTTAAACGTTCGAGCCAGATGATAGATGATGCAACTAACATGGCCCACTTGATGGGCACCTCGCATCTCGCACACGTGTGCTTTCGTGTAGAGAAGCCTGAGTCCAGGCGCGCGTGTGCTGCAGCATAAATACCATCCTCAGCTCCGCTGGAGAGAGAGAGAGAGAGAGAGAGAGAGATATGCGGTCTATTGCAATTACAAACGGCTGCTGCTTTTCTTCAGCTATGGCATCCCATCTGAAATCTCGAGACGATGAGTCCAACTTCCAGAGGAGATATTTCTGCAGTAACCATAATGATGGCAGAAACTACCATTTCAAGACGATAAGATCATCAGCATCAGGAAGGAGATCCGAGAAGATCATCAAGGTGACGGATGATTACAACACTGCTATGAAGAAAATGATGAGGAACCCTTTTGAGTACCATCATGATCTAGGTCTCTTTTCTCTCCTCTCTTTCCTTTCCTTCTTCAACTGCAACTGCAACTACAACTACAACTACCCATTTCTATTCCATTTCTCATGACTTAAAACTCCTGCATACTGTTTATTTTTTTCACTAGAGAAATGTTGTGATATGTTTATCCCCAACTGTTTGGTATATGCACCCCCTTCTTTCTACTTTTTGGGAATACATGAGCACATTCTGCTTGTAGATAATGGCTTTTAATGTTATATTATAGTTTGGTGGATTCATTTGCATATTCACCCAATTTCCATTTAGGGAAATGAGTCTCATCTTTTATTTATTTATTTAATTAATTTAATTTAATTTAATTTTAAAATTTTAGTTTTATTTTAGATATCAAGCCTCACTTTCTGTCTCTCTCTTTTTATTTTTATTTATTTTTTGTTTTCTATTTTATTTCGAGATGGATAAGCCTCAATGAGAAAGATGATCTTTGTGATTTATACCCTTAGCCATGAAAGAGCCTCTTCTTTCTAGTACAAAAGAGAATTATTTTGGGAATTTTGGAAATGTAAGAATTTCTATAAGGCAGGCCTAATTGATCAACGGTCTGGATCTCCCTAAGGGTTGGATAACGTGATCAAGAATACTGGTGGAACCCACTTAAGTTGTGATTAATCTAAAATCGTGTAGGGGTGATGCGCTACAGCCGTGTTACACGCACAATGTTCTGGTTGGACTAGGGTTGTTAAATTCGTTTGGAGCCGAAGGGAGAGGAGTTTCGATGGGTTTCAAACTCCTCACCATCAACAACTATTTAAACGCGGCTGGGTCCCCAGGCCTACATGTCTGAAGTTATTTTCCCATCCCGATACTTCTCTTAGGGTGTAACTTGTAAGGTGCGGAAGACTATGGCATCTATTCTATTTCTAGGTATGGATTCCAGTTCGGTTTTCTCGATCCCGTCTCCAATGCACTATAGGATCCTTTCGATTCTGTAAATTAATGTTAACAGTTAGTATCAGAGCAGATTGTGCATTGACTGTGGCGGATCTGTTCGTTAACCCTTAGGGCCAGATCTGTGTTCTAATTGTAGTCTAACCAAACTCAGATCAGGCCATTGGAATTTGACTTTGTATCTGTTTCCGGCATCTAGCACTGATAGTGGCATAAATCACCATTGTCGTCGGGTTTGTGAATCTAGCATTGAGATATTACTGAAATCCGGTATCTTGAACCATCGGAATCTGACATCGAGGGTTGCATATATCCGGCAGTGCCGCAGTCAATCGGATCCGACTTAAGGATAAATAAAAAAATTGATGCTGCTGGCAGCCATGGCTGACAGCATTGACCATTAGATCTCATTGTCGGAAGCTGGATTCCGGCCGTTATCATGGGGTTTTGTTCCCATTAAAGTTTTATCACCACCTGCAGTGGTTTTCCCTATTTGTGGAGGGTGGTAGCAGCTATCAATGGTGTCTGCTGAGCTTGGTGAAACCAAATTCTTGAGAATCAAAGGGATGAAATCCCATCCGGTTAAATGCAAGTTAGGCACGAAAAAAGGCTTGTGTTATAATTGAAATAAAAAGTTTGCCCTGTGACACTGATGCAAAACACAACAATTATTTTTGCTAAAGTCATTTTTGAAGAGGAAAAGGCAAATGCTTAATGGAGTGACCAAGATCGTCTTTTACAACAATTTTGCAATGCCAACCTTGAGGATAAGGTTGTTGCTTAAGGGGTGGGGAGTGTTAGGGTCCATGGGTCAACCAGTGGGCCAAACCATTTGGGTCAGTAAAGTGGGCTTAGTTCATGGGTCAACTAGTCGGCTAAACCATTCGTGTCAGTTGAGTGGGCCTAGCCACTTGAGATCTGTTGTTATCTTTGAATTTCAATTTGAATTTTGAATTCGAAATAAGAGCTCAACAATCAAGGGAGAAGCTGGCCTTGATTGTAGGAGAGTGGATTAGCTTTGAGTTAGAATTAGAATTAGAATTAAAATTTGAGTTTTATGGAATGCCACAAGTATTTATGTAGTTCTTAGCCATTAATAAAAATAAGAGAAAATTTCCAAACAATATTTCCTTAATTTCAAGGAGGGATGGTGCATTCTTGAATTTGGACTAATTATCTTAATCATCTTAGTATGGTCTTATCACAATATACATTTCCTAGTGTTTCTCAAATAGGCCTAAGTATTGTATCTTTCATATAGATTATTTGTAGTGAGGCCCACCACGTCAATGGTGTTGATGGCAGTGGAAAAATCATATCAAGGGCATGGATCATGCTATATGGAAAAATAGGCCCCAATTCTACTAAACATGACTTGCCCGAGTCGCCATTTTGACTCACCCAAGTCAAATTTTATGGGTAGACCGAGTTGAATGAGTCCCGAGTTTGCTGACCTTGATTTGTATAGGATTTGGATATTGTAAATCTGGTTAGTTTATGGGAAGTCCTTAAACAAATTGGCATCGGGTGATTTATGGTGTTATGTTGTTGGGTTCACCTATTTTTCTTTTTCTTTTCTTTCTTTCCTTTTTTCGAATAACCTTCTCTCTCTCTCTCTCTTTGAAACGGAAAATGGCATGCTTAAGTATCAACATTTGAAGTGTGTTTAATTTCTTGTCCTTTATTTATGGATCTCATTTTGGAAACCTTTACCTGAATTACTAAAAGGGACATAACTATAGTTACAGCGATGGGACTATTTTACCCATTGTGGAGTTCCTTCATCCTGGTAGGGCATGTCAAATGAATGTATTGAATGCATATACATACCACAGACGGTCACATACACAGTTAATGGTGGGCATCCTAGCCCCAACTGTTCTCTATGGTGTGGCCCACCTAAGTTTCAAATGTGGCTGATTTTTTGGATCCAGGGTGAATGTGAGGTGGCGGAAATGATGGACGGTGTTGATCTCATGCATGTTCCCTCCCTCCATGTGGCAACACCATGCTCATGAACGCTAGAACCGGCTCTTACAAAAATCGCCAGTTTCTGCATTTTCTCTGGAATGCACCTATTAGCATAATGCAGAAATCACCAAGATAAAAAAGGCGCGAAATTGGGTTATTATGCTATGGATGCTATGCAAATAGTCTGTTAAGGCATCGAACATGATACTATCAATTCTAATGGTGCTATTTTAACTCTAATAGCACTATGATGTGCTCCAAACAGGGGGCCCTTATTGCTGTTTGGATAGCTTGGGTTTCCAAATGACAGTGATTTTATTTGTTTAATCCATCTATACGTTTGTTTCATGAACTGTGCTCTGCCCAATCACTGAACCAGCCTTAATTTTAGGCCAGGACATCTAGAAGGTGGAACAAACCACTGTTTGAAAGCTTGGATGTTAATACAGTGTGCCACGTGGTCACATGTGGTGGCTTGTATGTGGATTGCCTTATACATGTTGAGGATTAGGAAGCCTAGAATTATGGTGCTGTGTTCTGTTTTTGGGAATAATTTTATCGTTCATCGGTTCCCTGATAGATCCTAAAAACATGAATTGTTTTATTTAATCATTTTTCCTTAGAACTTCGCTCTTTTGGTTTTGATTCCTGCCATCTTATCAATTTGTGAAAGTCAGTGATATCAATTTAATTTTTTTTTGGAAACATCTTATACTTCTATATGTGTATGATTATCAAAATTCCTGTTGGTTTTCAAAATGATAGTTGTGCTTGGTGATTCTGAGATTTGCTTTTTGTTGGGTCATACTTGTCTTTCAGGCATGAACTATACCCATATAACTGACAATTTAATCGTCGGTTCCCAACCTCAGAAGCCTGAAGACATTGATCATCTGAAGCAGGAAGAGAATGTGGCTTACATATTAAATTTGCAGCAGGACAAGGACATAGAGTATTGGGGAATCGACTTCCAATCAATCACCAAAAGATGTAAAGAACTTGGTATCCGTCACATGAGAAGGCCTGTAAGCTTACTCCCCTGTTATTTTGATTCGAACTCATTATAACCACTTGCATGATTTTATTTAGAAGGTTTAGATACATCACCTTGACATTAATTATGCGCTGAAAATTTTTAAGAGTGCAACTGGAAGTCACTATATTTGCATTGAGGGAAATGGCCATTAGCCCAAATGACCATTATGCTCAATTTAGCTGCTTGCCAGAATGAGCTCACCTGCCATCTCAGGCTGGCCTAATGGATTCTTCATCTGCTTAATGTAGAATTGGGTTTCCACACTACCAAATAAAAGCCTATTTCAAAATAAAAGTCAGGGTTATTTAAGGCCCTGTTTGGGCAACGGGATTAGAAGGGATTAGGTGGGATTGGATTCATCTGGTTCCGTGCCAATTCCACTCCATGTTTGGAAAAGCTTGGAATTAGATAGGATGGAATTGCATTGGTCCCGTGCCAATTTCACTCAATGCTAGCAAGTTGTGTAGGTCCCACCCTGATGTGTGGGCTATATCCACACCGTCCACCCATTTTTTGAGATTATTTTAGAGCATGGGCCAAAAATCAGGTAATTCTAAAGCTCAAGTGGACCCACCACTGAAAGCAACGGGGATTGAATACTTACTGTTGAAAACTTCTTTGGGGCCACATAAGTTTTGGATCTACCTCATTTTTCGGCCCATACCATAAAATGAGGTTACAAAACAAATGAACAGCTTAGATATAATACATGTGTGTTATTCTGGTAATTTCAAATGATGGTGGGTATATCCATTCAATGTACCACCGTATTACCAACAAAGCAGAGCATTAATCTAATCCAATGGAATCAGGGGACAATCCCTGCCATGGGTAATAATGATGTTTTTTTGAATCCAATCCCACCTAATCCCTTCTAATCCCGTTGCCCAAACAGGGCCTAAGGGAATGAACTGTATTTGTGCCCTCATGCAATTCATGTAAATATGCACAAAACCTGGATCTGCTCGATAGACCATGAGGAACTCTCTCATCTATTCTGGTCAATAGGAGATATTGTTATGTGATTCTTGAGCCTAAGATATGTATGGTATCTTGAACCTTGAGTTTGTGCAGATGCGGCCTAGTGTTTGCTATTTTGGACTGTTACCTTGGATAAATCCATGCCCCCAGAAATCTACCAGGTTGAAAGAACTTGGGTATCCAAATCTTTGGTCAATTTTTTCCGCTAATTGTGGATGGCTGTTGTATTGTTTTCACAACCACCTATTTACATTAGTGATTGGAATCCACCTGATCAAACTGAGTGACTTGATTTACTTCTCCAGATCCATGGTATCAATCTCTTTTTTCTTCTTCTGAATCCTCCTTAAAATCATCTTCTTTTTGAAGATTTTCTTCTAAAATTTCTCTCCAATTGGATCACTGAGAACTGATCACATACAGCCGGTACTATGATAACTATCATCCGGCTTCATCATTCCTGCTAGCATGCCATTTTTGTATAACATCCATGCCATGCAAATTACTTGCTCAGAAAAAAAAATCCATGCCATGCAAATGGTAGGCCCTACCATAACGATAACCTGGAACAAAAAGCAGGAAGGTTTGCTCATCAGGTGGGCCACACTGTTGGAAACGGAGGACAACTGACAGTCTGACTCATTATAGTGGTGTGGCCCACATGATGAGTGGACCTTCCTGATATTTTTGTCAGGCAGGTGGGAAAGTAAGATATGGCTGGATGATAATATATCATACTTCTGACTGTATCGATCATTTTCTGAATCTTTGCCCATAATTTTCGTCTCCTACACCAATCAAATCCAAGCTTTCTTCTAAATCTGAATCTTAAACTAATTTTTTTTTTCCTAAAAAGAATACAAATTATCTTAAAAAAAAATGCCCAAATCATCAAATTCCAAATATTGCCAAAACATAAAAACCTCAAAGTCATCTCCAAAAATCACATTACTAAATCCCAAATCATCAAATAAAATATCTAAAAAACTCAAAAATCAAATTTCAAAATTTAAATTTAAGATTTTGAATTTGAAGTTTCAAATTTAAATATCAAATTCAAATTTCTTTTGAAAATTTGGAATTTCGAGTCCAAAATTAAATTTGAGTGTCAAATTCTGTAATTGCTTCTTTGATCTTACTCCTCTTTCCCTTATCCTTTTGGTTCTACCATAAGGCCAACAAAACACCCCCCCCCCCCCCCCCCCCCCCCCCCCCCCAATTCATTTGATAGGGAAAATAATTCCTCTGTTTCAAGGTTCTTTTTACATAACATACGAGTCCTCTATTTATGTTATCATCAAATACCTTACAGCAAGGGTTATGTGACAGGTGACTTGGTTGTATCCACTGCTTAAGAATTATGTCCATTTCATGGAAGCACATTATTTTTCTGGTTATTGGGTTTAAAATGTTCAAGTATTTTACATATTACCTCATTCTTTCAAATATTTTGTTGTCCATTTGAAAGGCAAAATATTTAGTCGATACAACATACTTCCGGACTCTATTTGGTTTCAGTTTCTGTGACAAATCAGAAATGGCGTTTGCGAAGTTTGAATCCTAGACATCTGCTAAGGCTGCCTGCCAGAGGAGGATATCAAATCCTATTTCCCTATGTGTGCCATCCAGGCTATTAAGCAGGAGTGGCCATGGTGTGTGCCCCCAAAGCAGGCCAATTTGGTCATCAAATGGGCCACACTTGTATGCATTATGTTGACCATTTTGCCCCAAAAGCAGGCCAATTTGGTCATCAAATGGGCCACACTTGTACGGATTATGTTGACCATTGGTCAATTCTTTTTGATAATCCATTTTTATACTCATTTTGCGCACCTGATGACCGTTCCTGGTGGGGTGGGCCTACCTAATGAATGGCCTGGGACTTACATGGGGCGAGTAGGATTTTGGCCTTTGTATTTCTCTGCACTCTGTCATGCCGAACTGAAGTTCTGATTATTTTTATGCAATCAGGCTAGGGACTTTGATCCGGATTCCCTGAGAAATGGATTGCCAAAAGCAGTTTCTTCTTTGGAGTGGGCTATATCAGAGGGCAAAGGCAGGGTCTATGTTCATTGTACTGCTGGATTAGGGCGGGCACCTGCAGTTGCAATTGCTTATTTGTTTTGGTTTCATGACATGGATGTAAGTTATAACTTCACCTCCCTTTATCTTCCCTAATTGAAGCGTACTGGAAAAAAATCATTACTTTTATGAGGCATGACAGGGCTCTGTTCATCAGTAAAAGTATAGTTTGCTGACCTGCAGGATCCCATACAATTGTAGGATGGTTCAGTGATCAAAATCATTGATCTGATGGGGCCCTCCTGGATGGGAGATACTATGGAAATCTCCTAGAGTGAAAGATTGTAATGCTTTGTGGCTTACCACTAGATGGCCAAGGAGAGGTCTTGTCAGTGGTCTACCACTAGATGGCTAAAGAGACAATTCGGTGGTCTACAGGCTAGGGAAAATTGTGCAATGGTCAAAAGGTTACTATCTTCTAATCTGGGAGATATTTGGGGCATTTCCCATCCTCTGTGGGTCCCATCAGGTCAAGAGTCGCCAAACCATGGTTCTGCATGTCTTTAATCCTACATATCAGCAAACTGTACATTACTCGTGAGTAGGTCTTGTGATTTACTTTCCCTGAAGGTGTTGTATATCCATTGTTTTGAACATTGGTATTGGGGGTGTATCGGCTTGGTAAAAAAAAGATAGAATATGGAATATGGATGTCGTGCATCATTTTCAGCCTCTATTGGACCATATCAACCTATATCAGTTTATTTTATTTTTTTCTTTTCCTTTCTTTTTCCCCCTTTAAGTGAAAGAGTGGTGTAGGACAGCCTAATCCAACCCTAAATGAATGTGATAATTGAAAGTGGCATATTTGTGCAAAATAAAAAATAAAAAATGAAGGTGGTATTTGAAAGGGGCAGATTTATGCAAGCATTGATAAGAAAATCCAGCATTATACATCATAAAACAAGAAGGAAATAAAGAATATTCAGCAATGGTCATGGCCATCCGTCATAAACATGTTGTATTGAACCTTAAAATCTGAATTTAGTCGGATCCGGCGAAAAGTAGGATTTTCGTCTTGGAATAGGTCTGTCTAACGATCCAAGTGGATTTTCTAATTTAGGAAATAAGAATTTTCTGGATTGGGAAATCTGAAAAATTCAGAAAAATTGATTGGTGTTCAAATCTAAGACCTTGGGTGATGGGATTTGAAGAAGATCAAAATATGTAAATGTGGGGATGAAAATCTTCCAAGATCTAATGATTTGGATTGAAAATAAAAAAAAGGATCGACTTCTAGATTTAGAGAATTTAGAAGAAAAGAAGAAAAGAAGAAAAGAGGTTTTAAAGAAGAAAATCCCTTGAGAAAAGAAATAATGAGAGAGAGAGGAGAAATCACTTCGGCCTCACGCCCTCTTCCAATTACTGGAAGTCGAAGACGGAATTGTCTGACCTTGAAGAAGCAAAAGCTCTCTTTATTTTCATAAACATAATATATCATTTCCCTCAGGTTTAGGGCAAAACACTCTTATACATTCGGAATTATATTAAATGACCAATTAAAAAAGTTTTAAAAAATGAAATTCGCACAAAAAATTGTGCGCAGACTGTCTCAAAACTCAAATAAATAAAATATTCATAAGATAAACTCAAATCCAAGATGCCCAATGGGCTCCAATGATAGCGTAATGAAAGTGGGCAGTGACGATCCAACGGTCTGATCGCATCATTGTCGCAATCAAACGGTCCAAATACCTCATTCAAGCAACTTACACATGTCACGAACACGTGTAAGGTCTTCAATCTCTAGAGACCCAACCTGTACCCGTCATCTAACCACATTGACACGGGTAACGCACGCCTCTTGCGTTGATATACTTTGAATAGTCTGGTGTCCGCATCAACTCCCCTCGGCTGAGAAGAGCTCGACTCTGGCAAGATAAAACTCTTGTGCCTTTCTAAGAAATCTGGATCTAGCCTATGCAACTCCGCTTCCGTCAACCATGTACAGTCGGATGATGGTCTGTTCTTCCACTTCACCAAGTACCTCTGAAATCCATCATCTCGAGTGGAAACAATTTGCTCATCCACAATTCCTTCATTTTCTTTTCTTTTCTCAGATATAGTAGGCATATGTGGTGTATGTTGGGAAGAAAATTCAGAAATTGGCCAGTGGTTTGGAACAAAATTAGGGTCTATGGGATAGCTTGAACACGGCATTAGATCCTCCTCATTGAATGTTGAACTAATCCCCATGCGAGGTGGAAGATCTATCACATACGCATTGGATCCAATCTTTTTCAGAATCTTAAATGGTCCAGCACTGCGTGCTTGTAACTTCTTAATGGTACCCTGTGGGAATCGTTTTGGCCTCATCATAACCATTACATAATCACCCTCATTAAACTCTTGAATTCTATGATGCAAGTCAGCTGAAATTTTATATTGTTAATTACTAACATTTATCTGCCTCCTAATCTCTGCATGCAACTCATGAATGTGATGAGAAAATGCATCGGCTGACTCTGAGGGCCTCTGGGTGACTGACATAGTTAACAAATCTATGGGAAGTCTAGGTTTGTAACCACTTACAATCTCGAATGGACTCATACCCGTAGGCCTATTAATTGAACTGTTATATGCAAACTCGGCGACAGGCAGGACTAAGTCCCAAGTTTTAATGTGTTCACCCACTAAACATTGTAGTAGATTTCCGAGACTTCGATTCACAACCTCAGTCTGGCCATCAGTTTGAGGATGGTAGGTAGACGAGAACTGGAGTCTCGTGTCCATCATGTGCCATAATGTCTTCTAAAAATAACTAGTAAACTGGACATCCCTGTCAGACACTATAGTCTTAGGAAAACCATGTAACCGAACCACCCCCTCAAAGAAAATCTTGGCTATGTTGGACGCATTTGAAGTTTTTGAACACGAGAGAAAGTGGGCCATTTTTGAGAAACGGTCCACGACCACAAAAACGGAATCGGGCTTTCTAATTGTCTTGGGAAGCCTAAGCACGAAATTCATACTGATGTCTTGCCACGGTGCATGGGGCACTAGTAATGACGTGTACAATCCAGTATTTTACTTCTTCTGTTTTGCCAGTTAACATGTTCAACATTGCATTAAAATTTTGGCCACGTCTCGCTTGAGACTTGGTCAATAAAATCTATCCTCTACTAGGACGATGGTCTTATCTCGACCAAAATGGCCAGTAATACCTCCAACATGAACTCCCAAACAAGGAAATCTCGGAGAGAAGTGCGGGGAAGACAAAGTCCGTCTCCTTTGAAAAGGAAGCTACTGTCTTTGAGCACGAACTCACTCGAACTATGCTGGTCACTTAAGAGTGACATGTATGTTCCCCCAAAATTTGGACACATGGGATACTCGTCTTTCAATTGCTTAAACCCGACAACTTCTATACTTAAGGAGTTAAGCAATGTCACTCTCCTACTAAGGGCATCGGCTCGTTTGTTCTCGATACTGGCTTTATGTTTCAGGACAAATGAATATTCCTGAAGAAACGCTACCCACTTGGACATGCCTTGGGTTGAGCTTATTTTGAGAATTCAAATACCTTAAAGCCTCGTGATTATAAAACAAAACAAATTCTTGCCGTAGACGCTAATGACGTAGCGACTGCACTACCGCGTAAAATTCTTTGTCATAGGTGGAATACCTTTGTTTTGCCTCATTCAGTTTCTCACTGAAATAGGCAACCGGATGACCCTCTTAGCTTATTACTCCTATACCTATGCCTGAAGTATCACATGCTACTTCAAAGACTTTAGAAAAATTTGTAAGACGCATGACGGGAGCCTATATCATCTTGCCCTTAATATCTTTGAATGCCTTGGCTGCGGCCTTAGACCATATGAACTCCCCCATTTTAATGCAATTAATAATGGGAACCATAATAATGCTAAATCCACGAATGAACCGACGATAAAATGTTACCGAGCCATGAAAGCTTCTCACCTCATGTATGTTCCGCGGTTCAGGATAGTCAACTATAGCCTTGACTTTTTCTGGATCTGCTCGCATCCCTACAGAAGACACTATGAACCCTAAGAAGACAATCCTATCAGACATGAACGAACATTTCTTAAGGTTTGCACATAACCTCTCCGCCCTAAGGACACTATAGGCCTGCCTCAAGTGGTCGAGATGCAGCTCTTTAGTGGTGCTATGAGTATGTTATCAAAATAAATCACTAAGAACTTCCCCACGAAGGGTCTCAAAACTTCGGTCATCACACGCATAAAAGTACTGGGTGCATTAGTCAAGCCAAAGGGCATGACCAACCACTCGTACAACCCATCATTCATCTTGAAGGCTGTCTTCCACTCATCTCCTGGGCGTATGCGTATCTGGTGATACCCGTCTTGAGGTCTATCTTGGAAAAAATGGTGGACCTGGCCATCACGTCTAACATATCAAGCCTCGGTATCGGAAACTAATACTTGATCGTGATCTTATTAATGGCCCTACTGTCCACACACATTTGCCACGTACTATCTTTCTTAGTCGTTAATAGCGCTGGTACGACACACGGATTCATGCTCTCCCAGATGAAACCCTTTCGCAGGAGCTCATCTACTTGCCTCTTCAACTCTGCATGCTCTGCAGGGTTCATCCTGTAATGAGGAAGGTTCGATAAAGTAGACCCTGGGACGAGATCAATGGCATGTTGGATGTCCCATATAGGTGGAAGCTCATCCTGTAAATCCTCAGGGAATACATCACTGTACTCCTCTAGAACCAGGGTCACCTTAGGGGGTAACTCTAAATGAACCTCGGGTGTAACTTCTCTAGCAATTTGGGCGTACACCCTCGAATCATTGTTAATCTCTTTCTCAAACTCTTTTACATTTCTGATATGTAGAGACTTCAGATTGGATTTCCTCTCTTCTTTCCTTTACTCCCTCGTTTTCACATCCCTAGCCTTGTCCATGAGGCTCTTGGGTGGCAACGGATTAATAATTATTTTTTTGCCCTCATGCGTGAATGTACACACATTCGAGCGACAAAAAATCGTGACATCTCTATCTTATAACCACGGCCTCCCTAGAATGATGTGGCCTACATCCATAGGCAAAACATCACACCACAATGTCTTTATATGAACCGATCTGGATGGGGACTAAACACTGTTGGAACACAGGCATAGAAAACGTGTCAACCCAAGAAACCTTGTAGGGTTGAGGGTGTGGGATGGGCTTTAAACCCAAACGAGTGACTGTGGTAGTTAAGGCCACATTAGTGCAACTACCACTATCCACGATGACTTTGTAATTTTTGTCACCGCTCTTGATAAACGTGTAGAAAATTGTGCTTATGCGCCCATCATCACTCTCCTTGGCTTGTGCTAAAGCACATCTAACTATGGCTAGTGGTGCAACCTCTGGTTCTTCTTCTTCGTAATCACTAGCACCTATCTTTGGGTGGTATTTTTCAACTTCATAATCACCCATGTCATTCTCGTCTACGACTAAGGCTTTCCCGCGAGTCTTTGTCGTGCACTGGTTTGCGAAATGACCCGTACTTCCGTACTCATAACATCTCAAGTGACTACCACTGCCAGGATTGGCACCAAGGACACCTTTGGCCTTATCATCCTTAGGCTTAGGCAGTGCACTAGCCTGCGCCTTAGGCTGACTTCCAACATTAGGTTTGGTTCCTTGAAAACCAGATTTAACATTAGAGTCTCGGGACTCATGACAGGAGACTTTAGGTAATGCTCTAACTCCTGTACAACTTGGTATGCCTGATCCAAGTCACCCACTGTATGGGTCATAAGCTCACACTGCAGATCCATGTGAAGACTCACCTTAAAACGTGCCAGCGTCACTAAGGATCCTCCTGAATATCACATCGCATCATGTACTCAAATTTTGTGATGTAATCTGCAATCGACATAGATCCTTGGCGTAATGCTTGCCACTGATCTAGGAGTTTTTGACGGTAAGAGGAATATATTTTTCTCTACCCAACGCGCGACTGGGACAGCTCATGATCTCTTGATCCTACGCTCCGTATTTGTCCAAAACAATTTAGCTTGACCTACAAGCTTCATCTTTGCAAACAACACTTGTCGGTTCTCAGACATCTCATACCATTCAAAATAATGGTCCATGTCCGCTAACTAATCAAGGAATGCCTTTGGGTCAAAATGCCAATTAAAACTAGGAGCATCTACTTTAACACTCTTTAAGATTCTCTCATCGGCATCATAATGATCTTGATACTCGACTACGGGCTGTAGATTCTGTGCCCCTCTACGGCCTACCCTTCGGCCACATGCTTCACGACTTCTACCATGATTTCCTACCCGCTCCTCAACTACTCCCCCTACTCGAGACTGTTCATCCCCTCCAATGTCGGAGATTTCTCTTAGGGACGTTTCTATCTGATCCATACGGGTATTTGTGTTCCTAGATTGCGCTTTAATGGTGGCTTAATGTTGGTTGATCGTGTTAATCATCTCAGTCAACTGCTCCATGTTCGATTGGGTGTAGACCAAACCCTCTATCAGTCCGAGTGGGCATACACTATAAGACTCAACTTAAGTTTCCTAAAATACAACTTTAAGAGATTGTTTTGACACAAGACTATGGACACCGATGATCCTAACCTTTAGAATGATGCAAATGTAGAAAATTTCAGATATAGACTTTTAGTATGATGCAATTATGAAAATTTTATATTTAGATCTATATGCTATGCATGAAATCCTAGAAAAATAAAATTATAAACCCTTGATAACTTGATCTAAGATGACCCAATGCAAGAACCTAGGCTCTGATGCCAAAAATTGGTGTAGGACGGCTTGATCCAACCCTAAATGAATGTGACATTTGAAAGTGGCATATTTATGCAAAAATAAATAAAAATGAAGGTGGTATTTGAAAGGGGCAGATTTATGCAAGCATTGACAATAAAATTCAGCATTATACATCATAAAGCAAGAAGGAAATAAGGAACATTCAACAATGGTCATGGCCATCCATCACAAATATGTTGTATTGAATCTTAAAATCTGAATTTAGTCGAATCTGGCGAAAAATAAGACTTTCGTTTTGCAATAGGTCCGTCTAACGATCCAAGTGGATTTTCTAATTTAGGAAATATGAAATTTTCTGGATTGGGAAATCTGGAAAATTTAGAAAAATTGACGGTTCTTGTGTGATGGGATTTGAAGAAGGTCAAAATATGTAAATGTGGGGCTGAAAATCTTCCAAGATCTAATGATTTGAATCGAAAAGAAAAAAGGATCGGCTTCTACATCTAGAAAATTTAGAAGAAAAGGAAGAAAAGAGGTTTAAAGAAGAGAATACCTTAAGAAAAGAAAGAAGGAGAGAGAATGAGAAGATGGGAAATCACTTCCTTGGGCCTCACGCCTTCTTCCAATCACTAGAAGTCGAAGGCGGAATTGTCTGGCCTTGAAGAACCAAAAGCTCTCTTTATTTTTATAAACATAACATAGTATTCCTGACGCAGTACCGATGCATGAACTAAGCAACATGTGAGATCAAGTAGTGGAATTAAGACAATTATATATATAAAAAAACACAAGCATTGCCATAATTATCACGAATTCCATGAAAACTAAAAGAACATCATGTATAATCCTAGCCTAAATTACCAACATCGTAACACAAGATTAGGAAATAAAAAGAAACTAGGATCTAATGAATGTATGGACATCCAATTAGCATAGGGTATAGTCTATTTCAAAGTAGAAAACTTAATACAACTTAGGGTATAAATTAAGGTTTGGGTAATTTGGGAAAATAGGAAAAATATGGATTTTAGGTTTAGGGTTAGCGTTTTGGGAATAAAAGAAATGGGTTTTGATATAAGGATGATGGAAAACAAAAAATGGGCAAGGTGTGGCTGCACGGCCAACCCGAAGGATTCACACGTGTAGCCGTAGGGTATAGTCTATTTCAAAGTAGAAAACCTAATACAACTTAGGGTAAAAATTAGGGTTTGCGTAATTTGGGAAAATAGGAAAAAATATGGATTTTAGGTTTAGGGTTAGGGTTTTGGGAATAAAAGAAAGGGGTTTTGATATAAGGATGATGGAAAACAAAAAATGGGCAAGGTGTGGCTGTGCGACCAACCCGAAGGATTCACATGTGTGACCGTAGGGTCACATGTGTGGCGTGGGATTGATGGGTTAAGTCAGTTAGGGTTTGGGATTGTTGAAAGGTAAATGAAAGATGAGTTTATGAAAGGATGAAAGCTTAGAAAGGGAGAATCGAAGAATTTGAAGAAAATACCATGATAGAGGAGAATAGAGAAGATGGCGTGGGGATAGATGGACACATCGCACATCCGTTGATGAAGATTAGCCAAGTACCAATCTCCCTTCCAAATCGCATTGAAAGTATCTTAAAATCGTATCAAAATGGAAAAAAAAGCAAAGGCTTCTCTCTCTCTCCTTGTTTTTTTTTCAAATAAAAATAAAAATTTAAATCACAAAATCCAATGAGGGAGAGGGTCACACGCCCACCCTCTTTTATAGCTCCAAGAAAGTTCGAAAATTACAATAAACACCCTATTTTGTGAATTTTGACGAAAATAGCCAGTTTAACTAAAAACACTCATAATGGTGTCCAAACATAATATAAACAAAACTAAATTATATAAGTTGATAAAATCTAAGAAAAACTAGTGTGGAAGATCCATGATTAATGGTTCGATCATGTGATCCAATGACCCGATCGTCATGTCCCTTTGATCCAACAGTCTGGATCACTCTATAAAGCAACCATGTGCATCTCTTCCCAGTGTGGAGTCTTCCAAATGCTCACACATGCATATGGGGTTTTTAGCACGATCACGGATACTCGCCTAGCCACGGAAATCGGTGTGGTCTGCCTCGTCCTCTAATACGTACGCAAGGGTGTAGGTGAAGTGATATTGTCATAAGCTCTCCTCGGTTGAGAAGAGTTCACCTCTAGCGGACTAAAACTCTTGTAGTGCTCCAAAATGTCTGGATCTAAATGTTGTAGCTCGTCCTCTGTAATCTACGTACTGTCTGAAATCGGTCTGTGCTTCCACTTGACAAGGAATTTCTGAAATCCTCCATGTCGAGTGGAAACTTCTCGTGCATCTAGTATGCCTAGTATGCCTTCTATCTGTTCGCTTCGAGCAGGTAAGGAAGGTAAATGTGGTAATGGATCGGATGATTGGTCAGGTAGGGGCTATGGATGTAGGACTAGGTCATGGTCCATGGGAGGGTCTATGGATGGATCAAAATGTGAAGTAACAGGACTCTTGTATTGTACTAGATCTTCCACATTAAAAGTAGAATTAATTCCCATGGTAGGCGGAAGGTCTACTACATACTCATTTGGACCCAGTTTATGCATTATTTTGTATGGTCCTGCGCTACGCGCTTGTAACTTTTTAACGGCCCTATGTGGGAACCGTTCCGGCCTCATACGAACCATGACATAATCTCCTACTTGGAATTCATGAAACCTGCAATGAGAATCAGCAAATGCTTTGTATTTTTCATTACTTACATTAATTTGCTTCCTGATCTCACTATGCAACTCATGTATGTGATGTGCAAACTCATGTGCGGACTTAGACGGCCTATGGGACACATACATAAGTATGAGATCTACAGGTTTCCTAGGTTTGTAGCCATGCACAATCTCAAATGGACTCATGCCTATGGACCTATTGATTGAATTATTGTATGCTAACTCGGATATAGGCAAAACGGTATCCCAAGTTTGGATGTGATCACCCATAAGACATCTAAGCAGATTTCTAAGTCTCCTATTGACAACTTCAGTTTGACCGTCAGTTTGAGGGTGATAGGCAAATGAAAATTGAAGCCTTGTCCCAATCATGTGCCATAGTGTCTTCCAAAAATAGCTCATAAAGTGTACATCACGATCAAACACTATGGTCTTAGGTAGACCATGTAAACGCACTACCTCCCCAAAGAAAAGCTTTGTCACATTGGAGGCATCTGACGTTTTTGAGCACGGAATGAAATGGGCTATTTTGGAAAAACGGTCCACAACCACAAATATGAAATCATGTTTCTTGATAGTTTTCGGTAAGCCCAACACGAAATTTATACTAATTTCCTGTCACGAAGCATGGGATACTGGCAAAGGGGTATATAATCTTGTATTTTGCTTCCTCTGCTTTGCTAGTTGACAAGTCCTGCACTGCCCAACAATCTTGGCTACATCTCGCTTGAAACTTGGCCAATAAAATCTATCCTCCACAAGGGCAATGGTCTTGTCCCTCCCCAAATGACCGGCTACCCCTCTTGCATGAAGTTCCCAAACTAGGAAATCACGGAGGGAGGTACGGGGAATGCAGTTTGTCACCTTTAAATAGGAATTCATTGATGATGACAAACCCGCGACTGTCGGTCGACTGACCATCTAGTAGTGACGCATACAAATCTGCAAAGTCTGGGCATGTAGGATACTCCTCTCTCAGCCGATCAAACCCAGTCACTTCTACTCTTATACTTTGGAGAAGCGCTACCCGATGACATAGGGCATCGGTAGTGATGCAGGACAATTAACCACTTTGCTCTAAAAGCTCGAACTGTTAGAGTATGGCGAATTATTCCCTTTATCTCATAGCCCAGGCCCCACATCTCATGGGTTTTTAAGACCTCGGCCGAACCCCCTTCGTGGTCCCTAAATCACATGGGCCGCCCACCCCGAGTGTCCCCTCATCCCACGGGCTACCCCACTCGAGCCCAGTGTGAAATGCGCATTAATCACCCCTGGTGAGGAGTCTCGAACACGAGACCTCCTCCGTGGGCCGCACCCACCCCGAGTGTGCCCCTGCATCCCACAAGCGTCCCCACTCGAGCCCAGTGTGAAAATGCCCATGCATTAATCACCCCCAGTGAGGAGTTTCGAACCCGAGACCTGCTCTGATACCAATTTGATGTAGGACAATCAACCATTTGCTCTAAAAGCTCGTACTGTTAGAGTATGGCGAATTATTCCCTTTATCTCATAGCCCAGGCCCCACATCTCATGGGTTTTTAAGACCTCGGCCGAACCCCCTTCGTGGGCCCCAAATCACATGGGCCGCCCACCCCGAGTGTGTCCTTGCATCCCACGGGCTACCTCGCTCGAGCCCGGTGTGAAATGCGCATTAATCACCCATGGTGAGGAGTCTCGAACACGAGACCTCCGTGGGCCGCACCCACCCCGAGTGTGCCCCTGCTTCCCACAAGCGACCCCACTAGAGCACAATGTGAAAATGCCCCTGCATTAGGTAGGTTTGTTCTCGACCCTTGCCTTATGTTTAAGAACGAAAGAGTATTCCTGAAGAAATTGGACCCATTTAGCATGCCTATGGTTTAATTTCTTCTGGGAACTGAGGTAACATAAGGCTTCGTGGTCAGAGAACAAGACAAATTCTTGCGGTAATAAATAATGCCGCCAATGGTGCAAGGATTGGATGACCGCATAGAGTTCTTTGTCATATGTGGAATACCGTTGCTTTGCCTCATTCAATTTCTCACTAAAATAAGCAACGGAGTGCCCTTCCTGACTGAGCACGCCACCTATACCTATCCCAGATGCATCCCACGCTACCTCAAAGACTTTAGAAAAGTCTGGAAGGCGCATGATGGTGGCTTTGCTCATCTTGCCCTTAATCTCCTTAAAAGCTTTAGAGGCAGCTTTAGTCCATACAAACTCCCCTTTCTTGATGCAGTCCGTAATTGGAGCCATAATGGAGCTAAATCCTTTGATGAACTGCCTATAAAAAGTTGCCAAGCCATGAAAGTTTCGCACCTCATGAATATTGCGTGGTTCAAGCCATTCAACTATGGCCCGAACTTTCTCGGGGTCCACTCTCATGCCCTTAGATGATACGATGAACCCTAAGAAGATAATGCTCTTTGACATAAACGTGCACTTCTTAAGGTTAACGTATAACTTTTCATTTCTAAGGACCTCGCAAACTTGCCTCAGATGGTGGAGGTGTTGTTCCTTTGATGTGCTATAGATAAGAATGTCATCAAAATACACCATAAGGAAGTTACCCATAAAAGGGTCTCAACACCTGGGTCATCACTCTCATAAATGTGCTCGAGGCGTTAGTTAAGCCAAAGGGCATGACTAGCCACTCATATAGCCCATCCTTCGTCTTGAAGGCTGTTTTCCACTCATCTCCTAAGCGTATACGTATTTGGTGATACCCGCTCTTGAGGTCAATTTTCAAAAAGATTGTAGCACTCGCCTTCATGTCTAATATATCATCAAGACGCGGTATGGGAAATCGGTACTTGATTGTGATTTTATTGATGGCTTGACTATCCACACACATGCGCCATGTGCCATCTTTCTTGGGTGTTAGAAGTGCCGGCACGACACACGAACTCAGACTCTCTTGAATGAAACCCTTTCTGAGGAGCTCGTCTACTTACCTCTTCAACTCCGCATGCTTTGTAGGGTTCATTCGATAATGAGGAAGGTTTGGTAGAGTTGACCTGGGGACAAGATCAATGGCATGCTGGATGTCCTTCATGGGTGGAAGCTCATTTGGTAAATCCTTTGGAAATATATCGTGAAACTCGTCCATAATCGACTTCACCCTAGGGATTCCTCTACACTAACCTTGGGTGTAACTTCTCTCGCCACTAAGGCGTACACCATCGAATGCATCGTAGTCTCTCTATCAAATTCCTTGGTGTTGATAACATGGAGAGACTTGGGATTTCCTCGTATCCCGTGGGTTACCTGACTTCCCCTCAATTTTCTTCTTCGCATTGCTTTTTGGTGGGAGAGGAACTAGAGATGTCTTTTTGCTTTGATGCACGAATGAACATATATTTGAGCGGTCGTATATCGTCACATCGTGGTCAAATAGCCAAGGCCGTCCCAAAATGATGTGCCCAACATCCATAGGTAAGACGTCGCACCACATCGAATCTTAATAGGATCCAAAATTAACGGGCACGAGACATCGCTGGGTAACTGGCATGGAAGATGCATCCACCCATGACACTCTATAGGGGCTGAGGGTGCGGTTCAGGTTTCAAACCCAAACGGGACAAAAGTGCTAGAGGAGACCACATTGGTGCAACTACTACTATCGATGATCACATTGCAATTCTTCTCTCCGCATTTTGCATAGGTGTAAAATATTGTAATCTGATGCCAATCATCATTCTTCTTAGCATTGGTCAAGGCGCACCTAACTACCGCAAGTGGTGTGGTCTCTTCTTCTTCTACTTCCTCCTCACTAGCGCCAATGATATTGAGCTGATAGACTTCTTCTTCATAATCGCCTTGTTCATCTCCTTCCTCCTTACCATCGTCAATACCAGAGACTTGTTCCTTTCTTTCGAGGGACATTGATGCGCAAAGTGGCCAACTCCATGGCAATTGAAGCATCGTGTTTGCTCACCTCCCCTAGACCTAGCACTTGCTATCCCTTTTCCTTTGACATCTTTAGGGTTGGGCTGGGACCCAATTTGGGGTCTAGACTGACTCCCTATGTTAGGCTTAGCCCCTTGAGAGTAAGTCTTGACACTTGGATCCCGAGAGTATAACGCTTACCAATTGGTGCCTTGAGGTAGTGTTCAATGTCTTGCACCACTTGGTACATGTGCTCCAATGTGCCAACATCACAAGAATAAAGTTATTGTTGGATCTCAAATCGGAGGCCCGTCCTGAATCTGGACAATGTAATCATCGGGTCCTCGTCAATGTCACATCGCATCATGTACTCCTCGAACCTAGCGATATAATCTGGCACGGTCATGGATCCTTGGTGCAAAACCTGCCACTGGTTTAGGAGCCTCTGACGATAAGAAAGAGGGAGATACTTTTCTTTAATGACCTCGTTCATCTCGGCCCAGTGCACAACTGGTGGTTCTCCTCTACTTTCAATTTTACGCTCGATGTTGGTACAAAAAATTTTGGCCTGGCCCACCAACTTCATCTTGGTAAATCTCACTCGACGGGCATCAGACATCATACCACTCAAAATAGTGGTCCATGTCTGCCGGCCAATCAAGGAATGCTTTGGGGTCTAAGCGACCATCAAAACTGAGAGCCTTAACTCTGACACCTTTCATGACTTGTGCATCTGGATCATAATGGTCATAACGCTCCTCATGTGGTGGTGGCACATGCGCTCGACCACGACCAACGCCTTGGCCACGACCATGCTCTCGCCTATCAACTTGATCTCCAGCTTGAGATTGAATGTCTTCCCCAGTGTCGGGGTTTGCCTGTAAGGAGGCCTCAAGTTGATTGACGCGCGCATTGGTCGTGGTTAATTGAGTGGCAATGGTTCTGTTGTGCACTTCAATGGTCGTCAGACGGTTATTGATAGCATTAAGGGCCTCGACAATCTGCTCTAGATTCATTATGGGTTGTACACCAAAACCACGTCCTGAACAAATGGGCATACACAATGAAACTCTAAAAGGAAACCTTAGATGTGACTCTACCCTAGATGAAACACAAAAATCCTATATGGCCTAGATTTATATGGGGACTCAATAAAGTCTAGGAAAAGGGTTGACTAAAAACTTAACAAAATATGTCCCCTTCGTAGAGTTGGTATGCGGGTCGAGCTCCGCGGTCAGCTCACCGAGGGTGCAGGGGGCGACACTCCCCTGCCCGGGGTTCGGGGCGGAGCATCCGAAAGCTCTACGATTTTTACGATTTGGGTTAAAGGGGTTTGGTAGTAAATTTTCACCATAAAGAGGGATTGACAATAGACTGACCTATGCTAAAAACTGTCTCTGATACCAAATTTGACGCAGGACCGTTGTATGAACCAAGTAACATGTGAGATCAAGTAGTGGAACTAAGACAATTAACAAAAAAATACAAGCGTTGTCATAATAATCACGAATCCCATAAAAACCAAAAGAACATCATGCATAATCCTAAGCCTAAATTACCAACATCGTAACACAATATCATTAAATAAAAAGAAACTAGGATCTAATGGATGTAGGGACATCTAATTAGTCTAGGGTATAATTTATTTCAAAGCAGAAAACCTAATACAACCTAGGGTAAAAATTAGGGTTTGGGAAAGTGGGAAAAATTAGGGATTTTAGGTTTAGGGTTAGGGTTTTGGGAATATAAGAAAGGGGTTTTGATATAAGGATGATGGAAAACCAAAAAGGGACAAGGTGTTGCCGTGCGGCCAACTCGAAGGATTTACATGTGTGGCCGTAGGGTCACACGTGTGGCGTGGGATGGATGTGTTAGGTCGGTTAGGGTTTGAGATTGTTGAAAGGTAAATGAAAGATGGGTTTATGAACGGATGAAGGTATAGGATGGGAGAATCGAAGAATTTGAAGAAAATACCTTGATAGAGGGGAATAGAGAAGATGGTGTGGGGATAGATGGATACCTCGCACATCCATTGATGAAGATTAGCCTCGCACCAATCTCTCTTCCAAATTGCATTGAAGTATCTTCAAATCGCATGAAGATGGAAGAAGAAAGCAAAAACTTTTTTTTTTTTTTTCTCTCTTTCTGTTTTTTTTTTTTTTTTTTTTTTTAAATTTTTATTTTTAATTTTTAAATTACAAAATCCAATGAGGGAGAGGGTTACACGCCCACCCTCTTTTATAGCTCCAAGAAAGTTCGAAAATTATAATAAACACTATGTTTTATGAATTTTGACGAAAATAGCCATAGTCTAACTAAAAACACTCATAATGGTGTCCGAACATAACATAAACAAAAGTAAATCATATAAGCTGATAAAATTTAAGAAAAGCTAGTGTGTAAGATCCACCATCAATGACCCGATCACATGATCCAATGGCCCGATCGTCACGTCCCTCTAATACAACGGTTTGGATCACTTCATAAAGCAACCCATGTGCATCTTCCCAGTGTGGGGTCTTCCAGATGCTCGCACATGCAAATGGGGTCTTCAGCATGATCACGAATACTCGCCTAGCCACAGGGAAATTGGTGTGGCCTGCTTTCTCCTCTGATACGTACGCAAGGGTGTACGGGAAGTGATGTCCTCATCAATTCCCCTTAGGTTTAGGGAAAAACACCCTTATAAATTTGGAATTACATTAAACGACCAAGATACCCCTATTAAAAAAGTTTCAAAAAAATGAAATTCGCACAAAAAATTGTGCGCAAACTATCTTAAAACTCAAATAAATAAAATATTCATAAGATAAACTCAAATCCAAGATGCCCAATGGGCCCCAATGATAGCACAATGAAAGTGGGCCGCGATGATCCAATGGTCCGATCGTACCATTGTCGCAATCCAAAGGTCCAAATACCTCTTCAAGCAACTTACACATGTCACGAACACATGTGTAAGGTCTTTAACCTCTAGAGACCCGACCTATACTGTCATCTAACCACATTGACATGGGTAACGCACGCCTCCTGCTTTGATATACTTTGAATGGTCTGGTGTCCACATCCAAGAGTAAAGGGAAAATGCTAGAGTAAAGGGGGGAAAACCGAGATATTTAAGAATCTATCGTTTTCTTGTATTTTGGACATGTATCATACCCATTCTTTGATATGTATGTTGCATATTGGCTTGACCTATTAAAAGTCAACCAAATGGACCCTAATTGAACACAAATCAAGTATGATTTGGTGAATAGGGCCCATTACATTGAAATACAGTAAAAAAGAAGATGAAAACATAAAAAAAAAAGTGAAACTTTACCCCTTTCTTCTGATTTTTCCAATAATGGTCCATACCGCTTTGATTTGTCGAATCCCTCTCAAAATCTTTTGTTTTGATCCCCAAAATAGGCTAGTAGGCTTAGATCTAGTTTGAAATAATTTTCTAAACTTCATCCATGGTTAAAATGTGAAAAAATAGAAAAACGAGAGAAAAATTGTTTCTTTTTTCTTCTTGGTTCTACCTTTTTTTCTTTCTTCTTCTTCAAATTTGGACATTTTATGGGTGTGTGAGCCTATATTCACTGTATTAATGGCCAATACAACCCACTGTGGGCCGATATTGCCCCCCTTTTCCCCCCTAGACCATTTTGGCCTTGTATTGTATGTCGCATGAAGTCAACACGGATATGATACAGTAACAAACCATGTGTATATCAGATAAAGGGTGCATTTTTTGTTGTGAAAATGTGCCTGTTATGTTGTTGCTGGTCAAAATGTTAAGAGGGAAAACTGGGGCTGCTGCTTGTCAAATGAAAGATATGCCTATGATACGTATGGAGAGCTATGTGTTTTCTGATAATAAGGTGCTATGCCGTATGATCCTTGGATAAAGGATGTGTATGGTATCCTTGTGCCTTGTGTTTTCACAAACTCCGGTCGAGCGGTAAGGGTCTGAGAAGGGCAATCACTCATTCTTAAAACCAACATTCTTAAGACCAAAGAGTTGGGCAGAAAAAGGGAAGAGCTCTCCAATCCTGATTCTCCTGTAGCTGGATCCTTCGGAACCTCAAGAATCCTTAGAATGGGACTCGACACCTTTTGAGAAGGGGTTTGTTGCTTGGTGAACGCTGCTATAATGGGCTCCGTGCTAGATGGAACATGTTGTAGAAGTATCATCAATCGGATTTTCCTATCCCAGTGATTTGTGGTTTGTAAAAAACAGATAAGAAAAGAGATACATAGTAATGGTCTGTGTTTAGTAGATGAGGGCTAAAGAATGATTAACTAGGATCTTCAAATCATGGTGATTTTCGGGGCATGATCCATCCATTGTGGAGTCCACCAGATCAACATTCTGGACCACCAAACCATGGGCCTCTCATATCTTCGTTGAATGTTCTCAAGGCTCAAGGATAACATACATATCTTCGGGCTGTGAATCAAACAGCTCCTCTGATGATACCGTACATTCTTATCAAGATGAGATTAGCTTCCATCATTTGTTCCCATTTAAGAAATTCAGGGTTAGTTGGCTAAATCCAAGCCCCTTGACATTTTTAAAGATAATACATTGACTCATTTTCCAAACAATCGCAATAGTTTAGGAAGTTATGTAACCTTAATTTTTTCTTGGTCGCTTTGACCATGAGCAACCGGCACTTCATTTTATCCAAATTCATGGGTGTTCATATACCATTTCCCTTCAATCATCATTAGGCCTAGGTATGGCTACTTAGGGCCATGTGTTTGTGTATGGGATCTGAGTCTTTCATCTGATGGCCCCACTGCATGTGTTGTGGCCTGAAAATGAGGCTGGATGCAGTCTCTAGATGGGCTACAGGTGTAAGCCGGATGAGGGTGTAGGCATTGTTCAAAATAGCAACGATGTTATTGATAATATCGCTGATATTATCGGTGTCATCAAGGTGGTGATACAGAAATGCCTGGATGCCATAGATTTTCCATGTATTAGTGATATTATCCTGCACATCACCGATATATCGCCAATATATCGATATTGTCAAACAAGGTGTTGCTCTAAAGGCTCGACCCGTCAGAGGATGGCATACCAATGTATATTAAAGGAGCTTAACACTTTAACACTCCCCCGCACATGCAGGGTGGAACTCCTCATGGGAACATATTGGGCAAGGGTGGAGGAACACTCAACTCGAACCATGGTAGAGGGACACTCAACTCACACCATAAACACCCCCTCCCCCCCCATGGGAGAATATATTCCGGTGGCATATTTGCTCCATCCGGGATTCAAACACTTTAACCTTCTGCTCTGATACCATGTCAAACAACTAGTTGCTCTAAAAGCTCGAGCTGTCAGTGGATGGCATATCAATGTATATCAAGGGAGCTTAACACTACAAATATATTGGTTTTATCGTTCGTATTGCTAGTATAAATCTCCCGTGTGTCGACGTATAGGTAGTATTGGTGATAAATGGAGTGCTTCCGGAAAAAAAAAGTACGAAATTGGGGGAAAATAAAAAAATCAAACAAATTGATTTAGGGGATATTCGATGCAACGAGAGCTGAAGTGGGCCAGAATTTTGTAGGTAAGATTTTTTTTCAAAAAATACCATTTTTTCTTAAGATTTTAGCATCTCAACTCAATTCCATGTTTATGCATCCCAATTTCTACCATCAAATGTTGACATTTTAACTCAAATCCATGTCAATGCATGAGAATGACATGGATTTGAGTTGAAATGCCAACATTTGAGTGTAGAAATCGGGGGAAATTGAGAAAATCATATTTGTTATGGGTAAAAATGGACTGACCAATAAGACGAGGTTAGGTCGAACATCCATGTGCATCACGAGCTCAGCCGCCAAAAGTTGAAGTACCCACTTCATCAGACATTGAGCTCTTTCACGGTCCCATACATTTTCGAGCTGCCGCTCGGGTCATTTCTTGAGAACAACTCCTGTCCCGTGCGATAAGATGAAGAGGATGGTCATCCCAGATTTCGTCTACATTTCGCTAAGGAAAGGACCTCGGCCTCTATACTTGGATAAAGGCAGGTTGGCAGGTCGGCAAACTGCTCTCAGAAGCAACCGCTCTCAGGACCTTGTACCTTTCACCATTAGGGAAAGCCCGACCACAGTTCACTAGAAAATTTAAGTCGGCAAACCACTCTCAGAAGCAACCGTGTAAGTCACCTCAGACTCTCCACCTCGGCCTCCTGCCGCGCGCTTCTACTAGTTCTGACCTGGTATCAACTGTCCAAATATTACCAAAACTACTCGTCCGAGATCTCAGCCGAGGATCTCGGGAAATAGCTGCAACACGGGTTTGTCGGAGTTCTTTAGCGAAGATTTCAGAAGATCACCCCGATACGCTTGAGATCTGAATTCCTCTACAATACACTTATGCTAAATAGGGAGATCATCTCCTACGCCACCGCCATCTCTCACCTATAAATAGGAGAATCCCTAATGGTGAGAGGTATGCACAATCCAACTCAAAAAACACACCCAAAAACCTTACATTCTACTAGACCCGGCTTACCTGTCTGACTTTGGGATCGGAGGGTCCCCTGGTGCAGTCAGGGTCTCTATCTTTGTCTTCTTGTACATGTCTCAAGTGGTCTAAGGAGGATGTCCAGATTTCTGCATCAACAATATTTTCTTATTTCCTCTAAAATTAGTAATTGAGGATTGAAATTTTAGTATGTTGATGAGAGTTGGCTGATTTATCAATTTATACAAACTTTTGATTTTTTAGATTTTATAAAATTATTTCAAATTACAAAAATGAATTAAAAATCTGTTTTATTTGAAAAAAATGTTCTTTCATCATGAAATATTTATTACTTATTATTGTTTTTTATGGATGGGTGTTGATGAATGATGTCTTCCATTTTTTAAGAAAAAAGATTACTTTTTCAAAGATTTAAAAATAGTGAAAAATAGAAGAAATCTTTTATCTATAAAAATAAAATTTTCTTTTCGTAATTTTTTTAATGTATGGATGTATGCTGTATGTATAGATGAGTGCAGTTTTTTATGGATGGATACATGTATGCATGTATGTGTGCATGGATGGATGGATGATGAAATATGTATGTATGTATGGATGAATGAATGAATGAATCATGTATGTATGTATGCAGGCGGCATTCATGCATTTTTTGCTTGCATTTGTATGATATGAACTCATTTTGGTTACTATTGCATTGGTTTATTATTGAAGCCCATGGTTTAGGCCTCTATTAAATGGAAACTTATTATGTAAGATTGTTTTTTACAATATTTTGATGTCTAAATGTGTCAACAAGTGTCTTTTAGAATCTCTGGAAATTTCACTGAAAAATCCCACCGCTTTCTCCATGTTTCCCCAATGTGTCCCTCAGTCAGCGATATTTTTTTTTTTTTATTATTATTTTTTTTTTGTATATATATTTTTTCTAACGCACGCACACACACCCCACACACTCATGCCTTAGTGGAATTTCACCACCTATGGGTACTCGAACCCTTGACCCAGTGTTGAAACTCCTTAGAGTCTACCACCCGAGCAAGAGTAAACGCCTCAGTCAGCGATATTTGTCTGGGTATCTGCAATAGAATTGGCGATTTTGATACTTGTTTCTCAATCTGCAGTCATCGATACATTTAATGATACTGATAAACCGAACATTGGGTGTAGGTCCACCTGCGAATGCACTCCAAAATTTCCATGTTTTGGTGATGGTAGAACCATGCGATGAACTTGGATATCACACTAAAAACTATGTTGGCATGTGTAGTTATAGGATCCAAAATTCCACTCTACCATGTAGGATCTTTCCTTGTCATTTTAAGGACTCACACCACTCCTTATTGTGGATTTGTTTATTGAACAGCTGAATACAGCCTACAATACACTTACATCAAGGAGGCCTTGCGGGCCCAACAAGACAGCGATTCGAGGGGCCACATATGATTTGGCTAAGAACGACCCATGGAAAGAGCCCTTCGAGAGCCTTCCTGAGCATGCTTTTGGGAATGTTGCAGATTGGGAAAGGAAATTGATTCAAGACCGAGTACGTGCCCTCCGTGGAACTTAAACAGCAGGTATATTCATTATTCCATGCTTGAGAAAATGGTCAGTTGGTCACTGAACCTCCTTGATCCAACTTTAAATATTGCCCCCACCCCCACCATTATTCCATGCTTGAGAAAATGGTAGTTGGTCACTGAACCTCCTTGATCCAACTTTAAATATTGCCCCCACCCCCACCATTATCCCATGCTTGAGAAAATGGTCAGTTGGTCACTGAACCTCCTTAATCCAACTGTAAATATTCTCCAAATTAGACTGCTTACTAATGAAGTTAAACAAAATTTCATGATATTTGGTGCAACCAAGCACAACCTATAGTAATAGGAAAAGGTAATCATTAAGTATGAAGGTAAAGAAAGTGCAACGAAAATGATTTAATACTAATATCATTTTTACTAAAAGCATTAAAAAGATTAACTAATTTTTATTGAAAAAAAAAAAAAATGTAACCATCATTGAAAACATTAATTGATTTTAATATTGTAGTGAAAAGTAACTTGTAATGCAAGCTACATAGTGTGTAGCATAGTCTATGTAGCATGTGGCGTACAATATAAGCTACATGTGACTTGAGCTATTTTTATGGGCTACATAGTGTTAAGGTTAAGCTACATTACATAGTGTAAGCTACACACTACATATTATAGCTATTTAAAACACTCGTCGAGTCGAATGAATCATCGAGTTGACTCGTGAGGCTCTCTGAGTCTAGGCCGAGTCAGGCCCAGTACCGAGTTCCCCAGCAACTGGGCCTGAAATCTTGCCGATTCGAGTTGACTGGGCCGAGGTTCGAGTCAAGTTTTTGGAACTGTGGTACAGCCCTGACAAACCAGTGTCTTGTGGAGTGATGGGCTCCACAGTTGATTTGATCATATGGAGTATCCACCATGTGTGATTAAGTGGGGCCCATCTTGGCTCATCTTTGATACACGTGTGGTGTGTGGCCTGGATGCAGGTGGGACTCACGGTGTGATGATCTGCCGAAAGATCTGGCTGGTCAACAATCAGCTAGACTAGTAATTTACGAAAATACTGCATGGTCTTGGAGACCCTACAAATTTTTAAGACATTTCGTTTTGTGCCTCTTCCTAAGACTCTACTGGCCTGATTTTTTGGGCAGAACATCTGCATGGTGGGTCCATGTGATCCCCTGATTGGTTGTCTGACACTCGCCGGATGTGTAGGACTACATGTGATGTTCTATGTATTGTGTAGGCTACATGTCATGTTCCATGTTTAGGCTTGCATGACGGCATGTAGAGATATGAATGGGGCTTGCAAAACTTTTCTCAAGTGACTGCGAGGGTTTCCTGTCATCCAACGTTTATTTTACCCGCATGGAAAGCAATGGCTGTATTTTTTTTTTGGTTTAAATTAATTTATTTGTTTATAGAAAAGAAAGCATTATATTCCATGACACAACGCTGTTGTATTGACAAAAACATCATGTGTATAGCAGTTGTTAGTCTGTCAAATAATGGCAGTTATTGAGAAAATACTGGCTATTAGTATTTGGTATTTGGCATTTTTCGTTGCATAACACAGTGAACTGTTTCCATTATAAAAGGCTTTTATTTTTATGACCTTTTTTTCTGAAACCTTGTATTTGTAATTGCATGGAGCAGGAACCCAAAAGGCATGAAGCTGGTGCATCATCAATGCATCTATGCATAACCGTATTAAAGGAAAGCCGCCTATATGTGTTTCATAATTGTAAGGAAGCAATTGGTCTCTGGCTTGGTATGAATACCTTCCCTGTGTGGGAAAGACCCAGTATACGAGTCATGGTGTGGGTGCTTTTGGTGCAAGGTAACAACAATAATTATAAAAGATATTAGGGGAAAGAAGATCATATATATATATATATATATATATATATATATATATATGGGGATCAAGATCTAATGATTTGGATTGAAAAGAAAATGCATCGGTTTCTAAATCTAGATAATTTAGAAGAAAACAAAGAAAATAAGTTTAAAGAAGATAATACCTTGAAAAAAGAAAGAAAGAGAAAGAGAATGAGAAGATAAGAAATCAATTCCCTGGGCCTCAAACACTCTTCGAATCACCGGAAGTCGAAGACGGAATCGTCCAGCCTTAAAGAAGCAAAAGTTTTCTTTTTCATAAACATAACATAGCATTCCCTTCGAGGTTTAGAGCAAAACATCTTTATAAATTCGAAATAAAAAGTTTGAAAAAAAAACATCCTTACATTGAATGATTAAAATATCCCTATTAAAAAAGTTTGAAAAAAAAGAAAGAAATTTGCACAAATAATTGTGCGCGCACTATCTCAAAACTTAAATAAATAAAATGTGTATAAAATAAACTCAAATTCAATATGCCCGATGGGCCCTGATGATGGCGCGATGAAGGTGGGTCTCGACGATCTAATAGTCCGATCACATTATCCTCGTAATCCAACGGTCCAAATATCTTCTCCAAGCAACATACACACGTCACGGACATATGTGTAAGGTCTTCAACCTCTAAAGACCTGACCCGTACTTGTCATCTAACTACATTGACATGGGTAACGCACATCTCCTGCGTAGATATACTTCGAATGGTCTGATGCGCGCATCAACTCCCCTCGATTGAGAAGTGTTCGACTCCGGTGAGATAAAACTCTCATACCTTTCTAACAAATCTGAATCTAGCCTCTATAAATTCGCTTTCGTCAACCATGTACAGTCGGATGGTGGTATATTCTTCCACTTCACCAAGTACCTCTGAAATCCACCGTATCGATTGGAAACAATTTGCTCATCCACAATTATTTCAATTTCTTCTATTTTCTCAGGTATAGTGGGCATAGGTGGTGTAGGTTGGGAAGAAAATTCAGAAAGTAGCCGATGATTTGGGACAAAATTAGGGTCTATGGGGGATGAGTTGAATAAGACATTAGATCCTCCACATTGAATGTTGAAGTAATCTTCATGCGAGGTGGAGATCTATCACATACGCATTGGATTCAATCCTTTTCATAATCTTAAATGGTCTAGCACTGCATGCTTATAACTTCTTAATTGTACCTTGTGGGAACCGTTCTGGCCTCATCCTAACCATTACATAATCACCCTAATTAATCTCTTGAATTCTACAATGTAAGTCAGTTGGAGTTTTGTATTGTTCATTACTAGTATTTATCCGCCTCCTAATCCCTGAATGCAACTAATGAATATGATGAGAAAATGCATTGGTTGACTCTAAGGGCCCGTTTGATCGGTCGGATTGGAAGGGATTGGATGGTAATGGAAGGGATTGGAAGTTAAATGCCGGGATTGGCCGGGCGTGCCAAACAGAGTTGGTGATATGATCCCAATCCCATGGATCTTAAGACAATCCGCTGACAATACCATCATTACCTTTAAATCCCATCCAATCCACCCTAATTCGTTCAAATTTGCCTGAGACGTGTTTGGTTAGTAGGATTGGGAGGGATGAAAAGGTTTAATCCCCGGATTGGCCGGGCGTGCCAAACAGACGGGATATAGCAATCGAGGGATTTAGCAATCCCATGGATCTCAAGGCAATACACTGACAACACCATCATTACCTAGAAATCCACGCCATCCACCGTAATACCATTCAAGCCCTTCCAATCCACCCGGCCAAATGGGCCCTAAGGGCTTTTGGGTGATTGACATAGGTAACAAATCTATGGACAGCCGTAGGCAGACGAGAACTAAAGGTTCGTGTGCATCATGTGCCATAATGTCTTCAAAAATTAACTAGTAAACTAGACATGCTTGTCAGACACTGGTCGTAGGCAAACTATGTAATCAAATCACCCCCTTAAAGAAAATCCTGGCTATGTTGGATGCATCTAAGGTTTTTGAACACATGAGAAAGTGTGTCATTTTGGAGAAACAGTTCACGACCATAAAAATGAAATTGCGGTTTTTAATTGTCTTGGGAAGCCTAAGCACGAAATTCATACTAATGTCTTGCCAAGGTGCATATGGTACTAGCAATGATGTGTACAATCCAATATTTTGCTTTTTCTGTTTTGCTAGTTGACATGTTCGACATTGTCCTAAAATTTTGGCTTTCTCTTTTGAGACTTGGCCAATGAAATCTGTCCTCCACTAGGGCGATGATTTTATTTTGGCTAAAATTGCCAGCTATACCTCCAGCATGAAGCTCCTCAAATAAGGAAATCTCGGTGGGAAGTGCGGGGAATACAAAGTCCATCTCCTTTAAAAAGGAAGCCATCTTTGAGCACGAGTTCATTTGAACTATGCTGGTTACCTAAGCGTGACATGTATGTTTCCCCAAAACTTAGACACATGGGATACTTGTCTTTCAATTGTTCAAATCCGACAACCTTTACACTCAAGGAGTTGAGCAATGTCACTCGGCTACTAAGGGCATCGACTGGTTTGTTCGCGATCCCGGCCTTGTGTTTCAGGACAAATGAATATTCCTGAAGAAACACCACCCACTTGGCATGCCTTGGGTTGAACTTCTTTTGAGAATTTAAATATCTCAAAGCCTCGTGATCAGAAAATGAGAAAAATTCTTGTAGTAGAAGATAATGACGCTAATGACGTATCGACTGTACTACCGCATAAAATTCTTTGTCTTAAGTAGAATACCTTTGTTTCACCTCATTCGGTTTCTCACTGAAATAGGCAATTGGATGACCCTCTTGGTTTAGTACTCCTCAAATACCTATGCCTGAAGTATCACACGCTACTTTAAAGACTTTAGAAAAATCTGGAAGACGCATGACGGGAGCCTTTATCATCCTACCCTTAATATCTTTGAATGCCTTAGTTGCAGCCTCAGACCATATGAACTCCCTCTTTTTAATGCAATCAGTAATGTGAGCCATAATAGTGTTAAATCCTCGAATGAACTGACGATAAAATGTGGCTAAGCCATGGAAGTTTCTCACATCATGTATGTTCCGCAGTTTAGGCCAGTCAATTATGGCATTGACTTTTTTTTTTTTTTTTTTTTTATTGTTCGCATCCCTATAGACGACACTATGAACCATAAGAAGACAACTCTATCAGATATGAATGAACATTTTTTAAAGGTTCGCAAATAACCTCTACCCTAAGGACACTACAGACATACCTCAAGTGGTCGAGATGCAACTCTTTAGTTGTACTATATATGAGTATGTTATCAAAATAAACCACTGAAAACTTCCCCATGAAGGGTCTCAAAACCTGGGTCATCACACGTATAAAAGTATTGGGTGCATTAGTCAAGCCAAATGACATGACCAACCACTCGCACAACCCATCCTTCGTCTTGAAGGTTATCTTTCACTCATCTCCTGTGTGTATGCGTACTTGGTGATATCTACTCTTGAGGTCTATCTTAGAAAAAATGGACGACTTGGCCATCATGTCCAACATATCATTAAGCCTCGGGATCGGAAACTGATACTTGACCGTGATCTTATTAATGACCCTACTATCCACACATATCTGCCACGTACCATCTTTCTTAGGCGATAATGGCGCTGGTACAACACAAACTCATGCTCTCCTTGATGAAACCCTTTCATAAGAGCTTATTTACTTGCCTCTTCAACTTTGCATGCTCTGCAGGGTTCAACCTGTAATGTGGAAGGTTCGGTAAAGTAGACTCCGGGATGAGATCAATGGCATGCTGGATGTCCTACATAGGTGGAAGCTCATCCGGTAAATCCTCGGGGAATATATCACTGTATTCTTCTAAAACCAAGGTCACCTCAGGGGGTAACTTTACATGAACATCAGGTATAACTTCTCTAGCCATTAGGGCATATACCGTTAAATCCTCTTCAGTCTCTTTTTCAAATTCATTTACATTTATGATATGCAGAGACTTCAGATTGGATTTTCTCTCTTCTTTCCTTGACTCACTCATTTTCATATCCATAGCCTTGTCCGTGGTGCTCTTGGGTGGCAACATATTAATCTTGATTTTCTTGCCCTCATGCATGAATGTACACACATTCAAGCGACCAAAAATCGTGACATCTCTATCGTATATAACCATGGCCTCCCTAGAATGATGTGGCCTATATCCATAGGCAAAACATCACACTACAACATGTCTTTATATGAACCAATCTGGATGAGGACTAAACACTACTGGGATACGAGCATAGAAGATATGTTAGCCCAAGAAACCTTGTAGGGTTGAGGGTGTGGGGCAGACTTCAAACCTAAACGAGTGATTGTGCTAGCTAAGACCATGTTGGTGCAACTACCACTATCCACGATGAATTTGTAATTTTTGTCACTACTTTTGATAAACGTGTAAAAAATTGTGCTCTGCACCAATCATCACTTTCCTTGGCCTGCACTAAAGCACATCTAACTACGGCTAGTGGTGCAGCCGCTTGTTCTTCTTCTTCATACATCGGTAGCACCTATCTCTAAGTGATATTCCTTAACTTCATAATCACCCACGTCATCCACATTTTCATTTGACTTGCCTATTACTAAGGTTTTCCCGTAAGTTGTTTTCTATGCACTGGTATGCAAAATGACATGTACATCCGCACTCATAACATCTCAAGTGACTACCACTGTCAGGATTGGCACCGAGGACACCTTTGCCCTTATCATCCTTAGGCTTAGGAGGTGCACTAGCCTGTGCCCTAGGTTAACTTCCAACGTTGAGTTTGATTTCCTGAAAACTAGATCTAACATTAGAGTCTCGGGACTCAAAGCGTCTCATGACAGGAGACTTTAGGTGCCTGTACAACTTGGTATGCCTGATCCAAGTCATCCACTACATGGGTCATAAGCTTAGGTTGTAGATCCATGCGAAGACCCTCCTTGAAATGCGCCAACGTTACTAAGAGATTCTCCTAAATATCACTCTGCATCATGTACTCCTCAAATTTTGCGATGTAATCTGCAATCGACATAAATCCTTGGTGTAATGATTGCCAATGATCTTATAGCTTTTGATGGTAAGAGAGAGGAATATATTTTTCCTTTAATAGCTCATTCATATCTACCCAATGCGTGACTGGGACACCTCATGATCTCCCGACCTATGCTCCATATTTGTCTAAAACAATTTAGCTTGACCCACAAGTTTCATCTTCGCAAACCGCACTTATCGGTTTTTAGACATCTCATACCATTCGAAATAATGGTCCATGTCTGTTAACCAATCAAGGAATGCCTTTGGGTCGAGGCCCCCATAAAAAATAGGAGCCTCTACTTTGACACTCTTTAAGATCCTCTCATCGGCATTGTAAAAGTCTTGATACTTGACTACGAGCAACGGATTTCGTGCCCCTCCATAGCCTACCCCTCGGCCATGTGCTCCACGACCTCTATCACGATTTCCTATCCGTTCCTCAACTACTCCCCCTACTTGAGACTGATTATCTCCTCCAATGTCAGAGATTTCTCTTAGGGACTCTTCTATCTGATCCATACGGGTATTTGCGTTCCTAGATCGTGCCTCAATGGCGGCCCAACATTGGTTGATCGTGTTTATCATCTCAGTCAACTGTTGCATATTCAAGATCGGGTGTAGACCAAATCCTCTACCAATCCAAGCGAGCATATACTATAAGACTCAACTTAGGTTTCCTAAAACACGACTCTAGGAGTCTGTTTTGACACAAGATTATGAACACCGATGATCCTAACCTCTAGAATGATGCAAATATGAAAAATTTCATATCAAGACTCTTAGTATGATGCAAATATGAAATTTTCAGATCTAGATGTTCACACCTCAAGTATAGGGTTGTGATGTAGTAATAGGTAAGACCGAGGTCGAATCCACAGGGACTGAACTTTGTACATAATCTGAAAGTAACTTGAACTAGAATTAGGCGAAGATGTAATCTAAATCAGGGAAAATTAAGGGAATAATGCTGAATAAATTTATTTAAAACGTGTAAAATTCAAAGGTGGGAAACTAGGGTGCCAAGGATCCACTTGTAGAGATCAGGGAGATGTATGCTTGATTTAAGAACACAACTGGAATTAGAGTCCTATCTTTATCCAGATGGAAGATAATTCATTAAAAATAATTAGGAACATCCTTTGATCTAGTTATCAATAGAGAAAATGTATGAAAATTAGACTTGATTCCATCACAAAGCCATGCCCATGAGATAAAGCAAACAACAGGATCTAACCAATCCATATCCATTCTGAGAGAGTTATGAACGTTAGGAAGGATTCCATCATCCAACCATGCCCATGAGACGATGATGAACAACAAGGCTTCCTAACTTCATAATCACAATAATGAAAAGAACATGCTCAAAGCTATCGCAGATCCATTTTAATTTAAGTCACAGCAAACCATTAAACACTAAATGCATTCCTTATAATCAAACTAGAATCAAAATCAGTTCAACTTAAACCTAAATCAAAAGGCAGCAAGAAAAGTCTCCCATTACACTACAAGTTTCATCTCTTAGCCCTATCTAAGAGGTTTAGCCGATCATAGGCATGATCAAACTAAAAACTCTTAAAGGAAAAACATAAACAAAACAATGAAAGGGAAGAAACTTCTTTGCCAAAGGCTAGCCGCTCGTCCTCTTCTCTCTCTCTTTCTTCCTCTCTCTCGTGCTCCTCATGTCCTAGGATGTGTTTGATCTCCCTCCTCTCTCCTTTTTATATACAGCAAGGGCAGTGTCGAGTGGAGAGAAGAGGCAGTGCGTTCGTACTCCCTTTCTCAACGTGCGTAAGGCTTGCGCAAAAAGAAAACGGAAAGTTGCGTTTAATGGATGTGGATCGAAAGAAACTTAGTTCTTTCGTCTTAGTAGTGGTTGGTCCCACCTTGGGCTTTGTCTGAACGGTTCAGATGGGTGATCTGATCACGACCAAGATCGTACAGTGGCCCATGGAAGATTGGATGTCCAGGCGTTGCATGTTGCGCACATTATTGTGCTGTGATGATCGGTGGTCCCCATAATGATGTTTTAGGGGAAATCCACCCAGCTCATTGGATTCCTGGTGAAAAATCAGTCGGGAAAGAGTGGTTTTGGTCGAGTTTTGGTGCGGTCCATTGTATCAAATCAACTCGCCGTTCATCTTGCGTTTTATGGCGATTCACGTGTGTACGTTTGCATGGGGCCAAAAGGCTACCATGGTGAGGGTCATACTCCCCCTCTGGAGTGAATGAACGGCTTGGATCATGCAATGGGGTGGAGAGTGGGGCCCACTCGCGACGTCCGACGGTTCATGGTGCGTCTGCTGTCTCCGTGCGTGAAAAGGATCGAGTCAGCCCGGTTTTGACCGGGTTGCCCGACCGGTGCACGTCCAGTGCACCTGGACTGGATACACGCTGCATTCAGGTGGGGTCCACTCGTGATGTATATGAGACATCCACTCCATCCATTCGTTTTGCCACCTACTTTGAAGGGTTGAGACCAAATTTGAAGCATATCCAGATATCAGGGGTGCCCTAAATCAGGGATTAGGTAGTTAATCTGTCTGTTGGACCACTTCTACTAGGATCTGATGGCTGAAATTCGATGTGTACGGTTAATTTATGGTCCTCAGGCCAGATATAAAGTTTCGAGCCGAACGGATGGTGGGAACCCTGTGATCTTGCATTCCGGATGATTTTCAGGCCCGTTTAACGTGAGTGACTTGATTTTCTTGGATCTTTGGCGTATAAATTCTTTGATCTTGGTCCCCATGGGGTCCGTTCCTTGCTTTGGTGATTTATGAGCGTTAAATCCATGCTTTTAGTACCCTTTTCAGTCCAGGCTCCTAAATGCACATTGCAACACAAGCACAATTAAAATATGCCGTTAAGCAGTATCATGTTCGTAAAATCAGGTAATAACTGGGGTCTAATATGCAATATTTGACCCTCAACACAATCCCCAACCAGCATTTTGCTAGTCCTGAGCAAAGTATGCAAAAAATAATTTAAGAAGTACGAGACAATTCTTATAAACCCGAGTAATATTTGAAAAACAATCCAGTCAATAGAATTATAGGATTCATGAATGTTGGGCATTACTTTCTCCTGGACTTAAGCGCACGGTAAACTTCATAGTCAAGTTCAAAGTATTAATACATTGATTAGAAAAATTATAAACATTGAGTTCCATGGGTGTATAGTGAAACCTAAACTTATCACAATCAAAGACTCAATTCTTTATTTTCATGATAACATTGATAATTACAAGAGCATTCAGGATAACCATAACTTAAACCAAAACTTGCCTTATAGTTTAACTTTTCATTCTTCCAGCTTTTGATTTTTCTATTGATGACTTTCACGCCATGTCAACCTTTTAAAGGTAAAGCCAAGGAGGGGAATCGAACCCTCACCTATAGGGAGCAAACCCATGGTGAAGACCATTTGCCCAACCTTTTTCGAAGACAACTGTTTTTTAGATAGGTACTTTTTTTTTTCTTTGAACATGATGAACAAATTCCCCAGGTTGGCTCCTTCCATGTCTAGTGACTACCAGGTTAACAATTCAATACTGAAGCTTTAACGTGTAAGCCAGGTGTGACATGTGGAATCATGACTCAATCAATGTTTAAAACTTCTAATCATGGATTAACAATTCGAACTTAACTATGAAATCTAAAGATATCTGAATTCAAGAGTCATCAATTACCAACATTACGTATCGTATACTTCTAAAATCAAGATGGCCCTCAAAATCACTTCGAATTCACAAGAATTTTCAGAAAAAGTTTAAAATTTTTCACAATTTCTGCTCAAGACTGAGAAAATACTGATTAGGTAACCTAATCTCCCATCCCCAACTTAAAATCTACATTGTCCTCAATGTAAAAGAGAAGCATGCAATGCACGTGAGACAATGAAAGTAAAGGAGAAGTGATGGAAAGATAGTACCTGATGACGAAATTAAGCGACTTTTTCTCAAAGAGATTTCAGCGTGAAGGCGGCTCGGCACAAGAGTTAATACAAAAAAAGTAAACTAACCTAACGGCATAAAGCCGACTAACTTAGAACGATAAAAACCAAACTACCCTAGTCCTATGAAAGCAATAAACTTACCTATACCTCCATCAGACTAGGAGATCAATCCTGGTAAACACGATCATTCAGGGGCATGGACATATCCTCTGAATCAAATTTCTTAACAAATGGCTTTAATCGATGTCCATTTACTTTAAAGTCATTGCCATTGTCTGGATTTCGAATCTCGACAGCCCCATGAGGATAAACATTGATAACGTTGATAGGGCCGGTCCAACTAGATCGGAGCTTACCCGGAAAGAGATGTAACTGATAATTATAAAAAATGACTTTCTGACCTGGCGTGAATGATTTTCGCAGAATGTGTTGGTCATGAAATGCCTTCATCCTGTCCTTGTAAATTCTCGAGTTCTCGTACGCATCGTTACGGATTTCTTCAAGTTCATTCAACTGAAGTTTGCGTAGCGAGCTAGCGTTGTCTAGATTGAAATTCAGATTTTTGATCACCCAATAGGCTCTATGTTTCAACTCCACAGGCAAGTGACAAGCCTTCCCATAAACAAGTCTAAAGGGAGAAGTTCCAATAGGGGTCTTAAATGCAGTATGGTAGGCCCATAAGGCATCGGTCAATCGGATTGACCAATCCTTAAGGTTAGGGTTAACCGTTTTCTTCAGGACGTGTTTGATCTCCCTATTGGAAATCTCAGCTTGCCCACTTGTCTGTAGGTGGTATGGGGTGCTCACCTTATGAGAGATACCATATTTCTTCATTAAACTCTCGAATGATCTATTACAAAAGTGTGAGCCCCCATCACTAATGGTGACTCGAGGCGTTCCGAACCGGGAAAGGATGTTCTCTTTTAAGAATTTAATGACCGTGCGATATTCATTGTTCCGGCACGAAATCGCTTTAACCCATTTAGTGACATAGTCTACGACGAGCAAAATATATAGATTTCTAAAGGATTGGGGGAATGGTCTCATGAAATCGATGTCCCAACAATCAAATGCCTCTATAATAATAATGGGGTTCAAGGGCATCATATTTCGATGGGACAATGCTCTCAATTTCTGACAACGCTCACAAGCCGTGCAAAACTCATGAGTGTCCCTGAACATAATGGGCCAGTAAAAGCCACACTGCAGAATCTTGGCCGTAGTCTTTTTAGCAGAAAAGTGACCACTACAGGCCTCAGAGTGATAGAAGGAGATGACACTCTGATGCTCATCATCTGACACACATCTCCTTAAGATTTGGTTTGGGCAATATTTAAACAAATATGAATCGTCCTAGGAGAAGTTGCGCACCTCGATGAAAAATTTCTTCTTATCTTGTGCAATCCAATGTGTCGTTATGAAACTTGTGACAAGATAATTAGCAATATTAGTGAACCAAGGTGAATGAGAGACTCTGAACAATTGTTCGTCAGGAAACATATCATTGATATGTGCCGTCTTAAGGGAATCAGAGGGATTAAGGCGGGAAAGATGGTCAGCCACTACGTTCTCTACTCCCTTTTTATCTTTAATTTCTAAATCAAATTCTTGGAGTAGAAGGAGCCATCTTATCGGGCGGGGCTTAACATCACTCTTAGTAAGAAGATACTTGAGCGCCCCATGATGATGATCTTGGATTTGATCAAGTAGGACCTAAATTTGTCTAAAGCGAACACTACGGCTAAGAGTTCCTTTTCCGTAGTTGAGTAGTTCACTTGGGCAGGATTTAGAGTCTTACTTGTGTAATGAATAATATAGGGCTTCTTTTCTTTTCTCTGGCCTAACACCACCCCAAGAGCATAGTCAGATGTGTCGCACATAAGTTCAAAAGGAAGACGCCAGTCGGGTGACGGTATGATAGGTGCGGTAGTTAATATGCCTTTAAGCTTAGTGAAAGCTTCCTAGCATTGTTCAGTCCACCCGTATGGTGCATCATTTTGAAGTAGATTACATAGAGGACGAGAGATGAGACTAAAGTCCTTTATGAATCGTCTGTAAAACCCAGCGTGTCATAAGAAGGATCGCACGTCCCGTATGTTCTTAAGTGGAGATAAGTTTGAGATAAGATCGATTTTAGCCTTATCAACCTCAATTCCTTTGGACGAGATGATATGTCCAAGGACAATTCCCTTACGAACCATGAAATGACACTTCTCCCATTTAAGCACCAAATTCTTTTCTTCACATCTTTTCAGCACACACTTAAGACCTTTTAAGCACTCGTTGAAAGATGGATCGAAGACGGAGAAACAATCCATGAAGACCTCTAGATATTGCCCCACCATATCAGAAAAGATACTCATCATACATCGCTAAAAAGTGGCAGGGGCATTACATAGTCCGAATGGCATCCTTCAGTAAGCAAAGGTGCCGTAGGGACATGTAAATGTCATCTTTTCTTGATCTAAAGGGGCTATCTCTATCTGATTGTAGCCCGAATACCCATCAAGGAAACAGTAATAGGAATGACCAGCCAACCTTTCCAAGATCTGATCAATGAAGGGCAAAGGAAAGTGGTCCTTTGAAAGTGGTCCTTCCTCGTGATGGTATTCAATTTCCTGTAGTCAATGCCCATTCTCCAATCAGTAGTAACTCTAGTTGGCACGAGTTCATTATTGACATTAGCTACGATGATGATTTCGGACTTCTTAGGAATCACCTAAGTTGGACTCACCCATTGACTATCGGATATAGGGTATATGATACCCACATCTAATAGTTTAAGAACCTCGACTTTAACCACTTCCTTCATGTTTGGATTTAGTATACGTTGTGATTGCCGAGAGGTCTTCGCATTATCCTCGAGATAAATGCGATTTGTACAAATCGAAGAGTCAATTTCCTTGAGGTCCGCAATCATCCATCCAATGGCTCCCTTATGCTCAATGAGAGTAGATATGAGCATACTCTCATGTTCTTTCTCCAGTTGGGCAGAGATCACCACTGGGTATGTCTCATCTTGACCTAAATAGACATATTTCAAATCAGAGGGCAAAGGTTTTAGGTCAAGCTTCGGTGCCTTGAGGTTAGACGACAGAGGCACTTCTTCGGTTTGGGGCAATTCTTCAAATTGTGGCCTCCACCAGTTAACTTTAAGTACCGGCGCAGTATCAAGCATGGCAACCATTTCCCTAATCATGTCATCATCAAAATCATGGAAGTGGATCAGGCATGTCTCTAGAGGGTCAGACGATAAGGATAAGGTCAAAGGGTCGTATCTTTCATGAAAGAGTCAATCATGTTAATGTCGTGGAAATCATCATCATCCTCTAACCATCTGCCCGTATTGAAAAAGATGTTTAACTCCAATGTCATATTCCTGAAAGACATACTCATGATACCATTCCTGCAATTGATAATTGCGTTTGAAGTGGCAAGGAATAGGCGACCAACAATGACGGGAATTTGAGTGCTCATGTTACTGATCGGTTCGGTATCTAGGACGATAAAATCTACAGGGTAGTAGAATATGTCAACCTGGACCAACACATCCTCAATTATCCCTCTCGGTACACGAACAAAGCGATCAGCAAGTTGTAATGTGGTTAAGGTGAGTTTTAATTCACCCAATTCTAACTGCTTGTACACGGAGTATGGAATCAGATTGACGCTCGCTCTTAAGTTAAGAAGTGCGTGCTCAATTCAATAGTTCCCGATTACACATGATATGGTTGGGCTACCGGGATCTTTGAATTTCTGCGGCACATCTTGCTTTTGGATGACACTCACTTTCTCAGTCAAGAAGATTTTCTTTTGAATATTTTGCCGTCTTTCGGTCGTGTACAAGTCTTTCAGGAATTTGGCATATGAAAGTATTTATTTTATGACATCAAGGAATATTGACCTTCACTTGTTTCAACACCTCTAGAATGTCCTAAGAGTTAGAGAGAGGTTTTGTGCAACCAACCGTTGGGGAAATGGAGCAACCGGCTTCCTTTGAGGTTCTGGTTCTAATTCTTGTGGAGCATGGCTAAATCCATCATCTTTGTCCTCTTCTGGTTCTTTAGGCTTTTCGGCCATAACTGGAATGGTTTTGTCAGTGATCTTCCCACTCCTGAGAGTGGTGATAGATTTAGCTTGCTCCATCTGATGTGAAGAGTTTGGGTCGCTAACTTCATATTGCGGTTTTGGATTGGGAAGAGGTTAAGTCGGGAGGTTCACCTTATTCCCAATCGTATTTTCAGCCTTAAGTCCTTGTATCGCTTTTGTAAGGTCTTGAAAGACTTGTAGCATACTCTGATTGAAAAACTCTTACTTTTGAAAATGTTTTAGAACCGAGTCCTCTTGAGGTTTCTCTTGTTGTGGAATTTGATTAAATAAACCTTGAGGGGTAGCAGTTTGTCCATTCCTCCAACTGAAGTTTGGATGATTTCTCCAACTAGGATTGTATGTATTAAAGGTAGGTCCATTGAAAGGTCTTTGGTAATTGTTTACGGCATTGGATTTCTCATTCAGCAACCTTCGAAGAACAGGTATTGTTGGACAATTTTTAGTTGTGTGAATGTCGCCATCACAAATACCGTAAACAATTTCATTAACCTTATCCCTCTTTAATTTCATGTCCTCGAATTTCCTTATGAGAATAGTCATTTTAGAATTGATATCATCATCCTCTTTCAGGAGATACATTCTACCCCTCCTTAGATTGAGTCGACCTAGACATGGTGCTTGATTTTGGGTATGTGTCCCATGATTGTGCGTTTTCAGCAAGTCTATCCACGTAGTCCCACACATCATCGACATTTTTATTCATGAATTCCCCATTGTACATCGTCTCAACCAGGCGCATGGAAGATGTTAGTCCGTCATAGAAAAATTGTGTAATGCGCCACGTTTCAAAATCGTGTTGTGGGCATGAACTGACAAGATCCTTGAACCTTTCCCAACATTGGAAGAATGTTTCATCCTCCTTTTGGGTGAAGTTCATGCTTGATTTTCTAAGGGTGTTCGTTTTATGATGTGGGAGAAATTTCTTTATGAACTCCCTTTGCATATCATTCCATGTGCCAATAGATATAGGACGAAGTGAATGCGACCATGTCTTAGCTTTCTCTTTCAAAGAAAAGGGAAAGAGTTTCAGCCTGACTATGTCCTTAGATACGTTTGGAAAATATAAAGTGGCTATGATCTCATCAAACTCTTTCAGGTGGAAATATGGATTTTCTCACTCAAGCCAATGAAATTTAAGGAGTTGGATCACCCTTGGCTTGATATCTATGTGTTCCGTATTTTCAGGAAAAACCATGCATGAGGGTGTGATCACCCCCGCCGGTTGTAAATAATCTCATAAAGTACGAGGCGGGAGTGCTTGATGCACCTCATTCTCATCCTGGATGTCATCTACCCTAGGTTGGGGTAGAAGAGGTAGGTTTACAGCCATCACTTCAATTAACTCTAGGAATCTTGAACGGTGTCTAGTCCTGCGATAGATAGTCAACCCCTCAACCAATCCTCCTTCAATCAAGAGACGTCGAGTGTTGTCACGAACCCACTTGGGCATGAAACACTCGCAGCCCTCAATTCAGATTCTAAACCTAACTTAAAAGAAAGAAAGGAAATATAAATCTAGAAATAAAGAGAAAAGAGTTGGAAAGAAGTTACCAAATTCGAAGTCCCTAAGTTAAAAACCTGCAAAACAAAACAAAACAAGTCAGTTTCTAAAAATAGAAAGTCTAACGTTAGAAAGTTTCTATTAAAAAAAAGTAAACTAGTTTCTAAAAAGGGAAAATTCCTAAAAATCGAAAATAGAAAGTTTCTAAAAATTGATTAGGAAAGTTCTAAACCTAAAAACAGAAAGTTAGTTTCTAAAAAATAAAAGAAATTCTAGAATTAAAAAATTTCTAAAAATAGAAAAACAAAACCTAATCCTAAAAATAGAAAAATAGAAAAATAAGAAAGAGATTACCAATTTAAAAAGTTTATGTCAAGATCCTACAAAACAGAAAAATTAGGTTAGTTTCTAGAAATCAAATAGAAAAGCCTAAATCTAAAAACACCATAATCTTAACCTAATTATAAAACTAGTTAATCTCAGAAAAATGTAACCGTCAATCCTCGGCAACGGCGTCAAAAACTTGTTCACACCCCAAGTATAGGGTTATGACGTAGTATTAATCTCGGTAAGACCGAGGTCGAATCCACAGGGACTGAACTTTGTACGTAATCTAAAAGTAACTTGAACTAGAACTAGGCGAAAATGTAATCTAAATTAGGAAAAATTAAGGGAATAATGCTGAATAAATTTATTTAAAACGTGTAAAATTCAAAGGTGGGAAACTCGGGTGCCAAGGATCCACTTGTAGAGATCAGGGAGATGTATGCTTGATTCAAGAACACAACTCGAATTAGAGTCCTATCTTCATCCAGATGGAAGATAATTCATTAAAAACAATTAGGAACGTCCTTTGATCTAGTTATCAATAGAGAAAATGTATGAAAATTAGACTTGATTCCATCACAAGGCCATGCCCATGAGACAAAGCAAACAACAGAATCTAACTAATCCACATCCATTCTGAGAGAGTTATGAATGTTAGGAAGGATTCCATCATCCAACCATGCCCATGAGACGATGGTGAACAACAGGGCTTCCTAACTTCATAATCACAATAATGAAAAGAATATGCTCAAAGCTATCGCAAATCCATTGTAATTTAAGTCACAACAAACCATTAAAAACTGAAGGCATTCCTGATAATCAAACTAGAATAAAAATCAGTTCAACTTAAACCTAAATCAAAAGGCATAAAGAAAAGTCTCCCATTACACTACAAGCTTCACCTCTTAGCCCTAGCTAAGAGGTTTAGCCGATCATAGGTATGATCAAACTAAAAACTCTTAAAGGAAAAACATAAACAACACATTGAAAGGGAAGAAACTTCCTTGCCAAAGGCTAGCCGCTCGTCCTCTTCTCTCTCTCTCTCTCTCTTTCTTCCTCTCTCTCGTGCTCCTCAAGTCCTAGGATGTGTTTGATCTCCCTCCTCTCTCCTTTTTATATACAGTAAGGGCGGTGCCGAGTGGAGAGAAGAGGCAGTGCGTTCGCACTCCCTTTCGTAGTGTGTGTAAGGCTTGCGCAAAAAGAAAACGGAAAGTTGCGTTTAATGGATGTGGACTGAAAGAAACTTAGTTCTTTCGTCTTGGTAGTGGTCGGTCCCACCTTGGGCTTCGTCTGAATAGTTCAGATGGGTGATCCGATCACGACCAAGATCGTACAGTGGCCCACGGAAGATCTGACGTCTGGGCGTTGCATGTTGCGCACGTTACTGTGTTGTGATGATCGGTTGGCCCCATAATGATGTTTTCGGGGAAATCTACCCCGCTCATTGGATTCCTGGCGAAAAACTAGTCGGAAAGGAGTGGTTTTGGTGCGATCCATCGTATCAAATCGACTCGCCACTCATCTTACGTTTTCTGGCGATCCACGTGTGTACATTTGAATGGGGCCAAAAGGCCACCATGGCGAGGGTCATGCCCCCCCTCTAGAGTGAATGAACGACTTGGATCATGCAATGGGGCGGAGAGTGGGGCCCACTAGCGACGTCCGGCTGTTCGTAGTGCGTCTGCTGTCTCTGTGTGTGAGACGGATCGGGTCAGCCCGGTTTTGATCGGGCTGCCCGACCGGTGACGTCCAGTGCACCTGGACTGGATACACGCTGCATTCAGGTGGGTCCACTCGTGATGTATATGAGACATCCACTCAATCCATTCGTTTTGCCACTTACTAAAGGGTTGAGACCAAATTTGAAGTATATCCAGATATCAGGCGGGCCCCAAATCAGGGATTTGGTGGCTGATCTGTCCGTTGGGCCACTTCCACCAGGATCTAATGGCTGAAATTCGACGTGTACGGTTAATTTATGGTCCTCAAGCTAGATATAAAGTTTCGAGCGAACGGATGGTGAGAACCTTGTGATCTTGCATTCTGGGCAATTTTCAGGCCTGTTTAACGTGAGTGACTTGATTTTCTTGGCTCTCTGGCGTGTAAATTCTTCGATGTTGGTTCCCAGGGATCCGTTCCTTGTCTTGGTGATTTATGAGCGTTAAATACATGCTTTTAGTACCTTTTTTCAGTCCAGGCTACTAAATGCACCATGTAATACAAACACGATAAAAATATGTCATTAAACAACATCATGTTCGTAAAATCAGGTAATAACTGGGGTCTTATATGCAATATTTGACCCCCAACACTAGACTCTAAATATGATGTAAATTTGAAAATTTCAGATCTAGACTTTAAATATGATGTAAATTTGAAAATTTTAGATCTAGATTTATGTGCTATGCATGAAATTCTAGAAAAATAAAAATATAGACTCTTGATAACTTGATTTAAGACAACCCAATGCAAGATCCTAGACTTTGATACCAAAAATTGGTGTTGGACGGCCTAATCCAACCCTAAATGAATGCAGAATTTAAAAAAGGCTTATTTATACAAGCATCAATCAGTGGAAGCATCAAGTTCTCTTTTCAAGGCAATAAAAAATGAACGACCTCATGGCCTCTCTTCAGACCACTGTTCGATCCTCCTGTCAGCTGAGGTGACTAACTAGGGCTCGAAACCGTTTCGGTTCGACGCATCCTGGGTGAAAATGGTTGGTTTCTGCAATCTGATAGTAGATTGGTGGGGAGGCTTCAGGGTAGAGGGGTTCACAGGATTCAGACTGTGTTCCAAATTCAAGATGCTGAAAGATAAATTCAATTAGTGGAAGCATCAAGTTCTCTTTTCAAGGCAATCTGAAACGGATGACCTCATGACCTCTCTGCAGTGTTGCGCAGCACGCCAACAATGCAGTGAACCGAGATCCAATCTCAGGTCTCACCCACAAACGATAAACAAGAAGAAATATAAACTAGAAAAAGAATCAAAGCATTCCAAACAAACCATAAGACAAGATATACGTGGAAAAACCCCAACAAGGGTAAAAAACCACGGATGCAAACTTCCACTATGAAGAAAAACGAATATTACAAGGCAATATACTAACCTCTTCCCTTGGAAGTACAAAGAAAACTCTTTGCCCACATCTTAGAATAACTCTCATAATACCTAGAAAAGCCCTAGGGACCCCTATTTATAGTTTAGGCAACTTCCCTTTCGCACCCTTGTGAAAACCGACTCAAAAATCTGCAGTCCGCATCAAATCCGGAAACAAATCTGCGTAACCTCGACTGGTCGAGCGGACCCTCGACTAGTGGAGCATGGGCCTCGACCGGTCGAGTACCGCGGAACCCAAAAACCGATGCTCGCTGGACTTTGAGTCGAGCCAGTCCACGACTGGTCGAGTGGGCCACTCGACCGGTCGAGTAGGGCACTCGACTGGTCGAGCGGCCGTCCAGATGTCCCTTCACATCTCAACAATCTCCCACTTGGAGACATCACCATAAACCTTTGTCTTCTACATCCGGAGTGCACCACCTCCTCATCTTCAAGCTTGAAAACCAATCAAAGCTGAACAGAGCTTCAGCTTCTCCCGTGTGACCGTCTTAGTCGGCGTATCCGCAGGATTCTCACTTGTATAAATCTTCTTCAGAACAATCGATCCATCTTCCAGTAACGAACGTATGAAGTGATATCTGATGTTAATATGCTTGGTCCTTGAATGAAATGTTGAATTCTTAGCCAAGTGTATTACACTCTGACTGTCACTATACAACTTGCAATTTGCTTGCTTCTTACCCAACTCTTCCAGAAAACCTTGCATCCACTTCATCTCCTTGCACGCTTCTGTAGCCGTAACATATTCTGCTTTCGTCGTACTAATAGATACTATCTTCTGTAACTGAGAGACCCAACTGACTGCAACATTACCCAAAGTAAAGACATAGCCTGTAGTGCTTCTTTTGCTTTCGATATCTCCTGCCAAATCTGAATCTACGTAGCCTTGTAGCTTGATTTTTGATCCACCATAACACAACCCTATATCCACAGTACCTACTAGGTATCTGAGGATCCACTTCACATCTTCCCAATGTTCCTTCCCAGGGTTGTTCATGATCCTGCCAACAACTCCCACTGCTTGAGCAATGTCTAGCCTCGTGCTCACCATAACATACATGAGACTCCCGATAGCTGACGCATATGGGACTTTAGCCATGTAGTCCCATTCCTCCTGTGTCTTTGCACCTTGCTCCTTAGATATAGCTTGAAGTGGTTGGCTAATGGAGTGCTAACCAGCTTAGCACCTCCCATAATGAATCGATCAAGTACCTTGGCTATGTAGTCTGCATGTGACAAAACTAATTTCTTGTTTTCCCTGTCACGCTTTATCCTCATGCCTAGGATTTGTTTTGCAGCTCCTAAATCCTTTATGGCAAATTCTCTAGACAGTTGTCTTTTGAGATCTGAGATGTTGTTCATGCTTGAACCGGCCACAAGCATATCATTAACGTACAGAAGAAGGATTATGTATGACGTATCAAACTTCTTCAAATAGTAACAGTGGTCTGCATGACATCTCTTGTAACCGTTTCTCAACATGAAACTGTCGAACTTCTTGTACCACTGCCTCGGGGCCTGCTTCAGGCCATATAGAATTTTCTTCAGTCTACACACCTTGTTCTCCTTTCCTGGTGCCACGTATCCTGTCGGTTAATCCATATATATCTTTTCTTCAAGGTCCCCATGAAGAAAAGCTGTCTTAACATCTAGCTACTCTAGATGTAAGTCCTATGTAGCCACTATACTCAAGACCATGCGAATCGTAGACATTTTCACTACCGGTGAAAATATTTCAGTAAAATCGATACCTGCCTTTTGTTGAAACCCTTTCACGACCAATTTGGCCTTGTACCGTGTCACGCCCCAAACTCGGAAACCGGGCTCACAAGAATTCCGATCGCTAAATCCGGTGCCAAAAGCCTCTGTAGTACCCCATTCTCGGCTCCCAGTGACCATATGCCAGGTTCCGATCCTAGGATCTTACAAGGAGGATTTTCCAACGTATATTTATCTCGTAAGAAGCATAGCCACAAGTTTACCCAGATCACAAAGGCAACATTATCATCACATATCCACTAATATAATCATTTAAGTACAATGCTGAAAGGGAAATACAATATAGAAATATCAAAGAAAAACTCCAGAAGCTCAACCGCACGCTCCTACCTCAGCTCAGCTGCATCATAATGTCACCTGCACGCATCTATCGTGTATAAGCTTATAGAAAGCTTAGAGGATGGTGTAAATGTGTGAGCAGTATATGCGTGCTTAGAATGTAATATCAGAGTAAACGGTTGTACTAATAAATCTACGAACCATACAATATCAGAGTAAGTAGAAATACTGACAAGTCCATGAGTCATACAATATCAGAGTACGCAATACAACTCAGCTATGCAAATGAGGAGTTCAAGAGAGTCAAATACCAGATGCCGAGGGTACAATGCAATATGTAAATCCTACTGAGTCCGTCTAGGCCATATAAGTACAGAAACATAATAATCCCAAAATGCCATACGTGCGGATGTAATGCAATATGCAATGCGAATGAAATTACCAAGTTGGAGTGTGAAGTCGGGATGATAGTACGTAGTATCGCAGGCTACGGGGTCCACCACAAGGGACTTCTATCCGAACCAGTCCCATACCTAAATTTGAATAGTCAGACTCAATGTGGTAAACTCCTGATCTCAGGTTAGTCGTGCGCCCCAATCGAAATCCTGGCCATTACGAAGGTACACGTAACAAATAAATGCGCACCATCAGACCGAGTGGATAGTGAATGAATGAATGAATGAGTATGCAACTCCTACCCAATAAGTCCACATATCAGTACTGTTCATCTTCGGGATCATCACCAGGGTCTAGTACACTCTACACCACCTTGCCGCCCCATCAAGCGCATAACTGGGCAAGTGGAAAAAACATCACTATCCGCCTGGCTAGTAGTCGGCCAATATCTACCCGGCATGTCGATAGCGCACCCATTCACGAGCTGGTTAAACTCAGCCTAGCTATGCCTATTCCCTCAGGCGGGTAAGGCCACACCCCCTCTCAACCGACCAAGACATAACCTGTAGTGCTTCTTCTGCTGTCGATATCTCCTGCAAAATCTGAATCCACGTAGCCTTGTAGCTTGATTTCCGATCCACTATAACATAACCCTACATCCTTAGAACCTACCAGGTATCTAAGAATCTACTTCACAGCTTCCCAATGTTCCTTCTCAGGATTGGTCATGAACCTACTAACAACTCCCACTGCTTGAGCAATGTTTGGCCTCGTGCTCACCATAACATACATGAGACTCTCTATAGCTGACGCGTATGGGACTTTAGCCATGTAATCCCATTCCTCCTGCGTCTTTGCCCCTTGCTCCTTAGATAGCTTGAAGTGGTTCGCTAATGGAGTGCTAACCGGCTTAGCACCTCCCATATTGAATCGATCAAGTACCTTGGCTATGTACTCTGCCTGTGCAACACCAGTTTCTTGTTTTCCCTGTCACGCTTTATCCTCATGCCTAGGATTTGTTTTGCAGCTCCTAAATCCTTCATGACAAATTCTCTAGACAGTTGTCTTTTGAGATTTGAGATGTCATTCATGCTTGAACCGACCACAAGCATATCATCAACGTACAGAAGAAGGATGATGTACGACGTATCAAACTTCTTCAAATAACAACAGTGGTCTGCATGACATCTTCTAAAACCGTTTCCCGACATGAAACTGTCGAACTTCTTGTACCACTGCCTCAGGGCCTGCTTCAGGCCATATACTCTTCTTCAGTCTGCACACATTGTTCTCCTTTCCTGGTGCCATGTATCATATCGGCTGATGTATATATATCTCTTCTTCAAGGTCCCCATGAAGAAAGACTGTCTTAACATCTACCTGCTCTAGATGTAAGTCCTCTGTAGCCACTATACTTAAGACCATACGAATCATAGACATTTTCACTACTGGTGAAAATATTTCAGTGAAATCGATACCTGCCTTTTGTTGAAACCCTTTCACAACCAATCTGGCCTTGTACCGTTTCGAACCATCGTACTCCTCCTTCAGTCTGTAAACCCACTTGTTATGAAGAGCTTTCTTATCCTTTGGTAGAGTGACTAGCTCCCATGTACGATTAGACTCAAGAGAGTCCATCTCCTCATCCATGACCTGCTCCCACTTAACCCGTGTATCTGATTGTAATGCCTCTTCAAAACACTCTGGTTCACCATTATCTGTCAATAGTAGATAATATAAGGAGGGTGAGTATCGGATCGTGGGTCTCCTCTCCCGAGTAGACCTCCTCAATACCGGTGTCTGTAGCCCTGTCTCATAATGCTCTTGTGCATGATCATCCTGTGGCACTGTAACACCCGTGTCCGGTAACTCTTCTAACTCTACAAATTCTTTCTCCTCAGCCTTATTTTCATGCACACTGTCCTTATGCATCACTTTTTCATTGAAGAATACGTCCTTGCTTCTGATGATTTTCTTATTTTCTGCATCCCAAAACCTGTAGCCAAAATCATGCTGCCCGTAGCCTATAAACGTGCACCTCGTGGACTTCGCATCAAGCTTGTTTCTGTGTTCTGCATCAATGTGAAGGTATGAAGTGCAACCGAACACTCTGAGATGTGCTAGGTTCACTTCTTTCCCAGTCCACGTTTCTTCTGGTAGTCCACCATCCAATGGTGTTGAGGGACTTCTATTGATGAGATATGCGGCAGTATTTACACAGCAGCGTCGCCCAAAAAGTCTTGGCAACCCTGCATGTAACCTCATGCTCCTGGCGCGCTCAAGGATGGTCCTGTTAATGCGCTCAGCCACACCATTCTGCTGTGGTGTCTCTGGAATCGTTTTCTGATGTTTGATTCCATTTGCTGCACAATACTCCTCAAACCTCTTATCACAATACTCTCCCCCATTATCAGATCTGAGACACTTTACTGTTTTACCTGTCTCATTTTCTACAATGACTTTCTACTTCTTAAATACATCAAATACATCAGATTTATGCTTTAAGAAATAGACCCACAGTTTTCCACTAGCATCATCAATAATGAAACAAAATAACGTGAGCCACCGAGAGATGATACTTGTGTCGGTCCCCACACATCAGTGTGTACAAGCTCCAACAGATACATCTTTGGAACACGTCATGTCTTCTTGAAACTTACCCTCTTCTGCTTACCATACACGCAGTCCTCGCGGAATTCCAAGTCAATAGACTTCAGCCCTGGTAGCTTTCCCTTTGACAATAGCAGTTTCATTCCCTTTTCACTCATATGTCGTAACCTCTGATGCCATAACTGCCAATTCACTCCAGTTGATGTGACTGCGAGTGAACAATACGATCCTGAAGTCACGTACAAAGTACCTTCCTTGCCTCGAGATATCACCAAGGCACCTTTTGTGATCTTCCAAGAATCACTGGTGAATGTCGTCACATAACTGGTATCGGCCAACTGCCCCATTGAAATTAAGTTACGTTTCAAACTCGGTACATGTCTGACATCCTTCAATTTCAAAGTTGTTCCGTCTTTTTGACTTATCTGAACATCTCCCTTTCCAACAATACTGCACGGCTCATCATCACCTAGGTATACTCTCTCAAAGTCACCTGATACATAATTACGCAGAATTCCCTTGCATGAAGTGGCATGAAACGAAGCACCTGAGTCTATAACCCAAGACTCATTCCTCGCATCAAGAGACAAGATCAACGCCTCTGTGTCACTCTCCTCAGATAGATTCACTGAATCCTTCCCACCTTCAGAGTTTCCTTCTTGTTTCTTAAGCGCCCTGCAATTACGTTTCATGTGCCCCTTCTTGCCACAATGCCAACACTCGTCTTTGTCTTTCGGTCCCTTGGACTTCTTCCTCGACTTAGAACGCCCGTGTTTATTGCTTCATTTGTTCAACGATCTTCCTCTTCCTTCAACGTTTAGAACATTCTCTGAATCCCCTGAAACTCCTGATGCCTTCCTTCTAAATTCTTCGTTGAGAATTAGACCGACTACATCATCAAATTTTAGCTTTGTTGACCCTGAAGAATTGCTCACAGCAATCACCAAACCATCCCAACTGTCTGGTAAACTGGATAAGATCAATAACGCTCTGACCTCATCCTAAAAAACAATGCCAACGGATTCCAACTGGCTCGTGACTGTATTGAACTCATTTAGATATTGAGCCACGCTCCCACCATCTGACATCTTCATGTTGAATAGCTGTTTCATAAGATGAACCTTGTTGGATGCTGAGGGCTTTTCATACATGGTGGCTAGGGGTTCCATTAATTCTTTTATAGTTTTCACCTTGGATATATTGAAGGCGACGCTCTTAGACAAAGAGAGTCGGATCGTTCCTGAAGCCTTCCTATCCAGTAAAAACCATTCATCATCTGTCATCTTTTTTGGTTTCTTCTCTTTTCCTCCTAGACGAATGTAGAGGTCCTTCTGATACAGATAATCCTCCATTTGCATCTTCGAGAAGGTAAAGTTTGAACCATTAAACTTCTCAATTCTAGTTTTTCCATCTTCCGCCATCGCTCCCAATAGAACTAAACCAATAACTTTGATACCAGTTGTTGCACAGCATGCCAACAACGCAGTGAGCCTAGATCCAATCTCAAGCCTCACCCACAAACGATAAACAAGAAGAAATATAAACTAGAAATAGATCAAAGAAATCTAAACAAACCATGAGATAAGATATACGTGGAAAAACCCCAAACTAGGGTAAAAAACCACGGATGCAAACTTCCACTATGAAGAACGAAGATTACAAGACAATATACTAACCTCTCCCTTGGAGATACAGAAAAAACCCTTTTCCCACACCTTAGAATAGCTCCTTAATATTCACATTAACCTTAGAATAGCCCTAGGGACCCCAATTTATAGTTTTGACAACTTTCCTTTCGCATCCCAGTTGCGAAAGGACTTGCGACACGAAATCCGCGAAACTCCTTTCTGTATCTCAGTTGTGAAAGGACTTGCGACACGAAATCCGCGCAACCTCGACTGATAGTGGGCGGCCCCAGATGTGGCTCCACTTCTCAACAATGCAATGGTTAACCACATCTCATAACAAATATGCAGATGATGTGTATGGGTATGTATCCTGATGCTATGCTGTCACATACTCATAATCGGTATCAATAACTGACGTCAACGATCAGCCTCGAAATGTGGACATTTAACCAACATTGCCCCCAAGTAATGGCCTAGATAGAGCCTAACATAAAGTGAACCCATGGCCTCACACAAGAGCCTAATTTACAACACCATGGGCTTCGCTCAAGAGCTTAATACACATCAGGATGAGCCTCAACTACGGGTCGCATATATATCATATTGGGTCTTGACAATCGGAATCGACAATCGGCCACGACAATCGAAATCGACGATTAACCTCGATTGATAATCGACCTCGATAATCGAAATCGGTAATCGGTCACGACAATCAACCTTGATCGCTAATCGCCAATCGGCTACGACAATCGGAATCGATCAATAATCGCCCTTGATAATCGGAATTGGCAAATCGGCCACGATAATCGGCCTCGATCGCTAATCGGCTATCGGCCACGACAATCAGAATCGATCGATAATCGCCCTCGATGATCGGAATCGGCAAATCGACCTTGATCGCTAATCGGCAATCGGCCATGACAATCGGAATCGATCGATAATCGCCCTCGATAGTCGGAATCGAAAAATCGGCCACGATAATTGGAATCCGCCTCAATAATCGGCTTTGACAATCGGAATCGGTCTCGATAATCGGAATCCGCCTCAATAATTGGCCTTGACAATCGGAATCGGCCTAAGGGAAGGTCACAATGTGGACGTCCAACCATCATTGCCTATCAATGTGGACCTTTAACCAACATCGCTCCTAAGGATGACGCTTATAAGGTAAATCGTAAAATGGGGTCCATAGTCTCATACAAGGGTCTAATATACATCATCATGGGCCTCGCTTATG
>JAJHSJ010000001.1:68453763-68574617 GCA_021015155.1 Magnolia officinalis
ATTGAATTGTTCTAGCAATTGAATGACCACTGCATAGTATGGTAATACGGATGGACTAGTGCACTTAAACAAACAAACCATCTGATTTATCACCAATTGAGAGTCTCCAATAATCATCATATTCTTTACCCGTAATTCCAACAATATCTCTAGGCCGATTATCATAGCCTCGTATTCGGCTTGGTTGTTAGTGCACTCAAATTCCAATTGAAATGCAAATTCTTGCCAATTTCCATTGGGAGCAACTAGCACTATACCGACCCCAGATGTCTCGTAGGCTCTTGAACCATCAAGGATTAATTTCCAAGGCTTGACTTATACAACATATAAATCCATAATACCAAGAGGAATATGCTCCTCTTGGTCGGACAGGTGACTGGCGAAGAATTCCGTCATGGCCCTACCCTTCAGCGCTTTCTGTGGCACGTAATGTAAGTCAAATTCGGATAATTCCAATACTCATTTACCAATTCGGTTGCTTAAAATAGGCTGATTTAACATGTATTTGACCATATCAGTGATTGGAATTACATTAATCCTTTCGACCAATAAATAATGTCTTAGCTTAGTGGCTGCGAAGTACAAATACAAAGATAGTTTTTCTATGGCCGAATACTGAGATTCTGCATCGAGTAATATTCGACTTAGGTAGTAGATTGCACTTTCTTTCGCGAATCATCTTCTTGTGCTAGGAGGGCTTCGATCGATCCTGTAGAAGCAACTATTATAACTTAAGCGACCAGCCTTTGATAGGAGGCATCAACATGGGCGACTTCATCAAATACTCTTTAATTCGGTGGAAAGCCAGCCGATGTTCTTCTTCCCATAAAAATTTGGTCTCCTACTTTAATTTCAACAATGGAGAGAAGATGTTAGTTTTACTGACGCAATTAGATATAAACCGTTGCAAGAAATTAAGGTGGCCTAAAAACCTCTGTAACTCGGCCTTAATCTTTGGTGGCCTTGCATCGATCATGGCCTGAGCTTTATTTTAATCAATTTTAATTCCTCTATGATGTACGAGGAACCGTAGAAAATTATCAGCCGACACCTCAAAAGCACATTTTATTGGATTCATTTTCACTTTATAGACTTGCATCCGCCCGAAGGACTTGCACAAATGAGACAAACGATCTTCTGCATTGGCCGACTTGACTACTACATCGTCAATGTAGACCTCCATAAATCGACCAATCATATCATGAAAGATGACATTCATCGCCCTTTGGTATGTCACTCCAGTATTTTTTTAGGTCGAAAGGCATTACTACCCAACAGTAAGTCCCCAAGGTACTAGGACACCTAACCGCGGTTTTTGGTACATCATCCAAGGCTATATATATAATATATATATATATATATATATAATATATATTATATATATATATATATATATATATATATATAATCTTCTTATACCCTGAATGCCTGTTCAAAAATGACACAATCCCGAGCCCAGCAGCTCGATCGACTAACTGGTCAGCTATAGGCATAGGATACTCGTCTTTTAGAGTAGGTAGATTTAAATTTCGAAAATCTATGCACACTCTTATCTTACCAGTCGTATTCATTACTAGGACCACATTTGACATCCATTCCACATACTTGATCGGTCGGATAAACCCGGCTTTCAAAAGTCGCTCGATCTCTTCTTTGACTTTGAGAGTGACTTTGGCCATCATCCTCCTTGGAGGTTGTTTATGCTACTGATATCCTTCTTTGGTTGGTAACCTGTGCTCAACTAAAGATCTATCTAGTCCTGGCATGTTGTGATATTCCCATGCGAAGCAGTTTGTGAATTCCTACAATAACTTTATCATTTTGTCCCACTCGGGCGGTCGTAACAGGTTGCTTATGAACATGGGCTATGGATCTTGATCCGTCCCTAGATTTACTTCATCCAGCGGGTCTTGGACCCGCGATTGACATTCTTCCACTTCCTCTCATACATCTTCTATTTCAAAACTGTCTTCTTCGGCCAACTCATCCAACTCGACCAAGTTCATAAAGACTCCTTCATTGCTTTCTTCTAGGCTTCCTTCGAGCCTTTTTATCCTGGCTGCGAAATCAGCCAGGCATACTATGCCTTTAGCTATCACGATCATGGTAACTCTTTTATGATGAAACTTGCAGCTAGTCGATAGAGGGTTAAATCCTTCGGTTGGGTTCATTTTCTTGGATTTGCATAGCTCAAATTATACTATCTAGGTTCTTCTTTACTAAAATACCCATCGACCGTCCAAATTTATTCCTTCCAGTGAACCTGATAGGCACTATTTTCTCGCTATAGTAATAAGCTTCATTGGCATTCGATGTGGCTAAAAAGGGCTTACTATTGGCCAAAATGAGATCAACCCTATTCTGATTCCAAAAGATGACAAACTGGTGGAGAGAAGAAGGAATGCATGCAAAAGAATGAATCCAATCTCTCCCTAACAAGGCATTGTAGCTTGACGAAGTGTTAACTGCAAAGAACGACACCAAAACAGACTTAGTGCCTACTGTGAGATCAATCGGTAGCACACCATATGTATTGGTAATGTGGTCGGCAAAATTGCCAACAGTTACTTGAGAATGGATTAAATCGGCTGCAGTTTTTCCTAATTTGGCCATCATTCTCCTTGGCAATAAGTTCACTGCAGCTCCATTGTTCACCAAAATTCTGGTAATAGGACATCCGTCTAAGTGAGGTGAAATATATAACGGTTAGTGGTGTTGCATCATATCAGTGGTGGGTCTATCGATAATTACTCGGTAGCCCCATCGATTGCTACAATGACCGTGTCAACGTGTAATGCTTTGCCTTATTTTCCTTCATCATAAGGGAAAGAAGCATGCTAAATAACAAATGGGGAAACATTTTCTTCTACATCTCTAGGCGTTGTGTTTGGTTGAGTAGCTTTTTTTGAAAGTTGGATTGCAAAGTGAGCACCATATTATAATGAAATATTGTCGGTGGTAGTGAACCAAACACAATACCACTATCGAAACCTTGCCCCCTATATCACCAGGCAACCATTCTTCTATTGGGAAGCAATCCTCGCAAAAATAATTTGACAAGTTGTCAGTATTGTCTTCTTCTTTAAATTTGCCCGATGTTTCAGCACTTTTGAAATTAGCTTTGCTCCCCTGATCAGTAGGTAGAGTAATGGCCTCAACCATATTCATTGCTATCGGTACCTCTGGCTGAAGAATTTTTCATAATGGAGATGGTAGCTTGGGTTCTGGTTGAAGTAGATCTTTGTTTTGATTTCTCTCCCTTATAATTGTAGCCTTATTTCTCTGTCAACGACGTTTCTAAGTTTTGGTCAGATTTTTCGGTACCATTGGGAACTTTGGATGCGTAAGCCGCTTCCATACTCCTTCTTGCATAGTAGGGTGTTGACCATCCTAGCCAAGGGCGATTTCCAATGCGGCTGGCGATTAGACATTGCCTTCTCCGGCCGCTGCTAATTATCTCGACTGTTGCCATGGTTGTGATTTTTCGGTTGGTCTTTAGGTCGCCAAGGGATCTCTCGGGCGTTGCGGTCACATAAACGATGGTTCTTATGCCCGTATGTGTCCTGATACTGAGATGCCCACTGATGTCTGGGGATGTATCGACCGTTCATTCTGCATAGACTTCCTGAACCGAGTTTACCTTCGGTCGAGGTCGATCCCTAAAGTCGGCTATGATCGTGTTTATATCTCCATGCTGGCTGGGAACAGATCGGTATCAATCAACATGGCTTCTTTTTCTTTTCTTTTTTAAATTTCAGTAATCCGCGGTCGATGTATTCCTGGATAAGATTCTTGAAAATAATGCATTTGTTAGTAGAATGAGAACGAGATCAATGCTATTTACAATAGTTAACCCTCTTGAGTTCCTCGGCCGAAGGTATCTTGTGATTGATAGGGACTTTGATGAACTTTGTTTCTAACATGAAGTCAAAAATTTCCTCAGCCGACTAATATCAAAGGTGTATACTTTTTGAGTCTTCTGGGCTCTTGGGGCGGCTTACTCTGCCTTAACCAACACCGAGCAGACTAGTGGTTTCTTAGCCATTATTTCTGTGATTACGATGTCATAATTAGGATCGTTGTAATACATTCCAATTGACGAATATGCTTGCCTAGCCCCATTCTTGAAGCAGTTTTTCATATCGAGAAATCAGCAAACTCCGTGTTGACTTTTTGTAGAGTTTGTATTATAAGCCGTCTTGTGCAGGTTACACAAATTCATCTTCGGTCATGACAACCTTACAACGGCTCTTCGATCACTTAAACCGCATAATGTAGCTTTCATAGGATTCACTGGGCAACTGCCAAAATCATGCGAGATCAACCATGGCCATGTCCCTATTCTTAGAAAAGAATTGAGCTCGAAACCTTTCTTCTAATTCTTGCCAGTTATGTATTGAATCTGACAACAAATTGGAATACCAGGTGAAGGCTACGATAGTTAGCGAGTGACTGAACAATTGTAATTTATAATAATCATTATTAGCTAATTTGCCACATTGCATGGTGAATCAGCCAACATGTTCAATGGTTGATTGACCACGCTCCCTTGAGAATAAGGCAAAATCCGGTTGGTAATGGGTGTTGCCAATCAACCCATTCTGGGTATAGTTTATGATATATAGGAATAACATTGCAGCCTAATACTTGGCCTGCAACTTCCTGTACGAGTTGCAATATATGGTTACGATCGATCCTTGGAGGTTCCATAGCTGGCGGATGATCCGGACCAAATCTATTAAAATTCTCTTGAAACCTAGGACCTTGCTGGGGATAAAATCCCACTACCGGTCCTTGATTCCTATTATCATAATTCCTAGCTTCCTGCTTCAGTCATCTGACCTCTACAGGATGTGGCATATTCCTGACCTCCTGAGGTATATTACGCTACACTGGTGGTGTTGGTGGGAAAGGGACAGCATTGCCGACTGAACTACAATTATTTTATTGTGTGGGTTGTGTTCGTTCTGTCACAATGACTAATAATCGTTGCATGGCCTCGATCTGACTGGCCATATAACGGTTAGTGCTTTCAGCCCGTTGATGAAGTTGTTTCGCTTGAAATTTCACAATCTCTTGTACCATCTAAATGCTTATATTGACATCCCTTGGTACTATTGATACCTCATCCAGAAGAATAGGGTGAGCCATTAATGGCCTTGTTTGGTTTCTGGTTAGGTTGACATTTAAATTAATTTCATTTGGAGGTGCCTGAACCTGCACATCATCCCCTAGGGGCGATGCGGTTGGCGTTGCGGGTTCGTTCCCAGCAATTCTACCACTCCATTGCATTCTGGCAATAACTAAACAATAGTTTACAATAGTGTCCCACCGAGCGTGTCAAAAAATTATTCTCTACTGTTTTGAAGATCCTTTCTCTAACACGGGTTACGAGTGCGTGGACGTGCCAGAATTAGGATTACGGTTCCAATTCAAATTGAACAACAATTACCCCGAGTGCCAAAGTAGGCAGACATTGAGTATGATTGAGATCTGAGGAGATCGGTCGCTTATTCAGCCACTCGCTTAAAGTGTAAATGGATCAGGTGATAGTCATAGGATGGGATTCATCCTCTGATGATGGGTTTCTTTCTGCCTTCTGTATGAAAGGACTTTCTTAGTGCATGAAGAGTGAAATAGAAAGGGGAAATTAAAATCGATCGCTATCGGCCACTAGAAGGCGCTTTGATCACAACAATAATTATCAACTACTGTGTTTACACTATGAATTAAGCTAAAGAAAGCAAGTAGTAAATGTGGTAAGTAAATGATTACGCTAAGGGAAATGATTTACTTGATGAAAGTAGCAATTACACTAAGAAATATAAATTTGATAGGATAACTGAAAGATAATTGAAGATAATTGATTTGTTGATTTGTTTAGGATGGTATGAGACGACTTTTAAAATTGCTTAACTCTCTATTTATAGCTTTCCTTCATTCCTCTAGATGCTTCCCATAACTACTTCCTACCTCTCTCTGCTTTTAGATTCTTCCCACGATCTTGTGTTCTCTAAATTCTTGACATATGTTAGCATCCATATAAACTTGACCACTGGATAACTGATTGCTCAGTTGCTTGAACTCAGTCGCGCCATAAACAACTACTTAAAATGCCCATGACATCTGATAACATTCTTTTAAAATTTGGTCATATATTCTTAAAATAATCCTACAACCATTAAACACATGCGCATGCGATTCACACAAGCCTGACCCTAAATAACCGAAAATAGAACCCGGTCGAATAGGGTATAAACAAATGCCTCTTTGTCACTAGACAAGTAGTAGGGAGACACTTGTCTCAGCCTTATTTGTCGGGTTTGTCCGCGAACTGGAGCTACCACATAGCCAGAGGTGTGCGTCATATCGCCTCTTCAGACCTCGACATTAAATGCCGCCCATTAATGCCTAGACCAGGGCACCTATATAAATGGGGGCGAAATACCCTATTTCCCTTCATTTTCTTCTACCCTTCCTTGCTGCCTTCCTTCTTTGCTGGACTAGGTGATTTTCGGTTAGTCGGAAATCCACTTGTTCTCTGCTTTTCCGGCATCTTTTCCTTCCTCCGGTTCTCTTCTTCCTTTCTTTTATTCTCTGCTTGGGATGTCGGACGTCTCTGTCTCAGATAAGTTTTCGGTGTCAGGGGTGTTCCATGGGGAGTCCAGTCCCCCGAGCGAGGACTCCCTGCAGGACTTCCCCTCTCCTGCATCTTCTCTGATGTCGGGAGGTAAAGATGTGGTGATACCTCTCCCCTCTCTTCATGTGGTCGTTCTACTTGCTGCCGGGCCTTCTTAGGAGGTCGGCCTCTTTGGTTTGAGATTGGAGGATGCTGACCTGGTTTGGATTAGGTCAGAGTGTCACATCCTTAAGTCAGTGGTGTTACAGGCCCCTGAGCTTGGGGAAGTCCTGGGCCATCCTCAGGAGGGCGAGGTGGAAATATACATAGTGGCCATGCAGTGTGGTCTTCGGCTCCCTCTTCACCCCATAGTACGGGAGGTTATTGCCACTCTGAGGTTGGCCCCAAGTTAGCTGATCCCAAATGTCTAGAGGGCCTTATTTGGGACTTACATTCTGTGGCAACAACTTAGACACCCTAAGCTATTCGTGGATGAATTCATGTACTTATACATGAAGAAGATTAGTCCTACCCATTGGGGCTGGTATTACTTCTCTTCTTGGGCGAACCAGGGCCAAGCTCTCATCACCAACAATCCTTCATCCAACAAAGGCTAGAAGGATAAATGGTTTTTTGTGTTGGGGGAGTGGGAGACCCCAACAACTAAGATGGGTAGGCAGTGATCTCAGGTCCCCACTAGATTTGCGAGTCCAGGTCAAAAGTTGTTGAGCTTATAGAGTTGGTAGATCCTATAAATGTAGTTTTGTTTGCTAATTGTAGCATCATTCGTGTGTAGTTCTTCCTTGGCTACAACCTAGGCTTTTCCTGCAGCAACTTCAGCAAATTGTTCAGGTGAGGTTGCAGAGAGCTGTTAACAGGGATTGAAGGATATTTCTCACTCCTCGGCCTTTTTACTCTTTTGTTTTTGCATTTGGAATTTTATCCCATATCTAACTTGGTCCTTATTGGTTTTTGTAGATATGTCTGAGCATCCTCGTCCCCCCAAGAAGATAAATCTCCCTTTCATAGCCAACTTGGAATGGCTGAGGAGGGTTGGCAAAAAAGGTGTAGCCCCTCCTTCCCGCTGAGGAGGATCCTCTGACATCACAGAGGGTGGGCACAAGCCTATTTCTGGGGTCCCCATTGCAGAGGCGGTGCCTGAAGCCCCTCTCCCTGAAGTTGTACCTCAGCCGGTGGCTATGGAGGTCGACTTAGAGCCATCCCCAGTTCGGGATGAGGCTCTAGGTGAAGGGGTTCCTGCTGCCCCTGCTCCTGATGCTGCTCCTACCCGTGGAGGCAAGGAGGCTAGCGGGTTGAACTCTTTCCCCCTGGGCCATCATATGGCTGTGTTGTCTGAATGGGTGGCCCGCCATGTGTCAGAGGAGGATATTTCCGCTCTCCTATCCCTCTATCCAATGGATTTGTTGTGTGACCTAACAACCTCTTACCTCAAGGTAAGTCATATTTCATGCCCTTCTTTTCGAGTTATTATTCTCCTGGTCTATCGTTTCATAATTTGTTGCTCCCTTGTTCTTTTTTCTTATTCCAGATTGCTCTCGCGCTCCCGACCACCCACCAAACGTTTCGAGAGGTCGGGTGTGGTTATGAAAGAATGGAGGCAGAGCTCCAGACCAGAGCCATCGAGTGCGAGATTATCGTGGCTGACAAGGACGTGACACTGGCTGAAGTAGAGGCCTTAGAGGGGCCTAACGGATAATTGGGGAGGATTAGGCCCTCCTTAGGGCCCATGTGAGGAGGTTCAGCATGAAGGGGCCCTAATGCAGTCCCCGTTGGAGGACCTCAGGTCACACCTTTCTTCCTCCGAGGCGGTGTGGGTGAAGGTGGTGGTCGATCTGGTTGAGATGACGACCAGGTCAGCAGAGGTCACTGTAACATCCCGAATTTTTATGGCCAGAGTTTATACTCATGTCTGAGAAAATCGAGTGTTAATAATGTATAAACTAATGCTTTAAAATCGCACTTTTTTTTCTTCATTTAGATCACTTCCAAATATATTCACGATGGTAACCATTCACAAGAGTAAAATCAACTGTATTGATTATTTCATCAGAGTAACAAAATTCAGTAAATAATCAAATGCTTCTCAATGGAAGCTTATTACATTTATCGAGTTTGCAGCGAAAGTATAATAACTAAATTATAAAACCATCTTCGTATTCTTTCAGTATAATCTTTCATAGGGAGATGATCCTCTAGGTCTTCAATCTGTACATCACCTGTATTATCTATATGGTTGGAGAGGGTCAATGCCCTACTCATAGTGATGGTTATGCTTTAAGATTAACAATAATTCGAGAGATTCATAAAAGTAATGTAAAGGGATTCTGATACGTCACGTACTCCACTACTACGAGAAGTATCAGTATGCGCAAACAACCTACATGAGATGCATACTTAACAAAGTGTGTGTGACTCATCATACATAGTGATCATCACAATGTGAAATATAATTCATAGAAAACCCGACTCAACCCACATCCCATAACTACGGATATTTGCCGCCGTGTCCAATGTTAACATGGATTTATGTGAACATCTCAAGGTGACACAACAACACGGTTGGGGGATTTACATAACATAATGTGTTTATGGAGCGACTATTTGCGACATCCAATCCCGAGAGGTTATGTAACATGCATGGCGATTTACTTAAATCGATTGTACACCACGCCAACCAACCCACGGAATTATGTGCCGACCAAGAGGGCTGCTACTTGTAATGCATTACGTACACGATAAACATTGAGTCACTAGTTTTGATACCTCTTAATACATCACTTGCACATAAGGAACGTAAACAGAAGCATGGGGGTTTTGGAATATCAAGACACATGCCCAAGCCATAAAGGTAGATAACACAAGGCTAACAAAATAAAGAGAAGAGTAGCAATGGCTAACTCAATAAAGAGGAGAGTGGCATTGGCCAACTCAATAAAAAGGAGAGTAGTAATGGCCAACTCAACAAAGAAAAGAGTGACAATGACCAACTCAACAAAGAGAAGAGTGACAATGGCCAACTCAATAAAGAGGAGAGTGGCAATGGCCAACTCAACAAAGAGGAGAGTAGCAAGGGCTGACTTAACAAAATTAGTAAAGACAAGGGCAAGGCTTGTATCCATCGCCCCACATAAATTCATAAAGATCGCATGTAATTAAAGGCATGTCATGATTCCCAAAGGATAGACAATTGATGGTGGTAAAAGTATATGATCGCAGGAAGAGAATCACAGTAACATAAAACATTTAAAAAGGGAATTAAACCATACCAACTTAAGTTAAGGTAAGCTTAAAGGGAAAAACCCTTACGTAAATTTAGAAAGGTCATGTATAATTAACACTACATCTTAACCATTATTCCCAAAGGATAAATAATTGATTGTGATAAATCAAATATTGAAGGGAGGATTCAAAGCATGTGAGGGAACAGAATAAATCATACCAACTTAAATTATCATAAGCTTAAAGGATAAATCCCTCACTTCTAAAGTTGAATCGTTTTCATCCAATGCTAGGTGTTTATACACACTCCTTCAAATTCAACCTTATCTTATATCACAAAATTTATAGGGTTAGGATTAAGTCTAGGGTTATGTCTATGGCCTAGGTATAGGGCTTAACTTAATTAACTATTTAAGTAAAACTTAAATCAAGATGTTCAATTAATTTACCCCATTCAATGTAGCTTGTCAATCCTATAATTCTGCCTGATGAATGCTCCTCACCAGAGTTCTTAGCACTACAAAACCCAAGCTGACTCGAACTTAGCCCTGACTCAGTCCAGAACTCGGCGAGTCAACTAAGCACTCTCTCTGTTTCTTTCTTTCTTTTCTTTTCCCTCTCTCTCTCTCTCTCTCTCTCTCTCTCTCTCTCTCTCTCGCGTCAACCTGTGCGTATTCTCTTGGCCAGGAATACTTCGGCTGAACCCAGCCTTCCTCTCTATGCTCTCTTCTTTCTCTCTCTTTCTTTCCTTCATTCTCCCACCCCGTCTTTCTTTCATTTGCATGCATCCTCCGAACAGGAGGTGGGAGTCCTTTATATTGCAGATAGGCTTCTGGAGCCTTTGTGCGTATCTTTTACATAGGTGGAGTGCAGAACGAGTGGTGCAAATCGTTGACGTGAAGCTTGGAAGGAGGGTTGGTCTATTCCGATTTTTCTATCTTCCATTTCTTGCTTTTCTTTCCTTCTTTCGTGGTCTTGGTGGGCCATTAGCCGACAGGTTTTGATCACCCAAGTCAGTGTCTATCACCCAACATCTGCCCGTAGATGGGTCCAGTTTTAATGACGGCTTTGGCCAGGATCATCCTTCGTTTGATCGGACTCCTTGGACGGCCTGGATTTTGCTCTCTGATGACTTCTGGCCCTTAGAATTAGTGGCCTAGATTGTTTTATCGTAGCTCCTTAAGGAGCGTTTTCTCTTCGCACGATGGAGGTATCAGAGAGAAAAGTGGAAACACATCTCTACTCTCTCGTCCGACCCGGCTCCTTTGTCGGGGAGGATCAGGACATCCTTCTCTTAGAGATCGGATAGCCCGGGTCGTCTTTGGGTCAGCGTGTGTTTGTCGGAAGCTCTTCATCCTCGTCATTCTTCTTAGCGTGAGATCTTGCAGTGGTGGAGATGTTCTCTGGTCCTTCTTGGCCTTGATCGGATGTGGGGACCACGTTCGATGGACGGTTCTGATCTCTGATTGTCCTCTGGTGGTGGGCCCCATCTCCGTCTGTGTTTTCTGAATATTTAAACATTCCCAGTGCGGGAGTGAGCGTGATAGTAAGAAAGAATCACGCTCTAAAATATTCAGAAAGAATATCTCTTTTGGTGTTAACATTGTAATCTCCTCCATTATTAATGGAATGATGAACTTTTTGTCATGTTCGTTGCGTATTTTGTCTTCAAATTCTTATAGTAGATTGTAGTATGGCAGGCTAAGCATCGTAGATGTAACGATAGGTTGTCATGGTAGAATTAATGTCTACCTCAAAATAGTGGCTATAATAGTAGGCCAAGCACTATGAAGGACTTTCTTCCCTTAAATTGAGGGAAGTCCTTGTGGTCGATTGCAGAGCTCAGATAGTTGGGATTCGAAAGAAGTTCTCTTCCCCTGACTTGGGGAAGTTCCTTCAATGTAGAGTTCATGGTTGAGGGTAACTAATTGTGCCGGCCACTCGATAGTGGATTGAGCAGTCAGAGGAGGACTTTCTTCCTTGGGATCCAAGGAAGCCCTCCATAGTCAGCCATACAATTTGAATAGTCGAAAATAATAAAAAAGTGTACATTTTTCGGCGAACAGATCCACTATCACCATTTTATCTTTTTGATCAAAGGAAGGTTCGGACGATGAGGAAGCCATTATTAAGATATGAGCGTAGCAAAGATTTCAAGAGAGAAGGATTCTGGAAGCATAGTGAATTCGAATGTGAGATTGCGTGTATATATATATAGGCGAATGGAAAGAAACATTTATTGTGAAATCATGCCTATTTCGACAGAACAACTCTTTGAGACACGTGTTGGATCAAGACTCATTTGACACCTCGAATCGACATGACCGGGACTGACGATAACGGCTGAAGACGGTTCGCATTTGGGTAACACATGTGGGCATTTATGATAGCATTAGTAAAACCTCAAACGTCGCAGTCACTTTCTTCGAAAGTATAACGATGAGGGGGACAATGTTTGTACCATATTCGGCCAAGGTCTGTTTTCGGCTAACCATGGTAGAGTACGTGTACAAAGCACATATTGCGGTCAAAAGATTTCCTACAGATATGACAGTTGCATCTCGAGGAAGGGATTACAATGTATCAATTATATTAAAGTGGCCGATGAATATGCTACCGAGTCCAAGCGACTAAGCAACATATGGTTAACGGTCGAAATATGTACAACTGTTGGCTAATTGGTTACAGAAAAATTCAAATGAAATAGATCGTGGGAAACATCTGGAAACAAAGTAATGGAGAAACAGTTATGATAACTGTCGGAGTGTGGGAAGGATCCAGAATGCTTGGATAGAGCTATAAATAGAAGATCAAAGAAAACATGAAAGGGGTCTCACACCAACCAAACCAATCAAAACCAAAATTTATCTTTCAATTATCTTTCAATTGTCTTTCGAATTATCTTGTCAGATTTACATTCCATAGTGTAATTGTCTACTTTTCTTATCAAGTACATTACTTTTCCTAGTATAATCATTTACTTTCTGTACTTGTCATATACATTCCTTAGTGTAATTCATAGTATTAATGCAATAGTTGATAATTATAGTTGTAATTGGAACTTCATCCCATCACTGACAGAGCATCCTTCAACAGCCGATTGTAAGTTTTTTTTTCTCTCTTATTCCACTATATCTCCATTAAAAAGTCCTTTCTTTCGTATAAAAGGCAAAGGAGTAACCCATCATCAGAGGACGAGCCCCACCCTTTGACTATTGCTTGATTGATTTACACATTGAGCGAGTGGCTGAATAGGCAACCAATCTCCTCATATCTCAGTCATAATCTGTGTTTGCCTACTTCGGCGCTCAGGGTCATTGTTGTTCAGTTTGAATTGGAATTGCAATTCCAATTCTGGCATACGTGTACACCACCGGTGAGGAAGGGGTCACAGGAGCGACGAATAGGTAGGTGCATATCATAGAAGGGATCTCCTTCCGGACATGTCACCCTTATCTTTCTGAGATCTTCAACGAGGATTCTAGGGAGATCTAATCTTAATAACAACATCTCCAATTGGTCAACCTCCAAGGGGCTCAAGGTCAATGACTGAGTTCGATCTCATAGGCGAGGTGGTTGAGGTATGTGGTCAGTCTTGGATCACCGAGGCTGACCTTAAGGTCGAGCTGGTCGATGTCATGTGGATCGAGTAGAATCATTAATTGTGGTTGGAATCTCCCTTCAAGGTCGAATCGGTACTCAACCGTTCGTTGGTCGTGATAGTGGGGTGTTAGCTGGAGCCGAGGTCACACCTTGTGGTCGGTCCTCAGGCTAGTCGTGGGAGTAGTGATCGACAGTAGAGGCCGAGCTGATCTCCTCTTCCATGCTTTGTGTTTCTCTCATGTCGGTTAACTTGGTTAGTTCATTTTTACCCATAGTAGTAGCCCCTTTACTTCCGAGTGCTCTTCGGAAGCTCGGGAAGTAAGTTGGTATGGATTGACACTTGAGTGTAGGAGCTCATGCGTAAGTGGTTCATAGATTGGGAACGCTTGTCATTATGGCAGAAAGGGGAAAGGCGACAAGTGTTAGAAATGAGCCATATCCCCTAATGATCGTGATAGGTTATATGAGGAGTCATGCGTTGGAATGGTACCTGTTTGGCTTTCGGCGTATAAGGTGGAGATACATGGTCCTTCCTCGGTAGTCAGGTTGGTTGGTGAATAGGCAGATGCCATGTGGAGGGAGGCATGAGCTGTAATGCCTCTTCGGGCGGTGACATTAAATGTGAGCAATCAATGCCTGCAGCCGAGTAGTCTATAACAAGGGGGGAGGGTAGCTCGAAATCATTTTCATTTACGATCTCTATTCTTGCTGCTCTTCCAGACCACTGGACCAGGCAATTTTCGGTAAGTTGAAAAGCTTATCTCCACCAAGCTCTTTTTCTTCTTCTTCGATTCTTTGCTTCCATTCCCTTCTCCTTTTCATTCCTTTTCTTCTCATTGTTCGGAATGTTGTTGGATTGGTCCGATAGAGTATTTATTTCTGGGGAATTTTACAATGAGTCCGTACTGAAAAGTATGGACTCCTGGTTGGGCGCCCCTTCTCAGCCACCATCTCCGATGCCGTTAGGTCGGGTGGACATAGCAGAGTTTGCCCCAGTTGAAAGGGTGGTAGCTCATCCTACTGCGGAGCGACCTTTGGACGTCAGCCCTTTTAGGTCACATTTACGCAGCGCTAATCTAAGTCAGATCAGGGTGGAGTACCAGATCCCAGAATCGTTGATACTTTGAGCTCCTGAGCTTGGTGAAGTTCCCGGCCATCACTGAATTGGTGGGGTGGCAATATATCTGGTCTCTCTCCAGTGCGGCTTTCGACTTCCCATGCACTTTATTGTATGTGAGGTTATTTATCACCTGAGGTTAGCCCCAGGCCAAATCATCTCGAATGCCTGGAGGGCCTTGTTTGGGACATATATCTTATGGCACCAGCTCGGACATACCGAGCTGTCTTTCGACAAATTCATGTATCTATATAGAGTGAAGGCCAGCCCTAACCACTAGGGTTAGTACTACTTAAGAGATGGGTGAACACGGGCCAAACCCTTATTGCTGACAACACATCCTCTAACAAGAACTGGAAGGATAAGTAGTTCTGGGCATCTAGAGAGTGGGAAGCCCTAGCAGCTGAGGTGCCCAAGTTACATACTTGGGTTCCCACCAAAATTTCCCTTCCAGGTCGGGAATAGTCAAGCTGTATACTTGTCATTTTCCTTAGTTGTCTTGTAGCCGAGTTTACTGATCATAGTGGTGTTCCTTGCAGCTCTTCCTCGGAGCCATCCTCTACTTTTCGACCTACAACTTTGCCAGGTCAATCACACGAAGTTGCGGGATGCTACAGAGAGAAATTAGAGGAAGTTTATCACTCCTCAATCTCTTTACCGATCCAGCTTATCTTTAGTCGAGCTGCAAGGTAAGTAGTAGATAGTAGAATTTCTTTACAAGTTCTTGTGCTCGGGTTTTACTCTCTCATGTATGACTGGAGTCTTTTGTTGCATAGAAATAATTGATCTTCCTTGCCCTGCGAAAAGGGTACGACTTCCTTCCGAGGATGAGATAGCCAACTGTAAGAAAATGGTTAAGAAGAAGACCGTTGTACTTCCTTCAACACATCAAGCAAGATCCTCTACCATCGTAGAGGGTAGACTAGAGCCCACCATTGAAGGGCCTGTAACTGAGTAGCCAGCTTCGGCCGCTGCAGGTGAGGGAGCTTTAGAAGCCGCTCCTTCTAAGATCCCTCCTCAATCGATGGCTTTGAAGGTGGTAGATATGGAACCTTCTTTAGCTTGGGGGGAGGCTGAACCTGTCGAAGGGCCCTCGACTGCCCAAACTCAGCAAGTCAAGGAGGGTGGTGCTTCGAGGTGTCTCGGTTCTAAGGCTAGTGGGTTGGCCCCGCAACCCCTGGGCTACCACATGATCTTCTTGCCAAGTGGATGGCCTAACACATTCTTGAGGAGGACATTGCTGCCCTGTTGGATGTCCATCCGATGACATTCCTGGATGACCTAGTGGCCACCTCTTATAAGGTAGACCTCATTTTCTTAATGTTTCATTATCTCTTTGGTTCTCTGACCCTCTATTCTTGAATTCTTTCAGGCCATCCCTACCCTTCTGGTCGCCCGCTGATCATTCCGATGAGTGGGAGAGGAGTGCGAGAAGGCGGAGGGGGTGCTCCAAGCCAAGGTCCCTGAGGTCGAGACCCTCCAACGGGCATTATAGAGATCTGGGGAGGAGCAAGATGCTCTGAAGATCCAGTTAGAGAAGGATGCTGCATCATGGGCTAAGTTAGAGGGAGTAAGGTCGTGCCTCTCCTGCTCTAAAGGGGAGTGGGCCAAGGTGGAAGCCGAGGCAGCAAGGTTGAAGACCGAGCTGATCGAGCTGTTGATCAGATCAACAGAGGTCGTGGCCAAGCTAGTCGAAGTAGAGGCCTCTATCCCATCAGTTCGAGCAGTTGTGATGGAGGAACATAAGACTTCGAAGAAGCGGGTCGAGGAGGAGGAGGTATACTATAGCCTTGGCTATGAATGGTGCCTCAAGGTTGTCAAGCAAAGATATCCAGAACTCAATCTAGATGGCTTGGGCGAATAGCTCCCCAAAGACTCGGCCCTTGCTAAAATTAAAGCCAAACAACCTCCCTCTCAAGTGGACTAGGCCTCGCCACTCCTCACACTTGTTAGATTTTTAATTTTTAATTTTTTTTTTTTGCTCTTGTAATGATTTCCTTCGTCAATGAGAAAACTTTTTGGCCTCGATTGTTGTGTGTGATATTCCCAAGTAGTTTTAGTGGAGAGATCGAATTAGAATAAGCAGGCTGAGCAATGTAGATAGGCCGACCATGTAGTGGTAAGCCGTGATGTAGTAGTAAGCCGAGCACTAAGAAGGACTTTCTTCCTTTAGATTGAGGGAAGTCCTTGTGGTTGATTGTATAACTCAGTCAGAATTTGAAAGAAATTCTCTTCCCTTGATCTAGGGAAGTTCTTTCCTTATAGAATTCATAGTAGGGAAGAATTAATATACTCACCACTTAGTAGTGGATCGAGCAGTTGGTAAAAGGACTTTATTCCCTTGCATCGAGGGAAGTCCCCATAGTCAATCACATGGTTCAGATAGTCGAAATATTTAAAAGAAATTTTCTTCCCTTGACCTGGAAAGTTCTTTTATTGTAGAATTCATAAAGTAGATAGAAAAATAGTAATTTTTTGAGCACATTTTTCCCTATGAAGGGAGGTCGCTCTAGTCGAGTCAGCCAGTCAGTAATATGCTCTTGGTCGGAGGACCTCTTAGGTGGTCAAGAGTAGTAGATCTTCAAATGCTTGGTGTTCCACGGGTGAGGAAAGGGCTATCCATCCATGTCCTCAAGTCGATATGCTCCCGGCCATGTTGTTCCTGTTATTTTGTAAGGTCCCTCCCAGCTCAGTCCCAGAGTTCCCGAGTTGGGCTCTTTGGTGTTCTGGAAAGTTGTAATATTGGGCAACTTGAAATCTACAAGGAAAGAACAATATTCCACTTGAAATCTTTGTACTTTTACCCGGGAGTTGTAATATTGGGCAACACATTCCTGAGGGGCAACAATCTTCAATTGCGCTCATTCCCTTTCTTCCTCGACTAGATCTAATCCGAGGGCCATCTGTTCGGCATTTTGATTTTCGTCAAAGGATTCGATGCATGTAGTCGGAAAGCCCTATTTCAACTGGTACTACGACCTCTGCACTAAAAGCCAAAGAGAATGGGGTCTCCCATGTTGATGTCCAAGCAGTAAGTTCGGTAGGCCTAGAGGACGTATGGTAGCACCTCGGTCGAGGCCCCTTTGGACTTCTCGAGCTTAGTCTTGAGGTGGTTTTTTATAATCTTGTTGACTGCCTTTACCTGTCCATTAACATGGGGGTGCCGAAGTGGTGAGTAGGCATTGCGGATCCGAACCTTTCACACAGACCCCAGAATTGCGCATTATCTAACTGCTTGTCGTTGTCCAGGATGATAGTGTGCGGGATCCTATACCTGCAGATGATGTTCTTCCAGACGAAATTGGTAATCATTTGCTCGGTGACTTTGACTAACGGTTCAGCCTCAGCCCACTTGGTAAAGTAGTCGACTACTACAACAACGAATTTGGTCTAACCTTTACCCATTGGTAGTGGTCCTATGATATTGATTCCACATTGGAAAAATGGCCAAGGGCTGGTTATAGGGGTTAATTGCTCGGATGGTTGCAGAGGTATCATGATGAATTGCTGGCACTTGTTGTAGTTCCTTGTATACTGCTTAGTGTCCTCTTGTTTGGTCAGCTAGAAATACCCCTATCGAATAACTTTGTGGGCGAGTGCCCTTCTACTCAAGTGATTATCGCAGATCCCTTCGTGGATATAATTTAGAACATACTCAGCCTCATCGAGTCGAAGACACCTCAAGTACAGTAAGGAGAATCCTCTTTTGTAGAGGACGTCCCCTGCCATGGTGTACCGAGTTGATTTGCTCTGAATCCTCCGTGCCTCGAGCTTGTCATCGGGTAGTTTGTTCTTCCAGAGGTAATCTGCGATTGGATCCATCCAACTCAGAGTTAAGATAATGGGAAGAGCTTTCTCTGGCTCGGGTCGACCGATGTTGGGCTCGGCTAAGAACTCGATCAGAATTGGTTTGACGATGTCATCAATGGTTATTGCAGGTAGCTCTGCTAGTGCATCTGCTCTGGAATTCTCTGCTCTGGGAATCAAGGTTACGTTGCATTTACTAAATTTGCTGATAAGGTTTCTCGCCTCCTGAAGGTAGGCGATCATCTTCTCTCCCTTTGCCTGGTACTCTTCGGCAACTTGATTGACGATGAGTTGCCAATCACTATGGATCTTCAAAGTTTAAGCTCCCATGACTTTCGCCAACCAGGGCCCAGCAAGGAGAGCCTCATATTCCACCACATTGTTGGATGTCAGGAATCCAAATATTTAAGGCATATTGTGTGCAAGTCTGGTTGGGTGCCACAAGGATTATCCCTGCCCCACTGCCTTTAGAGTTGGAAAACCCATCGATGTGAAGGGTCCATACATGGGGGTCGATTTCTTCCTTATTCTCCTTAAACTCTCTCGGGAGCCCAGTAGTGGTGAACTCAGCAATGAAGTCAGCCACTACCTGATCTTTGATAGCAATTCAAGGTCGATACTTGATGTCAAATTTTCCAAGCTCAATCGTCCACTTCATCAATCTCCTAGACACTTCGGATTTTTGGAGTACTTGACGAAGGGCCTCGTTGGTTGGGACCACAATGGTGTGGGCCTGAAAGTAGGGGTGGAGGTGGTGCGATGACACGGTAAGAGCTAATGCAAGATTCTTAATGTTGAGGTATCAGGTCTTAACTTGGACTATTGCCTTATTGATGTAGTAGATAGGAAGCTGCTTGCCCTTGACTTCCTATATCAGGGTCAAACTCACTGCCGCGATAGAAACTGCTAGGTAGAGCAGCAACAATCTCCCTGCTTAGGCTTGAAAAGTAGTGGGAGTGACACCAGGTACTACTTGATCTGCTGGAAAGGTTGCTCGTAGTCGTCGGTCCATGTCGACTTTGGTTTACCCTTTTACTGTTGAAAGAACAGGAGTCACTTGTAGGTAGATCTGGAGACAAACCCGTTGAGGGTGGCGACTTTTCCCATGAGGCACTGGATTTTCTTTGTAGTTTTGGGTGAGCTCATGTTCAACAATGCTTGGATCTTATCAGGATTTGCCTCGATCTCTCTCTGATTGACTTGAAATCCAAGGAACTTCCCCGAGCTCACTCCAAAGGCACATTTACTTGGGTTTAGTTTCATCTGATACTTCCTCAGGATAGTGAACATTTCTTCGAGGTTAGCCACATGGTTCACTACCTTAATGCTCTTGACGAGCATGTCGTCAACATAGATCTCCATGGAGTGTCTGATTTGCTGGGCAAACATCTTGTTGACAAGTCACTGATACATCGTTTCAACGTTCTTCAGCCCGAAAGGCGTGACTTTGTAGCAGTAAAGCCCCTTGTCGGATGAAGGTCATCTTCTACTTGTCGTGCTTGAGTGCATGGTGATCTGGTTGTAGCCTGAATAGGCATCCATGAAGCTGAGGAGTTCGTGCCCTACTGTACTATCGACTAACTAGTCGATCCTTGGGAGAGGGAAGCTATCTTTAAGGAATGCCTTATTCAGATCTGTGTTGTCAATGCCTACCCACCATTTCCCATTTAACTTCTTCACAAGCACTACATTGGCGATCCAGTCAGGATAGTAAATTTATTCAATGAACTCGGGTTCGAGGATCTTACCAACCTCCTCTGTAATGATGGCATACTGCTCTAGTTCGAATGCTCGTCGCTTCTGCCTTACTGGTCGGTGGTCGGGGTTAACATTCAGCCTATGAACCATCACCTCTGGTTTGATGTTGGGCATGTCTCGGTGGACCATGCCAAGATGTCGGCGTGTTGCCTCAATAGACTGATGATCTCTTCTCACTGACCTGAGGCTAGCAGTGAACCGATTTGGACTATACGGGATAGGTCAGTCTTGTAAAGGGGGACAACCTCCAGATCTTCCATGGGAGATCCTCTTTTAGCTGATTCTTCTCCAAGGTCAAGGGAGGTGACATCCATCGTATGTTGTCATACCCCTGCCCTTAATGCCATTGAATAGCATTGTCATGCCTCGTGCTGATCACCTCTGACCTGCCCGACACCATGCTCGGTTAGGAATATCATGGCCAAGTGGTAAGTCGACATGCTTGCTCACATGGTGTTAAGGGATGGTCGTCCCAGAATGATGTTGCATACAGATGGGTAGTCGACCATGAGGAAGTTGACCATCATTGTAGTCTAGTTGTGACCCTCTCCTGTGGTCACATGTAGTAGTATACTTCCTTCGGAGGTAACATTTCTCCTGCAAACCCTAGGGAGTTCAGACTGGACGTAGCTGGGACCTTCCAATCCCCATCTTGTCAAAAGCAATGGCAAAGAGGATGTCAGCCGAACTGCTGGTATCCACCAATATATGGTGCACCATATGGTTGGCTACTATCATGGTCACCACTAGGGCATCGTTGTGCGAGTGGTGGATTCCTCGGGAGTCTTCCTTGGTAAAAGTCAAATCGCAGGGATTTAGCTTTTGTTCCTTCGCAGCCTTACTCACAAGGTTGACATGATACTCTGAGATGCTGCTACTAATGATATGAGCATGAGCCCTACGAGATCTGTTTGAGTCCCCTCCTCTTGTGGGTCCTTCGAATATTGTGCCTATCTCGCCTGTCACTTCATCGTTGTTCTTGTTTCTCTGGTTTGGTCGCTCGTTCCTCTTATAGATGTACTCCTGCAGATGTCCTTTATGGATGAGTGACTTAATCTCCTCCTTGAGATCGAAACAATTGGCAGTAGTATGACCGTGGTCGCGGTGGAAGTGAAAGCACTTTCGTTTATCACATTTTTCGGCGTCGGCTTTCATCCTGCTTAGCCATTTTAGGATCCTCTTGTCGTGAACTTCCATGAAGACTTGCTCAGGAGTAGTGTTCTGAGGGGTGTATGAACAGAATTTGCTTTCCGGTTGTTTGTTCGAGTGCTGGGTTTTACCCGGGTCATCCTCTCTTCTCTTTTTGTTGCTGACCGTGGACGTTTACTCCTCCTTGCATTTTCGATCCTTAACCAAGTTCCCCACACTTCGATTCAAGTTCATCAAATTTATTTTTTGAAAATCCACTTGGTTCCAATCACGTGTTTATCAGATGGTCTGGGAATAAGATACCATACATCATTTCTTACGAACTGATTCAATTCATCTTGTATAGCCAAGATCCAACTTTCATCAGCCAGTGCTTCATTTACATTAGCCAATTCTATATGGGAAGTGAAGCAAACATGATTCCAAACATTTTCTAGTTGTCTTTTGGTTTGAACACCAGTATGAGGGTTACCAAGTATTTCATCAGTCGGATGGTCTTTTACCAACCTTAACTCAGTAATATCTGATTTGGATGATGGTTCGGTTTAATTAATTACAATAGTATCACTATCAACATCATCTTGGTCAAGACTGGGAATGATCAGTTGATCATTAATTACAACATTTATTGACTCTTATATAACTCGAGTTATTATTATTATTTTTATTTTACTTAAAACATGATATGCTCGAATGTTTAAAGCACATCCTAAGAATATTCCCTCATCGCTTTTTACATCAAACTTACCCAAATTTTCCTGCTCACATAAAATATAGCATTTTCTTACGAAAGTACAGAAATATTTAACAATTGGCTTTTTCTCAAACCATAATTCATAAACTATTTTATTTTTTCCTACTCTTATGTAAACACAGTTAATTATATAGCATGCAATATTCACAAGTTTAGCCCATAAATATTTAGGTAACTTCATATTCTTTAGCATTATGCTAGTCCTTACTTGCAGAACTCTATTTTTTCTTTTAGTAACTCCATTTTGCTGAGATGTTTTTAGAGCTGAGAATTCATGTAATATGCCATGGTCATTGTAGAATTTCTCAAAATTGCTATTTTCAAATTCAATTCCATGATCACTTTTTATTCTGATTACAAACGATTCTTTTTCTGTTTAGATGCATTTAATAATCTTTTTGACTATGTCAAAAGCATCCGACTTTTCTCTTAAGAAAGCTACCCATAAGTATCTAGTGTAGTCATTGACGACAACTAGGAAGTATTTCTTTCCATCTCTACTCTTTGTTCTAGTAGGTTTGACTAAGTCCATGTGGAGAAGTTCAAGAGATCTTGTGGTGGCTAAGGAGTTCACTTTCTTGTGACTACTCTTAATTTACTTGCCTACCTGACAAGCACCGCATACTTCGTTTTCTTTCTTTCTCAGTTTGGGTAAACCATGCAAGTGATCTCTTTTGCTTAATTTATATAGATCTTTATAGTTTACATGTCCAAGACGTTTGTGATATAATTCAGTCATTTCTGTTTGGACCATGTAACATGAACGATTTGTTGAGTGAGATTCATCAATAATTTAGCAATTTTCACCATTTAATATCACATGTCCTTTATTATTCATTATCTCACATCCATGATCAGAAAATTTCACATTATGATTGTTATCAAAGATTGAGGAAAATCCTCATCCAGGCTTTTCAATAAGAATAGTTTGAGCCATCAAAGGGAGGTGGCTTGGAAATGGATAAACCCTGGAAATTGACATCTTATAACTCTGGATCTAGCTATAGGAAGTAAATCCCAAAAAGAGCAACGTTACTCTGATACCACTTGAAAAATGAGCTACAGATATCCAAGAGGGAGGTGAATAGGACAATACCAATTCCTTATAAAAACTTGCGGAAATAATATTCTCTATCGTACAAATTATTGTAACCTTGATTTCAATTAATTTGTAGGATAACCTTCACCTAAAACATTAGGCAGGACAACGTTATTTCATGACGTCCTGGAAATCAATCTTTCAAAATAGTAAAGATAATGAATAAGATAAATCAATCACCATGAATACACAAAGAGTTATAGTAGTTCTGTCTTTAACACATACTTACTTCACTCCCAAAATTACTACCCTCATAATTTTGGCTTTCCACTATATCAAGGTTTTCACAGGTTCACCTTAACAACCTCTTATAGTTCTTGTGATTTTCACGGGCTTACCACAATAAAATCCCTTAATGATTTTCATAGGCTAACCACCAATCAACCCAATGAGATTTCTGGGGTATCTCAACCAACCCAAAAGATAGAAATTTAATCAAATAAATACTTATCTTCAGAAGATGAATCGTCGATGTGAAGATACTTGATGAAGTTGAGGCTTCTGAAAAGGAGAACTAGCCATGTCCTGGGGGGGGGGGGGGGGGGGGGGTGGAATAGGACAATGCCAAATAATCGAAATAAATGTGGAATATATAAAGAATACAAAAATCTCAATCACCTAAGTATTGAAACCTTGATTCTAAATGATTCGTAGGACAACCTTCACCTAAAATATTAGGCATGACAACCTTATTTCAAGAATATCTTTCAAACTAGGAGAATATAAAATGATTACAACATTCACCACAAGAATGAAATAAATAACACCCACCACCAAAAGAATAAAGCATTCACCACAAAGCACAATAAGTTATAGTGGTTCGATGCTTAAAACAATCACGCCTACTCCACTCCCAAAATTACTACCCTCATAATTTTGGCTTTCACTATAATAAGGTTTTCACAGGTTCACCTTAATAACCTAATACAGTTCCTTCTGATTTTCATGGGCTATCATAATAAAAACCCTTTTTTGTGATTTTCACGGGCTATCACAAATAAAAATCCCTTTTATGATTTTGATGGGTTATCACAAAAAAAAATCCACTGAGAATTTCACAAGCTATCTCAGAAAAACCTAAAATGAAATATAGTAAAATACTTACTTCAAATGGAGATTTCGAAGACGTGGTAGAAGCTTGTAACATATGAACTTCTTTCTTGAACGTAAATGACGTAGTGTTCGATCAAACAGAAAGATTATAGGGTTCTATAGATTTTAGAAATGAAAAACCCAAATGATACTTGATTCAATTCTCTTAGATCTTAAAGAAGAGTATAGATTACTCTTTTAGAATAAGATTAAAAATGATCTTGAGTAAGAGAATTGAATAAGTTAAAATTAAATTATAAATACCACACAATTAGCTTGAAGAGGACTTGAGCTTCTTTCTCTCTTGCAGAAGGATTAGAGTGAATTTTTGTTGTACTTTAGAATGAAAGAAAGCCTCTATTTATAGCCAAAGAGGTTGGAAATACGGCTAACCTAAGACTGGCTTCGGCTAGCTAGATTCCACTGGATTCTTTCCAACGACTATCGGATCGCGCGGGATAAGATTATCCAAAAATTCACAATTTGATTGGCCGAATTTCACAATTTAACTGGCCGAATTCCTGCAAAAATCAAAATTTTGCATTGTTGGAATTTGACCTGAACTCACTTGGGCTAGCCGAATTTCAAGCTTAAGCTAGTCAAACCAAAACTTAAGCTGGCCGAATTTTCAACAAAATTTGTTATTTTACCCAAGCTTGAAGTTAGGTTAGTCGAGGAAGTTAGGCTGGCCAAATTCCAGAGCAAAAAACTATTAAAACCCAAGTTTAATGACTTTTTGAAAGTACTTAAACCTAAGGTCTTTATAGGGTTATACCACGTGTTTTAGCAAATATATGGGATAATTTGTCTTGAACTTTGACTTGATCTTATCTTGAAATCAGGCGTTGGCTTTTTGAGAAGATGTACCGATCTTGAGCTGATCATAAGCCGATCTTGAGTTGATCTTCAGGTATATAGAGTAGTTGTGATTCCATACTTGCACTTTTTGTCTTACGAAATTTGACAATCCATGTGTGTTAAACATAAAAGTACTTATAGCTTTGATCAATGCAATGATCTTCTTTCTTGAATGACAATGAAGCAATGTATGCTCAACCAGAAAGGATCTAGGAATCTAAAGTTTCTCAATAAAATAGCAACTCTAACAGGTGCTGATTCAATCTCTAATCTCAAGTAGAGTATAAATTACTTTCTAAATGATTTTAAAACTAACTTGAGAAATGGAATTGAATAAGCTAAAATAAAATTAGAATTACCACATGTTAGGGCACCAAAAATGATTAAGAAAAGAGAAAGGCATGAAAAGAAAGAGAGAGCAAGATGCGCAGTACTTGAGTTGCATGGAACCCAAGATGAGCGGGACCTAAGTTGCGTTAGTCCGCGCAATTCGCCCAAGTTGTGCTGGGACGTGCAGGTTGCGAAAACTAGTGATGCGAGGTGGGGCGCATGACACAAGAATCGAGGGCTCACACGTGCGAATGCCTATAAATACCCCTTCACCCCCTCATTTGATGGATTGGATGTTCAGGAGGTCAGTCCCTCTGATAGGTATTGAGGGCAGAGAGAAGGGAGGAAGGAAGGCCGCGCAATTCATAGCGAGTTGCGCAGGCCCGCGCAACTCCTGTATGAGTTGTGCGGATTATCTTTGAGGGCGATCGTTATGCTGAAATTTCTGACAGACAATCAAGTTATTTCGGATATTCCCAAGGGATCCCAACTGGGGAAACCTGTACAACTTGTCTCCCTTGGAGATTTGATGAAAATGCGCCGGAATGCTATCAAAATTTACATTTTGATTATATTTGATTTATGTATCTCTCTCTTTATTAAGAGATTCTATCTTGGAATCAAAGGATCAAGAGGATGTCAATGAACTGAGAATAAATGAAATTGATGAATATTCCCTTTGCTATATCTTTATCGATGTTTAATAAGAAATTCTCTCAAATAAAATGCATTTCATTTCTAGTTGAAACACCACACACATAGCTTTGGAAGGACCTGAGTTTCTCTCTATGCTTGGGGATGATTTTCACACTTGTTCATTTTCAAATCAATGAGAGAAGGTCCTTATTTATAGCCAAAGGATTTGGAACTTTCGTCAGCCTAAGAACAACTTCGGGTGGCTAAATCCCTTTAAAATTTGAAAGTTCCCATTGCTGGAAACTTGGCCGGAGACACCTTCGGCTGGCCCAAGCTAAGTTTGATTGGCTAAACCCAGAGTTCGGCTGGCTGAACTTGCAATAGATTTTTTCTATTTGTTCTTGCTGTAAACTTGGCCGAGGCCGAGGTTGGGTTGGCCGAACCAAATTTAGATGGTCGAACCAGAGGTTAGGCTGGCCGAACATCATAGAATTTACATAGTAAATTTTATACATTTAAACATATAAGGCCATGTTTAAAAACCTCTAACCTAAGGTCCTTTCTAGGGTCATTTTACCTGATGGTTGACATACATAATGATCTTTTACTTGTAACCATACCGAGTCTTCTAGTCTTTTGATGTTGAGCCACTCTTCATGAAGTGTCATAGAGGACTGAAGTATACTGAAGATCTAACCATCATTTTGTCTAAGAAATTTGACAACTACATGTGTGCTTTGAATACAAGCACTTACGCATTTACTTGCCTGCAGTCTAGTGAATATTGGTCTTATTTACTTTCCATATCATGCTTTCTGACATTCCAACAAATATTGGTCTCCCACTAATACACTAACTCGCTAACAGTCCAGTGTATACTGGTGCATTTACTTTCATGCCTTCATCTTGCATTTCAGTGGAAACCGGTCCCTTTTACTTTCTCGAGAGCATCCTACATTCTAGTATACAATGATCCACTTTTACTTTCCTACCTGCATCATGCATTCTAGTGTAAACTGGTCCCTTTTACTTTATTGCGAGCATCCTGCATTCCACTCTATACTGGTCCATTTACTTTCCTACCTACATCTTGTATTCCAGTGCAAAATGGTCCCTTTTACTTTCTCGCGAGCATCCTGCATTCCAGTATACACTGGTCCACTTTACTTTCCTACCTGCATCCTACATTCCAGTGTAAACTGGTCCCTTTTACTTTCTTATGAGCATCCTGCATTCCAGTTTATACTGGTCCACTATACTTTCCTACCTGCATCCTTCATTCCAGTGCAAACTGATCCCTTTTACTTTCTCACGAGCATTCTACATTCCAGTCCACACTGGTCAGCTTTATTTCCCTGTTTGGATCTTACATTCTAGTGCAAACTGGTCCATTTACTTTCTCGCGAGCAGCCAGTATTTTAGTTGTCACTGGTCCATTTATTTTCCTACAATTCAGTTCACATTGGTCCATTTACCTTTCTATTAATCCAGTGTGCACAGGTCCTCCTATATTTTCCTGACGTTTACGTTCTATTGTATGTTTGCCTTTTATAAAAAGAAAAAACACACAAAAAATTAGAAAAACAAAAAAGGCAAAAAAAGATTACAAAGTAAATCCATTGTGAGGAAGTAAAGAGCCATCCTGCAACCATTACGCTCAGAAATTAGTTAAGGATTTTTCGCCCTGCACAATCATCACATACTTACCAAAGCATCATTCAAACACGTGCACAAGCAGCAATGACAGCCCAAGATGAGAATCCCCCAACTCCTCCAGAATCATCGAGGCCACAAGCCTCTCAATCGGCTGCATCCACTCCATCGACGACCCCTCGACTAGAGCATGTTAGAGGACATTGTAAACCCTATTTACGCAGAAATTGCACCACTCATTCATAACAGTGACCATCGAGCATCCATGTAGGTCTGTTAGACCCAATTATCAATCAATTTCAACCCATTCCCCTTAACAGAAATCGAGTTTACTTTCAAAACTCACAAGTCACAGTTATTCAAACTCCAAAACACCCTCCCCCTAATGGGAGACAACGATAGTGTAGACACTGAAAATCGGTGCCCACGCTGGTTTAAATGTTATGTTTTGGGTGGTGGGGGTGATTAGGCTGATTATGAATGTTAGAGTCGCCGCTATCCAAATAATCTCAGAATCCCGTAGTCGGCTAGAATCGCAGAATACGTAAGGTCGGAGAAATTCGAAGACTTCCCTCCCTAAGACTCCCTGGTCTGCGAACTGGGATTATGGGTAAGGGACCTCGGTTACAAAGAGGGAAGGTGTTAGGCACCCTCTTTGCCCATACAAACGTACAGTCTCTACTTTATGTGGTAAAATAATCTCAAGGGATGGATGATGTGGCCGAGATAGGACTAGGCACACACGTGGATTTCTGATGCGGTAAGATCCGAGATTTCGGTAAGCCACAGAGCATACGTCCAACGACGTGTCTTGAAGACGTGTGTGCTATTTATAATCTCAATGCGAAGGGGGAGAGGGCTATTTATAGCCTTCTCCAATCTCATTGTTGTAATTGGTAGGTAGGTAAGGGGCAAAAGTTGACATGGCAACTTATGATTGGTTGAGGAGAGAAGAATGCCATGTGGCATACTCTCATTAGCTCTTGGTGGTTGGTGAGGTTGGTAAAATCGTAAATAAGATGACCTACAGGGGTAAATCCATATGAAAGTTGACTTTTACTTGGTATGATTGTAAACAGGGTGAACTAGAGGGGTAATTTCATATGAAAGTTGACTTTTACTTGGTAGGATTGTAAATAAGGTGAACTAGAGGGGTAATTTCATATGAAAGTTGACTTTTTCTTGGTAGGATTGTAAATAGGGTGAACTAGAGGGGCAATTTCATATGAAAGATGGTTTAGGGTTTGGATTAGGGTTTAAGTTAGGGTTAGGCTAAGTTTAGGGTTTAGGCTGGGATTAGGATTAGGGTTAGGCTATGATTATGGTTTTCGGACTATCCTAGCTTTCTCAAGATGTTAGCCTGGGTGGGGTGTCTACAGATGCCCCTCTTTGACCGAGGTTGTAGGAAACAGAAGGTCAAAGCAAGTGGACACCCCGCCCTTCTGGTAAAAAAGGATAGTGATTCGAATCTGTTGCCTACCATTGTATCATTGTAAGTTGACTGTTTGGAAAAGAGATGACTTACACATATCATGACGGCTAAGCAAAATGTTGTGATTGTCCCCTGTACATTCGTCCCGGCTTTACAGGTCACCAATCACGACCTTTTCACGTCTGACCATTGATAGCATTGGAGGGTAAGTCTGAAAAGTAAGGGCCTCTGTGCATTTATGGCGGCTTTACGAGGATTTCCATACTGTTAGGTCTGTCGTTCCTTTGCTATGTAATCAGCCTAGGAGTGTTCGTTCCATTTGATCGTCAAAGTGGTTAGCTACCCTGCGCGTTGGTGCGGCCTTATGGGGAACTCACTACGCCGACTTGGACTCGATCAAATTTTGCGAACATCCCGAACTAGGTACGTACAAGTAATCTTTCACCATGCAGCCTACTGATTCTGATACTTTAGTTACAATGGATTGTTGTCACTTTGAGTTTGATTATTCTTTCCAGAGATAGATCCACTCACTTCTATTAGCATCGTACGACTGTTCAGATATAAAGATCAGGCCAACCGTACTTGTATCATGTACGGATTCGATCATCCTCCGGAGAAACTGGAAGAGATCGAATCTTATTTAGCTGTTTGCACTGGCCGCAACTGGAGAATATGGAAGATTCCTCAGTGTACTGCGCGTCGCACTCGTTTTTGAAAACTATCCTCTTTGGATCTAGACTCCTTGGGGATTTTATTTGAAAATATTTTTAGATTTTTTGAAAAATATCCGTTCGATCTCGCGGGTGGGCGTCGTCGTTCGGTTTTTATTTGCACGAGTTAAGTAAACAGTCGTGTTGCCTCCACTGATGAGTTGGCAGGGCTAACGGTTTGAAATATTTTTGGATTTTTGAAATATCCATTCGATCTCGCGGGAGGGCGTCATCATCCAGTTTTTATTGTGTAATGATTTGGATTGAATAGCCAGATGGCCTCCACTAATGAATTAATGGGGCAATTGGGGATCATGGGCCTAATTTGGACATGTGGGCTTCGGACCATGGACCTTGAAAATATGGGCTTTGAACCATGGGCCTTTGAACAATGGGCTTGGTGGGATTTTGACATGTGGGCCTTGTGGACTTTGAACTTGTGGGCCTCGTGGGTTTTGAAATGTGGGCCTCTGTGGCTTTGAACTTGTGGGCCTTGTGAGCTTTGAAATGTGGGCCTCTTGGGCTTTGAACTTGTGGGCCTTGTGGGCTTTGAGATGTGGGCCTTTGAGGCTTTGAACTGTGGGCCTTGTGGGCTTTGAAATGTGAGCCTCTAGGGCTTTGAAATGTGGGCCTCTTGGGCTTTGAGATGTGGACCTCTGGGGGGTTTGAAATGTGGGCCTTGTGCGCTTTGAGATGTGGGCCTCTGGGGCTTTGAAATGTGGGCCTTTGGGGCTTTGACTTTGATTTTGACTTTGTGGATCGACTTTGTTGGCTGCTTGTCCTGCATATGCATGTATGTTTTTATTTTTGTTCTTGTAAAGGAAGGAAAACGATGTACTTGTAAAAAAAATGTTTTAAAGGAATGAAAATTTTTGTTTGTGCCAAATTTGTCAGTGTTTACTTGTGTTTGAATTTGTGCTTTGGATGATGAAATCAGAATATTGAACTTAGCCCACGTCGAATTCAGTATTCTGAGCTGTTTACTATGGATCCAATTCCCTGAGAGTAGCACATACTAGGATCATGCCCCTTGGATTTGGGTAAAGTCTGATAGAATTCTGATCCGGGACTAATTTTTTACTTGTGCTTCTTCACTTTGCTTGTTGCCTTGGCTTTTCCTGTTCCTGCACTTTTTGTTTTCTTTTTTTCCTTTTCTTTTCCAGCCATTTTTGCCTGTAGCGCCTTTTCAGGTTTTCACCACAACTGGCTTTCTCGTCATTTTTGCCTATAGCGTCCTTTCGAATTTTCACAATGTCCTGAGTTTTTGCTCTTGCCTGTCCCTTGGCAGCTGTGCTCTTTTTACCCTTGGTGCCTTTTTAGGTTTTCACCAAGTCCGCTACATGCCCGCTGTTTTTACTTGAGGTGCCCTTTCGAGTTTTCGCCTTGCCCGTTTTACTTAGGCATGTTACTTTTCTTTTGATTTTTCATTTTTTTGTACAAAGGCGGGAGGCTAGACTCCATTCATTATCGGTCGACTGGTGAGATGCATGACTTTGTCTTCAATCACGATCGTAAAGCTGTTGACATTGGGTTAAACTATCTTAAGAGGAAATGGATTGGTGAATTGTGTTCTCACTCATTGGGTTTGACTCTTTTCTTTTTTGGAGTGCGCGCTTTATTCGTCCATTTTTTTTCTTTATCTCTTTTTTTTGTCCTTTTTTTTTAACCCTTTATTTTTTGGAATACTTATTGGAGGGAAGGAATGATGATGGAATGTACCTCAGGATGCTAACCTTTTGTCGTTTGACTTTAGCTTTACGATTGTGGTTGTTGACATAGTCAGGTAGGATTACCTATGATAGATATTCATGTTGTCGGCGTTGATGGGCACTGGAAGATCTTTACCCCTAATGATGGTGAGATGAAGGAAACCTCCCAGAAGAATCTTCGCAAACGATCAGTGAATTATCCCAGGATGACTTGGACTTGCCCCTTGGATCTAGTAGGCGCAATGATAAGATGTGCATTGTTACCATGTTACTAACCTTTCTTTCAGACTTGTTTCTTGTTGGTCCTAGCGATCGTTGTGTGCTTTATGTCTGCGAGATGTAGTTGGTTGCATCGAACTTACCACCAATCATTTTCCTTGACTTTTTTTTTTCGTATCGACGATGTAGGATGTTGTCGCCACCCGCTTTTGTCTGACGCGAGATTATACTCATGACCATTAGATGCCTTTGGGTTCATTCTTTCGATGATGTCCACACCCCATAATGAAGAAGGGCTAGTGTGTTGATAGGTTGACTCGAAGCATACACATGGATTCGTTATGCAAGCTTTGATACTTGAAGCACTTCCTGACATGCTGCAATAGTTTATCTCCATCGTTCATCAGTAGGACTCCATTGTGGACTTCAGACATGATCTTAATAGCTTTGCTTGATGGGCTTGACTTTAGGCTTCATAGCAGATGGTGTATGACTAGCTCTTCGTTTGATCTCGGTAAGGTTTCATAGGAGAACGCAAGGTTGGATAACCCTGGCCTTAAGAATTTTGTGATCCTCTACTTGTATTCACGAGGCGAGGATCTCTTGATGCGTACTTTTCTAGGGAGTTCAGGGGATCCCAAGCTTACAATTTCGAAATTATCCGTGACGACATTGGCCTTTATTTTGAACTTTCTGAGGGAATCCTCTAGCTCGAGAGTTGGATCATCATTTTCCACATCCTGGGCTTCGTTCAAACCCATGAGTTTGAAGTCTAACTCTAGATCAAAATCATATGAGTCGACTTTAAACTTGGGTGTTGTAATAGATGCATTTGGCACATTATTGCTTGTGAGTTTTGAAAGATTTTCTATTGTTTTTGTATTTTGAGAAATTTCTGTTGTTTTTGGATTTTGACAAGTATCTGAATTTTTTGGCATTCCAAAAATATCTAATGTTTTGGCTTTTTAAAAATTTTTGATTTTTTTTTTTTTTTTTTTTTGTTTTTGACAAGTATATGATTTTTTTTTGGTGTTTTGAAAATATCCAGTGTTTTTGGCTTTTTGAGAATTTTCTGATTTTTTTTTTGTTTTGTTTTTTATTTTTTTTAAGAGAAAGACGACGATGTGAATCAGGGATTGCCTGATTCTGTTCGAGGAGTCAAACATTATTTTCTTTTATTATGCCGTCTTGGGGATTTCGAACCAGCTATTGCCCTGCACTCCCTCCCCTTAGGAGGCAGGGCTAGACGGATCAGTGGGTGGGCCCTCATTGTCATGCCCAACTGTCGTGATGAGTTTGGGATTGGGGTCTGGGTTGGTGTTGGATGTCACTGTCCTCAGCTCATCCCTGATGCATTGAGAGTCTTTAGATTCTTCCTGCTCAGGTGGGACCCAGACTGTGGTCCAGTCAATCAGAGACAATTCTTGCTCGAGTCGTTTTCAAATAGCCCAGTTGGGCTCATTTTGCTCATTTGATCCTCCATGGTGGATCTCAGCCTGCTAACCGGACAGATGATCCCTTCTCTGATGGATTTGATTGATGTGTGGGTGAAGGGACCATCCTCCTCTTGCTGGCCTTGCTCTCCTCCGATACATTTGTGCTTTATCTCACCCTTAGGAGGCTGGTATCCCAGTCCTATCATGCCCGCATTTTCTTGATATTCGAGCTGATAATAAAAACGTTGGTGCTCGACTGAAGGGAAGACATAGTTTGATTCGATGGGACATGCAAGAGGTATGCAATTTGCAGTCTCGAACTCAAGACTATGGTATGGGATATCTTCATCGGAGCACTGTATGTCTATGATCTAGATATCTAGCTCTTGACGGTCGGCTACTTCTATATGAAATATTTGTTTGGGATCATCCAGAACAGTCAGCGCCTTGTCTCCGAAAATGTATTTGGCCTTTTGGTGAAGAGTTGAAGAGAGAGCCTTGACTCTATGGATCCAAGACCGATCGGGGAGGAGATGAAATGACGCTGTGATGTCAAGGACCTGAAAAGTGATGGTTGATGTTTTGGGGCTAATCAGAATCTTGACTTCAATCTCTTCCTCAACCTTTCTCCTAGAGGCGGGAACCACTCGTCCTAGATTCTTCTCTTGAAGGATTAAAGACTGAGTAGAGCTATGTAAATCTCGTTGAGTACTAGAATGTCCTTCTTGGAAAGTTACCACATGATTGAAGCTGGGCCCTGATTTTACTAGGGCATGCGGTATGTTGATCGGGGAAGGAGATTTCTCTTGAAGCATGACAGGTGGAGCAAGGGTCGAATAGGCAGATGGTGCCCCTTGCGAGGCAGAGGGTGTATGGATTAGCTTGATCGGTGGTGGTTCCTGTAGACTTGGGGGCATGGAGATTGGACTAGATGGAGATGCCCCTTGCATATTTGAGAGCAAAGAGATTGGACTGGCAGGGTGTGCCCCTTGTGGATTTGGGGGAATGGAGACTGCACTGGTAGGAGATGCTCCTTGCATATTTGAGAGCGAAGAGATTGAACTGGCAGGGTGTGCCCCTTGTAGACTTGGGGGAATGGAGATTGCACCGGCTGGAGATGCCCCTTGCACATTTGAGAGCGAATAGATTGGACTGGTAGGGTGTGCCCCTTGTAGACTTGGGGGAATGGAGACTTGACCGGTTGGAGATGCCCCTTGCGTATTTGAGAACGAAGAGATTGAACTGGCAGGGTGTGCCCCTTGTAGACTCGGGGGTATTGTTGTTGGGCTGGCAGGGATTGAATGGATGCATTGGACTGGATTGACCGGGGGTGGCTCTCCTTGACTGATATTGTTAGTAGGGGTTCCTGATGAACTGGGGCATACTTGATACGATGGCAGCTGAAGGGTGTAATTGGTGGTGACAACAACAGGAGGGGTAACCACAATCGTTTGATTGTCAATCAGATCTTGGACCACATGTTTCAGGGCAAAACAACGGTCTGTTGTGTGGCCTCGGCATTGGTGGTATGCATAGTACTCATTCTCATTATAATTTGGTGGCAGAGGGTTTGGGGGGAGCCTAGGCAGTAGCGGAGTAAGTATTTGCCTTTGGACTAACATTGCTAGTATTTCGCTGTAAGTTTGGGCTATGGGTGTAAATTGCCTAGGCTCCTGGGCCATCCCCATTTGCCGACCATGATTGGGGTACTGAGTAATCTCTCTTTGCTGTTGTCATTGCCATTGTCCCTCTTGATGAGCAAATTGAGCACCTTGGGTGGAGGCGACAAAATTGTCTTCTTCTGTTGGATGGAGGTCAGGAACACTTCCATGATCATTCTCATATTGTAACACCCTGAAAATCAGGGGTCGAGCAAAGCTCAGATCCCGAGTTCCAACGCATCACTTATGCAACATAGATAATGATGATTACGATGAATGCATTGAAACATGAATGAGATTAGACCAAAACAGTATATCATACTCTAGAGATAGTTAAATTACGCCAGCGGAAGATTGTGATAGATATATAACATATGTAAACTGTTGTAAGTCTCCAGAGTGTGAACATGTTACCAGGTTAAATATATCAATGTATACTCTAAAAATGAATAAAATGAATATACATGGGTGTTCCAAAAGAGCAAACTAAAGTGTAATGGCATCTAATCAGCAACCCTGTAACCCCGTCGATCAGAGGATGGTCTACATAGACTCGCCTGATAGCTGCATAAAGGAGAAACCCTCCTCATCATCATAAAGATCGGCTCCGCTTCGCAAGCATTGCCGACATCTGAAACTCAAACAGGGTCTGCTTGGTGTGTACAACACCGTCCTGTAACGTGGGAGTGAGTGATCAACTCAGTGGAACAATAGAGCATAGGTTAGCATGTTATCAATTCAATCAAGCAGTAATGATAAAGCAGTAAATCACACATTCCTAAGTAATGTTGTTAATGCAAGAATGGTATGGATGTATGATGCATGTCCTCGCCTACGCTCCCTCAGCGACTTCATCTCACGTTTGCGCATGACAACACTGCCTCAGTGCTTGACCTGCAGCCCCTGAACGCACGCGTAATGCGGTGCATGCATATGATTACCAAGTTCTTATTAGTCCTTTTCATACAGCAGGGTTGGGAAACTAAGGTACTGCCCTTATATCAATACCCAACCAATGATCCATTCTAGGGTCGTCAATAATAGTAAATCTCACACGAAGTTGCGATTCTAGGTCACTACCACCAACGCCCTATCAACTGCAGTCTATTTTCGAAGGCACGTCACCACCCGACTGGGGACCACAGCCAGGCTGCGATGGGGTAGGCCTAGCTTATACTCTTGTTGCTACGGAAGGCTCGTCGCCTCAACGTAGTCTCAGAGTATGCTAGAGGTCACTACAAAGGGCACGTCTAGGGCTGTCAGGGCTGTTGCACAGAATCGTTACACCACTCCCCCATCACCCATCACGGTTTCGTCATCAAAACATTGTAGGCAGACAGCTCGAATACAGTGTCCCATACCACCGTATTCGGCTCACGAGTCTGGGTTGCTCACTAGTCACTATGAGGAGGCTCGTCGCCCCAGCGTAGGCCGACAGCTCGACCACGGTGTCCCATACGACCATGTCCGGCTCATGAGTCTTAGCGGATCAAGGTACCAAGGTTAACGGGGTTTCCACTGGTGAGTTTGATACCTTAGGTTCAAGCAGTAGCGTCCAAACATGGTCAACATACATAGGGCCAATCGGGTTACTTGACGAGCTCGACTAGCACGAGCGCACATTGTATCGATCGACATGAAGTGCATAAGCACTTCGTGTGGCCTAACCACTGCCGGTGACCAACACACGACTCAGGTTTGTCAAACACATCCTACGTAGCGAATGAATCTCAGCCACGACTTCAAGCCTGTTGCCGATTGCCTGGACTATACAATAGCCCCAATCACATTCAATTACAACAAAATATCCTAGAAGATAGTTAAAGTAGTAATGGATCAAGATTTCAAATCATACAACCATGTCCGCTTTAGGGCTGTTACACGGAATCGTTACACCACTCCCCCATCACCCTTCACGGATTTGTTTTTGCATTTTATGGAATATAACATAAACATAGATTTATACATATGCATTACAGAGATAAACAAACACTATAATATATGGTACATGGAGGAAAGCATACACATAGTTAAAGTAGTTGAGAATTATATCTCAACACCCTTATATATTGCAATTTACTAACTACTTACTCAATCATACAATTTTACAAATACTTAGACTACATCTTCCAACATACCTGTAAGATGCTAGTTATAACACATGTCGTAGCGAATCCTTTCACAAAGGAGTTGCCACATGAACCACGATCATGCATGCACGACCAATAGTCATGGTAAGCATAAATCATAGTTTCATATTCATTCGAACATTTCTACAAACACTTAGGCTACACATTATAACATACACAACGTATGTCGAGATAACATGTATTAGGCTAATCCGTTCACCCAGAAGTTGATACACATGCATCTAGCATACATAGACAACAATTAATCATGGCAAGCACAAATCTGAATTTTATACGTATATGGTATTTTCTACAAATACGAGGAATACAGTATATTCAACATAGTTAATGTATATCTGAAAAATGAAACGGACAGGACTTTGTACATGTGTAATAGCATCCACGTCAATAATATATCATTAACTGATATTGAAAGCCTTGAAAACCATAACTTATACTGTAACGACCCGTAAATTTCCGTACTTTGACTCGAGTACCATCTCGACCAGAAATCAATTAGGATTAAATCCTTTAGAAATTTAACAAAGTTAACTAAGTGCAAAACTCGATTAGCCATGAAATCCGTTGGGATCGCTTTAAATACGATCTACAAGACCCAAAACTTACAAAATTAGTGACTCTAGGTTACCCTAAAGTTTAGAACCAAACTCAATACCCGGCCGCTCTCGGGAATGAAATGAAACTTCGTATTAGGTCTAGACCGCACATCGGAAGTCCGATTAACACGAAGTTAAGGAACTAGGACCGCCTCACTGGGCTTGACAATCATCTCAAAAATCAGGTCCAGCCGATGTCCCACGGCCATTCGTTTGGATCCGGAGCGAGGGAGTGTGAAAAACACTATTCCCTTTGCAAATAAATATCTGGAATAGTGATCTGACACCATTCGCTTGCGCATCGGTATTAAGCAACCAGACCGTCAGAATCAGACCAAATTATACCCTCGGATCAAGAAAAATTTCAGGAACATTTACATGTACTTGGAATTTCGGATCGTGGCCCACTGACCGTTGAACTGAAAGTGCTTTGCCACGTGCGATCTGGGAATCCGATCGAGTCGAAAACGTAGTCCCACGTAGATCCATGTGTGGAGAGCTTAAGTCTGACGTTTGGCTCAAGGAGGGCCACCAGAACCCTCTTTTGAGCTGGAAAAGTGTCGAAATACCTATATTAGCAGTAACCCTTGAACCTGAGTCTATTTTGGAGAGGTTTTAGGCTATAAAAGGGCTTAGAACAGCCCCTCTCACAGCCATACGAATTGGGATAAAATCCTAGAGAGAGAGAGAGAGAAAAGGGAGAGAAAAGCTTGGGATTTGTGGGAGTACTTCCTCCTGCTGCTTTCGATCATCGCACGGCCTACACCGCCTCTTTCCAGGCGCTTTTCCGGCGGTATCCACTCCGTTTTAAGGTGAGAAACCCTAACCCTAGGTCTGATTTGAAGTGCATAGGCTTTAGGTTGTGAAAAGGCTAACCGATTCCGCTCTTTAGGCTAGAAAACTCCCGAATACGGAAGCTCATCCAACCTTGCTGATTCGTTGAGATTCCAAAGGGCAAGGTGAGGACTTTAGGTGTATAGTTACGGTTTTCAACGCTTTCAATGTCGATAATGATAGATTCATGATCTGCATGCAATTGCACATGTACAAAGTGCTTTCCGTTTCCTGTTTCGATTAACGTTGTAGAATATGGAATTTCACATACTCTAGGTATACGTAGAAATACCGTATACGTATTTTTTTTAGAAAAATGTTTGACATGTTTATTTAATGCATGATTATACAATATATGGATAAAATGCTAGTTTGGCGAAAGGAATCGTCGTAATACATGTTCGCTTGTAAATACCACGTATGTTGAAATTGTGTATTCTAGAAATACCGCATATGTGTAAATTTTGGAAATGCGATTGTCATGATTATTTGCTGTATGATTATGGTATACACGGATAAAATACCCGCTTGGCGAAAGGATAGCCCTAATACGTATTTTGCTAACATACGTCATGTATGTTGGAATAGTGCACTCTAAGTGTTTGTGTAAATGCTTGTGAGTATAACTGCTTAAGTGTTAGTGCCTTAGATAGGTGCTGATATGGAATTCCCGACTATCTTAGAGACATGTAGGATACCCTCCATGTGGTGGTTTGATCTAACCACTCACTTGTGATGTGTATGTAATTGTATCCCTATTTGTATAGTACTCTACAACATGCTTTACAACATGCTTTACTTCATGCTTTATAACTTGCCTTATGACATGCCTGTTCACATGCTTGTGTTACTTTGTTTATCATGCTTTACTCCACATGCTATTGATGAGAATTGATTGAGTTTAGGACTATGCCTATAGTCCAGACATTCGGTACCAGACTTGAGATTGTGGCTGAGAATTCATGTCGCCACAAGGGATGTGTCTGACGAACCCGAGTCGTATTTCGGTTGGCGATAGTGGTTGGCCACACGGAGTGCTTTTGCGCTTCATATCGCCCAACTTGTTGTGCGCTCGAGCTAGTCAGGCTCGTCAAGTAACCCGATTGTCGAATGTGTGTTCACCATGTTTGGTCATTACTGTTTGAACCTAGGGTACCAAACTTACCAGTGGCAATCCCGTTAACCATGGTACCTCGATCCGCTAAGACTCATGAGCCGGACATGGTGGTATGGGACACCGTGGTCGAGCTGTCGGCCTACGCTGGGGCCACGTGCCTCCCCGTAGTGACCAGTGAGCAACCAGACTCGTGAGCCGATTATGGTGGTATGGGACACTATATTCGTGCTGTCGGCCTACATTAATAAGGTGATGGGGGAGTGGTGCAACGATTCCGCGTAACAGCCCTGACATCCCTTTGTAGTGACCTCGAGCATACTCTGAAATCGCAGTGCGCCTCAGGGTGTGCCGCGGTATATAGAGTATGAACTAGGCCTGTTTCTGTACAGTGATGAATCGTTAAAGTGGTGATGGGGGAGCGGTGTAACCTTTGTGCGTAATAGCCTTGGCAGCCTTTGCAGTGACCTAGAAAACACACCGTCGTCTGATATTAACTAGGACTGACGACCTTAGAATGGATCATGTTTGGGAATGATACAAGGGAGGTACCTTAGTTTCCCAATACTGCTGTTTGAAATGGAATAATAATAACTCGGTAATCATGTTCATCATCGCACCGCATGTGCCTTGTAGATGTGGAGCACTGAGGGAGTTAAGCATTCGCGAACGTAAGATGATGTCGCATGAGGGTGGTTTGGCAAGGGCATACATCATCATGTCATCCCATTCTTGCATTTAACAAGAGTAGTTAAACTTGTTGATTTGTACTGCTTTATCATTACTGCTTGATTGAATTGATAACATATTAACCTATGCTTTATTGTTCCACTGAGTTAGCTACTCACTCCCACGTTACGGGACGGTGTTTGCAACACCCACCAGACTCTGTCGCAGGTATAGGCGGCGCATCGGTTCAGGAGCCGGAGCCCGACTTCGACGAGGACCAGGATGAGTTCTCCTTTATGCAGTACTCTGACGGCTTTGCTTAGGCCGACTGCATCGCGGGGATTTCAGGGCTTATCTATGGAGTTATATTTTGATTTTTGACTTAGAAACCGTACATGTATATTGTTACTCAGTTAGTGCTCATAATCTGGTGTTCATAAAATTTTGTTCCTTTACACACCTTAAATATACAATTTCAGTCTTCCGCTTGCCTTTTTAAAATTGAACTGGAGTATGAATTACTGTTTTGGTATACTCTCATTCATGTTTATTGCTCTAACTCAGACAACATTTAACCATCATTGTATATGTTGCATAAGTGATGTGTTGGAACTCGAGAGTTGAGTTCATACTCGACCCCCGAATTTCAGGGCGTTACAAGTTGGTATCAAAGCATGATTTTGATTAAACCGGACCTAGGTTATGCCCCCACTACGTACGCTGACGCGTTACAACCTAGGAGGGTGCGCAAAAATATAGAAACAGTCTTAGGGTCTCCCGATTTCGCCGTTCGGCGAAGTTCATTAAAAACGGACGTGTTGATCGAGTTTGTACTCGATCCTGACCGCACGTATGGATTCCAAATCACTCTTAGACCGTCTATTGACGTGTCCAGATCACTATCCACCCAAAACCAGTCGTTAAAAATCAGGAAAAATCAGTTTAGTTCAGAAATTTCTCGGAACCACCCGTTCTGGAGCTGAAATGAGTCGGGGGCCTCCCCACTTAAATCCACTAAGCCCCAGGATCGAACCAGGGTGCATTTGGCACCCTGGGCACGTGGTAAACAGGGCCCCACTGCGGCGGCACGGTTTCGGCCAAGGCGGACCGCGGCGGAGCCGCGGTTCCGGCGGTAGACCGCGGTCCGGTGGCCCATCTGAGGTGGGTCCAGGGCTGGGGTTGGTCGGCCCGACCTCCCCTACCCCCTGACACGTACCATTTGGCCTAATGTTTGGGATTTAAGGGGCTGGAGCACCCCACTCTCCCATTTCACCCCTTCCAAGCACCTCAAACCCCCATTTTCGTTTTTCCTCTCAACCCATCCCTCCAAACTTTGCAATCCTCCATTTTCTTCCATAACCCACACACTCCAACCGTCCACAACAGCCCTAGCCTCCTCCTTTCCTATTTTCTCATGTTGGAGCTCTCATATCCCCCATTTGGAGCTCAAAATCGGTAATCTCCTAACCCATTCCATTTTCTTTTTGTTCCTCCTTCATTTCCTACCTCTAGTGCCCCTTCCACACCTATTGGGATTGTTGCTTGTGGAGGATCAAGAAATCAGCCCCTTTTCCCCTATTTTGCCTTTTTTTTTCCCATGGCCCTCTTTGGTGTGGTGGCGACTATTTTCTCCATTTCCTCCATCCTATCTCTCATGGGAAAGAGGAAGACCGCGGCTGATGACGCCGGCCCAAGTAGGCTAGCCCATTCTCGAAGAAGATCTGACGATGGGGCCGGCACTAGCACCGTTCGGGAGTTTAGGTCGAAGCGAGACCTGGATCCTAACCATCCCGTCAGAAATGCTTATCCGATAGGCGTTGAATATGGGCGCTTTGCGGGCCGCAAGGTCGTGTTTGAAGCTCATGTGGATGAAAGGATGTTCGGGCTACACCCACTGATGGATCACCTGGTGGACATCGGATGGAACTCGATGTTTGACGGTGAGTCCCCTGCATGTGAGAACACGGTTCGCGCTTTCTACACCCACATCGTGGACTTATCAGTAGAGCCTCCTCAGTTTACTGTCTCTGTGAGGGGCATAAGGCGCACAATTACGGTGGATGAGGTGGCTCGGATCACGAAGCTCCCGCTTGGTCAAGTGCGCGGGAAAGGGATCGCCGCACGCGATACCTTTATGGTGAGACTCGAGCCAAGCTTGAAGAGACTGAAGCGAGGAAATTGCATTGCGGCGACAAAGATGGCCGAGGACTTTCGTTTGCTCCATCACATTTTTACCTACAATGTGTACCCACGGTCGGGTAACCGCACGGAATGTACTCGGTTGATGGTGGACTTTTTGTACAAGATGGGACACGGGGACAACATATGCCTGCCCACATTCATCCTCTCTCAGATAGTTCAGGTTGTTCGATCTACCAGGAACGATCTTTCGCTCCCATTTGGCCGTCTGATCTGCAGGATGGCTCGTGATGTCGGCTACAGGTTGAACATGGAGGACCTTGCACCAGTCCGAGTCATAAGCGAGGCGACACTCAAGAATATGAAGATCGGCCCTCAACAACGGCAAGCACGACTCGACGAGTCTGGAGATGAGTCGGATAGCACCGGCGAGGAGAGTGTTGACCCTGAGGCGGAAAGTGATGAGGGCGGTGATGACATACAAGAAGAAGAACCTGAGGCTCAAGATACTGAGGATAGCTCTCCTCCTGGTGCACCTAAGTCAGACGCTGCTCATGCGGCGAGAGAGGCTTGTATGGATCGCATCAAAGAGAACCAGGCCGCCCTGCGGCAAGAGATTGGTCAAGTTCGGGCTGAGCTTGGTGAGACTCGAGCCAAGCTTGAAGAGACTGAAGCCTACATGAAGAAGAGCTTTAAGAAGGTGTCCCGTATGTTGAAGGCCATTCTGTGCTGTGTGCAGGACAAGAATGCTCCTCCTCCATCGCCTGATTCAGATGCTTAGTCATCCATGTTGTTGTGTGTTGTTGTTTGTTTTGGTTACCGCGATAGGCGGTTTATGCTTTCATGTAGATGATGTAGTAGATAGTAGCATGTTCTAAGTGTTTGATGTTGTGGATGTATTGGCTATCATGTGATTTCTGTCATGATTCATGTAACTTTGTATTCCATGTATTATGACAATTTTGGGTAAATGAAAGGCATGTAGCCTCTTTTGCTTTGATGATGTGTGAAATGCTTAAGGTGCTTTATGATGTGTGTCATGCTTTATCTCACAAATATTGTACCCTATGTTGTATAGGGCATGCTGCGACAGTACACGCGGAGCACGGCACATCTCCTTCTGACCGGCTCTATGGATCAGACTCCTTCTGGTAGTAGCGGTCCTGCGGACCGAGGGTTGGGATCTGATCAGCCTCCTGCTGGCCCTACCGGTGGACTGCTACCCTACACGCCCTCGGTCCGTGAGCAGTATCGACCGTCTTCTGCTGCGCAGCATGACTCTCAGGCTGCTCCGCCGACTGATAGGTTTGAGCAGCTGATGATGATGATGCATCAGCAGCAGATGCAGCAGCAACAGATACAGCAGCAGCAGCACCAGCAGCTTATGGCCACTATCGCTGAGGCCTTATCCCATGGTGGCAGTGCGACTCCACCTATGACATCCGCACATCCTGATGAGCATTCTGAGCCTCCTGCTCGGTTTGAGGATGTGCCTCTGCCCACATCCGTCGCACCTCCTACTGGAGATGTAGGTACACGTGGTTTACTCGAGCGATTTCAGCGCTTGAGGCCTCCCTCATTTATGGGTTCTCACAGACCCGAGGAGGCAGAGTTCTGGCTAGACCGCATCTCCAAGATGCTACGGATGCTACACTGTTCAGAGGCAGAGCAGGTAGAGTTGGCTTCCTTCATGTTTGAGAGGGAGGCCAGTTTATGGTGGGACAGTGTGCTGTGGACAGTCGCAGTAGATTACGTGTGGACCTGGGAGGCTTTCGAGTTCCGGTTCCATGAGAAATACTACCCGCAGACGTATCGGCACGAGCGGGAGGATGAGTTCCTGCGCCTCAGGCAGGGAGGCATGACGGTGATGGAGTATGAGCACCGCTTCACTGAGTTGGGCCGCTTTGTCCCAACTATCCTCGTCAATGAGCAGATGAGGGTGCGTCGCTTCACTGGAGGCTTGCGACCTGACATACGGTCGAAGCTATGCTGCCTCAGTATCCCCACCTATGCGGCATTGGTCCACATGTCTATGACGGCCGAGCAGGATGTGGACCGATTGGCCAGATCGCGTGGTGGTATGGTTGTGAGGCCACGTCAGGAGTTACAGCACAGGCCTATACTAGGCAAGAGATCTCGTGCTGATTCGCCTCCCAGGGCCGCGGCACCAGTAGCTCCTATGAGATGCCAGAGTGTGACCTGCACGTATTGCGGGAAACCGGGACATCCCGCTGAGAGTTGCTTCTCGCGTATGAAGGCTAGCGGATTTGCATCACCGCAGAGATTAGATCGCCCTTATCCACAGGCTATATCAGCTCCACCGCTACAGACTGCTCCTGCACATCCTTCCTTCCGACCTCCTGTGTCGCGCTTCAGGCCGCCACAGCGACCCTTGGCTCCTCAGCCGAACCGTCAGCAGCAGGCTCGCGTGCACACGCTTGTTGCCGAGACACCTGAGACGTCGATCTCTGCTCCGACGGCTTTTGAGGGTACGGCTTATATTCATGGTACTCCCGTTTCTTTATTGGTGGACACTGGGTCCACTACCTCTATTATTTCTTGTGGGGCGGTTAAACGTCTATCTTTGCATACGATTCCCACTAAGGGAATGAGACTCACTACGGCTACTGGGACCTGTTCGGAGGTCACACGGTTATGCGAGGGTTACTCGATAGTTTTGGGTAGCAGCACAGTGCTCGTCGACCTCATTGTTGCTCCACTTTGGCACTACGACGTTATCCTTGGTATGGATTGGCTCGCCAAGATGAGGGCGGAGATAGATTGCAATACTTGGATCGTGACTTCCTATGGACCTGATGGCACAACTTTCACGTTTCCAATGCAGGTCAGTTGGCCCTGCCGTGTTGATTGTTATGCTGCTTTACTTGTGCCGATTGATGGTCCGACATTGGAGGGTACGCCGGTGGTTCGGGAATTTGTTGGTGTGTTTAAGATTATCCCTGGTTTACCTCCTCGACGTGAGATTGATTTTACGATTGATCTTACGCCTGGTGCGACGCCCATCTCGTTGCCGACTTATCATATGCCTCCATGTGAGATGGAGGAGCTGCGGAAACAGATTGACGAGCTTGTAGAGAAGGGTTTTATACGACCTAGTGTGTCTCCTTGGGGAGCACCTGTGCTATTTGTGAAGAAGAAGGACGGGTCACTACGGTTGTGTATTGATTACCGTAGGTTGAACCAGGTCACGGTGAAGAACAAGTATCCTTTGCCCAGGATAGATGATCTGTTCGATCAGTTGAGAGGGGCGAGGTATTTCTCGAAGATTGATCTTCAGTCAGGGTACCACCAGTTGCGCGTGAGAGAGGAGGACGTGCAGAAAACAGCCTTCAGGACGTGCTTTGGCACTATGAGTTCTTGGTGATGTCGTTCGGCCTGACGAACGCACCAGCAGTGTTCATGGATCTGATGAACCGGGTATTTCGGCCCTTCCTTTACCGATTCGTCATCGTCTTTATTGATGATATTTTGATATACTCTACGAGTCGGGAGGAGCACGAGGAGCACTTGAGAGCGGTGTTGGGTACACTGGAGAAGAACCAGTTGTTCGCACAATACAAGAAGTGCGACTTCTGGCAGGAGGAAGTCAAGTTCCTGGGACATGTAGTGTCCAAGGATGGGATAGCAGTGGACCTTGCTAAGGTAGCCGCGGTTCAGGATTGGCAGCAGCCTGAATCGGTTACTGAGGTGAGGAGTTTCCTTGGTTTGGCTGGGTATTACAGACGCTTCATTCGGGACTTCTCGAAGATTGCCAGGCCATTGTCTCAGTTGACTAGGAAGGACCTGAAGTTCGCCTGGAACGAGAAGGCGGAGGCAGCTTTTAAGGAGCTGAAGGACAAGTTGACGTCCGTCCCTGTGCTAGTATTGCCAGAGCAAGGGGAGAAATACACGATATATACTGACGCGTCTCGCGTTGGTTTGGGTTGTGTTCTGATGCAGAAGGATAGGGTGATTTCGTATGCCTCGAGACAATTAAGGAAGCACGAGGAGAATTACCCTACACACAACCTGGAGTTGGCAGCCGTCATCTTTGCATTGAAGCTCTGGAGACATTACCTCTACGGAGAGGAGTTCGAGCTTTTCTGCGACCACAAGAGCCTTAAGTACATATTCACACAGCAAGACTTGAATATGAGGCAACAACAATGGATGGAGACCTTAAAGGACTTCAAGTTCGAGGTTTCCTACCATCCTGGCAAGGCGAACCTTGTGGCGGACGCGTTGAGCCGCAAGAAGGCGATTGCATTTGCGACACCACTGATGATAGCTGAGTGGGACATGGTGGAGTTTGTACGGGACTTCGAGCAGAGACTCACTGTGAGGAGCCATTTGAGTGTGTTGCACGTTCGGGTGTGGCCACTTATTGACGACAGGATTGTTGAGGCCCAGGAGGGCGATATTCGGCTGTCTGAGCTTCGAGAGCAGGCTAGCGTCGCTGAGGATTCCAAGTGGAGAGTTGATTCTGATGGAGGTCTACGATTCCATGGCCGCCTATGCGTTCCTGATGTGCCTGACTTGAGACGCGAGCTTCTCGAGTCTGCCCATAACTCGAAGCTTGCGATGCATCCTGGTAGCACGAAGATGTACCAGGATATGAGACGGACGTATTGGTGGGATAACATGAAGGCCCACATCGTTGAGTATGTGTCACGATGTTTGACGTGCCAGCAGGTCAAGGCAGAACATCGCCGACCTCCTGGACTGCTTCAGCCCATGCCCATAGCAGAGTGGAAGTGGGACTTCATCTCCATGGATTTCATATCCGGACTGCCGAAGACGAGGAAGGGACACGATTCCATTTGGGTGATTGTGGACCGGTTGACCAAATCGGCCCATTTCCTCCCTATCAGAGTTACGAACTCTGCAGACGAGCTGGCTAGGTTGTACATCAGAGAGATCGTCCGTCTGCACGGAGTTCCTTTGGAGATCGTGTTGGACAGAGACACTCGGTTCACATCCATCTTCTGGACTCGTATCCAGGAGGCGATGGGTGTGAAGTTGAAGTTCAGTACGACGTTTCATCCTCAGACTGATGGGCAGACAGAGCGGGTGAATCAGATTCTGGAGGATATGTTGTGGGCATGTGTGTTGGACTTCAAGGACAGCTGGGATGACTGTCTCCCGTATGCAGAGTTCGCCTACAACAACAGCTTCCAGGCGACTATTGGCATGGCGCCATATGAGGCTCTATATGGTCGTCCTTGTAGAGCACCGCATTGTTGGGCTGAGGTTGGCGAGCATAGTCTGATTGGCCCGGAGTTGGTACAGGCGACTACAGAGAAGATCGACATTATCAGGCGTCGATTACTTACAGCGCAGAGCAGGCAAAAGAGTTACGCCGATACGAGACGGCAACCGCTGGAGTTCGAGGTCGGGGATCATGTGTTCCTTCGAGTTTCCCCTATGAAGGGAGTCCTTCGGTTTGGGAAGAAGGGGAAGCTCACACCGAGGTTTATCGGTCCATTTCAGATACTGGATCGAGTGGGTGATGTGGCATATTGTCTCGCTTTGCCCACACCACTTGCCTCTGTATACAACGTATTTCATGTATCTATGCTGAAGAAGTACGTTCCTGATCCTTCGCATATCATCATATGGGAGCAGGTACAGTTGAACGAGGATGCTACGTATGAGTTGTGCCCGATGCGTATCCTTGACAAGAAGGAGCAGGTACTGCGTAGCAAGGTCATCCTACTTGTGAAGGTACTATGGACACATCATTCCGAGGAGGAAGCTACTTGGGAGACTGAGGCTGAGGTCAGGAAGAACTACCCTCAGATTCTCGAGGAATACGAAAAGGTATAAATTTCGAGGACGAAATTTTTTGTTTAAGGGGGGTAGATTGTAACGACCCGTAAATTTCCGTACTTTGACTCGAGTACCATCTCGACCAGAAATCAATTAGGATTAAATCCTTTAGAAATTTAACAAAGTTAACTAAGTGCAAAACTCGATTAGCCATGAAATCCGTTGGGATCGCTTTAAATACGATCTGCAAGACCCAAAACTTGTAAAATTAGTGACTCTAGGTTACCTTAAAGTTTAGAACCAAACTCATTACCCGGCCGCTCTCGGGAATGAAATGAAACTTCGTATTAGATCTAGACTGCACATCGGAAGTCCGATTAACACGAAGTTAAGGAACTAGGACCGCCTCACTGGGCTTGACAATCATCTCAAAAATCAGGTCCAGCCGATGTCCCACGGCCATTCGTTTGGATCCGGAGCGAGGGAGTGTGAAAAACACTATTCCCTTTGCAAAATAAATATCTGGAATAGTGATCTGGCACCATTCGCTTGCTCATCAGTATTAAGCAACCAGACCGTCAGAATCAGACCAAATTACACCCTCGGATCAAGAAAAATTTCAGGAACATTTAAATGTACTTGGAATCTCGGATCGTGGCCCACTGACCGTTGAACTGAAAGTGGTCCGCCACGTACGATCTAGAAATCCGATCGAGTCGAAAACGTAATCCCACGTAGATCCATGTGTGGAGAGCTTAAGTCTGACGTTTGGATCAAGGAGGGCCACCAGAACCCCTCTTTTGAGCTGGAAAAGTGTCAAAATACCTATATTAGCAGTAACCCTTGAACCTGAGTCTATTTTGGAGAGGTTTTAGGCTATAAAAGAGGCTTAGAATAGCTCCTCTCACAGCCATACGAATTTGGGATAAAACCCTAGAGAGAGAGAGTGAGAAAAGGGAGAGAAAAGCTTGGGATTTGTGGGAGTACTTCCTCCTACTGCTTTCGATCATCGCACGGCCTACACCGCCTCTTTCCAGGCACTTTCCCGGCGGTATCCACTCCGTTTTAAGGTGAGAAACCTAACCCTAGGTCTGATTTGAAGTGCATAGGCTTTAGGTTGTGAAAAGGTTAACCGATTCCGCTCTTTAGGCTAGAAAACTCCCGAATACGGAAGCTCATCCAACCTTGCTGATTCGTTGAGATTCCAAAGGGCAAGGTGAGGACTTTAGGTGTATAGGTTACGGTTTTCAACGCTTTGAATGTCGGATAATGATAGATTCATGATCTGCATGCAATTGCACATGTACAAAGTGCTTTCCGTTTCCTGTTTCGATTAACGTTGTAGAATATGGAATTTCACATACTCTAGGTATACGTAGAAATACCGTATACGTATTTTTTTTAGAAAAATGTTTGACATGTTTATTTAATGCATGATTATACAATATATGGATAAAATGCTAGTTTGGCGAAAGGAATCGCCGTAATACATGTTCGCTTGTAAATACCACGTATGTTGAAATTGTGTATTCTAGAAATACCGCATATGTGTAAATTTTGGAAATGCGATTGTCATGATTATTTGCTGTATGATTATGGTATACACGGATAAAATACCCTCTTGGCGAAAGGATAGCCCTAATACGTATTTTGCTAACATACGTCATGTATGTTGGAATAGTGCACTCTAAGTGTTTGTGTAAATGCTTATGAGTATAACTGCTTAAGTGTTAGTGCCTTAGATAGGTGCTGATATGGAATTCCCGAATATCTTAGAGACATGTAAGATATCCTCCATGTGGTGGTTTGATCTAACCACTCACTTGTGATGTGTATGTAATTGTATCCCTATTTGTATAGTACTCTACAACATGCTTTACAACATGCTTTACTTCATGCTTTATAACTTACCTTATAACATGCCTGTTCACATGCTTGTGTTACTTTGTTTATCATGCTTTACTCCACATGCTATTGATGAGAATTGATTGAGTTTGGGACTATGCCTATAGTCCAGACATTCGGTACCAGACTTGAGATTGTGGCTGAGAATTCATGTCGCCACAAGGGATGTGTCTGACGAACCCGAGTCGTATTTCGGTTGGCGATAGTGGTTGGCCACACGGAGTGCTTTTGCGCTTCATATCGTCCAACTTGTTGTGCGCTCGAGCTAGTCAGGCTCGTCAAGTAACCCGATTGTCGAATGTGTGTTCACTATGTTTGGTCATTACTGTTTGAACCTAGGGTACCAAACTTACCAGTGGCAATCCCGTTAACCATGGTACCTCGATCCGCTAAGACTCATGAGCCGGACATGGTGGTATGGGACACCGTGGTCGAGATGTCGGCCTACGCTGGGGCCACGTGCCTCCCCGTAGTGACCAGTGGGCAACCAGACTCGTGAGCCGATTATGGTGGTATGGGACACTATATTCGTGCTGTCGGCCTACATTGATAAGGTGATGGGGGAGTGGTGCAATGATTCCGCGTAACAGCCCTGATAGCCCTTTGTAGTGACCTCGAGCATACTCTGAAATTGCAGTGCGCCTCAGGGTGTGCCGCGGTATATAGAGTATGAACTAGGCCTGTTTCTCTACAGTGATGAATCGTTAAAGTGGTGATGGGGGAGCGGTATAACCTTTGTGCGAAACAGCCCTGACAGCCTTTGCAGTGACCTAGAAAACACACCGTCGTCTGATATTAACTAGGACTGACGACCCTAGAATGGATCATGTTTGGGAATGATACAAGGGAGGTACCTTAGTTTCCCAATACTGCTGTTTGAAATGGAATAATAATAACTCGGTAATCATGTTCATCATCGCACCGCATGTGCCTTGTAGATGTGGAGCACTGAGGGAGTTAAGCATTCGCGAACGTAAGATGATGTCGCATGAGGGTGGTTTGGCAAGGGCATACATCGTCATGGCATCCCATTCTTGTATTTAACAAGAGTAGTTAAACTTGTTGATTTGTACTGCTTTATCATTACTGCTTGATTGAATTGATAACATGTTAACCTATGCTTTATTGTTCCACTGAGTTAGTTACTCACTCCCACGTTACGGGACGGTGTTTGCAACACCCACCAGACTCTGTCGCAGGTATAGGCGGCGCATCGGTTCAGGAACCGGAGCCCGACTTCGACGAGGACCAGGATGAGTTCTCCTTTATGCAGTACTCTGACGGCTTTGCTTAGGCCGACTGCATCGCGGGGATTTCAGGGCTTATCTATGGAGTTGTATTTTGATTTTTGACTTAGAAACCGTACATGTATATTGTTACTTAGTGCTCATACTCTGGTGTTCATAAAATTTTGTTTCTTTACACACCTTAAATATACAATTTCAATCTTCCGCTTGCCTTTTTAAATTGAACTGGAGTATGAATTACTGTTTTGGTATAATCTCATTCATGTTTATTGCTCTAACTCAGACAACATTTAACCATCATTGTGTATGTTGCATAAGTGATGCGTTGGAACTCGGGAGTTGAGTTCATACTCCACCCCCGAATTTCAGGGCGTTACATATACGTTTAAAGTCCACACCTTATGCCGTAGAAGTGAGTAACGGACTCAGTCTAAACACCAAGTCTTTATCAACGATAGAACGACAACCTATGACATGAAATAAGTTAGCTATTTCATCACTTTCACTAGTCGACTCTCTAGAACTGATTAGGGTTAGGATTTCTTACCCGAAAACGGAATCAGAATCGCCGGAAAAGCGATACAGTAGTGATGGATAGACACGTAGAATAGCAGAAGCGATTCTCAAGAATAACTCCCACTCATTCACTCACTTTCTCTCTCTCTTTCCTTCTCTTTCTTTCTTCTCTCTCCCTTAGGTTTAGGAAATTCGTATGGAACATGAGAGAGAGGGTTTAAGCCTCTTATATAGGCCCAGAATTGCCGGAAATAGGCCCAGGGCCAAGGTATACTTAGGTTATGTCCAAAGGGAGTCTGTTTCAACTCAACGGAGCACTTCCGGAGCCCCCCTTGAGCCAAAGGTCGAACTTAAGCTCCCTGACCATGGATCTAGGTCAAGTTAAGTTTTCAGTCCGATCGGATTTACAGATCGCCCGTGTTGGACCAGTTTCAGTTCAACGGTCCACGATCACCGATCAGGGCCACAAGTACTGCCCTATGTAGGAAATTTCTCCTGATCCAAGGGTGTATTTGGGTCAGATTCTGACAGTCTGAATCCTTATATTTGGCCCGCAAACAACGAGTCTCAGATTACTTAAATTAGATTTGATTTCTAAAGAAAACCACGTTTTCTCACACTCTTCACTCCGGGCTCAAGTGAATGGCTTCGGGACACTATCTGGACTTGATTTCCGAGATGGTTGTCAAGCCCAGTAAGGCAGTCCTAATTATATAACTTCGTATTATTCGGACTTTCGACGTGCGGTCCAGATCCGATATGGAGTTTTAATGTGCTCCCGAGAGCAACTGGGTAATGAGATTAATCCTAGATTCAAGGGTAACCTAGCGTCGATGATTCTACAAGTTTTGGGTCTTGCAGATCGTATTTAAAGTGATTCAGGCGGATTTTACAGCTAATCTAGTTTAATACCTAGTTAAACTTGTCTAATTTCTAAAGGATTTGAGGTTTGAGAGGTTCAAAAGGGGTTAGGATCTACCCCTTGCCAAGGACATCCAACTCCAGGTTGGCAAAAATCTGGGGTGTTACAATCTACCCCCCTTAAAAATAATTTCGTCCCCAAAATTGGCTAAGGGTAATGAGTTAAGATTTCATTATTTCTTTTGCCTAAGTTTTATTGACTTCAAGTTTATATGCGTGGTAGGGTGTATACTATCTATACTAGTCTGGCTTACTTTAGTTTATCCTCCTTAAAACTTCTTCGACCTAAAATTGGCTAAGGCTCCTATTAAGTTCATATTCAACGAGCACATCTATGGATACATTGACCTCGGTTATTGTAATTCAGCTCGTACCCATTGTTAGGCCTATTCTGTAATATAAATTGGTTTAACACTTAAACCCTAATTGCTTTCCTTTAAAGACTTCATTATTGACATTCTAAGGAAGATTCAGATCCTATTTAATAACCAAACCTTACATATAACCTGGATCAATTTCCTTCGATCTTGGGCCAGTGGGACGGGGGTACACCACGCTTTTGCTGCGCCACTTTAATCCAACGGATGTATTAACTGACCTAACTAGATTGGGCTCATAATATTCTACCCCCCTTAAAAATTACTTCTAGTCTCAAGGCTCAAGAATCTGTGTCTTGATCCGTATGTCGGAACAAGGTGTAATTTAGAACCTATCCTTGATACGAAATGGGAAATACATTGGTCTGCCTTTCATCAATGATGTGTACAATGGCATTGATACCTATAGTTATAGAAAGGAGATAAAAATAATGGGTATTGAGGTTAATTCCCAGGGACGAGTGTGAGTTTGCGGCAAGATGCCTAATTTTACCAAAGAAGGACTTTTATCACGGTCCCGACTTACCTTATTTAATCATGTCTAGCTTAGCTTAACAGGTAGGTTATCTTTCTAAGTTCATATGCACAATATGTATGTTAACATGGCCCGTGATTTGAGACCTAATTTCTAACTGCCTGTTGCCCATTTGGAAAATTCCTTGGGCCTAAAGAGAAAATCTTTATTGGCTATATGTTCTTAACTCTTCTCAAAAAAAAAATAATAAACTTTTGGTTGTAAGTGATCGGGTTAACACGGAAGGAAAGTTGTGTAGTGGGTCTGAGCCGAATACATAGACCTTCTGCCTAGCCAGGATAGCAAATTGTCGTATCAGTTCATAATCCTAGTGTATCCCAATCTTCTGCTTGATCAGAGCATTGAGTTCATTGGTAACTACTAGGTTTGAGAATTCAATTCAAACCGCAAATACCTCGCTTATATATAGTTCTCTACTTCGTGTTCCCGATTGTAATTAGCCCTTGAGAAGACAATCCTACGGGGTGTGTTGTTTTGATCTAACGTTCAATCAAAGGGATATATAACTTTTCTCTAAGCGTGAGATAACTTTTCTAAGAGTTACTAAATAAGCTTGTAAGTATTAGGGGGATTCAACGAAGGAATGAGATATCACTCCAACCTAATCAAGCCAACTAACTAAGTCTATCTTTCAATTGTCTTAACATAATCAGTGTTTTACATTCCTTAGTATAACCAACTAATAGTTGTAATCAAAAGTCTAGGCTTATACGCTAGATGATTTCATACCCTTCTAATACAAGAAATTGTTTATCGTTTAGGGTCAAATGTTGTCTTATTGGAATTGAGTTACCTGAACTTGAATTTAACTACACTCGAGCACTACACACGTGCTTATACTAGCTAAGAAGGTCCTGGGGTTCACATTATTAATTTGTTGGATTTCCTATACTGCTAGATTTGTTTGTAAAATCTAGGAGTACCAACTCTAGGTCCAAAACTCTAAGGGCCTATTTAGCCAGTGGTCTTAAGTTGTATTAAATGGGACTACATTGCTAATCCCACCTCAGGATTGAGAATGACATGTTTGGTAGGAGGGTGGGATGGGATTAAAATTTATTTTTATAGGCTTTGGAAAATGAGCCTTGTGTTGGAAAGTGTGAGATGGGATTTCCACATCCCACGATGATGATTTTCTAAGTGTAATTGGAAAGAAAATCCTGGGATTTACTTTTAATTGCATATATTCCAAACATGGTGTTGGAAACCATGGGATACACTCAATCTAGGGATAATACCTTACACATAAATTTATTGTTACTTTTACAATTCCATCCACCTTAATCTCACCGAATGCAGTTGGCTGAACGGGCCCTAAATGTTCCACCATTTGGAGGTTTGTGAAGAAGACGGTGGAGACGGGTATGTAGAGAAGAAGAAGAAGAAGACATGAGAATGGAGGGGAGATTTGAGAAGGAAAAACCGCATTTTCAGGGAGAAAGGAGAGCTTGGAAGGGTGTGTGAGGGAAGAGGGGGGTAAATGAGCAGAAAAAGGGGGTCCCCACGTGATTTGGTGGGCCCCACATGTGCTAGGGTCGGCCCAACAGGCCCGGACAGACCGGACAGCGGTGCACCGCGGTAGGTGCGGCACCGCCACGGTACTCTAGACTGACCGCGGTGCCGCCGGGGTAGGGCGGTGGCCACCCCCCTTCTGGGTGCCAATGAGGCCCTGGGTCCACTGTGGGTCCCCCCGGATTGCACCACTTGGCCCTCGACTCCGTTTCGAGTCGTTTCGAGCCCCAACTCTTACATCTTTGCAATTTTTGAATCATTTGGGGTTGGAATGGGTCGATTCTTCGTCTAATCCCGTTAACTGACGGTCTAGAAGTGATCTGAAATCATTTCATGAGATCTCTGTGGCCTACGGGTCCTAGCTATACCGTCTGCTTCAGTAAATTTCGCCGTTTGGCGAAATGAGAAATCCTAAGTCTGTCTCTACATTTCCTCGCACCCTCCTACGTTGAATCTGCGTCAGCGTATGTCGTGTGACCATAACCCAGGTCCGGTTTAATCCAAATCATGCTCTGATACTATCTTGTAACGCCCTAAAAATCGGGGGTCGAGCAAAGCTCAGATCCCGAGTTCCAACGCATCACTTATGCAACATAGATAATGATGATTATGATGAGTGCATTGAAACATGAATGGGATTAGACCAAAATAGTATATCATACTCCAGAGACAGTTAAATTATGCCAGCGGAAGACTGTGATAGATATATAACATATGTAAACTGTTGTAAGTCTCCAGAGTGTGAACATGTTACCGGGTTAAATATATCAATGTATTTTCCAAAAATGAATAAAATGAATATACACGGGTGTTCCAAAAGAGCAAACTAAAGTATAATGACATCTAATCAGCAACCCTGTAACCCCGTCGATCAGAAGATGGTCTACATAGACCCGCCTGATAGCTGCATAAAGGAGAAACCCTCCTCATCATCATAAAGACCGGCTCCGCTTCGCAAGCATCGCCAACATCTGAAACTCAAACAGGGTCTGCTTGGTGTGTACAACACCATCCCGTAACGTGGGAGTAAGTGATCAACTGAGTGGAACAATAGAGCATAGGTTAACATGTTATCAATTCAATCAAGTAGTAATGATAAAGCAGTAAATCACACATTCCTAAGTACTGTTGTTAATGCAAGAATGGTATGGATGTATGATGCATGCCCTCACCTACGCTCCCTCAGCGACTTCATCTCACATTCGCGCATGACAACACTGCCTCAGTGCTTGACCTGCAACCCTTGAACACACGCGTAATGCGGTGCATGCATATGATTACCAAGTTCTTATTAGTCCTTTTCATACAGCAGAGTTGGGAAACTAAGGTACCGCCCTTATATCAATACCCAACCAATGATCCATTCTAGGGTCGTCAATCCTAGTAAATCTCATACGAAGTTACGGTTCTAGGTCACTACCACCAACGCCCTACCAACTGGCAGTCTATTTTCGAAGGAACGTCACCGACCCGACTGGGGACCACAGCCAGGCTGCAATGGGGTAGGCCTAGCTTATACTCTCATTGCTACGGAAGGCTCGTAGCCTCAACGTAGTCTCAGTGTATGCTCGAGGTCACTATAAAGGGCACGTCTAGGGTTGCCAGGGCTGTTGCACGGAATCATTACACCACTCCCCCATCACCCATCACGGCTTCGTCATCAAAACATTGTAGGCCGACAGCTCGAATACAGTGTCCCATACCACCGTATTCGGCTCACGAGTCTGGGTTGCTCACTGGTAACTACGGGGAGGCTCGTCGCCTGAGCGTAGGCTGACAGCTGGACCATGGTGTCCCATACCACCATGTCCAGCTCATGAGTCTTAACGGATTGAGGTACCAAGGTTAATGGGGTTTCCACTAGTGAGTTTAGTACCTTAGGTTCAAGCAGTAACGTCCAAACATGGTGAACATACATAGGGCCAATCGGGTTACTTGACGAGCTTGACTAGCACGAGCACACATTGTATCGATCGACACAAAGTGTATAAGCACTTCGTGTGGCCTAACCACTGCCGACGACCAACACACGACTCGGGTTTGTCAAACACGCCCTACATGGCAAATGAATCTCAGCCACGACTTCAAGCCTATTACCGATTGCCTGGACTATACAATAGCCCCAATCACATTCAATTACAATAAAATATCCTAGAAGATAGTTAAAGCAGTAATGGATCAAGATTTCAAATCATACAACCATGTCCGCTTTAGGGCTGCCAGGGCTGTTGCACGGAATCGTTACATCACTCCCCCATCACCATTTGTAAAGCCCCAGATTTTTGTCAACCTGGAGTTAGATGTCCTTAGGCAAGGGGTAGATCCTAACCCCTTATGAACCTCTCAAACCTCAAATCCTTTAGGAATTAGACAAAGTTAACTAAGTGCTAAACTGGATTAGCTACGAAGTTCGCTTGAATCACTTTAAATACGATCTGCAAGACCCAAAACGTGTAGAATCATTGACGGTAGGTTACCCTAAAATCTAGGACCAATCCCATTACCCAGTTGCTCTTGGGAGCACATTGAAACTCCGTATCGGATCTAGACCGCACATCGAAAGTCCGAATAATAAGAGGTTATAGAATTAGGATCGCCTTGCTGGGCTTGACAACCATCTCAGAAGTCAAATCCAGATAGTGTCTCAAGGCTATTCGCTTGAGCCCGGAGCGAGAAGTGTAAGAAAACATGGTTTTCTTTAGAAATTAAATCAAATTTAAGTAATTTGAGACTTGTCGCTTGCGGGCCAAATATAAGCAATCAGACCGTCGGAATCTGACCCAAATACACCCTCGGATCAGGAAACATTTCCCATACATATCTGTGTACTTGTAACCCTGATCGAGTTTCAGTGACCGTTGAACTGAAACTGGTCTGCCACGTGTGATCTGGGAACCCGACTGGAACGAAAGCTTAACTCGACCTAGATCCATAGTCAGTGAGCTTAAGTCCGACCTTTGGCTCAAGGGGGGCTCCAAAAGTGCTCCGTTGAGACGGAACTGTCCATATTTGGACATAACCTAAGTATACCATGGCCCTGAGTCTAATTTGGTGAGTTCTGGGCCTATATAAGGACCTTAAACCCTCTCTCATTCTCACCATACGATTTGAGAAAACCCTAGGAGAGAGAAGAGAAGAAAGAGAGAGAAAGTATGAGAGAAGTGGGAGAATCTTCCTGTTATTCTACCCTGCCGATCTACGTGCTTAACCATTACTATCTAGTCGCTCTTCTGGCGATTCTAACATCATTCTTAGGTAAGGAAACTCTAATCCTAACTTGTTCTAGGGTTTCAAAGGTTGTAAGTTGCGAAATAGTTGACTTAATTCATGTTATGGGTTGATATAGCATCGTTGAAGAAGACTTAGCATTTCTACCAAATTCGTTACGTTTCTACGGCGTAAGGTGCGGACTTTAGACGTATAGGTTATGGTTTTCAACGCTTTCAATGTCAGATAATGATAGATTCATGATCTGGGTGTTATTGTACATGCACAATGCGATGTTCGTTTTGCGTTTCAGTTGCATATGCAAATTATTGCATATTGTGTATTCTGTATATTTGTAGAAAATACCGTATACGTATAAATTTTGAAAGTGTGTCTGCCATGATTAATTACTGTATGAACATACTATATATATGTATAATACTTACTCAGTGAAAGGATTCGCCCTAATACATGTTTTTGCTAGTATACGCTATGTATGTTAAAAGAGTGTATTCTAAGTGTTTGTGAAAATGTTTGTAAGAGTAAGTACTTAGATGATAGTGCTTTAGATAGGTGTTGAGATAGGATTCTCAACTACCTTAGAGATGTGTATGATTTCCTCCATGCAAGTTGTTTAATTTAATTGCTTACTTATGAAATATATGTGTTTGTATTTCCTGTTTATATTGTGCTTTATAACATGCTTGTTAACATGCTTGAATTACTTTGTTTATTCTGCTTTACTCTACATGCTTCTGGTTAAGGATTGAATGTGATTGGGGCTATGATTATAGTCCAGGCGATCGGTAACAGACTTGAGTTCGTAGTTGAGATTCATTCGCCATGTAGGACGCGTTTGACAAACCCAAGTCGTATGTTGGTCGTCGGCAGTGGTTAGGCTACACGGAGTGCTTATGCACTTCATGTAGATCGATGCAATGTGCGCTTGTGCTAGTTAAGCTCGTCAAGTAACCCGATCTGTCTAATGTATGTTCACCATGTTTGGATGCTACTGCTTGAACTTAAGGTACCAAACTTACCAGTGTAACCCCGTTAACCTTGGTACCTCGATCTGTTAAGACTTATGAGCCGGGCATGGTGGTATGGGACACCGTGGTCGAGCTGTCGGCCTATGCTGGGGCCACGAGCCTTCCCGTAGTGACTAGTGAGCAACCTAGACTCGTGATCCGAATACGGTGGTGTGGGACACTGTATTCGAGCTGTCGGCCTACACTGATAAGGTGATGGGGGAGTGGTGTAACGATTGCGTGTAACAGCCCTAGCAGCCCTTTGTAGTGACCTCGAGCATACTCTGAATCTACGGAGAGGCGACGAGCCTTCCCATAGTAAACAGAGTATAAACTAGGCCTATATTGATAAGGTGATGGGGGAGCGGTGCAACGAGTGCGTGTAACAGCCCTGACAGCCCTTTACAGCGACCTAGAACCATATCATCATATGAGATTATCTAGGACTGACAACCCTAAAATGGATCATTGTTTGGGAATGATATAAGGGAGGTACCTTAGTTTCCCAATACTGCTGTATGAAAAGGACTAATAATAACTCGGTAATCATGCTCATAACATAGCACTGCATGTGCCTGGAAGATGTGGATCACTGAGGGATGAACGCATGCCGTGGACGTAAGATGGTGTCACACGAGGGTGGTTTGGCAAGGGCATGCATCATGACTACATTCCATACTTGTATTAATAAGAGTATTTAGGAGTGTTTGATTGTACTGCTTTATCATTACTACTTGACTGAATTGATAACATGTTAACCTATGCTCTATTGTTCCACTGAGTTGATCACTCACTCCCACGTTACGGGATGGTGTTTAAACACCAAACCAGACCCTGTTTGAGTTTCAGATGATGGCGATGCTTGCGAAGCGGAGCCGGACTTTTATGATGATGAGGAGGGTTTCTCCTTACACAGCTATCAGGTGGGTCTATGTAGACCATCTTCTGATCGACGGGGTTACAAGGTTGCTGACTAGATTCCATTACACTTTAGTTTACTCTTTTGGAGCACCCTTGTATATTCATTTTGTCAATTTTTGGAGTATACATTGATATATTTAACCTGGTAACATGTTCACACTCTAGAGACTTACAATGGTTTATATATATTTTATATATCTATCACAGTCTTCCGCTTGCATAATTTAACTGTCTCTGGAGTATGATATGTTGTTTTGGCTTAATCCCATTCATCTTTAATGCACTAATATGAACAACATTCAATCATCATTCTTTATGTTGCATAAGTGATGCGTTCGAACTCGGGAGTTGAGTTTATGCTCGACCCCCGATTTTCAGGACGTTATACCCTTCACGGATTTGTTTTTGCAATTTATGGAATACAACATAAACATGGATTTATACATATGCATTACAGAGATAAACAAACACTATAATATACGGTACATGGAGGAAAGCATACACATAGTTAAAGTAGTTGAGAATTATATCTCAACACCTTTATACATTGCAATTTACTAACTACTTACTCAATCATACAATTTTACAAATACTTAGACTACACCTTCCAACATACCTGTAACATGGTAGTTATAACACATGTCGTAGCGAATCCTTTCAAAAAGGAGTTGCCACATGAACCACTATCATGCATGCACGACCAATAGTCATGGCAAGCATAAATCATAGTTCCATATTCATTCAAACATTTCTACAAACACTTAGGCTACACGTTATAACATACACAACGTATGTCGAGATAACATGTATTAGGCTAATCCGTTCACTCAGAAGTTAATACACATGCATCTAGCATACATAGACAACAATTAATCATGGCAAGCACAAATCCGAATTTCATACGTATATGGTATTTTCTACAAATACGAGGAATACAGTATATTCAACATAGTTAATGTATATCTGAAAAATGAAACGGACAGCACTTTGTACATGTGTAATAGCATCCACGTCAGTAATATATCATTAACTGACATTGAAAGCCTTGAAAACCATAACCTGTATGTTTAAAGTCCGCACCTTATGCCGTAGAAGTGAGTAACGGACTCAGTCTAAACACCAAGTCTTTATCAACGATAGAACGACAACCTATGACATGAAATAGGTTAGCTATTTCATCACTTTCACTAGTCAACTCTCTAGAACTGATTAGGGTTAGGATTTCTTACCCGAAAATGGAATCAGAATCGCCAGAAAAGTGATACAGTAGTGATGGATAGACACGTAGAATAGCAGAAGCGATTCTCAAGAATAACTCCCACTCATTCACTCACTTTCTCTCTCTCTCTCTTTCTCTCTCTCTCTCTCTTTCCTTTTCTTTCTTTCTTCTCTCTCCCTTAGGTTTAGGAAATTCGTATGGAACATGAGAGAGAGGGTTTAAGCCTCTTATATAGGCCCAGAATTGCCAGAAATAGGTCCAGGGCCAAGGTATACTTAGGTTATGTCCAAAGGGAGTCTGTTTCAACTCAACGGAGCACTTCCGATGCCCCCCCTTGAGCCAAAGGTCGAACTTAAGCTCCCTGACTATGGATCTAGGTCAAGTTAAGTTTTCAGTCCGATCGGATTTACAGATCGCCCGTGTTGGACCAGTTTCAGTTCAACGGTCCACGAACACCGATCAGGGCCACAAGTACACTGGCTTGTGTAGGAAATTTTCCCTGTTCCGAGAGTGTATTTGGGTCAGATTCTGACAGTCTGAATCCTTATATTTGGGCCGCAAGCGACAAGTCTCAGATTACTTAAATTAGATTTGATTTCTAAAGGAAACCACGTTTTCTCACACTCTTCGCTTCAGGCTCAAGCGAATGGATTCGGAACACTATTTGGACTTGATTTCCGAGATGGTTGTCAAGCCCAGCAAGGCTGTCCTAATTATATAACTTCGTATTATTCAGACTTTCGACGTGCGGTCCAGATCCGATACGGAGTTTTAATGTGCTCCCGAGAGCAACTGGGTAATGAGATTGATCCTAGATTTCAGGGTAACGAAGCGTCGATGATTTTACAAGTTTTGGGTCTTGCAGATCGTATTTGAAGTGATTCAGGCGGATTTCATAGCTAATCTAGTTTAACACTGAGTTAAACTTGTCTAATTTATAAAGGATTTGAGGTTTGAGAGGTTCAAAAGGGGTTAGGATCTACCCCTTGCCAAGGACATCTAACTCCAGGTTGGCAAAAATCTGGGGCGTTACACATATCCAGTAGGCCTTCTTTCCACTGTTTGTTGTACTGGGGAGGCCTGATGAGGCTACCAGGGGGAGATTGTCCCAACCCTTATTCCGGCTTCAACTTGTTCCCCAGCGCGGATGAGTTGGGTAAAGTTGGCATATGGATATGAGACGAGGTATCCAGAGATACTTGGGTTTGTCGAGTGGATGATCATGTACATTTGCTCCTCATCATCAATGGGTGTTTTCATTCTGGCAGCCATGACCCGCCACTGTCCAACGTAAGCTGATAATGACTCATCGTCCCTCTGCCTTAAGGCAACAAGATCCGCCCTTTTGGGTGCTACATTAAGATTGTACACGAAACGATCAAGGAAAGCTTGGGAAAGTTGTTCCCAAGTCTTAATTCGATGGTAGTCTAATGACGTGTACCAATCTAAGGCATCGCCTTTCAAGGATTTTTGAAACAAGCGGATCAACGCTCCATTATTACCTGCCGGAGTATTAAGCTCTCCACAGAATGCTTTTAAATGGTCCATAGGACACGCCGTACCATCATATCTCTTGAATTTTGGTACCTCAAAGTTTTGAGGTACCCTGGCATTGAGAAATGGACATAAGTCCCTGAATTTGGTGGATGAGAGATCCACCCCTTGCTGCTTCCGTAACTTTCTCTGCACCTCTCGTAATTGCTCGCGGAGTTCTTCAATTTTGCAGGGATCATATGAGGGGGGTTTTACCCCATGAGATTGACTGGATCTCCTACTAGGAAGAGGATGTTAGAATTGGATGTGGTTCCTGGCTGTGGGAGGGTGATTTTGATAGCAGTTCTCATTAGGGAGAGGCTGCTGAAAAGGATTCTCGGCCGAGGAAAATTGGCTTTGAAGGTAACTCCCATTACATGGAGGATGCTGAAAGTTTGAGATGACTGGGGCACTAAGAGATGACACTTGTATAATTTGGACAGCCTCTCTTTAAATACATTGGGCAAGAAGGTCCTGCAAAGCTTTGAATTTTGGGCTATTTCGTCCATGGATGAGGTGAATGCGGTATTATCAGCCATGGATTCAGGTCATCCGGGGGTGCCTTTTAGGTGTAATGGTTTCTTCGTTTTGGTTTGCCATGACAACTTTGGATTGGATAAGCATGGGGTGAGTGAAAGCCGTGATTGAGTGCAAGCCAAAGATCGATCCTCATTTTATTTTTTAAATGCAAGGTATGAATGCAAATGTAGAATATCCCCTAAGATTATATTGCCACACTATTTCGAGTCGGGTCTCAGCTAGTGCGAGCTAGCAAATCCCCAGTGGAGTCGTTATTCTGTAGACACTGGAAATCGGTGCCCACGCTGGTTTAAATGTTATGTTTTTGGTGGTGGGGGTGATTGGCTGATTATGAATGTTGGAGTCGCCACTAGCCGAATAATCTCAGAATCCCGTAGTCAGCTAGAACCGCGGAATACGTAAGGTCGGAGAAATTCGAAGACTTCCCTCCCTAAGACTGACCCCTGGTTTCCGAACCGGGATTATGGGTAAGGGACCTCGATTACAAAGAGGGAAGGTGTTAGGCACCCTCTTTGCCCGTACAAACGTACAGTCTCTACTTTATGTGGTAAAACAATCTCAAGGGATGGATGATGTGGCCGAGATAGGACTAGGCACACACGTGGATTTCTGATGCGGCAAGATCTGAGATTTCGGTAAGCCACATATCATACGTCCAACGGCGTGTCTAGAGATGGATGGATGATGCTTATGCAAAGAGGTAAGAAAAATGGACTAGATCACTAGGAATTTCTAATGTGACAGAATTCGATGTACGGCAAGTCATAGAGCATACGTTCACTAGAGATCTAGAGAAGCAGGGGGGTTGAGAAGGGAGTAGATGTCATGATGAATGATTGTATGTAAAATAAATGGATCTTTGGCATGATCTTGAGTAGGCTAAGAGATGGACTGCACCATGATCAATCCGGCTTAGGCTGGTGGGGTTAGGAAGGTCAGGATAAGGCTAAGGGAGAGCTAAAAAATTTGAACTTGGAGGCTTAGGATCACCTTCTTACCCTCATTCTCTTCCTCTCTCTCTCTCTCTCCCTCTCTTCACTTGGATTTTAGGCTCTTTTGGTTGTGTGTGAAATGTGAAGGGGGAGAGGGCTATTTATAGCCTTCTCTAATAGCATTATTGTAATTGGTAGGTAGGTAAGGGCCAAAAGTTGACATGGCAACTTGTGATTGGTTGAGGAGAGAGGAATGCCATGTGACATGCTCTCATTAGCTCTTGGTGGTTGGTGAGGTTGGTAAAATGGTAAATAAGATGACCTGCAGGGGTAAATCCATATGAAAGTTGACTTTTGCTTGGTATGATTGTAAACAGGGTGAACTAGAGGGGTAATTTCATATGAAAGTTGACTTTTACTTGGTAGGATTGTAAATAAGGTGAACTAGAGGGGTAATTTCATATGAAAGTTGACTTTTGCTTGGTAGGATTGTAAATAGGGTGAACTAGAGGGGTAATTTCATATGAAAGATGGTTTAGGGTTTGGATTAGGGCTTAAGTTAGGGTTAGGCTAAGTTTAGGGTTTAGGCTAGGATTAGGATTAGGGTTAGGCTAAGTTTAGGGTTTAGGCTAGGATTAGGATTAGGGTTAGGCTATGATTATGGTTTCCGGACTATCGTAGCTTTCTCAAGATGTTAACCTGGTTGGAGTGTCTACAGATAGGCATTAGCAGAGGGCCAATTTCATATCCATGTTCTTCCCTCTAATGGGAGTCAACCAGCACATTCTAGTCAATCACAGTCCAGTGAATTCTAACAACATTCCCCCAATGGGAATTTATTTCAATTTTCACCTAGTCGACCACAACAAATACCTATTGTTCATGGATATCCATTTAACCAAACTCACCCTCTCGGCAAGACTGCATTCCAATTCCCTCACCCCACCATGTACCCAATCCCCTGAATGAGGAACACAGGAACATCAAAGAAGTTTACCATTATGAATAAGAGGCTAACCAAATGCCGGAAGGAGCACGCTCTCCTTTGTCCCAACCAAATGAATTCGATTGACTTTAGGAACACTTCGAGGACCAACTAAAGGCCATGCGAAATGAGCTTCAAAAACAACATGGGGTGGAACTCTCGTCCTCAAAATTTAGGGGTCTTTGCCCATTCCCCGATGCTAAGGTACCTGCAAACTTCAAGGTGCCCAAATTTCAATAATACGAAGGCATGGGATGCCCAACTGTTCATTTAAAGGCTTTTTGTTGTGAACTTTATGCGATGACAGAAGATGACGGGGAATTGATCTATTTGTTCCAAAAATTGTTGGTGCACTTATTTTGCACCCAGTTTGTCAATCACGTGAGTCGTTATGTCATGTTAGTCAGTTGAGCCCTTGGAAAATAAAGACCGAAGACACAAGTAAAGATGAAGCACCAAGGTACTTCGAACAGGTGAAAGTAATACCTAGGTGAACTTAACTAAAGACCAAAAACAACAAACCACAAACCCTTAGATGATCTTAGATGCCAAAATTCTAAACATCCTAGTAATCATCACATGTAAACTAAGAGCCTAAAAGATGCACTACCACATTGGCTCAATAGGGTGTAAGTTAACAAGTAAAGAATTTTAACAATCTTTGGTCCCACCGAAACTGACCAAAATAAGTCAGCAATAAAAGGAGGAAATTCGGTTGGACTTGGTCCCACCAAAGGTGAATTTTGGTTCGACCGAAAGTCTGTTCGGTCCCACCGAAATCGACCAAAAATGGACAACAACAAAATTGCCAAATTCGATCCCAGTTTCGGTTGGACTCGGTCTGACAGAAGGAGATGTTCGATCGCACCGAAATCATCCTTCATTCCCACCAAAATCGACCAGAATTGTCCGACAAGCTTTGGTCAAAATTCGGTCCGACTGAAGGTAGTTTGGTGCGACCAATGACCTCCTCGATGGAACCGAAATGCCGTCAAAGATCCGTTAGGACTTTTTTCTGATAAAAATAGCATCTAGATCTTTACAGAAATCTTGGATTTTTACATTTTAGAGACTCTAGTGCATCCCAAGCCTAACCAAACATCCTAGACTTTATCCCAATAAGATTCATGCACTCTTCTTAGTTATTCTTCACTCAAACAAGCATTCCAAGCTTCTATTTAAGAAGAACATGATCTCATGCCTTCTCTAGAGTATTGAGACCAAGCTTATAGTTACATCTACAGTCTCTATCATACTTTAGAGTGTCCTTCAGTTAAATCCCCTACGAAAAATAACTTCCTATTAGTTGTAGGAGATTCAACCCATTCCCCTCACCTTGGTCATCTTGAAGAAGCATCAAATGCAAGGAGATTGATCATGGAGCTGAACACTAGACAAAGCAGCAGAAGTAAGATCAGGAGAGCATTAGAGAGCAGATTCAAGCATGGGAGAGTAGAGATCAAGCAACCCATTGAGGAGCATCAAAAGGGACTCAATCTAACAAGGTGTAAGAGTCTGTGTTCGTACTCCTTCCTTATGTAGGTTGGAGTACAAGAGTTTATGTCCAAACTCACCTAGGTTCTTCCGTAGGGCCTAAACCCATGGTTCTTGAGTAGGACCTAGGTTATTGGTTAGCCGAAGGAAAAAACCAACTAAAGTCCTTTCGTAGGCCTCTAGCGGGAGAATACATTTCGGGTTCTTGTATAGGACCTTTGCTCTTATGTAGGGTATAAAGAGTTGGGTGCTTAGGTAGGACCCTTGCTCTTGTGTAGGGCATAAACTTAGAATCCTTGTGTAAGGTTGTAAAGGTTAGAGGTGAACCTGATTTAAAACCTTAGATAGTGAAATCCGGTACACTCATGGGTTGAGTGTGTTCGCCAGGATTGGAGCAACCAAGTAGCCGAACCACTATACATGCTTGTGTTTGTGATTGATTATTTGTGCACATGTTTAATTATGTTACTATAGTGAATGTTTAAATTACGAATGCATAGTTAGATATATGCTTAAGTTGATAGGTAGCACTCCCATGCACACATGTTCACTATCTCTTTATAGGCTAGTTTCTTATCTTGAACATCTTTTGTAGCCTATGTGATTGGATCCTCTATTGGCTTGGAAGTCTTAGAGTTACATTGCCTCACTTGGTTTAATTACTAATTAGTTTAAGTTAGGCATTTTTGTTTTTAAATTGGCATAAATTTTAAATTGGTCCTAATCACACCCCTCCCTCTAGGACTTAGCCTATATTCTATAGCTCCGCCATACTTCCGCACTTAACGCATTGTGGAATGAAAACTACAATTTTAATTGGTATTAGAGCGGGTAGCTACTGTAAGGCATAATGGCCCAAGTTTATCCTAGGAGCTTAAGAATGTTATCTAACTAAGAGGCTAATACTGTCTCACGACCACCGTGCTTTGACGCATCTAAGTATGCCTATTGGAAGGCTAGGATGAAAATATTTCTAATGTTATTAGACTATTCAGTTTGGGAAGTTGTCGAAGAATGATGGACAATTCCCATGGAAGAAGTTGTGATAGACGAGAGAACCTACCATTAACACTTTCAAACCAAAATCCCAATGGAGTGCCATTGAGAAAGTTGCGCATACATATAATGCCAAAGCTCTCAATGTTATTTACTGTGCGGTTTCCCCAACGAATTTAGATGCATATGCACTTGTACAACTCGGAAAGAAGCGTGGGACATCATATAAATCACCCACGAAGGAGCTAGCACAGTAAAAAGATTGAAGCTTTAGCTCTTAACAACTCAATTTAAAAATATTAGGATGTTAGAGACTAAAACTTTTATGGAATTTTACTCTAAATTGAATGACATTAACAATTCCATGTGGGGTTTAGGAGAGAAGATTCTGGAAGGACGCATTTGTAGCAAAATTCTTACATCCTTGCCGGATAGGTTCACTCCTAAGATAACCTCAATAGAAGATTGTAGGAACATAGATGAAATGAAAGTAGAAGAACTTATAAGTTTCTTATAAACATTTGAACTACACTTTAAAACCCCCTCTAAAGATAAAAAATTAGTCGTCCTCAAAACATTATATAGGCATTCACATAAACATAAAGAAATCAAATCTGAAAGTGATAGTGATGAAGAGGATGAAGAGGAATGAGCTAAAACACTTAAGAAATTCCTCAAATTTACTAGAGGGAAGAGTTGTGACAAGAAGGACAAGAAAGTGGATAGGCGTAAAGGAAAATCCACCAAACCCTTTAAACCAGTCCAATGTTACAACCGTGGAGATTATCAACATATTTCCCCTGATTGTCCTAGCAAAAAGAAATTTAAAGGCAAGGCAATGGTGACAGCATGGGATGATAAGGAGGAGTCCGAACCTATTGAAAATGACTCCTCTAGTGAAGAAGACTTGAGCCACATGCGTATTCTATTACCTCATGTCACATCATCCCTTCCTAAAAATTTGGGAGATCATAACTCCACAAGGAGGTGACCTTAGAGGTCTAGTTGAGCTGAATTGGTAAATCATAGGATAAAACCTCCTATATGAGCTCTATTGTTGAATTTGAGGATTTCAGCCTCATACTTGAACATACAGTTAAATCAAAGGATTTCAGCCTCATACTTGAACATACAGTTAAATCAAAGGATCGTATTTCTCAAAAGGGGAACCATTGTGTTTGTCCACACTGATATACGATTAAATAGTCTCTGCCTTTGAGTCAAACTCCACAGGGATACCGTTTAGGCGTTTGTTGTGAAAATTGTCCCTTCAATGCGGATTTAATGAACCTGAGGGCGCACTGTATTTGCTCCGAAATTCAACGCTCACAACATTCATAAGATGCACCTTCACTCCACCTCTCAAGCACCTGCATCCCCTGATTAAGAAGAGGATGATATTTTAGATGTGGCTGCAGACACGGATGAGCCCACTTGCGATGCACCATCAACCGCACCTGATCGCACCTCAACACCCACGCCTTAGGAAGACCTCCTCTTAGAAATCAAGGACCAACAGGCACAAAACTTGGAGAAGTAGTCTCGTCTTGAGTAGATGTTGTAGTCCATAGGAGAGGTGATCCACTCGCTTCAATGGTCGGTTCAGTGGATTAAGGCACGTCTATCATGCCAGGAAGATGACGTTGCGGAGCATGGCCCTTCTAGATCAATTTAGTTTTAATTTTAGTTTATTTTGTTATGTATGTTGTGACTTTTGTTGGTGATGGATATTGGGGTTTATGCTTGGATATATGTTTTGGACATGGATAGTGCTTTGATGTTTTTATGATATTTTTATCCCTTATCACCTCTCTTTGTGTTTATATAGTTAAATCTAATGACACAACTTCATTTTGCATTTTAAAGGCTTTAGCCCCATTTCTTTTGATAATTTAAGCTTTAAATTTGCTGAATTGATTATCTCATGTTTATAGCTTAGGTTATCTTTTGTCATTCATGTTTTCTTAAGGTATATCCTTTGAATGGCCATTTTTAGCATGCTCCATGTCTTTCAAAGTTATTCATACCTAACCCTTGTTAGTATAGGACTTATACTTGTAAATCTTTGACATATAGAGCTGGTTCACATGTGATTTTATTGGCATATCTTGTTTGGACTAACCCTTTATCAAATACGAACAAAAACGAGGAGACAAATCAAATCCCACCCAAACAATGCACTCACTTGTGTAGGGTTTGTCTATTGTATTACAGGTTTGATCGGGGAAGCAATTCAGGGGGAGCATTGCTGCTTTACATGTCTTACTGTTTCGAGTTGTAAATTTTTATATTTGACATGTAACGTTGTTTTTTTATTTTAGTATGTCGTTGGTATGGACAATGACATTGTCTTAGGTTAGGTTTTTGTCATGTAATTGATAAAGGGGAGATTGTTAGTGTACTTATTTTGCACCCAGTTTGTCAATCACGTGAGTCGTTATGTCATGTTAGTCGGTCGAGCCCTTAGAAAATCAAGACCATAGACACAAGCAAAGATGAAACACCAAGGTACTTCGAATAGGTAAAAGTAATACCTAGGTGTCCCTAACTGAAGACCAAAAACAACAAACCACAGACCTTTAGATGATCTTAGAGACCAAAAATCTAAACATCCTAGTGATCATCACATGTAAACTAAGAGCATAAAAGATACACTACCACATTGGCTCAATAGGGTTTAAGTTACTAAAACAGGTAAAGAATTTCAGCAATCTTCGGTCCCATCGAAGGTCATTTTGGTCCCACCGAAACTGACCACAATAGGTCAGCAACAAAAGGAGGAAATTCAGTTGCACTCGGTCCCAAATTTTGGTTCGACCGAAAGTCTATTCAGTCCCACCAAAATCGACCAAAATTGGCAAATTCAGTCCCAGCTTCGGCTGGACTCGGTACGACCGAAGGAGATGTTCGGTCCCACTGAAATTAACCAGAATTGTCCAGCAAGCTTTAGTCAAAATTCGGTCCGACCAAAGACCTCCTCGGTGGAACCAAAATATAGTTGTTAAAGATCCCTTGGGACTTTTTCCATATAAAAATAACATCTAGATCTTTACAAAAATCATGAATTTTGGCATTTTAAAGACTCTAGTGCATCCCAAGCCTAACCAAACATCTTAGACTCTATCCCAATAAGATTCATACACTCTTCTTGGTGATTCTTCACTCAAACAAGCATTCCAAGCTTCTATTCAAGAAGAATATGATCTCATGCCTTCTCTCGAGTATTGAGACAAAGCTTATAGGTTCATTTACGATCTCTATTATGCTCTAGAGTGTCCATCGGTTAAATCCCCTATAAAAAATAACTTCCTATTATTTGTTGTGGAGTTGAAGCCTAGGAAAAGTAGTAGCAGCATGATCAGGTGAGCATTGGGAAGCTGATTGAAGCATGGGAGAGCAAAGATCAAGCAACCCATTGAGGCACATCAAGAGGGACTCAATTCGACAAGTAAGTGTCATGTGTAAGCGTATGTGTTTGTACTCCTTCCTTGTGTAGGTTTGAGTATAAAAGTTTATATCCAAAATCACCTAGGTTATTCTATAGGACCTTGGCTCTTCCTTAGGGCCTAAACTTGTGGTTCTTTCATAGGACCTAGGTTATTGGTTAGCCGAAGGAAAAAGAAACCGAAGTCCTTTCGTAGGCCTCCAGCGGGAGAATACATTTCGGGTTCTTGTGTAGGACCTTTGCTCTTGTGCAGGGCATAAAGATTTGGGTGCTTAGGTAGGACCCTTGATCTTGTATAGGGCATAAACTTAGAGTCCTTGTGCAGGGCTGTAAATGTTAGAGGTGAACCTGATTAAAAACCTCCGATAGTCAATCCGGTACACTTGTGGGTTGAGTGTGTACTTCAGGAGTGGAGTAGGCAAGTAGTCGAACCATTATACATACTTGTATTTAGGATTGATTATTTATGCACATGTTTAATTATGTGTATATGGTGAATTATTAAATTATGAATGTATAGTTACATGTATGCTTAAGTTGATAGGTAGCATATTTCATGCACACATGTTCATTATCTCTTTATAGGCTAGTTGCTTATCTTGCACATCTTTTGTAGCCTATATGATTGGACCCTCTATTGGCTTGGAAGCCTTAGAGTTACATTGCCTCACTTAGTTTAATTGCTAATTAGTTTAAGTTAGGCATTATTGTGTTTAAATTGACATAAATTTTAAATTGGTCCTAATCACCCCCCTCCTCCAGGACTTAGCCTACATTCTATAGCTCCACCATACTTCTGCACTTAACGCATTGCGGCACGAAAACTGTAATTTTAATAATCCCTAAGGGGTGATGCATTAGATTGGTGCACGCCTCTTAACTATCACAAGATTAGAACCTGGGAACAATTATCCAAAGCATTTATAGATTGTTTCGCGTACAATCTAAATGCAGCACCCCGAATATCAGACTTAGTAGCCCTTAGGTAAAGGGGCAATGAAACATTGTCTGCATATGTGGGGCGATGGAGAGCCATGGTCGGACAAATGAAAACACTAATTGACGAAGAAGAACAAATATCTATGATTGTCCATTCGACCAATCCAAATATATGGAGATATTAGATTTCATACATGTATGCCAATTTTACTAAGCTAATCCGTGCAGGGGAACAAGTGGAGGTCGGAATAAGAGTCGGCACAATTGCACCATGGTCCCACCAGTCTATCTTGGCACAAAAAGAAAAATTGAAGAAAAGAAAGGAAAATACGGAGTAAGAAACAGAAACATGGCTGCTCCTCACCTAGCAGAAACTAACAATGTCATTACCTCTGCGCAAGGGGTGCCAAGTGCTCCTCTGTAAGAACAATAACACAAACCTCAGTAGTAGCAACCTAGGTGGAATCCACGATACACAAACTAGAATAGGCAAATGGGTGTGGCACAAGTGCCTAACAATTTACACCATTGGCCTAGTCGTACACGGACATTTTGACCACACTTATCCAAAGGCAACTCTTAGCACCTCTCCAGCCTAAACCATTACCAAACCTATTGCCTCTAAATTACAAGGAGAATGAGTATTACGCATTCCACCAGGGGCGGGGTCATGTTCACTTATATCTCAAGTGCAAGGTATCGAAGTGGTAATAATCTCGGTGAGACCGAGGTTAAACTCACAGGGACTGTATGTGTTGTGGTTTTTTGAAGTATTTAAGAATTAGAACTCAAGACTAAACTAAATCTGAGATTTAAGAAGAATGTTGTAATAAAGTGAACTATCAAAGTAATGGAAACTAGAGTGCCAAGATCTACTTGTAGTTATTTTAATGCCATCTAACTTGATTCAATCAATACTTCAACTGGAATCAAAGTCTTAATCTATCTAGTCGGATGATAGAGTGGTTAAAACATCATAAACAAATTCAAAATAGATTCTAAATATTCATAGTTACAGTTCCACATATAATAGTCTTATTGAATTGATTGTACAAAATTCAAAACATCTACCATGGCCTTAGTCAATGGTAGATCAAGGAATTCTATAGATCAAACAATCATAAAATAGAGAAGAAAACATTCATGAAGTTCTTGAAAATACCCTTGTTTGTCAATTAACGTGAAGGTTGAGTCTTAGAGTTAAGTGAGCCTCAAATGAAGATTATAAGACTAAAGACTCATTAAGTTGAGAGGATCAAAGTACGTAACAAAGGTAAACTAAGCCTCACAACCCTAAGCAAACCCCCTCAAGTAGTAATCCCCTTAAACATGGTCCAAACTTGCCCAAATCTAGGAAAACCCCTTGGTAAGTATGTTAAAAACCTTGTCTTATAGCCTGTGGAGTTTAAAGTTTAAAATGAATTTCTGCTACTGTCGATGTCATTAGAGTGATATCGAGACATCTTCGATGTCATCGAAGACTGTTCGATGACATTGGTATTGTGGCCTATTTGTTAAGTAATCAAACTGCATTTATCTAGAAATTGGCATTGGCATCGAACGGTGTTTGATGACATCGAACCAGCTTCGATGACATCGTAAAAGGCCCCAAAGACTACAACAATCTTTCAAGGAAAATTCAAATTATCAATGACATCAAACTGCTTTCGATGACATCAAAGGCAATTTGTCGATGACATCGAAGTTGGCTCGATGACATTGTAAATAGGGCTGAAAGGACGAGCTATAGATGTCCTCGATGGGGGGTGAATAGGACAATGTAAAATATTTCGATATAATGTGAAATAATTAAATAATTACTCTCAATTGCTTAGAGTATTGAAATCTTAATTCTAAATAGTTCGTAGGACAACCTTCACCTAAAAGATTTAGGCAGGACAACCTTATTTCATGGCGTCTTTGATATCAAAACATCAAACTTACTAAGAGACAATCAACACAAATAAAGTAATAAAGAGATAATCAATCACCACCAATGCACAAGGAGTTATAGTGGTTCAGTGCTTAACCCCACACCTACTCCACTCCCAAAATTACTACCCTCGTAATTTTGGCTTTCACTATTTCAAGGTTTTCACAAGATCACCTTAACAACCTAATACATTTCTTGTGATTTTCATAGGCTCGCCACAAAATAACCCATTGAGATTTTAGGGTTATGTCAGAAAAACCCAAATGAACAAAATGAATATACAATAGTTATCTTAAGAGGCCGAGTTGAAGACGTAACTGAAGCTTGATTGCAGCGATCTTCTTTCTTTGTAGATTGATGAAGCAATATATGTGTTCAACCCAAAAAGAATATAGGGATCTAATATATTTTCAATATTATAAACAAAACCCTAAATGTTGATAATTCTATTATCTGAATCTCAAGTAGAGTTTAGATAACTCTCTTAAAAATAATTGAAACTAACTTGAGAAAGAGAACACACTTGGGCTGGCCGAACAGATAGGTTTAGATGGTCGAACCCAAAGTTGGGCTAACCGAACTTGCCATGGAAAAATCTTATCTTATTGTATACTTGCCCGAATTATGTTAGGTCAGCCGAAGGTAGTTAGGCTGGCCGAACTTGAAGTCGGGCTGGCCTAACATCAGTGTATTTTACTTAGTATAGTCTATTATTATGGCCACACTTGAAATACACCTAACCTAGGGTCATTTTAAGGTTATACCACCTGATGGTTGATATATACAGAATGCTTCGTTCTTTGAACCATGCAAATTCTTTAAGGTTTGAGATGTTGAGCCGCCCTTGAGATGTTGATCCAGTCTTTACGTGATCTTCATGAGTTGTCGAAGAACATCTTCATGAGTGCTTGTGATCCATCCGAGACTATGAAATTTGACAACACTGAGTGTGTTTTAAATATAAGCACTTACAGGGACCAAATAGTCCAGATGAGTTTCTTAAGGAAAATGAATTAAATCCTTGATGACATCGAAGCACCTTCGATGAAATCGAAGTTCAAATCTCAATGGCATCGAAGGATGGTCGATGACAACGCAAATGGGACCAAATGGTCCAAGGAGTTTTCAAAGGAAAATATATAAATTATCGATGACATCGAAATTCAAATCTTGAGGGCATCAAAGGATGTTCGATCTCATCGAAAATTACCCTTGTTTATCCAGTAACCTCAGAGTATTTTTCATGAATATCTTGATGGTATCGAGTTATCCTTTGATGACATCGGACAAAAAATGACCAACACCTATTTGAAAATCTTTGCACGGGGTTCTATGACATTGAAGAAGGTTCGATGATATCGAAGACCCTTCGATGACATCGAACCTGTCAGTTTTCTGTCCATTTTATAAATATTGGGATTTTTGTCTATATGTTGCCTTTAGGGTTTTTAAGTGAGAAAATAAGAGAGTTCTGAGAGAGTAATTGTTAGAGTTATTACACACCCTCTGCAGCCCTCTTTCCTCATGGGAGTTCAATGTTGAGGGTCAAATATTGCATATTACCCCCCATTTATTACTTGGTTTTAGGAACATGATAGTGCTTAATGTTCTATTTTAATCATGTTTATATTGCAAGGTGAGTTTAAGAGCTTGGATTGAAAAGGATGCTAAAAGCATGGATTTTATGAGACCAAGAATGAAGAATTCACATGCCAAATATCTAAGAAAACCAAGTGAGGAATGAAGAGTATTGAAGACTTGAAGTGAAGAAAAAGAACCTTAAAAATCTGCCTCATTCAACTAATTTAAACCCTCCTTTGACCAGTCAAAGGCTTCTGCTCGACTAGTTGAAGGAACTTCGACTCGAACTCCAGCAATTAAAATCCTTTAAATCCTGTCATCCTCGACTCGTCGAAGGTGACCCTCGACTAGTTAAAGGTTGTCCTCGACCAGTCGAGGGTTACGCAAATGTTACGCGGATTGTGAAAATTTAAGGTGGTTTCCGGATTTTTCCAAGTCGATGCGAAAGGAGGTGCTACAAAACTATAAATAGGAGTCCCTAGGACGTTCCTAGGCATCTTCTAGGGTTTGAGGAGTGGATCAAAAGGGTGGAGCCGCCATCTAGGAGTTTTTCTTCTTCTTCCTTAGTTGATCTTTTTGTTTTGTTAAGAGTTTTTAGTTCAATCATGTCTATAGTTGGCTAAACCTCTTAGCTAGGGCTAAGAGGTGAAGCTTGTAGTGTGATTGGGATGTTTGCTTTGTTTTGATTCATGTCTTGTTGAACCTTATGGATTCTAGTTTGATTTTAAAGGAATATTTTTAGTGTTTAATGGTTTGTTGTGACTCAAATTACAATGGATTTGCGATTACTTTGAATATCTTCTTTCCCTGAATTAAGATTGTGAAATTAGTAAGTCCTGTTGTTCACCATCGTCCCTTGGGCATGGTAGGATGATGGAATCCTTCCTAACCTTCACAATTCTCTTATGATTGGTTGTGGGATTGGTACCATTGATGATTAGATTCATGAGAAGTTCAGAGATCTGACAAATTTCTTCCTACCAATTGGATAAGATAGGACTCTGATTTCAGTTGTGTCCTTGAATCAAGCAAGGTATCATCCTGAGAACCTAAAAGTGGATCCTTGGCACCCTAGTTACCACCTTTAAATTTATTAGTTTTTAATTAATCTATTCATAACTACTCTCTCAAAATATTCAGAATTAGGTTTACATCTTCTTCTAGTTCTAGTTCTAGTTACTTTTAGAAGACACATAAGTTCAGTCCCTGGGATTCGACCTCGGTCTCACTGAGATTATTCCTGCATCGCAACCCTACACTTGGGGTTGTGAACAAGTTTTTAGCGCCGTTGCCAGGGACAAACAGTTGCATTTTTCTAAGATTGACTAGTTTTGGAATTAGTTTAATATTAGGATTTTTCTATTTTCTATTTTTAAGATTAGGTTTTTCTGATTATTTTAGAAACTAACTTACCTTCAAATTCTAGGTTTAGAAACTTTCATTTTCTGTTTTTAGAAACTAACTTTTTCTCTTTTTAGAAACTTTCTATTTTCTATTTTTTAGGAACCTTCCTTTTTCATTTTGAGAAACTAGGTTGCTTTCTTATTTATTTTTAGAAACTAATTCACTTTCCTTTTTCTTTTGCAGGATACTAACAAAGATCTCCTCCAATCTGGTAACTTCCTTCTAACTTCTCCTCTACTTACTTTCCATATTGCTGTAGGATTTTTCTTTTATTCTTTTTTAGGGTTAGATTCGAAGTTAGGGTTTCACCATGCAAGAGTGGGAACGTCAGTATGCTAAGATAGCTAAAAGATATTGGGAAGGGATGTATGATGATTATGATAGGAAACATCCTGTCTCAAATTTTTTTTGAAAACATCATCAAGAACCAAACGGAATACAATGCTTCACCGGTTAAGAAATACTTACACGATCATATGCGTGAGAATAATTACACCCCATGGATCAAGAAAATAGTACGTGGTTATTGGGGTCATCGTGATTATTGGAATGAGGATAATTATCAACCATCCAACAAGAAGAGAACTATGAGTGAATGTATTATGGCTAATAATGTGTATCAACAACCACCAGACTCTCCCACCTATGACCTGTATGATTATGAACAGTGAAAATAGAGATATATGGAAGATGAAACAACAACACATCATAGTGATAATTCTCTTAGATCCCTTACCTTTGAAATCCAACTAGAAACAATCTAAGAGGATTCACTTCAGAGTTACATGGACTATCTTGCAAATATTAGAAAAAAATTAGAAGCGCTTGATTTGCGCATCTATAAGATAGTGGAGGCTCGTTCATCCCAACCACAACTCAATCCAGAAATACAATGCGAGGAAAGTGATCCTAACTCATTTTTGGAGAACTTTGGAATTTGGAATGAGGAGTTAGATTCCGTTAATGAGCATATGGTTCAATTTCCCAAAGAGTCGATCTCGATGACAGTCCAAAGGAATGATTAAGAGACATGGGTGTCTTTCAAATATAATGATATTGACACACTTCACTCACATGACACACTTGGTTCCATTGATGAGGAAGCGGTTAGTTTTTTCAAACCTCAACCTAATCTAGGAACAAAATGTGAGGAAAGCAATCCCATTCCACGTGTGTATTGCACTGAATTGGAAGTTGATGAATATTGGGATGACAATCATGAATATATAGCTCAAATCTCCTTGGATTCAATCTCAAGTTTGGCCCATATCAATGATCAAGAGGTCCATGGAATTGTCGACTATAGTGATCTACTCCACCCATCTGACATGACTAATTTAAATATGAAGGATAAACCACCTTCAATTGACCCTTCTAAATTTTGGGAGGTATGTTTAGACCACTCCCCTGAATTAAATGATGATATGATTCGGGAGATGGACGAGTTGCTCAATATGAATTTAAAACCATCCAGTTGAGGCCACCATCTGAGTTGTCAACCCTTGACAATACAATGCCTTTACTAAGTAGTACCTATGAACAGAGTCTTCATATCAATTCTTCGCCTGTTAATTTCCAATCTACCTATTAAGGCAAGACAAGATACATCCGGTGATGATTTATTCTCACCGTGATGAAGAGCAAGAGATCATGCTTCCATCCACTTACAGAGATGATGGAATCCTTGGGCAGATCATCACAGACTTCAATGTGGAAAATGAGTAACTTTAAGCTGAATTTCCCAACTCTTTGGACGATTGCTTGGCACATTTTATAGATTCAAATGATCCTATGATAAAAGAAATAGTGGATGCCTCGCAAGACAATACCTCGGTAGTTGTCACTGACCGAGAGAACCCTTATTCTGAAGCCCCTCCTTCCCCAGATCCTAAATGTTTACCATTAAAGGAGGAAGAGCTGAAAATTGAACCGAAGTCTGAAACTTCAAAATGTGTCGAGACTACATCACTTTCTAAGAATTTTTTCGAATTTCATCTATGTGTAGTCTCTGATTCACCATGTTATACTAACTCTGAAACTTTCTCTGTCACAGGTGAATCATATATGCTTTGGACACCTTAGGAGATTAAAAGGAAACCTTATACTGAGGTCCATAAATTTCTCTGAAAATTCATGCTCCAGGGCATCTAAACCTATTGCAAAAAGGCTTTTGGATGATCTTGTTGAGAAACCTACTGAGAAATTTATTAAGATATTGGCTGGAGGAGGGACCTTGTGTCATGACTGAGTAGCTTTTCCCTTGCTTTCCTAGTTTAAGATTAGTTTATTGCTTTCATAGGACTAGGGTAGTTTGCTTCTGCTGTTTTAGGATAGTTTGTTTATTGTCTATTGAGTCCTCATGCTAATCCATCTTCACTTTGAGACCCTTGGAAAAGCCTCTAGATTCCTTTTTCAGGTACTACCTTTCCATAACTTCTCCTTTACTTTCGTTATCTCATGTGCATTACATGCTTATATCTTTTACATTGAGGACAATGTAAATTTTAGGTTGGGGGTGTGGATTAGGCAAGCTAATCAGTGTTTTCTTAGTCTTTAAGCAAAAAAAAAAAAGTGAAATTTTTTCTGACAATTTTGTAAATTCGAGTGATTTTGAAATTCATCCATGATTTAGAAGTATAAGATACTTAATAATGGTGATTTATGACTCTTGGGTTTAGTTACTTGTTAGATTTCACAGTTGAGTTCGAGTTATTAATCCATGATTAGAAGTTTTAAACATTGATTGAGTCATGATTTCACATGTCACATCTAACTTACACATTAAGGTGTCAGTTTGATATTGATCAATTGTTAACATGGTAATTATTAAGCATGGAAGGAACCAACCTAGGGGATTTGTTCATCATGTTCAATGAGAAGAATTGAAAAGAAAGAAAAAAATAAATACTCAGCTAAAAAATAGTTGTCGTCGAAAACAACTACCTATTAAAGATCTTTAAAAAGGTTGACATAACATAAAAGCCATCGATAGAAAAATCAAAAGTTGGAAGAATGAAAAGATGAACTGTAAGGCAAGTTTTGGTTGTCCTAAATTCTCTTTCGATTATCAATGTTATCATGAAAATGGAGAATTGAACCTTTAATTGTGATAAGTCTAAGCTTCATTATACACTCATGGAACTCAATGATAAGAATTGTTCTAAGTGGAGGATTAATACTTTGAACTAGATTGTGAAATTTACTGAGTGCTAGATTTGAGGAGAAGGTGATGCTCAACATTGATGAATCTTAGGATTCTATTATCTGGATTGTTTTTTTTTTCAGAAAAAAAACCACTTGAGCTTATAGAAATTCTCCTGTGGTTTTCAAAATATTTTTCTCATACTTTGCTCGGGACTAGCAAAATGTTGGTTGGGTATTGTGTTGAGGGTCAAATATTGCATATTATACCCCATTTATTATTTGGTTTTATGAACATAATAATGCTTAATGTTCGATTTTAATCATGTTTATGTTGCAAGGTGAATTTAAGAGCTTAGATTGAAAAGGAGGTTAAAAGCATGGATTTAACGCTCAAGAATCACCAAAGACAAGGATGGATCTTATGAGACCAAGAATGAAGAATTCACATGCCAAAGATCCAAGAAAATCATGTGAGGAATGAAGAGCATTGAAGACTTGAAGTAAAGAAAAGGAACGCTAAAAATCTGCTTTCTTCGACTAGTCTAAGCCTTCCTTCGACCAGCCGAAGGCTTTTACTCGACTAGTCGAAGGAACTTTGATTCGAACTCTAGCGATCAAAATCCTTTAAATCCTATCATCCTTGACCAGTCGAAGAAGACCCTCAACCATTCGAGGGTTACGCAGATGTTACGCGGATTGCAAAAATTTGAGGTAGTTTTCTGATTTTTCTAAGTCAGTGCGAAAGGAGGTGCTACAAAACTATAAATAGGAGTCCCTAGGACGTTCATAGGTATCTTCTAGGGTTTGAGGAGTGGAGAAAAAGGGTAAAGCCGCCGTCCAGGTGTTTTTCTTATTCTTCCTTAGTTGATCTTTTTGTTTTATTAAGAGTTCTTAGTTCAATCATGTCTATGGTTGGCTAAACCTCTTAGCTAGGGCTAAGAGGTGAAGCTTGTAGCATGATTGGGGTGTTTGCTTTGTTTTGATTCATGTCTTGTTGAACCTTATGGATTCTAGTTTGATTTTAAAGGAATATTTTTAGTGTTTAATGGTTTGTTGTGACTCAAATTACAATGGATCTATGATTGCTTTGAATATCTTCTTTCACTGAATTGAGATTGTGAAATTAGTAAGTCCTGTTATTCACCATCGTCCCTTGGGCATGGTAGGATGACGGAATCCTTCCTAACCTTCACAATTCTCTTATGATTGGTTGTGGGATTAATAAATCCTATTGTTAGCCTTGTCTCATGGGCATGGTTAGGTGATGGAATCACTTTTAAATCATCACAACTCTCATCCATTGATGATTAGATCCATGAGAAGTTCAGAGATCTGACAAATCTCTTCCTACCAATTGGATAGGATAGGACTCTGATTCCAGTTGTGTCCTTGAATCAAGCAAGGTATCATCCTAAGAACCTAAAAGTGGATCCTTGACACCCTAGTTACCCCCTTTAAATTTATTAGTTTTTAATTAATCTATTTACAATTACTTTCTCAAAATATTCAGAATTAGGTTTTCATCTTCTTCTAGTTCTATTTCTAGTTACTTTCAGAAGACATACAAGTTCAGTCCTTGTGGATTCGACCTCGGTCTCACGGAGATTATTACTGCATCGCGACCCTACACTTGGGGTTGTGAATATTCATCATTCAATCCATTCTTAAATGCAATCATTGTGAAATTTATTGCTTGGATTGAACTATAAAATCCTGCATTCATTGATGTTCCAGCAACTCATATTCAAGGCAAATCTCTATGCTGGATACATTCAATGCTTAGTTTGGGGAATTCCTTATAGCTCATAAAGACCCATCATTAACTGGATAGGATTTTCCCAAAACCTCTGACCTATCAATCATCTACAATCAGTTGCGGTTCAAGGGAGTTGAAGAATCTTCAACAACTTAGAAGATCTTCAATATTTGTGCTGAATGGGGCTCACTCACTTTTAGGTAAGTACTCGAGTCCATTGTATCTGAAGACCTTTCCTTGTGTAGGATTGGGATTCAAAGTTTGTCATTCCCGAAACTCACTAAGTCCTTTTGTAGGCCTCTGACGGGAGAGTACGTATAGTGTCCTTGTGTAGGATTGTTTTGTAGTTCTTGTGTAGAACTTATTGCTCTTGTGTAGGATTGTTTTGTAGTTCTTGTGTAGAACTTGTTGCTCTTGTGTAGGGCTTGTCAAGTGCTTTGGGTAGACATTTGTGGTAACATTGTGTAGGTTATAAAGGTTTATGGTTAACTTGATTTAAAACTATTGGATAGTGAGATTTGACAGACTCTAGGAGAGAGTGGGTTAGTCGGGAGTGGAGTAGGCACATAACCGAACCACTATATATCGTTGTGCAATGTGTTGAATGCTTTACTTCATGTTCTGTGTTGATTGACTATTTGTCATGCTTACTTTATTCCTGCATAGCACATGTTTGATATTATGCCACAATAATATATATCACTATCTTGATTTTGTTTGCACACCTTTTCTAGTCTAAATTTCTTTATTTAAGGAATTAGAAATAAGTGCCTACAAAAGAGTTCGTTAATTTTGAAAAGTCCTATTCACCCCCTCTAATACGTTTAGACATAACTTCAAACTTCACGAGTAGCGGTTTACTTGCAATTTGAATTGATATTAGAGCGGGTTCCGCTTGAAGTGTTTAACAACCTAGAGGGAAATCCTTGCTGAAGTTGGAAATATGTCCAAAGGTGAGGGAGCATCCGTTACTCGGCCGCCTATTTGTTTTATGGTTCGAATTATGCTTATTGGAAAGCAAGACTATGAATATTTCTTCAATCTTTGGACCATTTGGTTTGGGATGTAGTAGAAAGTGGGTATGAGCTACCCATGGATCAAATTGTATCTAAAAATGGCATCACCACATCCCAACTAAAACAGAAGGCTTTTAGATTGACTATGATAAACAATTGAAGACTTGTGATGCTAAAGCAATGAACACAAATTATTACGCTATTTCACAAGAAGAATTTAAACGCATATGCATGTGTGAAACATTAAAACAAGCATGAGAACTGTTGGAAACCACCCATGAGGGAACAAATACAGTAAAGCGTTCAAAGCTGCAGCTCCTAATAGTCCGATTTAAGAACATGAAACATTTATGTAGTTTTACACCAAACTAAGTGATACTGTAACTCCATGTGGGGATTGGGAGAGAAGGTTCCGGTACCAAAAATCTGTAAGAAAATCTTGAGATCCCTACTGGAATGCTTCACTTTAAAAGTTACCACCATAGAAGAGTGTAGAAACATCGACGAAATGAAAGTAGAAGAACTCATAGGTTCCCTACAAACTTTTAAACTATAGTTTAAAACCCCAACAAAATCCAAACATACTGTCCTCAGAACCTCAAAGAACAAAGTAGAATTTGAGGAGGATAGCAAAGAAAATGATGAAAATGAGGAGGTGACCCTTTTAGCCAAACGGTTCCAAAGATTCTTTACCAAAAATCGTGGAAAGACATTTAACAAGAAGGGGAAGTATCCTGACCAAAAGTTCCAACTATGCAAACCATCAAGGAGGTTAAAGGAGCCCCGATATTACAACTGCAAGAAATATGGCCATTTATCTTCTAATTGTCCCTTAAAGAACAAGACTAAAGGGAAGGCTATGGCAACCACATGGGACAACACGAAAAACTTCGAATCAGATACAGATTAGTTTGAAAGTGATGGAGACCAAAAATCCTTGAAAATTCTCATGGCCTTCACCACTATAGTCAACCCAAACATTGGAAACAATGAGGAGATAGATGCATAGGAAAATGAAAAGGGTTCCTCCTCAAAAGTAGAAGAAGAAGAGCAAGAAAAACATACCCTTCAAAATGCATATGACCAATTCTACACCCACAATTTGAATATCCTTAAAAAACTTGGTGAAGCTAACAATAAAAACAAATAGCTGCAAAAAGATTTAGAAGAGATGAAAACTGAAAGTGAACGATTAACTCTTGAGGTTCGAGAATATTATGTTGATAATGCTAAATTAGAGAGAGAAGATGTTGATTCTGAGTTTGCTCTAGAGGACTCAGACAAATTGATAAGTAATCTTGAATCATAAATATGTAAATTAAAATCTAAAAATGAAAATTTAGAGAGACTATTAGGCTTGGGAAAAAATTCTAGGGATAAGAAAGGATTAGGATATGAAAATTGCAAAAATAACTCATCTCTTACACCCCCTATGACTAATAAACCCATGGCTTCGAGTATCCAAACAAAAATCTCTCCCATCTGTCATTCATGTGGAGACTCAGGACATTTTAAATTTGAATTTCTAGCATTTAGACACTCCCACTCCACTTCCGATACGAGCCATATTGTTAAATTTAAACCTACCAGAAGAATGATACAGAAAACAAAGACTCCTAGAAAAATACCCTATGAAAGTAGAAAATTCCCTACTCCTCCCAGGATGACAAAGAGATGGAGGAGTTACTTAAGCAAGTCGCTCAACTGAATCAGAAAACCAAAGAATTGATGAATCAAGCAAACCTGGATCAGTTACCCCCAAAATCCAAATCACCCAGGAATAACCAGGCACCTAAGGGAGAACCGAAAAAGAACTCTTCATCTCCAAAGAAGGTTGTTAGCAAATGGGTTGTGAAAAACAAAACTAACTGCCTTGTGATACATACAACCCTTAAAGCAGGCAGTAACTCAAAGTAATACCTTGATAGCGGTTGCTCCAGGCACATGACGAGTGACAGGCGTAGTATCCCGATTTCATGTAGCTAATTATACACACACCTAGACATATATATATATATACATCATGAAGAATATAGTGAAAACTTAAACATAATGAATCAGTGTTAATGGTAGAAGTAATTAAATTTCGCGGACAAAATTTTTTTTAAGGGGTGTAGATTGTAAAAATCAGAACTTTTCAATACCCGAGTATTGAAAGTTCTTGAGTGTTACCATGAAATTTAACTTAGTATGTACATGTGTACGATACCAATCTAGCTATCCTAACCTTACATCTATTCTCCAACATGAATTTGACCGCTAGGAATAATCTTCGTCCATAGGGCAAGCCATCCAATCGTTGATTTTAAGATAGGACCATCATATATCTAAGTATTTTAACCTATCCATTATAACCAACCGTTCAGTCTACTATTCACCACTAGGTAAAGATATCTGACCGTCCACTCTGAGTTTGGACTACTCGATCACAGCAAACTAACTACTTGACCTCTACATCCATTCGCACACACATCGGATTGAGATTCCGATCCGTTCATCTTGTTCGCCACCTATGAATAGGCTTAACCCACCATCAAAAGTATAATATGAGAAACTCACATATGTGAATAAGTCACTCGAATCTAATGGTACCCATGTTCTATCTTTGATCACTCCAGAAACCCACTTTGTGTTTTTTTATTTACGAAACTGAGCGTACATCCACCTATATGTAGGGTTAGAGTACCAACCATGAAGTTTTCATATTTTTAACATGTTATCTTACTGTCCGTCATATTTGGATATGCCAAACAGGTTGTCTAAATATTAGAATAAACTATCCAGTTCGAAATCGTAGGGTACATCCCACGACTACTGGCTAACTTCTCTATTAGATATATAAAAGCATTATTTTAGACATCAAAGTAGGCGATCAAAGCCCAAACTTGACCCATGGAAAGCACGAAAATAAATAATGCCCAGCAAATTTCAAGGCATTTAGACAGTGCATTTTGACGTAACAAACATTGGAAATTGGTTGAGAAATGAATGACAAAATTATAAATACTTAATACCATAGCATGTCACTATTGAGTCTCGATCGGACCATGTGGCCCACCCGATCAGCGGATATTTCCATTTCGGACCCATGTCCTAACATGGTGTGTCAAACTTATTGAACAATGCAGATTGTGCCACTACAAACACTACAATAGACTCCACAAAAAAAAAAAAAAAAAATCAAATTTAGGCTAACACACGTTTCACGTCAGGACACGTCTCACTTTAGGAAGGTTTAATGGTGTGGGTTACTTGCACACTTCATGAATACCCAGAGCTTGGATCTACTTCATATTTTGACCTATGGCCTAATATGTTCCCACGAAACCAACAAAAGGGAATGGATTTCCCTAAATAACATCACGAGTATACTCCACCCATCGCGTACAACGAAACCAGAAGGCTTGAATCATCTGCACGCTATAAAAGCATCCGTAGAACTAGTGTCAGTGAGAATTCCTCCCAAACTCCTCCACTAGAGCTCTCATATGCAACTCCTCTACCAGATCCAAACAATTTAAACCTCATCTATGAGGATTCCGACTTCCACAAGGGACTTTGGAGAGATTGGAGGAGTCCCACCATGCTGTTACCGCGGATGGTGAACACAGAGTTATTGGAGAATGACGCCCCAACTCCAGAATAGAAACCACAATGCAAATCTAAATCGTCCAAATAAAGGTGTAGTGATTTCCAACTGTTGCAAGGAATCTCGAGAGAGGCAAAGATGCTTCCATCACGCTGGAACGCCAAGCTTATCGGTGCACTTGTAACGAGTTGCGAAAAACCACAACAACACAACCTGACAATAACCAGCGATCTATACGTTTAATTCATGGGGTCCGTAAGCTCTCTATGGACCTTCCAAACCACCCACAGCCATCAGACCAAAGAAAGAAGCAACGATGGAAGATTCGCCATTATCAGCAAACCATCTTCCCCGTCGGGAGCACGATCACCCACTCCTCGCTGACCTGCATTTTTGAAATCCAAAACAAATGTTCGACAGGCCATTAGGATCAATACAAGACCCGAATAACCTGATGAAAGAAGGAATCCTAGAAGGACCAGAATCAAGGAAGTCACAAACAACACTTGCTCGGTTCGCTCCCGTACTATACGTCCAGCGTATGAGTTATGCATGAATGGTCCAGAAGTCCTGCAACGTTATAAATTCCTCACCACCAGACGTAGGAGAACGCACATAGAAAAAACATAGAAAGAAACGAGAGAGAGAGAGAGAGGAAGAAATTAGCAGCAAAGAGAGAGAGAGAGTGGTCCAGCACTTAAGAATCACAGAAGGAGAGAAAGAGAGAGAGAGAGAGAGAGAGAGAGAGAGAGAGAGAGAGAGAGAGAGAGAGAGAGAGAGAGAGAGAGACCATCCAGCATCAAAGAAGAAAGAGAGATGAAGGGTCTGGATTGTAAGTACGCTGGGTGACGACTCACCCAGCCACGAGCATCATATAATTCAAACCCAATTTGGATGGAATCTCCCAACACTAAAAGTTGATTCAAAACCAAGCCAAGTCAAGTCGACTCTGCAAGTGAAGCTTGCTGAAATTTTTGGTTAGAGAAGGTAACACCCACGCTGATTAGAACCCTATATCAAATTTATTAAAATTCAATCCGAACCACAAGTTAATCACATGAATTGGTTAAAATCGTATTAGGACTTAAGCTACCGTGTACACACGAAACTTTAATAACATTAGAGGGTGATTCAAGGTTAGAGGTCAGGGTTCGTCCTTTAAAATTTATGATTGAATTGATTTGATTATCTTATACTTACCTGCTTCAAGTTTTATTCTTATTCACCTTACATGTGAATCGTTATTATGTAATTTAAATTATTGCATTTATACCTTGTAACGCAAGTGACATATTGGAAATCCCACCCTAGCGATCGATATATTATTGTGGACATAATGCATTTCGGGTAGTGGCCCTCTTGGTCGTCACATAATCTTGTGGGTTGGGTAGTGGTGCACAATCGATGTAAATAAACCGCCATTAGTGTTACATCACTTTCGGGATTGAATGTCGCAAATAGTCGCTCATTGAACAAATCATATCACGTAAATCTTTCAATCGCGTATTGTGTCACCGTAAGATGTTCACATAAATCTACTTTAACATTAGACATGCCAATGAATCTCCGTAGTATGGGATGCGGGGCAAGCCGAGTATTTTTGAATTATTTTCCACATTGTAATGATCGCTGAGTGTGATGGACTGCATGTACTTTGTTAAGAATGCATTTCATATAGAATGTTTGCGCATACCGATACCACTTGTATTTGTGGAGTATGAGATGTATCGAGACCCTTCTGTTATTCTTATGAATCACTTGAATCATTGTAAACTTTAAAAGATGAGCACCACTATGAGTAGGGCATTGACCCTCTCAAACTATATAGATGTTGCTGGTGAATTACAGGTTGATGATATGGATAATGATCATTCTATGAAATCTGTGTTTGAATAAAGAAGGATAATATCACGAATTGTTTTACTTATTTTTTCGCTGATTACTTTAAGACAATGTAATAAGCCCCCATTGAGAGGGCATTAGAAAATTATTTGAACTCTTTTTACTCTAATGGAATAATAACTACAATTGATTTTACTCTCATGAATGGTTACCTTTGTGAATGTAACTGGATGTGATCTAATTGAAAACAAACAAGGTACGATTTTGAAACATCCAATTTTTACATTATCAACACCCTGAATTCTTGGGCACGAGTATGTACTCGAGCCGCGAAAACTCGGGCCGTTACAATAGGACACACTTTTGTAGTTACACTGAGTTTGATGGTGGGTCGGTCACTTTTGGGGATGGGAGCACCGCTAGAATTATTGGATGTGGGACTATTGTTGGGCCCGGGATACCCAAGATTAAGGATGTTCTTTATGTTGAAGACTAAAACACAATTTGTTAAGCATTTCACAGATATGTGACAAAAACACTTAGTCACATTCTCCAAAGAAGTGTGTAAGATCTCGGACCATATAGGTAAATTAATCATGAGAGGTCTCCGCACTAGTGACAGCTGCTATGTGATCGAAAGTAGTAGAGAAAATGTCCCGTCCATGAGATTTCACATGGCTAAGGATAATGAGTCTAAATTGTGGCACCAAAGACTCGACCATGCCCACTACCGAAATCTGTCCCAACTCAACTCAAAAAACTTGGTGAGAGGACTTCCTAAGATTGGTAAGATGGAAAAGGTCGTGTGCGGTAATTGTCTCAAGGGAAAACAAATCAAAGTTGCACACAAAAAGACAACCACCTTAGCAACCTCAAAACCACTTGAGTTATTGCATATGGACCTTGTCGGTCCCACTAGGGTTGAGATTCATGGAGGGAAAAAGACATTTTTTGTGGTGGTTGACGATTACTTCAGGTTCACCTGGGTCGCTTTTCTTAGGGAAAAATCTGATACTTTTGACGAGATTAAAAAACTCGTTAATCGATTCTAGACAAAAACGGGTATATTATTGACAGAATTAGGAGTGATCATGGGGGAGAGTTTGAGAATGATCGATTCAAGAGATATTGTGATGAAAGTGAAATTCGGCATGAGTTCTCGGCACCAAAAACTCCTCAACAAAACGGAGTAGCTGAAAGGAAAATTAGGGTGTTGCAAGAGACGGGCTCAATTATACTGAATAGTAAAAACTTGCCAAAAACTTTCTAGGCCAAAGCTGTTAACACCGTCTTCTATATAATCAATCGTGTATACCTTAGAGTAGGTTTAAATAAAACTCCGTATGAATTGTGGCATGGGAAGCCACCTAGTGTTAAGTCACTACAAAAAAAAATGATCAAAGGCTACGGACTATGCTAGTTTTTAGCTACAGATATAGACCGTAGCTAGATAGCTACGACTTAAAACCGTAGCTAAAAAATGCTCAAACCGTAGCTAAAAGCTACACCTCCACACGTTTCTACAACCTGGGACAACCCCATAAGGGACTCTACAAGGCCCATTAAAATGTGTGTGCTCCATCTAATACGTCTATCCGTTTTGAAAGAGAATGTTAGGCCAAGAGCCCAAAAAAGGAAGTAGATCGAACACTCAAGTGGACCACACGGTAGGAAACAGTGGAGATTAATACCTACCATTGATCGATGGTGTGGTTCAATTGGACCTTCGATTTGCCTAGATGTTGGGGTCATTCCCTATAAAAAAAATTACCAAATTAATGAATGGAGTGGATATATCAAATGCATCATGATGGACCCCACAAAGCCCATGACAGGACCGTCTGTCTAGAACTCGTCAGATTTGTGTGAACGCGGAGGGGATGTGAAGGATGGCATAATGGCTACGGTCCAGAGGGCTTTTAGCTACGGTTTAAAACTATAGCAAGACCGTAACAGGTAAAAATGCGGAAACCGTGCTACCCTTTTTCTTTTCCCCCTCTCATGAAACTATTCATTTCCCTCCACTCCTGGGGAAAAAAACTCCATTCTCTCTCACGAAACTTTTCATTTCGCATCCCTTTCTCTCTCTCTCGATCTCTCGTGCCCCTTTTCTCTCTCTTGATCTCCCACACTCTTTTTCTCTCTCTCGATCTCCCCTCTCATGGACCCCTCTCTCTCGATCTCACGAAGAGTTGCCTCTCTCACGCCATAATCCGCGTCCATTTTAGGTATGCAAGACCGATTTTCTTTTTTTCTCTTTTGAATATTCTTATTTATGTCTTTTTTTGTGGAATTGGATTGGGGGTTTGAGGGGGTTTAGAGCATTGGTTTGTTGCATTCCACCATGGATGGACCACAGACATCACACCCTTAAAATCTCCAGGGCCCAACCATTCAATTCGTGGCCTACAGAGGCTGCTAGAGAAGAAGAGATGCTACTACATTCTACATTCAATTGATTAATGTTTTAGGATATGGACCTTGGTTTGGATTGAAGAACTATTGGCTTACTCACCAGAACTAAAAACCTAACCATACGTCCAGGGCGTGGAGTTGAGGATCCAGATATGGTGAAGATGATTCTATAATTTGGATGATTGCAGATCCGCAACCAATGGGGCCATCCAATGGCTACGCCTAGTGGGCCAACTCTCTTGACTAGCCCTATTGAAAATTGCAATTTTAATTGGCCTAGGCTGAGCCCTTTGATAGCCCTAAGGACCCATGTTCTCAAATCTAGATTTTCCCTTCCAACAGGAGCTGGCCCACAAAAACAAAAAGTGGGCTAGGCCACTAAAGTCCTGTGATGAAATAGCATGATAGAACACTGCTCAGGCAAAAAAAAAAAAAAAAAAAAAAAAAAAAAAAAAAAAAAAAAAAAAAAACATGCATAACAAGCATTAATTTAATGGGGGCTTAAAAAGGCATCAATGGTTATTTCTATTTGCAAGATCTCAATCTATAATGGACCAAATGGATGGCTCAGTTTGAATCTTGTTGCTAAAAATGAATAGCCATTGATTTCACATACATGTAAAGTATCATTGTGATTTCTCAACCTTCAGATAAGATTTCAAAACTCTTTGGTGCTTTAGCTGGTTTCAAATCAAGATCATAGATGCATGTGTTTAGAATTAGATTCGTGAATGGGTGAAAAATATTTATTATTATTATTTTTTTGGTAAGGTGCAGGTTCAAAATGGCCCTTTGGTTAATCAAGTTCCGCCTGTAATGGATAGGGAGTGGATGACACTAAGTTTTCTGGACCCACGTTTTATTTTTGGAATGAGGAGCTTTTTAAAATTGGCACGAGATCACCTTCCTGGTAGAGAAACCATTTTTTGTCCATGCACCACTTGTAAATGTGCACGTTTATCGATTTCTTACAATTATTTGGAAACACATCTAATGAAAAATGGATTCGATCCAAGATATAGGGTTTGGAACATGTATGGTGAGCATGTATCACCTGAGTGTACTGAACATGCATCAAGTTCCCAACAGTGCCATAATGTCCCAAACTTAAATGACATTCACAACATGATCATTCAAGAACTCGGTGGTAATAACCTAGATAAAGTTGTCCAGGATGACCCAACGTGACCCCTTTAGTCGAAGGCATATTTGGGGAAAATGAAACTAATGATTTTGAAGCAAATCTACAAGATGCAATGACTGACCTATACCCTAGGGCAGAGGATTTCACTGTGCTGACTTTCATTGTACAACTTTTTAAATTAAAGGTGTACCATGGATGGAGTGAAAAAAGCTTTACAGAGCTCCTTCAACTACTAAAGAAGGTGTTGCCTTCTGGTAACAAGGACCTAACTAATACCTACCATTCAAAGAAGATCATTATAAAGTTGGGTCTTGATTATGTGAAGATCCATGCTTGTCCAAATGACTGCATCTTGTACTGGAGAGAGCACGAGACGAAAACCAGTTGTCTAACTTGTAAAACTTCTAGGTTCAAGATAGAAATGGATGATGAGAGAAAACAATCTCAAGTACCTGCCAAGGTGTTAAGGTATTTTCCATTAACACCAAGGCTATAAAGAATGTTCAGTGTGCTATGGTTGGCGAAAGAAATGTCCTGACACTCAATCAGGAAATTGCAACACGAAAAGATGGAGCATCTAGCTAATTCTATTGCATGGAGGAATCTCGATGACAAGTATACGAATTTTTCAACTGAGCCTCGCAATGTTTGATTGGGTTTGGCTACAGATGGGTTTAACCCATTCGGCACTTGTAGCACTTCATATAGTTCATGGCCCATTATGTGTGTGACGTACAACCTTCCACCAAAGCTTTGTATGAAACCTCAATTTACTATATTGACTTTGGTCATTGAGGGACCGCGACAACCGGGAAAGGGTATTGACATTTATTTACAACCATTGATTGATGAACTTCGAGACTTATGGTGGAAAGGGGTCATGACGTTCAACGCATACCATGAAAACAAATTCAACATGCGTGCAGTTCTGCTCTGGACAATCCATGACTTTCCAACATATAGTAGCATTTCGATTATAGAACCAAGGGTAAATATGGTTGTCCTGTATGTGGGCCCAACACAGATTCCTGGCGACTCCAGTATGGAAAGAACATATTTATATGGGCCATAGACGATGGTTGTCAATTTTAGACCGAACTAGAAAGGACACCAGTGCTAGCACGTTCAATAAAAAAGTGGAGTTACGATGACAACCTATCTGTCTGGACAGGATTGAGGTCAAAAGACAAACTACGAACCTGAATATGCAGTGGGGGAAGTCTAGGAAGAAGAATTTAAGGGGTATTGATCGAGGCCGGCAAGAGCTAGCGGATGACGTTGAATCACCGTGGTTCTTCAAACGGTCTATATTATTTGATCTGGAGTATTGGAAAGATATTTCCGTGCGTCACAACCTTGACGTTATGCATGTCGAGAAAAATATATGTGAAATCCTTATCACCTTGATGTTGAATACATCCGGCAAAACAAAGGATGATGTTAATGCATGCAGGGACCTGAAACGGTTGGGAATTAAGAAGCGTCTATGGCTGAAAAAGAGCAATGACAAGGTGATTCAGAAACAAGGTCCTTTCTGTCTAAGAAAAAAAAGAGAAAAAGATTTTCATCCAGACTTTACATAATCTGCGTGTTCCTATTGGTTTTAGTGTGAACTGGAAGACCATTATAACAGAAGATTGCATGGATTTAAAGGGAATGAAGTCTCATTCTTACTATGTGTTGATGCAACATCTACTCTCGGTTCTTATCCAGCATACATTCAGGGATAAGAAGGTCATTCATCCTATAATTATAAGCTTTTGTACCTTCTTTAATGCCTTGTGCTCGTCAACCATAGACCTTCAAACGCTCATTACTCTCGAGAGGGGCATGGCTAGAACGTTATGTTAGCTTGAGATTGTATGCCCTCCATCGATATTTGTCATAATGATGCATCTTACCATCCACTTGGCTTACGAGGCTCACATATGTGGTCCTATATACTATCGATGGATGTATCCATTCGAAAGGTACGCTATGAGCTTAATAAGAATAAATAGGTGGAACATCTACAGTTGCATGTATATGTAATGTATCATTATTTCTGTCAGGTTTATGAAGACGTTCAAGGCTTATGTCTATAACAAGACGCGACCTAAGGGTTGCATTGTAGAACAATACATCCAAGAGGAGACAATTATATACTACAACCAATACAGAGGAAAACATAAAACAAGCCTCTTGGAAAAGCTAGAAAAATGTTTTGACAGAGTCGTTCCAAGACCACAGAAGTTGCAAGATATCCTGGATGATGATTCTAATGATGACAATGTTGGTCCAGTAGGTTCGAGTCAAAGTGTCATCCTAATGGGTATCGAATATGAACAAACTCGTACTTAGGTCATGAAGAGTCATCCCAACTACAATACGTAGGAAAGGTATGTACTTTTACCTCATATGTATATATCTTCTTTACTTTATGCAATTTCAATATAACAATGGTATCGAATATAACAGTGGTATATATCTTCTTTACTTTATGCAATTTCAATATAACAATGGTATCGGATATAACAATGGTATATCTTCTTTACTTTATGCAATTTCAATATAACAGGAAGTGCAAAGATTTCTTACAGTGATGCTATAGGAGGACCAACAGGGTACCTAACAAGGATGAATTCATACCTAGGTTGAAGAGACAAACAGAGTTTATCGAATCTAACAAAGAAGAATTCAAAGATATAGTGAGAGAACCTCTAGCTTTTGCTATGCAATACAATAAGTATTGTATTAATAGTTTTCTCTTCGTCATAAAGGAATATGAGGAGAATAAAATGAACCAAAACAGTGGGGTTATGACAAAGGGAATGACCACCTTCCGATCTAGTGCTAAGGATATAAATACAGTAGATTAAAATCAACCTTACTACAGAATCCTTCATGGAATTATCCAATTGGAGTACTGTACAGGGTATAAACCCATCCTTTTTAAGTGTGATTGGGTGAAGGTGACACATCATGGTGTTTCTGTTGATGTCGAAGTGAATATGAGATTAGTAAATTTGTCTAGTCTTTATAGTTTAGACAAAGTGGGTGACGAGCTGTTCATTCTCGCGGAGCATACCGTCCAAGTTTTCTACTCCAAAATCATAAAAATCTTAAATGGCACGTGGTCTTGGAGGTTCCAAAAAAGATTTTTGTCGAAGAGGAGACATGCCTTCTATCGAACGATTAAAGGCTGTAACTAATGCCGATGCAGGACCTAATCTCACCTCATTAAAAAATGCCGATGAGCTAATATTCAATGAACCTGAAGAAGTCAGTGTTGTAGTTGAGAAAACAAAGAAAAGAAAGCAATCAAGGAGAATCTATTGAATTGTTTGTATTTTTTAAGCTTGTAACAAAATGATATATATTGAAGGAAATATAATGAAGACATAGATAATATAGCAAATTGTTTGTACTTCATCTGTTATCTAAATTATTTCTTAACCATTAGTGTTTTTTTTTTTTTTTCTATTAGCAAATAAATAAGCATATGGATTCACAACCAGAGGCATTAGGTGCGCACTTGCTTCGGAGTACAAATGCAAGCAACACCAAAGGCAATAAGATAATTCTCATTAATTAGACATGTAAATTTCATTTTTCTTATATATTGGCGGTAGTCAACGATGTGTATATATAACTATTATTCTTTTTTATGTAGTTGTGACAGCTTCTTCTTCATCTAGAAAGAGAGGCCCTACTAAGGGTGCTTCTTTACATGTGCAACGTGATAGGAAAAAAGTCCTTAAGACGAATGAATTCGGGAAACCGAATGAGGATAGTCCCAATCACAAAGACTTTGCATCGCATATCGGTGTCCTAACCCATGTTCATATCCCGATCATATACCAGGACTTTCACCAGGTGCCTCATGAACACATTCAAAAGGTCATAAAGAATTTTGTCATTGTTTGATGAGTTCGAGGGTCAAAATTGGGATGTAAGTCTTTGGTACGTAACACAACGCATCAATGAAACATGGAGAAATTATAAGAAAAGGTTGACTATAAGATATATATAAAAAAACAATGATCCTATAGCTGTGAGAGATAGTCCTTCCCCCCCAGGTGTCCCTATGAAGGATTGGAGGGTCTTCGTGGATCAATACAACACCGAACAATTCAAGAGAGCAACTGCAAGGAATAAAGTCAATCGGGCAAAGCTAAAAGGACTTGTGTGTCTTGGGAGGCGCAGCATGGCTGTTACTCACCATCAGATGGTATGTATCTAAAAATAGGTATTATAGTTTAAAATTAAATTAGATTTTAAATTATCAGACATCTAATTAACTCTATTAATGATGTGTATTTGAACGATATGTTATGTGCCAAAGGTGATGGAGAGGAATCTTACCTCTGATGCTCAGATAGGTAGAGGTGATGTCTACTTAAGAGCCCATACAAGCAAGGACAAAGTTGTCTAGTATCCTGATCTTATTGTGAGTGCACCCCTCCTACCACTAACTAGTACCGTTATGAAATGTCATTATATAACTTTGAATTATTTTACATTCATTTGTATTAATTTTGTCATAGCAAAAACTAGATGAGCTTTATAGTATTAATCCTGTTTCTAAGATGACCGGCGTTGACGATGCCCTTACACATGCACTAATAAAGTTTAAAAATTACTTGAGTTTCATGGTAATTATTGAAATAGCAGTGAAGACCACTTTGGTTGAAGTAGGAATATACCAATATGTCCTAGAGGGGGTGAATAGGACTTTTTAATAATTTTATGCCAAATTAAAATCTTATCACACTAATCCTAATAACAAGCATAGCTTAGGATTACTCAAACGTAACTCTACTGGCTTCAAAGCCCGGTAGAGGATCCAATCACAAACTATTTAAGAGATGAATAATATGCAAACTAGTTTATGATGGATATGACTGTGTGTGTGAGGTGTGATCTCGGATAATCAGATATGAAATTATAGAAGGAAATCACACAAACAAATAAATAGCAATCTCAAACACAGTCATTTTTATAGTGGTTCGACTACTTGTCTACTCCACTTCCGGTAACCGCACTCAACCCTTGAGTGTACAGGATTTTACTAAGGAGGTTTCATAGCTGTTCAACTCAAACCTAAGGTTTTAAATCAGGTTCACCTTCAACCTTTACAACCTACACCTAGGTTGACTATTTATGCTCCCTGAGCAAGGGTCAACACATAGCACCCGATTTTAGGCACACTGACCAAGGATCCACACAAGGAACCTCGCTATTTATGCTTTCATGAGCAAGGGTCAATACAACGCACTCACTTTTAAGCACACTGGCCAAGGATCTTCCACAAGACCCAAACTGTTTATGCTCTCCATAGAGAAAGGGTCAACACAACGCACCCACTACGTACACTCCTGCTGGAGGCCTCCTACGAGGACTTGAAGGGGTGAGAAATACCTTAGACCCAATCCTAAAAAGGAATGATCACAAGTGTCCTCTGTACTCTAATAACTTACAAATAAGTGGATGAGTCTCATTCAGCACGTTGACGAAGATCTCCTCCTTGTTGATGAAGAATCTTCAGCTTCCTTGATCCGCAACTCAGAAGATATACCAATGCATGGCGACGGGTTGGGTCAAGGCTATGATGAAATCCTACTCTCCTAAATGTTTTTCTATAAGGAAGATAGAACGGTTCCAATCATTTATGCATTCAAGGCATCCCAGCTTAATGATTTGCCATTAAGATGGTAGCTAGAGGATCCTTGAATGCGGAAGTTCATTCCCCAATCCACTCTATTGAATATCAATGATGAAGGTGGATTGGAGGATGAACTTCCCTGAGAGAAAGGGCTTTGGGTATATGATCTAAGGTAAAGCACTCAAAAACACTCTCTTCTTTCTCTACCAGCAATAATAGATAAGTCTTCTTTATATAGGCAAAAGGTTCCAACAGATATAAAACGGTCACATTTATGACAGAGTTCAATATCATCGAGCGGGTTCGATATCATCGAGCATATACTCTCGATTGTATCGATGGGCTGCTCGATGACATAAACTCAAATGTCATAGCTTTTAAAACCTTTTGCAAGCTGGTCGAGGGAATTGAAACACGTGTCGATGTCATCGGATTTCGAACTCCGATTTCATCGAAGTGAGGTTCGATTCCTCGACATTTGAAAATGAGAGAGACTTGCTTTGAAATATTTCAGGTTTATAAGAATGATCGAGGGACCTTCGATATCATCGGAATTTGAATGTCGATGATATCGATACCTGTGTCGATGCATTGATAAATTCAACAGATTTCTCATTAAGCTCGCTGGACAGTTTCTGTCCTTGTTCGATGTCATCGAAACTGTACCGATATCATCGATATTTGAATATCAATTCTACTGAGTGACCCTCGATCATAGATAAACTATCCTGAAATATTTTGCTGGAAATCTTCGTGCCCAAGACCAATATCATTGAGATCCTTCCGATGTCATCGAGATTTGAATTTCGATGGTATCGAGAAGGGATTCGATATATCGATGCACATATGATATTCTTAAGTGAAAACAGGGGCACCAGAGATCTGCCTGTCGATATTATCAAGTCACCTTTGATGGACTCGAGATTCAAATATCGATGATATAGATAAGAATATCGATACATTGATAAATCCGTTCAGAGATATATGTGGTTGTTGGACACTTTTGTCCTCATTCCGATGGAATTAATTTGTCATCGAGGATATCGACAACGTAGGTCGATCATATCGAGATGTGTATCGATAAAATTGACAAAGCAAGAAAACTTAGAGATTTTCTGATTTTTGAAAAAGTTTTCTTAACTTAAAAACCCTATGATCTTCTAACTTGTTTTAAGGGTTTAAATACCTGGTGTTTTGGGACATGGGATGTGAGGATTAGATTTACCTGTGGCGAGCTTGCACACATCCGGTTGAGGCAGACGCTTTGAATTGATCTTCCTATGAGACTCTACAGTCTAGTTGACTCAACACTCACGCTAATTGACAAACGAGGGCACTTTCAATCTCTCCCTTTGTTAATTACGTGACAAAATACCAAAATACCCTAGAACAACTTCTATATTGACATCCTAAATTGCGTGTACATGTTCTTTACACAATCGTACAATTCTACTCTAGTGAGCACACACATAATCATTCAGAAGGATTCAACAACTTCTCCCCCTATCTACAAACTCCTATTTTGATGCAGCTGCTCCCCCTAACACCTGCAACACAATTCAAGTAGATATACAATTTTTCGTTGAGGGTGTTTGAACTGTTCTCCCTCTTTTTGTCAGTCATTTGACAAAGGATAGTATAAGAGTAGATATTGACTGAAGTTTGAAGTATTTGGGAGAACCAACATTCAGAGAACATACATATATAAAGTAAAGATGTATAATGATCAGCAGAGTTTATTCAGACATCATATTCAGAAACAATGTATGTATATCAGACAAAATAAAGCAGTGATATAAGCAGATAGCATAATCATTAAAAAAACATCGCATGCATTCCATATTAGACACTAGATAAACAAGGGAATCTTAAAGCATAAGAATGGCATTAAATATGTGAATTATACCCAGCCATATTCAAAATATCCAAAACATATACTGCCCTAGATTGACAGTAGACTAACAGTTATCCCAACAAAACTACCAAGCCCACTGTCACGTCCCAAACCCGAAAATCGGATTCATAGGAATCCTGATCGCCAAATCTGGTGCCAACAGCCTCCATAGTACCCCATTCTCGTCTCCTAGCGTCCATACGCCAGATTTCGATCCTGGGATCCTACAAGGAGGATTTTTTTTTGTACATTTAACTCGTAATAAGCATCACCACAAGATTACCCAATTCACAAAGACAACATCATCATCACATATCCACTAATATAATCATTTGAGTACAATGCTGAAAGGAAAATACATCAATCGAAAATCAAGCTCCAGAAGACCACTGCACGCTCTAAGCTCAACACTGCTGCAACCTAACATCACTACACGCATCTATCATGCATAAGCTTATAGAAAACTTAGAGGGTAGTGTAAGTGTGTGCACAAGGTAAGTGCCAAGTATTTAATACAATGCCATCATCATACAATACTAAAAATACTGGTAATCCATAATTGTACAATATTGGAATAAGCAGAAATACTGACAAGATCATGGATTATCAGAGTAAGCAGAAATACTAACAAGATCATAAATCATACGATAACAGAGTGAGCGGAAATATTAACAAGTTCATGAGTGTCATCAGCCGTACCAAGGCTATATGATTCAAAAACATAAACCATTATCATGTACTAAAGAAGCAATGTAGATCTATGCAATGCGAAGATATAATAAGACAAATATTGGGAACCGAGGATGCAATGCAATACAATATGCAATTTGGAAGTGCTACGAATACCATCAACCTCATCTAAGTCATATAAATACAAAAATATAGCAACCCTAAATGTCATATGCAGTGGATGTAATGCAATATGCGGTGTGACTGGAATGACCATGCTGGAGTGTGAAGTCGGGATGATAGTACGTAGTATCGCAGGCTATGGGGTCCATCACAAAGGACTTCTATCCAAACTAGTCCCATACTTAAATTTGGATAGTCAGACTCAATGTGGTAAACTCCTGATCTCAGGTTAGACGCGCACCCCAACCGAAATCCTGGCCATTGCGAAGGTACACGTAATAAATAGTTACGCACCACCAGCCCGAGTGAATAGTAAATGAATGAATGAATGAGAATGGAACTCCTGCTCAATAAGTCCACATATCAGTACTGTTCATCTCTGGGATCATCACTGGGGTTTAGTACACTCCAAATGACACTGCCCCTCTCCCAGCAGCACAATCCAAGTAAGCGTAAGAAACCTCACTATCCGCCTGGCCAATAGTCTGTCAATACCTATCCGGCACGTCGATAGCCAACCCATTTATGAGCTAGTTAAACTCAGCCTAACTATGCCCCCTACGCTCGGGCGGGTAAGGCCACACCCCCTCCCAACCGACCACGACATAATGGGAGACGCGGCCTCCTGGTATTCGCCACTCGGGCGCTCATATATCCACTCGGTCTCAACGTTGGGGCGTCCTCTGGTACCAAGAGGGTTTACGGATTTTCACCCAGGGCCATCTATGGCAGTCTGATGTTAGTAATAGATTTTCAATGTCCCATATGGCCATCTACGATATGCGTGTGGAGGCTACGGCCCTGATGTCGCTAGGGCGTACAGTAATCACAATACAAGATGCATGAGTCATATAGTCCAGTCATACATCAACCCTGCGCATGCCGTGCGCTCCAATGAGATAACCTATGCCTATCGGGGAGTCTCATATCAACCTGCCTAATGACATGTGCAATGGTCAATCACATCTCATAACAAACATGTAGATGATGCGTGTGGGCATGTATCATGGTGCTATGCTGTCACATACTCATAATTGGTATCGAATGATATACTCATAATCGGTATCGATAATCGACACCAATAATCGACCTTAATAATGTGGACATTTAACCAACATTGCCCCCAAGGAATGACCCACATAGAGACAAACATATAATGGGCGCACGGCCTCACACAAGGGCTTAATATTCAACACAGTGGACCTTACTCACAGGCCACATATGCACAATAGGTGGGCCCTACTCATGGGCCTCAAATACATGCATGTGGGCCCTACACATGGGTCTTGAATACATCAAATGGGTCATGCATCATGGGACTAACACATATCACAATGGGCTTTGCCCATAGGCCACGAAAACATCACAATGGGCCTCAACTACGGGTTGTATATATATCATATAGGTCTCGACAAATCGGAATCTGCCACGATAATTGGCCTCGACAATTGGAATCGATCGATAATCAGAATCGGCAAATCGGTCACGTCAATTAGAATCGGCAATCGGTCACGACAATTGGGATCGGCCTCGATGATCGATCGGTCAAGGCTTAAGGGAAGGTCACAATGTGGACATCTAACTATCATTGCCCATCAATGTGGATGTCTAACCAACATTGCTCCCAAAGAATGGCCCACATAAGGGATTTATACACAATGTAACGGCCACACATACATTACATCGGGCTTCGCCCATGGGCCTCGAATACACAATAGTTGGGCCTTGCACCTGGGCCTCATCATATCAAGTTGGGTCATGTTAATGGGCCACACCAATCGGCCTCATGTACAACAAGTGGGCCGCATCATTGGGCCGTACTAACGAGCCCCATAAATATATTAAGGTAGGCCACACAGATGGGTCACAAGTATATCAAGGTGGGCACCTCGAATGGACGACGAAATATATCAAAGTGGGCTTGACGGATGGGCCACAAAGTACATCAAAGTGGGCCCGACAAATGGGCCACAAAATACATGAAGGTGGGGTCGACAAATGGGCCACAAAATACATTAAGGTGGGCTTGACAAATGGGCCACAAAATACATCAAGTTGGCCCGACAAATGGGCCATAAAGTACATCAAGGTGGGCCCGACAAATGGGCCACATAATACATTAAGGTGGGCCCGAAAAGTGGGCCACAAAATACATTAAGGTGGGCTTAATCACATGGGCCTCGTATATATCAAAGTGGGCCGGATCAATCATATGGGCTAAATCAATCAAATGGGCCAATACAAGCGGGCCAATCAAATAGACCAATACAAATGGGCCGAATTAAATGAGCCATGTCAAATGGGCCCCCAAATACATCGAATCGAGCTTCATCAAGTGGGCCTCAAATACATAAAATCTCCCTCATCAAGTGGGCCCCAAATACATCAAATGGGCCACACCAATGGGCCGATTCAAAATCATTCATCCATTGTTAGAAATCATTAAAGAACTAAATATGAATCATATCTACAGGATCAACTGACCATACCACAAATGGCAATGGTGATAATGATTCACACTGTTAAAATTTAGAGGGCCCACTATAGTGTTTATTTTCCCATCCAGTCTATTCCCAGGGTCATAAAGACCTGGACAGGGGGAACAAACAAATATCATATTAATTCAAAACTTCTGTAATCCAAAATGGGATTTCAATGGTAGGCGTTCCACTTCACTGCATTCTGTAGTGTGGCCCACACGATATTAGATCTGTTTCATTTTTTGTCTCAAGCCTTAAGACAGGTTACCACATGGGTGGACGTTTTAGATATAACACATATCTCAGCGAGGCCCACAGAATTTACTACCATCAATTAAGCAACTAGGATGGCTTAGATATAATATGTACATCATGGTGGGACCGTGCTGCACCCAGCACGTCACCAAGATGGACCCCACATCCACACACAGATGGGCGGTGGTAGGGATACAACATACTCATTATGTTGGAGTCCAGGAGCACGTCCAATGGATGGACGGCCTGGATATCATAGGTGTGGAAGGAGGGGTCCCACCGTCCTTAGGTGTGGACGGTGAGGTAAAACACATACATCATTGGTGGTTCCCACCAAATGGATGACGGTGGGGTATACATACATACATCAGTGGGTCCCACGTGGGGCCCACCATAACGTTTACGTGCCATCCAAACTATTCATAAGGTCACACAGACCCAGACGGAGAGGAAAAACAAATTTCAAATTGATCCAAAACTTCTATGGAACCCAACGGGTTTCAATAGCAGACGTCCAGTCCTCACTGTTTCCGGCGATGTGGGCCACCTGTGTTGTATATATGGCTGATTTTTAGAGGGGGGGCCCGCTTCCATAAAGGGCCATCAAATGCACGGCGTTGATGTTCACATACATCATGGTGGGGCCCACAGCTGGGACCGTGGGTCCCAGCCCGTCCGTCTGTCCGTTAGCGCGGCAGGCACTGCCTGCCTTCTGGCAACAGCAGCGTCAGCTGCAACATTCTTTAAAAATTTATTTTCCTGTGGTTTTTCACAGGTGGGGCCCACATCAACAAAATCCACTCCATCCATTGGTTCCTGCAGCCCATAACAAATGCAACGAGCCCAATATTGGGCATGTTTCGGGGTATAAAAACAGCAGGGTGGTTTTCAACGGTAAAGAACTGTTTTCTATGCTATGGCCCGCCAACACCACGGATTGGCTCCTTTGTTCGGCTCAACGTCTAAAATGAGCTGGGGAGTGGAATGGACGGTGTGGATTAGGCCAAAACATTAAGGTGGAGCCTGCATGGGCGGCCCTTCCCAAAATCCTTAAAACCCCTTCTTTTTTTTTTTTTTTTTTTTTTTTTTTTACAGATGGTGCACCTCACTGTCTGTTCACTCTTCAATGAAGACGTCCAGCATCCAGGGACGTTGGATGGACTGTGTACACATATTAATCAAGGTGGGTCCCACATAGACGTGGCCACCCCACACGACATGGATGAAATACATCAATCATGGTGGGGTCCACACGGACCAAGCCGATATTTGTTATTTCCCTCCATCCTAGATGGCCCAAAACGGGCAGCAAGATGGACCCCATTCACTGGACGTCCAGAAAATTTTGAAAGTCCAGATTCTCGATCAGGTGGGCCATACACACATATCATCATATCATAGAAAGAAAATAAAGGGAGGAGGGAGAGAGAGAAAGATGGATCTAACCGTAGAAGACACCCACCGTAGGATCTTCTCTTCCTTCTTCCGCCAACACGATCTAGAGTTCCAAGTGGTGGATTTTAACGGTCGAGATTAATTTTGGAGGATGGGATCGGGTGGTAAGGAGTGGGCCACACCAAGCTTCTCCATGGAAGCCATGGACATTGGAGCTCTTGGGATTGTTTTTTTGGAGAATGAGAGAGATGAGAGAGAGTGATGTAAAAGAAGTGATGGGAGAGAGAGGGATGGTGAGGTGATAGGAAAGTTGACTTTTGGGAGTTGCTTTTGTACTTGGGAATAGGGAGAGTAAGGGGTTGAGTGATGGGTGTACTTTTGACAAGTGAGGTGATTGATGTGATGGATTCTCTCGGGTTTACAACGCGCGGCGTTTTCCTTGAACTGAACGCAGGTCGACATCTCCTGACCAGGCTATCGCATAAGTGTGTAAGACGCTGCATCGGAACTGCGGTGACGGCGCAGTCGCACTGGTACAAGTCTCGGGTCGAGCCGATTCTAATATATGGGACACGACTCAGGATCGTACGCAAATGTCAAAAATAGATCGCAGGTAGCCGAAATTTGACCGGGAGGACCGCGAAGGCATATGGAATGGTACGGGCTAGGATACGGGTCTTACAGCTCTCCCCTCCAAATAAAAATTTTATCCTCAAAATTTACACAATCATTGCAAGGAAAAATAACTCATAATAGAGGAGAAAACAAGGCATCGTCATATAAAATCGGAGACAGCATATAAGATACAATATATAATCAATCATTAAAGAGATGGGGATAGCGCTCTCGAATCTCAGCCTCGCGCTCCCAAGATGTCTCATCAACAGAATGGTGACCCTATTAACCTTCGAATGGATCAGAGATGACCGAAACTGGAATACTATGCAACCTCACAATCTCAACGATAGGGGCTATATCAAAATATCTCTAAGTTATTCGAACTTGGGGATCTTATCATTCTAAGTTCTCAACAATCATAGAGTGTAGGGTAACTATCAGCAGATATGTGATGTTATCTTCAGGTATTCCCAAGTTATGATCAAATACCAACTTTTGTCACGTCCTAAACCCAGAAATCGGATTCATAGGAATCCCGATCGCCTAATCCGGTGCCGACAGCCTCCATAGTACCCCATTCTCAGCTCCTAGCTCCATACGCCAGATTCCGATCTTGGGATCCTACAAGGAGGAATTTTTTTTGTACATTTAACTCGTAATAAGCATAACCACAAGATTACCCAATTCACAAAGGCAACATCGTCATCACATATCCATTAATATAATCATTTGAGTACGATGCTGAAAGGAAAATACATTAATCGAAAATCTCCAGAAGACCGCTGCACTGCTGCAACCTAACATCATCTGCATGCATCTATCGTGCATAAGCTTATAGAAAGCTTAGAAGGTGGTGTAAGTGTGTGCACAAGGTAAGTGCCAAGTATTCAATACAATGCCATCATTATACAATACTGAAAATACTGGTAATCCATAATCGTACAATATCAGAATAAGCAGAAATACTGACAAGATCATGAATTACCAGAGTAAGCAGAAATACTAACAAGATCATAAATCATACGATTACAGAGTGAGCGGAAATACTGATAAGTTCATGAGTGTCATCAGCCGTACCAAGGCTATACGATTCAAAAACATAAACCATTATCACGTACTAAGGAAGCAATGTAGATCTATGCAATGCGAAGATATAATAAGACAAATATCGGGAACCGAGGATGCAATGCAATACAATATGCAATTCGAAAGTGCTACTAATACCATCAACCTCATCTAAGTCATATAAATACAGAAATATAGCAACCCTAAATATCATATGCCGTGGATGTAATGCAATATGCGGTGTGACTGGAATGACCATGCTGGAGTGTGAAGTCGGGATGATAGTACGTAGTATCGCAGGCTATGAGGTTCATCACAAGGGACTTCTATCCAACCAATCTCATACCTAAATTTGGATAGTCAGACTCAATGTGGTAAACTCCTGATCTTAGGTTAGTCACGCACCCCAACCGAAATCCTGGCCATTGCGAAGGTACACGTAACAAATAGTTGTGCACCACCAGCCCGGGTGGATAGTGAATGAATAAATGAATATGGAACTCCTGCTCAATAAGTCCACATATCAGTACTGTTCATCTCTGGGATCATCATCGGGGTTAGTACACTCCAAATGGCACTGCCCCTCTCCCAGCAGCACAGTCCAAGTGAGCGTAAGAAACCTCACTATCCGCCTTGCCAATAGTCTGCCAATACCTATCCGGCACGTCGATAGTGGACCCATTTAAGAGCTGGTCAAACTCAACCTAGCTATGCCTCCTACGCTTGGGCGGGTAAGGCCGTACCCCCTCCCAACCGACCACGATACAGTGGGAGACGCGACCTCCTGGTATTCGGCACTCGGGCGCTCATATATCCACTCGGTCTCGACGTTGGGGCGTCGTCTGGTACTATGAGGGTTTAGGGATTTTCACTTAGGGCCATTTATGGTAGCCCAATGCTAGTAATAGATTTTCGGTGTCCCATATGGCCATCCACGACATGCCTGTTGTGGCTACGGTCCTGATGTCGCTAGGGCGTACAGTAATTACAATGCAAGATGCATGAGTCATACAGTCTAGTCATACATCAATCCTGCACATGCCGTGCGCTCTTGTGAGATAACCTCCGCCTATCGGGGAGTCTCATATCAACCTGCCTAATGACATGTGTAATGGTCAATCACATCTCATAACAAACATGCAGATGATGCATGTGGGCATGTCTCATGGTGCTATGATGTCACATACTCATAATTGGTATCGAATGATAAACTCGTAATCGGTATCGATAACCGGCACCAATAATCGACCTTGACAGTGTGGACATTTAACCAACATTTCCCTAAGGAATGGGCCACATAGAGCCAAAAATATAATGGGCGCACGTCCTCACACAAGGGCCTAATATTCAACACAGTGGACCTTACTCACAGGCCACATATACACAATAGGTGGGCCCTGCTCATGGGCCTCAAATACATGACATGTGGGCCCTACACATGGGTCTTGAATACATCAAATGGGTCATGCATCATGGGCCTAACACATATCACAATGGGCTTCACCCATAGGCCACAAATACATCAAATGGGACTCAACTACGGGTCGCATATATATCATATAGGTCTCGACAAATCGGAATCGGCCACGATAATCGGCCTCGACAATCAGAATCGATCGATAATCAGAATCGGCAAATCGGTCACGTCAATTAGAATCAACAATCGGTCCTGACAATCGGGATTGGCCTCGATGAACGATCGGTCAAGGCTTAAGGGAAGGTCACAATGTGGACATCTAACCATTATTGCCCATCAATGTGGACATCTAACCAACATTGCTCCCAAAGAATGGCCCACATAAGGAATTTACACACAACATAACGGCCACACATACATCACATCGGGCTTTGCCCATGGGCCTCGAATACATCACAATTGTCCACAACCCATGGGCCTCGAATACACAATAGTTGGGCCTTGCACCAGGGCCTTATTATATCAAGTTGGGCCGTGTTAATGGGCCGCACCAATGGGCCTCATGTACAACAAGTGGGCCACGTCATTGGGCCATACTAATGAACCCCATAAATATATCAAGGTAGCCACACAGATGGGTCACAAGTATATCCAAGTGGGCACCTCGAATGGACCATAAAATACATCAAAGTGGGCTTGACGGATGGGCCACAAAGTACATCAAAGTGGGCCCGACAAATGGGCCACAAAATACATCAAGATGGGCCCGACAAATGGGCCACAAAATACATCAAAGTGGGCCCGACAAATGGGCCACAAAATACATCAAGGTGAGCCCGACAAATGTGCCACAACATACATCAAGGTGGGCCCGGCAAATGGGCCACAAAATAATCAAGGTTGGACCGATAAATGGGCCACAAAATACATTAAGGTGGGCCCGACAAATGGGACACAAAATACATCAAGGTGGGCCCGACAAATAGGCCACAAAATACATCAAGGTAGGCCTAATCGCATGGGCCTCATATATATCAAAGTGGGCCGGATCAATCATATGGGCTAAATTAGTCAAATGGGCCGATACAAGTGGGCCGATCAAATAGACTGTTACAAATGGGCTGAATCAAATGAGCCAAGTCAAATGGGCCCCCAAATACATCGAATCGGGCTTCCTCAAGTGGGCCCCAAATACATTAAATCTGCCTCATTAAGTGGGCCCCAAATACATCAAATGGGCCATACCAATGGGCCAATTCAAAATCATTCATCCATTGTTAAAAATCATTAAAGAACTAAATATGAATCATATCTAAAGGATCAACTGGACCATACCATAAATGGCAATGGTGACAATGATTCTCACTGTTAAAATTTAGAGGGCCCACCATAGTGTTTATTTTCCCATCCAGTCTATTCGCAGGGTCACAAAGACCTGGACAAGGGGAATAAACAAATATCATATTAATTCAAAACTTATGTAATCCAAAATGGGATTTCAATGGTAGGCATTCCACTTCACTGCATTCTATAGTGTGGCCCACATGATATTAGATCTGTTCATTTTTTGTCTCAAGCCTTAAGACGGGTTCCCACATGGGTGGACATTTTAGATATAACACATATCGCAGCGAGGCCCACAGAATTACTACCATTAATCAAGCAACTAGGACGACTTAGATATAATATGTACATCATGGTGGGACCGTGATGCACCCAGCACGTCACCAAGATCGACCCCACATCCACACTCAGGTGGGCGGTAGGGATACAACATACTCATCATGGTGGAGTCCAGGAGCGCGTCCAATGGATGGATGACCTAGATATCATACGTGTGGAAGGAGGGGTCCCAACGTCCTTAGGTGTGGACGGTGAGGTAAAACACATACATCGTTGGTGGTTCCCACCAAATGGATGACGGTGGGGGTATACATACATACATCAGTGGGTCCCATGTGGGGCCCACCATAATGTTTACCTTCCATCCAAACTATTCATAAGGTCACACAGACCCTGACGGAGCGGAAAAACAAATTTCAAATTGATCCAAAACTTCTGTGGAACCCAACGGGTTTAAATGGCAGACATCCAGTCCTCACTGTTTCCGGCGATGTGGGCCACCTAAGTTGTGTATATGGCTGATTTTTGGAGGGGGGCCCTCTTCCATAAAGGGCCATCAAATGAACGGCGAAGTCGATGTTCACATACATCATGGTGGGGCCCACGGCTGGGACCGTGGGTCCCAGCCCGTCCGTCCGTCCGTCAGCGCTGGCAACAGTAGTGTCAGCTGCAACATTTTTTTTATAATTATTTTCCTGTGGTTTTTCACAGGTGGGGCTCACATCAACAAAATCCACTCCATCCATTGGTTCCTGCAGCCCATAACAAATGCAACGAGCCCAATATTGGGAATGTTTCGAGATACAGAAACAGCAGGGTGGTTTTCAACGGTAAAGAACTGTTTTCTATGCTATGGCCCGCCAGAACCTCGGATTGGCTCCATTGTTCGGCTCAATGCCTAAAATGAGCTGGGGAGTGGAATGGACGGTGTGGATTAGGCCGATACATCAAGGTGGGGCATGCATGGGCGGCCCTTCCCAAAAGCCTTAAAATCCCTTCCATTATTATTATTATTATTATTATTTTTGCAGATGGTGCACCTCACTTTCTGTTCACTCTTCAATGAAGACGTCCAGCAACCAGGGACGCTAGACAGACCGCATACACATATTAATCAAGGTGGGTCCTACGTAGACGTGGCCACCCCACACGGCATGGATGAAATACATCAATCATGGTGGGGTCCACACGAACCTAGCCGATATTTGTTATTTCCCTCCATCCTAGCTATCCCAAAACGGGCAGCAAGACGGGCCCCATTCATTGGCCATCCAGAAAATCTGGACAGTCCAGATTGTCAATCAGGTGGGCCATACACACATATCATCATATCATAAAAAGAAAATAAAGAGAGGAGGAAGAGAGAGAAAGATGGATCTAACCATAGAAGACACCCACCGTAGGATGTTCTCTTCCTTCTTCCGCCAACACGATCTAGAGCTCTAAGGGGTGGATTTTAATAGTCGAGATTAATTTTGGAGGATGGGATCGAGTGGTTTGGAGTGGGCCACACCAAGCTTCTCCATGGAAGCCATGGACGTTGGAGCTCTTGGGATTATTTTTTTGGAGAATGAGAGAGATGAGAGAGAGTGATGTAAAAGAAGTGATGGGAGAGAGAGGGATGGTGAGGTGATAGGAAAGTTGACTTTTGGGAGTTGCTTTTGTACTTAGGAATGGGTAGAGTAAGGGGTTGAGTGATGGGTGTACTTTTGACAAGTGAGGTGATTGATGTGATGGATTCTCTCAGGATTTGCAACGTGCGGCATTTTCCTCGAACTGAACGCGAGTCCACATCTCCTGGCCAGGGTATCGCATTAGTGTGCAAGACACGGCATCGTAACTGCGGCGACGGTACGGTCGCACTGGTATAAGTCTCGGGTCGAGCTGATTCTAATATAAGGGACACGACTCAGGATCGCGTGCAAACATCGATAATAGATTACGGGTAGCTGGAATTCAACCGGGAGGACCGCGAAGGCATACGGAACGGTACGGGCTAGGATACTGGTCTTACACCCACTCATGGGCACCCAACATCAAACATCAGTTTTTTTAGCCCATCCATGGGCAACACACATATAGAAAGATTGTTTAGACTGTGCTAGTTAGTAAGTTATCACATACACTTATGAAAGTGCAGAACATCCAAAAAGATACTAATGTTCATATGCGGAAATAAGAGCGAAGTGTATGTGATAGCATTAAGAAACCAGTACTTATGGAGCTGAGGAAGATGGTCGTGTCGTCGCGCTGGCAAGTGAGTATATCAACCAGCTGTTGTACTGTCTGTTGCACTCCATTGACCATGCGTTCTAAGACAGTGAGTCGTGTATCCACAGACTCTTTCAGTTGAGCTACATCAGCGGTATTGCCCCAATTCTGTCTTGATGCATCTTAAAACGTTTAGCATGCCCGGGAGTTGATGTTGATGGTTCTTAATGGGACGCAGAAGGTTCGTGCCCAGTAGCCTCAACTCTTTCACCGAGAGCATCACCTTCACTTCCTTCTCCTTTTTCTTAAATGATTTTTTTGGATCCTCGGGATACTTGTGGAACTTCAAGTCCATCCTACGAATGTTGTTCTTATTGAAGACTTGGAGGGAAATTTCCGGATCACTGGTCATTGGGAAGCCGATGGCGTTGCATACCATGTTTATGATCTAGGGATAGGGCAGGTGAAGATCCCTAGATGTATGAACAGCGTAGACCAACTGATGGACAAGCAGAGTCAGAAGACAGATTTTTATCCCGGTGGCTATTGCATACACCATCATGGCCATGAATCCTATGAGATCGGACCTGTTGGTACTTCTCGGATAGATGTTTGTGGTGAAGATACCATGCAACAACTGAAATTGTGGTTCCATGTACCTAGATTTCAATGCATTTCCTTGATACCAAGGGATGTCTCTACCATGACATAGGTACTTAGTAACCATGGACCGGATTTCAACATCTTTGAGGTCCATTTTAGGGAGACCTTCTGGTGCCATTGTCAACTCGAGGATGTTTGCCATTGTAGCAAGAGTTATCAGTATATCATCACCATTCAAAGAGACCATGATTGAAATAGGATCAGACACGGGTGAGTGACAAGCAACGAGAAAGTTACGTATGCGTTCCAGATGGCACGACCCACCGAAGTTTAGAACGGGCAACCAATCAATTGCAGCAAACAAGGATTCCAGATTGTATGGTTTTAAACAATCCCTATCTACCTTCCTCTCGTGAATGAGCTTCCTACCCATGTATTTTGCTAGACGTGGATTTAAGCTAGACGGACAAGGCGTCGGTGTTTCAGTCTGGGACCCACCACGTGAAGTTTGTTGAGATCTCTAACGAGTGGGGGTCCCACGTTCGGGAGCTCTTGCATTTTCTTTTGAGGCAAGGGTCTTTCGTCGAGAGGCTCTGGACGACTCCCCAGGACCCGACACCGTTTCCTTGTCCTTACCCATAAAGACAGACTTGGGAAGAATGGATAAAATTCTTCTTTTAAAGAAACTGAAAATACCTGACCAAAAAGCAAGATAGACGTTGGAGTGGAGGGAATGGAAGGATAATACTAGTTCTCGAGGAGCTTTCGGGACCCATGATGTACCTCCGGCTGAGGAGATGAGCAGAAAAAAAATGGAATGCCCTTTTCAAGAAAATAAAAATTTTCTGCTCGACCGCCATTTATCGGGCTGCAGTCTTCGATATCATCGACTAGTGTCTCAATGATATCGATGTAACTCCCCCTATGTTATTGAGACCATCTTCGATATCATTCTCGATCATATGGCTCTTTACATTTTAAAGAGGCGTCGATGATATCGACCCTTGATCGATTAATCGAGAATGACATATCGAAGGCCATATTGAAGATAAATAATTTTCATTTTCCCATGCTTCCATAACCTTATGTGTAGAATAAAATATTTTTTAAATCAGTATACACATCAAAATTTCATGCAAGCATTGTACAACTTAAAATTATAAGCATTAGGATGTTTATATGTACAAAAAGATTGAGGTGAGGAACCTCAGAATATTCATTAAGCGCTCAGTAAAATTGCAACATTCAGCAAATATCCAGACCTTGATGCATGACCTGGTCTTGTCCTTTCATGCTTACCATTTCAGGGTATAGAGTGAGTTATCAGACAATTCAGCTTTTCTTTCACTACCCATTTTGAGACAAAATTCTCTATTGTGGTAGATTTAGTTTTCATGTTTATCTTACTCACTTGATCCACTGACTCCATCATTCTGTCATTCATTCTAGGTGGTGATGGATGAGTATTTCTTTTAACCAGTCTCCTAGGTGGACTTTTGATATTCTGTATTTCTCTGATCGGTTTGAATTTATCAATATGATTTTGGCCAGAGTAACGTGGAGTCCTTCTAGGTGTCAAGCACTCAAACTTATAATGGCCCAAATCACCACAAAAATGACAAACTGGAGTAGTTCTCATATTACTACATGAAGCAGCCGATTTCTCAGTTAATGGTGCTGCATTTCCAATTCTTATTTTAGTTTTATCATACCCTAGGCCACTCTTGGTCTTTTCCTCTTCTATCACCCAACAATTTTTCTAGCTTATCACCACTTGGGAAATTTATAGTTTATTCAGCAAATTTTCTAGATTCTCTAAATCAAAACGGAGTATGTGATTCTCATTCTGGAGATGATTTCATCTTTCAATAATTCAACTTGTTTAGTTAGCTTGATGATTCCATTTTTAGGGATAGGTTGCTTCTTTCCAACTTGTCATTATCTGAATGATATTGTTGTAAATCATTGATTAGATGTGTATTAATTTCCAAGGTTTTGTCCAGATCTCTTTGCAGCAATTCCTTTTTGCTTTTAGATATTCCAAGTCTTTTAAGGATGTGGATGCTATGAATATAGAGTTGATTGTAAGCATCCTGTAGTTTATCCTTTTCTTCTTGTTCTTCTTCTTCTTCTCTAGTTTCCTCATTATCAGACAGAAATGATTCAGTGGCTTGTGGTTCTTTTTCAGTTTCAATGGGAATGATTGGAGTGGTGGAGACCATAAGAATTTTCAAGGATTTTTTATCACCATCGCTCTCTGAGTCACTGGATTCTGAGTTTGACTCTTCTGTATCATCCCATGTGGCGGCCATTGCTTTACCCTTTGTTTTTCTGTTTGGGCATTCAATAGATAGGTGTCCATACTTCTGACAGGCATAGCATTGTGGTTCTTTAGTCTTTTTACCAAATTTACTCACAGAAGGTTTGTTGTCCACCCACCTTCCTCTGGAAGGACGGCCACGGTTCTTCTGAAAGAATTTCCTGAATCTTTGTGCCAGCAAAGCCACTTTCTCATCTTCATCATCTGTTTCACTTCCACTGTCCTCATTTGGTATTTTCTTTGAAGTTTTTAGAATAGTAGTTTTGGATTTTTGGGTTTGTCTGAAATGTAATTCAAAAGTTTGTAGGGAACCTACCAGTTCTTCTACTTTCATTTTGTCAATATTCCTACACTCTTCGATAGTTGTTACTTTGGGATTAAACTGTTTCGGTAGTGATCGAATTATTTTCCTACAGATTTTTGGAACCGGAACTTTTTCTCCCAATCCACCCATGGAGTTACAAATGATATTCAACTTAGTGAAGAACTCCATGAAAGTCTCATGCTCTTCCATTCTGAGACTTTCGAACTGTGAAGTCAATAGTTGTAGTTTGGACCTTTTCATAGTGCTTGTGCCTTCATGGGTTGTTTCCAATAGATCCAATGCTTCTTTGGATGTCTCACACATACTTATTTGATTGAATATATTTTGGGATACGGCACGGTAGATGGTGTTCATAGCTTTAGCTTCAGCAGTCTGTTTTTCTTTATCGAACGTCGTCCATTTCTCTTTGGGTTTGGATTTTGTGATAGTTGTGCCATTATCAAGTACAATTTGTTCAGATGGTGGCATATATCCACTTTCAACTATATCCCAAACATCATGATCCAAAGATCTCAAAAACTAGTGCATCTTAGCCTTCCAGTATGTATAATTTGATCCATCAAATACTGGAGGCCTTGTGACCGATGAGCCCTCTCCTTTGGCCATATTCCCAACTTCAATCAAGATCACTCTCTAGGCGGTGAAGCCCTTAAAGAGAGACCTGCTTTAATACCAATTGAAATAGCGGTGAAGACCACTTTAGTTGAAGTAGGAATATACCAATATGTCCTAGAGGGGGGTTAATAGGACTTTTTAATAATTTTATGCCAAATTAAAATCCTATCACACTAATCCTAATAACAAGCATAGCTTAGGATTACTCAAATGTAACTCTTCTTGCTTTTAAGCCCGGTAGAGGATCCAATCACAAACTATTTGAGAGATGAATAATATGCAAACTAGTTTATGATGGATATGACTGTGTGTGTGTGAGGTGTGATCTCAGATAGTCAGATATGAAAATATAGAAGGAAATCACACAAACCAATAAATAGTAATCTCAAACACAGTCATTTTTATAATGGTTCGACTACTTGTCTACTCCACTCCCAATAACCGCACTCAACCCTTGAGTGTACCGGATTTTACTAAGGAGGTTTCATAGCGGTTCACCACAAACCTAAAGTTTTAAATTAGGTTCACCTTCAATCTTTACAACCTACACCTAGGCTGACTATTTATGCTCCCTGAGCAAGGGTCAACACATAGCACCTGGTTTTAGGCACACTGGCTAAGGATCCACACAAGGAACCTCACTGTTTATGCTCTCACGAGCAAGAGTCAACACAACGCACCCACTTTTAGGCACACTGGCCAAGGATCTTCCACAAGACCCAAACTATTCATGGTTTCCACAGAGCAAGGGTCAACACAATGCACTCACTACGTACACTCCCGCCGGAGGCCTCCTACGAGGACTTGAAGGGGTGAGAAACACCTTTGATCCAATCCTAAAAAGGAATGATCACAAGTGTCCTCTTGACTCTAATAACTTACAAATAAGTGGATGAGTCTCATTCAGCACGTTGACGAAGATCTCCTCCTTGTTGATGAAGAATCTTTAGCTTCCTTGATCCGCAACTCAAAAGATGTACCAATGCATGGCGACGGGTTGGGTCAAGGCTGTGATGGAATCTTACTCTCCTAAATATTTTCCTATAAGGAAGATAGAGTGATTCCAATCATTTATTCATTCAAGGCATCCCAGCTTAATGATTTTCCATTAAGATGGTAGCTGGAGGATCCTTGAATGCGGAAGTTCATTTTCCAATCCACTCTATTGAATATCAATGATGAGGGTGGATTGGAGGATGAACTTCCCTGAGAGAAAGGGCTTTGGGTATATGATCTAAGGTAAAAACACTCAAAATCACTCTCTTCTTTCTCTACCGGCAATAATAGACAAGTCCTCTTTATATAGGAAAAAGGTTCCAACGGATATCAAACGGTTACATTTATGACAGAGTTCGATATCATCGAGCGAGTTCAATATCATCGAGCGTATACTCTCGATTGTATTGATGGGCTACTCGATGACACAAACTCAAATGTCATACGCATTTGAAACCTTTTGCCAGCTGGTCGAGGGAATCGAAACATATGTCGATGTCATCAGATTTCGAACTCCAATTTCATCGATGCGAGGTTCGGTTCCTCGACATTTGAAAATGAGAGAGACTTGCTTTGAAATATTTCAGGTTTACAAGAATGATCGAGAGACCTTCTAGATCATCGGAATTTGAATGTCAATGATATCGATACCTGTGTTGATGCATCGATAAATCCAACAAATTCTCATTAAGCTTGCTGGATAGTTTCTGTCCCTGTTCGATATCATCGAAACTGTACCGATATCATCGATATTTGAATATCGATTCTACCGAGTGACCGTCAATCATAGATAAACTATCCTGAAATATTTTGCTGGAAATCTTCGTGCCCAAGACCGATATCATCGAGAGCCTTCCGATGTCATCGAGATTTAAACTTTGATGGTATCGAGAAGGGCTTCGATATATCGATGCACATATGATATTCTTAAGTGAAAACAGGGGCACCGGAGATCATCCTGTCGATATTATCGAGTCACCTTCGATGGACTCGAGATTTAAATATCAATGATATCAATAGGTATATCGATACATCGATAAATCCGTCCAGAGATATATGTGGTTGCTGGACACTTTTGTCCTCATTCCGATGGAAATGATTTGTCATCGAGGACATCGACAGCGTAGGTCGATCATATCGAGATGTGTATCGATAAAATCGACAAAGAATGAAAACTTAAAGATTTTTTTATTTTTGAAAAAGTTTTCTTAATTTAAAAACCCTATGATCTTCTAACTTGTTTCAAGGGTTTAAATACCTGGTGTTTTGGGACATGGGATGTGAGGCTTAGATTTACCTGTGGCGAACTTGCACACATCCGGTTGAGGCAGACGCTTTGAATTGATCTTCCTATGAGGCTCTACAGTCTAGCTGACTTAACACTCACGCTAATTGACAAACCAGGGCATTTTCAATTATGAATTTCCTCATAACTTGATTTGCAATGTTTTACAGTTGGTTGATAGTAGAGGGTGAATGTGTGGTCTAGGTTGCTCAATAAGCAAAATGGGACTGAAGAAGTCGACCCCTGCCCGTTCAAAGCTAGATAATGTGATATAAGAAAAAGAAGGCCTAGCGTAAGAGATATTAGAGATAAAGAAAACAATGATCGATATAAAGGCCTGGGTGGGTATGCATCAAGAGGCATAGTCTGGTCAAAACCTCTCATCACCACCATCGGCTAGATCTACTCAGGCATCGTCGGTATGCAATTATAATTTTACTAATGTAATAAGCTTACAATTATATTATAAATGCTAACAATACCGATGCCATTTTATATGTGTACATATAGCCGGATATGATATATATCGGTAGGAGATGTGAGTTGCTTGGTTGGGGTTTATGTGGTGTTGTTGCTCATGGTCAAGTACACGAAGTTAGTCCAAATGCAGTTGTCCATTGCGAGCCAGTAGTGCAGGGAGCTTTGTTGTTATCCTGACTGAGATTATACACCCTGGTGCTCCTTTGTGGAAAGAAAATGGATTCTCATCTATACTTGGAGAGGCAGGTCCGGGATCATTTGTGCAATGGGGGAAGGAATCATTGAGATTCCAATAATTTGAACAAATATTACTATATAATTGAACATATAGTAATTTGGCTTAAGTGGGGTTTGGTTGGGGCTTATGTGGTGCTTTTTTTTTTCTTCTATTTTTCTAGTTACTCTATATGATGTTTGGCTTGTTCCTTTTTTAATTCTGAACTAATTTGGTACTCTATAGTTCAACATATTTCTAGTCTACATGTTTTTTCTAGTTACTCCATATGATGTTTGGCTTCTTTTTTTTTTTTTTTTGGTACTTTGTAGTTCATCGATATTTATAATCTGCATGAATTTGTACTATATATTTGAACATATTTATAGTCTTAGGCTCCATTTGGTTATCACATTGGTGTTTATGAATGTAAATTTATCTCAAACCAAATGGAGCCTAAGCCCTTTTTTAACTCGAGTTGCATTGCGGTCCCAAGCCCGAGTAAAGGAGGAGGGAGAAGGGTTTCAAGGTAAGTTTTATCATTTTTTTTTTTCCATTTTCTGAAGGTGTTATAATTTTTGAGTTTATGAAACATGTTATATTGTTGCTTAGCATCTTTGAAATCTCATTCATGTTCATGTGGTAATTAGTCAATACAGGTATTCCAATACATTGACATAGGTTACTGTACCATGTTGTTTGTCAAGCTTGAAGATCAAGTGGTAGACATGTTTATGAAGGCTCTAATTCATGTTCATCAAGATTGCTTCTTTGTCAAGTTGGACATTCATGATGCGTATGCTCCAGCTTGGGTCACAGTAGATGCCAAAGAATTCCAAAGTTCCCAGGTGCTGATTGGCATGACCTACCAGAAGAAAAGGTACTTACATCACTTTTTCTAGTGCTCCTAATAGTGATGGATTAAACTAATTAGCCAACAAAATACTCATTGATAGTACATGTTGGATTTTATATTGGTTTTCCTCCAAGTTTTTAGTAAACTTAGTTGTTTGTGGTGTATTGTCTTACATTTCTACAAAATGCAGGTTAAATTATCTATAGGCACAATCAGTGGAAGGGATTGTTTGGTAGGTTGGATTAGGAAGGAAACTTCCCAACTTCCATCACAAACCCTCAGCCCATGGGAAAGGTTGGCATGTGCTTTCACCCTAACCAGGACAGGATACTTACAGTTTGAGAATGTGCGCGGTCTCAGGTAAATCCCTCATTATCTTATCCTTGTACAATTATTACATGATGGTAGAATCGGGGTGTATGTATTCATTTGCCAAAATAAGGAATCTTTAAATTATCATCATTGTACTAACAAGGAGAAACAACATTACTGGAATGGAATATAGACATCTTCACATAAGATCTGCTGAGAATCACGACATTTTTTTCCTCTTTTTTTTTTTTTTTCTTTTTCTTTTTGGTAGGATTAGAAATAAGAACCTCCAAGGCAGTATGGTCAGGCAAGTGGGCTTGGATCATTCCCTTAGAAGCACAATCAAGACTGTTTAGCGCCATTGGCAACATTCAGATTGATGTGTGGTACAAATTGGGGTTGTATGGATTCAAATCTCTATTTGCACTTTGAGGGCCTGTTTAGAAGGATTGCCAAGTTGAAATTGGCATGCTACTCGAGCGGAACCCATCTGCTTTGCATTTGGGTTGGCACAGGAAAATGCAAACTGCGTTAAGTCAGATTTCTTTATAGCATATGGAGTTTCATATCATGGGTATTTAGATTCTTTTAGTGTAATAACATGAAGAAATTGTGAGGAACTTTGCCTCAGCCTTCTTTTGTTGTTTGGTTTGTTTTTTTTTTTTTTTTGGTGTTTCTTCTATGAGATGCCTAACTGTTATTAGTGGTAGGGATAACTACAGATAATGGATTGTAGACAAGCTTTCTTGTGTCTGCGAATAACAGTTAATAGGCTCCAAAACTAAGGCACGAGGCACAGTCCATTGATAACCCTTCTCATTCATCCTTGTTCTAAGCAGGCTCTGTCTTAGCACTAATATCAGCCATACAATTTGGCAATAATGTATCTCAAATTCTAGAACTATATGTCAATCTCATTTGTAAAATGTTCAGGATTCATCCAGTAGTAGTATGTTTTACACACTACTTTGTTCAATTTGGCAAACCAAGAGAACCTTGGTAAGATTAGGTGGTATGTTAGGGAAGTATACACAATGTAGAGCATCCTCTTCCTCCACAAAAATATATATGATAGAAAACTAATCCTCCCCTTGCACACGAGGTTTTCTTCATTGAGCATCGTTGTGCACATAGCCACATACCTAGATTGCATAGGTATCCA
>JAJHSJ010000001.1:68574717-68654197 GCA_021015155.1 Magnolia officinalis
CCGCGGTCCACCGCCGGAGCGGTCCGCCTTGGCGGGAACCGCGCCGCCGTGGTGGGGCCATGTTCTCTGTGGTCCCAAGGTGCCAAATGCACCCTGGTTCGACCCTAGGTCCCATCGTATTTAAGTGGGGAGGCCCTCGACTCCGAATCGCTCCATTTCGGGTAGTTTCGGGATAATCGGACGTAACTTGCAATCCGGAATGAGTTATCTGACATAAAATATATGAATTTGGGTAGAACGAGCTAATGAAGCCAACCAACCCAGCTATGCTGGGTTGCACAGCCTGGAATTGCGAGAAAACCCTCCGATTGACGGTTATTTCCCCGCTTCAATTTCGTTTTGCTAAAAATAGTAGTTTTAGTTTGATTTCTCTTCATCCGTTGGGCTTTAGGAGTTGTGCCCAATGAGAAAAGAGTTTAGAATAATTAGGAGAACGGTTTGGTGAAGTCGTTTAGGACACTTACTATTTTTTGACCGAAAACTTTACCCACTAGTAGACATCACGACCCATAGTAAGTCGCGAATTCTAGAAGTTTTAGTTGTAGTTTGTTCCTGATTTCTTTCCCATTACCTGGTATCCTTATTTAAAGGGTGGTGAACTCATTTTTAGTCATTCATTAATCAGTTTCGAATTTATTAGAATTTATTTCTATTTTCCTGCTTTCTCCTCTTATAGATTCGAGAAGTCTCTGGGAGGAGTCCAGAGAAGCTCCAAGGATTCGGAGTAGTTATCCTCATCACGTTTATCGCACATTTTACTGATTCTCAATGATTGGGATGAGGTGGATTATGATCTAGACCCTTCACTAGACAACCTAGAAATGTTTTAAGGTCGACCCGTGCGACCATGGTTGAATTCATACTCGATTTCGGCGTTCGTTTTCAATGAACTTCGCCAATTGGCGAAATCGGGATACCTATGACTGTTTTTACATCCCGTTGCTCCCTCCTAAGTCAGAGTGCGTCAGAGTGCGTCGTGTGACCATAACCCAGGCCTGGTTTAATCCAAATCATGCCCTGATACCATCTTGTAACGCCCTGAAAATCGAGGGTCGAGCATAAACTCAATTCCCGAGTTCCAGAACATCACTTATGCAACAAAATGTATGATGATTGAATGTTGACTGTATTCGTGCATTGAACATGAGTGAGATTAAGCCAAAACAGCATATCATACTCCAGAGACAGTTAAATTTACAAGCGGAAGACTGTGATAGATAGATAAAATATATAACCTATGATGAGTCTCCAGAGTGTGATAACATTACCAGGTTAAATAAATACAAGTGCAGTTCTAAAATATACCAAATGTGAGGAAGTGTAATGTCTCTTATCCCAAGTACCATAGCCCCGTCAATACACTATCAGGTCTTCATTGACCCGCCAGAGAGATACAGATAGGAGAACTCCTATCATCATAGAAGTAGTCCGGCTCTGCTTCACAAGCATCGCCATCACCTGAAACTCAACAAATCTGGTTGGTGTGTACAACACCGTCCCGTAACGTGGGAGTGAGTGATCAACTCAGTGGAATAGTAAAGCATAGGTTAACATGTTATCAACTCAGTCAAGCAGTAATGATAAAGCAGTACAATCAAACAATTCTAACTACTCTTATTCAATGCAAGAATGAAATGACATGATGCTGTATGCCCTTGCCAAACCACCCTCAAGCGATATCATCTTACGTTCGCGAATGCTTAACTCCCTCAGTGCGCCACATCTACTAAGCACATGCGGTGCGATGATGCTCATGATTACCAAGTTATTATTAGTCCATTTCAAACAGCAGTATTAGGAAACTAAGGTACCTCCCTTGTATCATTCCCAAACATGATCCATTCTAGGGTCGTCAATCCTAGTTAATCTCATACGATATTATGGTTTGAGAAGCATAGTGAAGGCATCGCAAAGGGCTCGTCACCCGTCAGCGCGGATACAGATCTCACCGTATGCGGCTCAATTGCTGGCCATCAGCTCGAGTATAGGTCTCACCGTACTCGGCTCAATCACTAGCCGTCAGCTCGAGTACAGGTCCCACCGTACTCGGCTCAACTCATACTCTAGTTGCTGTGAAAGACTCGTCGCCAATCACAGACCCTTGGAGTATACTCGAAGATACTACGGAGGACTCGTCGCCCGTCAGCACGAGCACAGGTCTCACCATACTCGGCTCTCGCCGTAAGTATCGACAACTCGAATACAGTGTCCCATACCACCGTATTCGGCTCACGAGTTTGGTTGCGCAATGGTCACTACGGGGAGGCACATGGCCCCAGCGTAGGCCGACAGCTCGACCACGGTGTCCCATACCACCATGCCCGGCTCATGCGTCTTAGCGGATCGAGGTACCATGGTTAAAAAGGGGGTTTCACTGGTAAGTTTGGTACCCTAGGTTCAAGCAGTAGCGTCTAAACAGGGTGAACATGCATAAGGCAGATCGGGTTACTTGACGAGCTCGACTAGCACGATCGCCCGTTGAGCTGCACGACATGAAGTGCATAAACAACTTCGTGTGGCCTAGCCACTGCCGACAGGCAACGCACGACTCGAGTTCGTCGAACACATCCCACGTGGCAAATGAATCTCAGCCACGAGTTCAATCCCGTTACCGATTGCCTGGGCCATAATCATAGCCCCAAACACAATCAATTGCAGATAGATAAAGCAGTAATGGATCAAGATTAAACTCATACAGTCAAGGTCTGGTATTATCCGTTTAGGGCTGCCAGGGCTGTTGCACGCACTCGTTGCTCCGCTCCCCCATCACCCATGATGGATCATACAACGTAAATATAAATTTAAACATATGCATTACATAGTTAAAATCATGAAGCAGTTGAGCATGTTATGAATCACAACACAAGCATGAGTTTGTACATGTTCAGTTCCTAATCATACAACTATCAAAGGAGATCATACACATAGTTAAAAGAGGTTGAGAATCATATCTCAACACCCTTATACATTACAATTTGCTAACTACTACACATTCAGACATTTCAAGAAACACTTAAACAAACATACATCAACATACATGACATATGTCGATCACATGGGCATTAGGCCAAATCCTTTCACTAGGGAGTTGCCCCAATCATAACACGCGTACACCCACGACGGATAATCATGGCAAGCAGGAACCCAAGTTCCATATTCATTCAGCTATTTCCACAAACACTTGGGCCACACATTTTAGCATATATAGTGTATATTGGCCATGGTAGGGCAAATCCTTTCGTCAAAGGGGCATCGCCAATACATAAATCATGAATCCATGACAATTAGTCATGGCGAGCACGAATGAGAATTCCACACTCATTCAGTCATTTTCACAAACACTTAGAATACACTATTACAACATACATGGTGTATGTTAGCAAGACATGTAGTAGGGCTATCATTTAGCCAAACGAGTATTTTATCCATGTATAATATATTACTACAACAAATAATCATGGTAAATACATCTCCAAAATTTATACGTATACAGTATTTTCTAGAATACGCAATTTCAACATACATAGTGTATATAAGTAAAACATGTATTTAGGCGAATCCTTTTGCCAAATAAGTATTTTATCCATATATCGTATATCCATATAACAAATAAACATTTCAAACACATTTCCAAAAAAAATACGTATACGGTATTTTCTACAAATACCTAGAATATGTAGAATTCCATATTTTTTACCTTTAATCGAAACGGAAAACAGACAGCACTTTGTACATGTGCAATTACATGCAGATCATGAATCTATCATTATCTGACATTGAAAGCGTTGAAAACCATAACTATACACCTAAAGTCCGCACCTTTTGTCGTAGAATCGCAACGGAATCGATAGGTTTGCTAAGCTTCCGTATTCGGCAGTTTGGCAACCTATAGAACGAAATAGGTTAACTATTTCACAACCTACAACAGTCTAAACCCCAAAACAGATTAGGGTTAGGGTTTCTTACCTAGAAACGACGCCGGAAACGCCGGGAAAAGCATCAAGAAAGGGATGGTGCAGCCCGTGTGGTGGCAAGGAACGATAGTAGGGAGATCCTCCCACTTCTCCCTCACTTTCTCTCTCTTTTCCCTCTCTCAAATCCTAAATTCGTATGGCTGCCATGAGAGAGGGTTTAAGGTCCTTATATAGTCTCAAAACTCACCGAAATAGACTCCTGTTCAAGGGTTACTGCTAATATAGGTATTTCGTCACTTTTCCAGCTCAAAAGAGAGGTTCTGGTGGCCCTCCTTGAGTCAAACGTCAGACTTAAGTTCACCACACATGGATCTATGTGGGATTACGTTTTTGACTCGATCGGATTCCCAGATCGCACGTGGCGGACCACTTTCAGTTCAACGGTCAGTGGGCCACGATCCGAAATTCCAAGTACATGTAAATGTTCCTGAAATTTTTCCTGATCCGAGGGTGTAATTTGTTCTGATTCTGACGGTCTGGTTGCTTAATACTGATGCGCAAGCGAATGGTGCCAGATCACTATTCCAGATATTTATTTTGTAAAGGGAATAGTGTTTTTCACACTCCCTCGCTCCGGATCCAAACGAATGGCCGTGGGACATCGGCTGGACCTGATTTTTGAGATGGTTGTCAAGCCCAGCGAGGCGGTCCTAGTTCCTTAACTTCGTGTTAATCGGACTTCCGACGTGCGGTCCAGATCCGATACGGAGTTTCGAGATGCTCCTGAGGGCAGCTGGGTAATGAGATTGATCTTAGATTATAGGGTACTGTAGCATCGATGATTCTACAAGTTTTGGGTCTTGCAGATCATATTTAAAGCGATCGGTGCTAATTTCACAGGTACTCTAGTTTAGCACTAGCTAATTCTTGCCTAATTTCTAAAGGATTTAGTCCTGTGTGGTTTCTGTCTGAGGTGGTACCTAGGCCTTTGTAGTTTGTATATAAAGTGATCCAAGTTATACTACTTAGCTAGTTTAGGATAGTGTCTAGGATGAAAGTGCTTAGAAGAATTGAAAGAATAAGGTAGTGAAGGGTGAGATTTGTGAAGGAAATGGGTTCAGAAGCGATTTTAGACTGTGGGGTTCAGTTTTGACGAATTAATAAGGTGTTAGGAGCAACCCATTGCCTAAGGACGTCTAATCCCAGGTTGGCAAAAATTCGGGATGTTACACCTACACCTAATCCTAATCTCAACTCCCTAACCTAAACCTAAACCTAAACTTGAAAACCCAAACCTAATCCCGATCCCGAACCCGAACCCGAACCCGATTGCTGTGATAATGTAGCTCAATCACATGCAACGAACAAGAATTAATCCCTTTTAACACATGCCCCTTTTTTACAAAGCTTTAATTTTTGTTGTCGTTTCTATTAACTTGAATTGAAACACTTTTTTGCATTATTTGCTTGCATTAGTTTTATTTTAATGATCACTTTTATTTTAAAAAAGTGCTCACTTTTTTGGAAGAAGTTTCTGCAATTCTTCTTGATTCTGAATTATAATGTTTTGTTGGTTAAATATTTTTTTATTAGATGAAAGACAAAGAAAATTGTTGCTGATTTTTTTCCTTTTTATTTATTTATGATGTTAAACTTATATGTATTTATGCGTGGATGAATGTAATGTGGATAAGATTGTTTGTGTTTGGATGGATGTAGTTTATGTTTGGATGAATGTAGTTTATGTTTGGATGGATGTGAATGTGAATATGATGAAATATATTATTATAACAGTGTATATCAGGAAGAATACGATGAAATATATTATAATAGGTGTATATTGATCGTCTCAAATTTGAAAATGTCCTTTTAAGGGTCATAAGAGACGGTTCATAGCAGTCCTTTTAAAGGACGGTCCATGACCGTCCTTTGAAGGCTCATAAGAGACGGTTCATAGCAGTCCTTTTTAAGGATGGTCCATGACCGTCCTTTTAAAGGACGGTCCATGGCCGTCCTTTGTAGGCTCATAAGAGACAGTCCATGACAGTCCTTTTCAAGGACGGTCCATGGCTGTCTTCTAAAGGCTCATGAGAGACGGTCAATGACTGTGCTTTTTTTGTCAATAAGAATGACGGTTTTCAACCGTCCTTTTTTGTCATTTGAGACGGTTTTAGACTTTCCTTTTTTCGTTGTTTTGACATAGTGTTTCGATGTTATCGATGTGGGTTTCGATTCCTCGAACATTTAGATGTTTTTTTTTTCAAAAACTCGCAGGACAACTTATCCCATTTCTATATCATCGATACTGTGTCGATATTATCGAGATTTGAATTTCGATTCTATCAATTGTCCTTCGATTCCTCAAGCAATTTTAAGAATATTTACCAAGCGGTTGTTGGATAGAGCTTTGAGACTTTTCGATATCATCGACTGTCCTTCGATACCTCGAACAATATCAACAATATTTACCAAACGGTTGCTGGATAGAGCTCTGAGAAATTCGATGTTATCGAAGGTACTTTTGATTTATCTAATATTTTGTCCAAAATACTTTGTGGTTGCTAGACATAAAGGAGACTCAATTCGATGTTATCGATACCAATTCGATATATCGAGAATGAGTGTTCGATTGTATCGACCAAGAATCAATGATATCGGACTTAGCTGAAAACTTAGAATTTTCCATTTTGAAACCAAGTTTTCAGACTTTCAACACCTATATTGTTCTAAGATTTTCTTAAGGCTTTTGTTTACCTGGTGTTTTGGGATTTGGGATGTGAGGCTAAATTAACCTGTGATGAGCTCTGAACACACATCTGGTTAAGGCAATGTCTTGAACAATCTTCATATGGGGCTCACTTGACTCATTAACTCAACACTCACACTAATTGACAAACCAGGGCACTTTCAGCAAGGACTCGTGGTTCTTCCTCGGTAGTCAGGTTGATCAACGAACCGACATTAGCCATGTGGAGAATGTGTGAACTGTAACGCCTCTTCGGACTGTGGCATTGAATGTGGGCATTCAGTGTTTCAACCAAGGATCTTATAAATAGGTGTAAGTGCTTATATTTAAGTACATTATAATTTGTCAAATTTCGTAGTCTTGTTAGGATCACAAGCTCTATTGAAGACAAGTTATCAACTTGATCAAGAGTCTGAAAAGAAGACTCAACATCTCAAGACAAGATCATTCATGGTTCGAAGTTCAGAACACTTCGTATGAGTCAACCTTCAAGTGATATAAACCTAGATTGACCAAAGGTTAGTTGTATTTCACACATGCATAAATATAATCATATTTTATGTTAAATACACTCAAGTTAGGCCAGCCCAACATTTGGTTCGGCCAACCCTACAATATTCGGGCGAAAAGGCAGATCTAAAAAGATTTTTTTGCAGCCTATTCGGCCAGCCCGACCTGAGGTCCGCCAGCCGAACATGACCTTCGGCCAGCCCAAGGTGGGTTCGGTCAAGTTTCTAGTAATGGCACATCTTCAGATTTTAGGCAAATTGGACCAGTCGAACTTGGGTTTGGGCTAGTCGAATTTTTGAAAGATCTTATCCTGCGAAATTCGAGTTCCGTTGGAATGTAATCTTTGGAATCTGGCTAGTCGAACCGACCCTCGAGCCAGTCGAACTTCTAGAATCCTTAGCTATAAATAGAGGCTCTTTCTTACTCTTAAAACCAGGAAAATTGATAGATCTATTCGGTGTTGTAAACAGAGAAACTCCAAGCCTTCTTAAGCTATTTGTGCTATAATTTTTATATTTGTTTTAGCTAATTCTATTCTTTCTCTCAAGTTAGTTTAAAATGTTTTAATAGGGTATTCCATACTCTACTAGAGAAATAGATAATTGAATTTGCAGCATTAGGGCATCGTTCATTTTATTGAAAATATATTAGATCCCTTTATTTCTTTTTGGGTTGAACTCATACAAAGACTTCATCTACATCCCAAGAAGAAGATCGCTACATTCAAGCTATAGCTACGATTCGACTCGCCAATCGAAGATAAGTACTGTCTCTATATTTATTTTAGTTAGGGTCTTTCTGAGATATCCCAGAAATCTCAGCGGGTTTGTTTGCAGTGATCTCGTGAAAATCACAAAGTGGGTTTAATTGTGATAGTCCGTAAAAATTGCAATAACTGTATCGAGTTCTTAAGATGACCCTGGAAAACCTTGAAATAGTGAAAGCCAAAATTGTGACTGTAGTAATTTTGGGAGTGGAGTAGGTTGCGTTTAGGCACCGAACCACTATAATTCTTTTATGCATTGTGGTGATTGATTTTTATTATTTATGCATATCTTGTGCTTCATTTATTCTTATGATAGTTTGATATTTTGATTTTATAAACGTCGTGAAATAAGGTTGTACTACCTAAATCCTTTAGGTGAAGATTGTCCTACGAACTATTTGATATCAAGAATTTAATACTTTACGCAATTGAATTTATTTGATTTATTATTCCGCATTGAATCAAAATATTTGGCATAGTCCTATTCACCCCCCCCCCCCCCCCCCTTCTCTAGGATATTTATAGCTCATCGTTTCAATAGGGGAGGGGAATGCCCTAACTCATTCCATTTGCTCTTCTTCATTTATCTACTCTCTCTGCCCACCGGAGTAGGCGATTTCTAGTAAGTCAGAAATCCTTCTCACTCTCTTCCCTCCGGCCAGTTCCTTCCTTCTCCAGCCTTCTCTGCTTTCTTCTTTCTTTTCTGCCTTTCTTTTCTTGGTCAGAATGTTGGATATCTCTGATAGAGTGTCGGTGTCTGGGGAGTTCCACGGGGAGTCTATCCCGAAGAGCATGGACTCCCCGTTAGGCGCCCCCTCTAGTCTTCCATCCCTAGTGATAGGTGGCCATGAGGAGGTGGTCGTGTCCTCTCTGGTGAGGTAGGAAGCTTAGCCTGGAGTGGAGTGGCCTCTGGACATCGGCCCCTTTGGGTTTATTTTGCAAGATGTCGACGTGGTTCAGATTAGGGCGAAGTACCAGATTTCAGAGTTCATGATGCTCCGAGCTCCCGAGCTCGGTGAAGTCCCAGGCCACCCTCGCGTGGGCGAGGTGGCTATAGATCTGGTCTCCCTTTAGCACGGTCTTCAACTTCCCGTACACTCTATTATATGGGAGGTTACTCACCACCCAAGGTTGGTTCCAAGTCGGATCATCCCGAATGCTTGGAGGGCCTTACTTGGGACCTACATCTTATGGCATCAGCTCGGACATACCAAGCTATCTGTCAAAGAGTTTTTGTATTTGTATAGAGTGAAGGCCAGCCTTAGCCATCAGGGCTGGTATTATTTTTCCACATGGGCGAACAAAGGCTAGGCACTCATCATCGATAACCTGTCCTCCAACAAGGGCTGGAAGGACAAATGGTTCTTTATGTCAAGAGAATGGGAAGCCCCAAAGGTTTAGGTGGCCAGGCTGCATTCTTGAGTTCCCACCAAATTTTCTAACCCAGGTCGGAAGTAACCGAGCTGTAAACTTGTCATATATTATTATATTTTTTTATCTTGTAGATTTACGTGCTAACCACAGTTGTATACCTTGCAGCTCTTCCTCAGAGACAGCTAACTCTCTAACATACGGCTTCATCAAGTTAATCACATGAAGTTGAAGGACGTTGCTGAGAGAACTTGGAGGAACCTTATCAGTCCTCAATCCGTCTATCAGTTCGGCTTAACTTTAATCGAGCTGTGAGGTAAGTAGTAGTTTGTAAAAATTTTCTTATAAGCTTCTGTACTTGGACCTTATCACTTCATGTCTAACCTGGATATTTTGTTATGCAGATATGGCCAATCATCCTTGTCCCTCGAAGAGGATCAAGCTTCCTTTTGGGACCAACCTAGGCCAACTGAAGAGGACGGTCAAGAGGGTCATTGTACCTCCTACAGTGCTTCGAGCAGGGTCCTCCACTGCCACCGCAGCAGAGGTTAGATCTGTAAGACCCTGTCCATTCCGTACCTTTTCTATGCATATGTGCATGATGATCGACGCCCTTGGCGAGACCTGAACTGGCCGTGCATAGTGTGTACCCAAGTGACCAAAACCTTGAGACCCCAAGACCCATGTCATATCGACTGCCTCGTCGTCGTGGTCATGGAGATACCACCTGCATGTCTGTGTGACTCTCCATTAGTGAGATATGCCACGAAGAGTCATTTGTGTATCATATGCGCATGGCGTCGTGCATTCCATTCCACACATGTGTACAATACGTGCTTTCCACACATGCACCATACCACACATGGATGAGAGAATCTCTACCAATGTGTGTGATGTCACCCCCCAAACCACTCCTCTCTCATGTGTACCCCAAAGTCAACTCTTCTTTCACATCTCCATACCATACCCATCATTGATCTCATCATACCATGACATCACATGTCCCTTTAATGCACCATTAAGTCCTGATCATGCATTAATTGCCATAATCATTACCTAAGCTAACCATAATCACATTAATCTAACCTAACCACATTTTTAGCCAGTTCTCTACAAATATCCCTCCCTTCCTTAACATCTTCACCATTTTCTATAATAAGTAGACAGAGAGGGAGGGTAAGGTGATCTTAGTGGGCCACAATCAACTTCATCAATCCATCTCAACCATCTATCTTGATCATCAAGGTGAGTACACCTCCCCTCACTTGTCTTTTGGTGTATTTTCTTTAGTTTATTAGATGATGATGATGATTGAGGGACCCACTTGTAGTAGGCCCCACTATGATGTTATATGTCATCCACACATAACAACTCATTCTCTGGTACGGGTCCAAAAATCAGGCTGATCTAAATTTTGGTGGGCCACATCATACAAAACAGTGAAAATTAAACGGTTGCCCTTGAAAACTTCTTATGGCCCACCATCGTATACATGCTTTATCTAGGCCATCTATCTATTTCCTCGTATCATTTTAAGGCTAGGCCTAAGAGATGAGACAGATCCAAGGCCTTGGTGAGCCAACCAGTGTCATCTAAGTGGATTGGATCCCTACCGTTGAATTCATCCCAAGGCCACCGTGACTTTTGAGTGCATACAGCAAACCACTTGCATCACCAAAAAAAAGGGTAAAAGGTAAACAATAAAAAAATTAAAAAGGAAAAAAAAAAAAAAAAAAAAGAAGACATGGGAATAGGATATGTTGTCCCTGGACCCACTTAGGGCCTGTTTGGATTTACGTATAGGATTGTTCTGTATTGTTCTTTTGTACGGACATGGTATTCATGACAATATAGTTCGTATTTGTCCATTTTTTCATTGACAAACAAGCTGTTTGGTTTAGAGTAAATTTGGATGTGTATACAATGCGGATTTGTAAGTCGTTATTTGGGAAAGGATAAGACTTAGCCGTGGTGGACGGCTTGTAACCATATGAAGTATGACAAACCCTCTGGTGTATTGAATGGTCACACGCTACCATTTTTCATTCATATCTATACAAAACCATTCTCCAAAGGTTAATTAAACACGATTACTATTTGGGTTAATACTTATTAGAACGAAGCAGATGCAGGAAACACTTGTGAGGGTGGGTAGATGGGTTTCCCACTATCACCTGGAAAATCCTGACCGCCAACCCCCATTTCGCAATGGCCAGTTCAGATTCTTCCAAATGTTGGTATCATAAAAAGTATGAAATCAATGTCATACCGAAATTAAGATACGTGCATTATCTGAAAAATACCTGACAAAATGAGAGAAAATATAAGTTTGAAAATTGTGTAAGTCCACAACAGACTCCATCAGCAAGGGAGAGACATCTCCATCCACGATTTCTGCCTCCATCAACTGGCGTGGCGTATTATCCCTTCCTTATGATATGAGAGTTAAAACAAACCAGGTAACTACTATATATATAAGCAACACCCCAATCACAACTTTGAAGAAGGCATTCATCATCTTTGAAGAATCACAATCTCCATCCGATATATAAGCTTAAAAAATGTGCACCCCACCAAGGTCTTCTTCAACAATAGCCAAATGATGAACCCAAGCAGCTCCCGACTCAAATCTCTTGGAAGGTCCTTCATGCCGAAATTCCGAGACCCTGTTTTTAATTACAGAGATGCTACAAGATGATGAATTCTGTAGTCTGGCCTACATTCATCAGTAGATAAAAATTCATAATTTTGAAATGGTTTACTAAACTATGGGACAGAAATTATGCATCCCTTTATTCTTCCAAAATTATGAAGCTTCTTCCATACCTGAAAATTTTCCCATGCTGTCGCAGCCTCATCGTATGACTTATACGATTGGTGTCTACATCCATTGTAACGATCTACCTATGACCGAGCATCCTCCCATATGTCATATAAGCCTGGAACTCTGCCCACAAATACCACATAATATTTTCCCATTCGTACTTGAAAAAGAGATCAATATGAGACCTACATTATATTCAGTGATTATAGCATTGCCACAACTATCATTTACTTATATTGATAGTAGATAAGATAAAATTGGAATGAAAGTTAGCGAAGAAAAAATGGAAATTATTCTAACAACCTACATTCGTAGTCTCACCTTATCAATATGTTCCAATCATTCCCAAAGTGACATTCAATATCATGAAATCATGGGATTTGATCTTTCCTACTGTGAATATAAATATATCTACCATGTTTAATTAATATATCTTCATACAAGTTCAATGATCACAAGATGAAACTAAGGATCAGATAACAAAACAGTTAAGCAACATATATCATCAGAAGCTTAACATTAAACCTATATAGAACCCTAGAGTGATATCATATAATGAAGATTCAAACAACCACAAGGTCAGACCAATCAAACAACCACAACTTTTCATCTGTATTAGACGTCTGTGCATCAATTTCAGATGGAGATACCCTGTTATACCTGCAATAACTCAACATCTAACATTGACATTTAAGCTAGATAAGAGACAAAGTAGAACGCAAGAAACATATATGCGAATGGTGCAACCATCAACAATGACAATATTGTAACGTCTTAGAAAATCCATACAAAGACACGAGTATCACCTATAACGTCTCGAAAAAATCCATACAAAGACCCGAGTACCACCTCAAGCAGAAATCACCCAGGACCGAAGCCTTTAGAAATTAGACGAGGATTAACTAAGTGCTAAACTATATTACCTATGAAATTAACACTAATCGCTTTAAATACGATCTGTAAGACCCAAAACGAGTAGAATAGTTAGCACTATAATACCTTAAAACTTAGGATCAATCTCATTACCCAGTTGCTTTCGGGAGAATTACGAAACTTCGTATCGGACCTGGACTGCACGTCGAAAGTCCGATGACCACGAAACTAAACGATTATGACCGCCTTGCTGGCTTGACACCCATTTCAAAAATCAAGTCCTGACTGTGTCCAGAAATGCACAACTTGAGCCTAGAATATAGTGTATGAGGAACGTGAATATCTTTTGAAATAAAATCCAAACTTAAATAAACTGAGACGTGTCACTTACGGGCCAAATATAAGGATTCAGACCATAAGAATCTGACTGAAATACACCCTTGGATCAGGAGAAATTTCCCACACATGTCAGTGCACTTGTGGCCCTGATCGAGTACCGGTGACCATTGAACTGAAACTGGTCCGCCACAGTCGATCTGTTAATTCGATCGGACCGAAAACTTAACTCGACCTAAATCTAATGCCAGGGAGTTTAAGTCCGACCGCACGCAGAAAGGGGGACTCCGGAAGTGCTCCGTTGAGCCGAAATAGATGGGTTTTGGCTATAACCTAAGTATACCATGGCCCTGGGCCATTCCCATCAGTTTTTGGCCTATATAAGGGCCTTAAACCTTCTCACTCCCTTCACATACGAATTTCTAACCCTAGGTAAGAAAAGAGAGAAGAAAGAGAAGGAAAGAGAGAGAAAGAGAGAGAGAGAGAGAGAGATGGAGATTCATCCTGGGATTTGATCCCGTAGCTCCACGCACTTAGCCACCCTATCTGTATCACAATTTCGACGTTTTCGACAACGTACTTGGGTAAGAAAACCTAACCCTAATCTATTTTAGGGTTTTAGATAGTGTAAGTTATGAAATAGCTAACCTAATTCATACTATAGGTTGTCAATCCGCCGCTGACAAAGATTGAGTGTCTAAAACGAATCTGCTATACGTTTACCGGCGTAAGGTGCAGACTATATACGCTTAGGTTATGGTTTTCAAGACTTTTAATATCGGTTAATGATTTATTACTGACATGGGTGCCATTTTACATGCCAAACGTGACGTTTATTTCACTTTACGAATACGTATGAACTATGCCAAGTATAGTGTATTCTATGTCTTTGTTGAAATAATTGCATACGTATGGATTTTGGATTCGCGGTTGGCATGATTATCTGTCGTGCATATATGCTTGTTGTATATGCAACAACTCCTTGGCGAAAGGTTTTGTCCAAATACATGCTAGAACCAACATGCATCATGTATGTTGAAGTGTGTAGCCTAAGTGTTTGTAAAAATGTTCGAATGAATATGGAACTATGATTTATGCTTGCCATGCTTGTTGGATGTTAATGCATGATCGTTGTATGCGTGACAACTCCTTCGTGATAGGATTCGCTACTATATATGTTTTTAACTAACTTATTACATGTATGTAATAGGTGGAGTCTAAGTGTTTGATAAAATGCCTGAGTGAGAAAATGCTTAATGTAGCGTGCCTATGGAGGGTGTTGAGATAGGATTCTCAATCCTCTTATCTAGGGTTACAGTTTCCTTCATGTAATCTATTTTACTGCTATGTGATTTGTGAATTATATGTTAACATGTATTCTACATGTTTGTTGAAGTGCTAGTATGTGATCTATATTTAATTGTGATGTTACATGCTATCTTGACTATTACATTGGAGTGCTATCAATCTGGAGTGTGTTCGGGACTATGGTATAGTCCAGGCAATCGGTAATAGACTCTGATTTAGTGGCCGAGGTTGTTTCACCACACGGGACATGTTCGATGAATATAAACCGTACTTTGATTGTCGGCAGTGGTTAGGCCACACGAAGTGCTTACGCACTTCATGTCGATTAACTCGAGTCGCGCTCGTACTAGTCGAGCTTGTCAAGTAAACCCGATTGACCCGATGTATGTTCACCATGTATGGACATTATTGCTTGAACCTAAGGTACCAAACTCACTAGTGAAAACCCGTTAACCATGGTACCTCGATCCGCTAAGACTCATGAGTCAGACATGGTGGTATGGGACACCGTGGTCGAGCTGTCGGCCTACGCCGGGGCAACGAGTCCACCCGTAGTGACCAGTGAGCAACATAAGCTTGTGAGCCGAATACGGTGGTATGGGACGCTGCATTCGAGCTGTCGGCCTACACTGATCAGGTGACGAACCCTTTATAGTGATCTCGAGCATACTTTGAGACTGCGATGAGGCGACGAACCTTTCCGTAGCAACAAGAGTATAAACTAGGCCTGCATTGATCAAGTGACGAGCCCTTTGCAATGACTTAGAACCGCAACTTTGTATAAGATTTACTAGGACTGACGACCCTAGAATGGATCATTATTTGGGTATTGATATAAGGGAGGTACCTTAGTTTTCCAATCCTGTTGTATGAAAAGGACTAATAAGAACTTGGTAATCACGCTCATGCACCGCACTGCATGTGTCGTTTGGCATTGAGTAGAGAGCACTGAGGAAGTGACTGACATGCGCGACCGTTAAATGAAGATCGCAGAGGGAGTGCAGGTGAGGGCATGCATCATTTATACATACCATTCCTGCATTAATCAGAGTACTTAGGGATGTTTGATTATATTATTTTACCATTACTGCTTGACTGAATTGATAACATGTTAACCTTTGCTTTATTGTTCCACTGAGTTGATCACTCACTCCCACGTTCTAGGACGGTGTTTTAAACACCAACCAGACTCTATCTTAGTTGCAGATGGAGACCTAACTAATGAGGCAGAACCAGACTTCACAGACGATGAGGATGCTTTCTCATATATGCAGTATTCAGGCGGGTTTATATAGACCATTCTGATCGACGGGGCTTCAGGGTTATACTTGTAGTGGACTATCACATTTTTTTTTGACATTTTTTATTTTGAAACAATACTTGTAATTATTGACCTGGCAATGCATACATACTTTGGGGACCTATACTAGTTTATAAAGTTATACATATTCGTTTCAGTCTTCCACTTACGTATTACAACTGTCCCTAGATTATGTTTTGCTGATTTGGCTTAATCTTATTCATGTTTTATACACTAATACAGACAACATACAATCATCATTAAATATGTTACATAAGTGATGTGTTGGAACTCGGGTGTTGGGTTTCTACTCGACCCCCGATTTTCAGGGCGTTACACCACCTCAGGCAGAAATCATTAAGGACCAAATCCCTTAGAAATTAGACGAGAATTAACTAAGTGTTAAACTAGATTATCTGTGAAAGTCGCACTAACCACTTTAAATACGAACTGCATGACCTAAACCTAGCAGAACTGTCAACGCTATATTACCTGAAAACCTAGGATCAATCTCTAAACCCAGTTGCTCTCGGAGTATACTGAAACTTCGCATCGGACTTGGACCGCGCTCGAAAGTCCGATGACCCCAAAAGTATATAGTTATGACCGCCTTACTGGACTAGACAACCATCTCGAAAATCAAGTTCTAATAGTATCCAGAAATGCACAACTTGAGCCTGGAGCGAAGTGTGTGAGAAACACGAATACCTTTGGAAAATGAACCCAAATTTAAGTGATTTGGGCCATTCACTTACAGGCCAAATCTAAGGTTTCAGACCGTCAGAATCTGACCCAAATACACCCTTAGATCAGGGAAATTTTCCTGCACAGGTCAGTGTACTTGTGGTCCTGATCGAGTGACGGTGACCGTTGAATTGAAACTGGTCCGCCACGGTCGATCCTTAAATCCGATTGGACTGAAAACTTAACCTGACCTAGATCCAATGTCAAGGAACTTTCCCTGGACCGTACGCAGAAAAGGGGCCTCCCGATGTGCTCCGTTGGACCGAAACGGCCGCTATTTGGCTATAACCTAAGTATATCATGGCCCTGGGGCCATTGAGGTCAGTTCTAGGCCTATATAAACACCTAAACCCACCCCTCTCTCATTTCATACGAATTTATAAATCCTAGGAGAGAGAAGAGAGAAGAAATAGAAGGAAAGAGAGAGAAAGTGAGGGATCGCAGCAGGGATCTAACCCTGCCACTCCACGGGTTGAATCGCCTCATCCGTGTTACTTTACCGGCGATTCCGACTCTATACTTGGGTAAGAAATCCTAACCCTAATCTGTTTTAAGAATCCAAATAGAGTATGTGATAAAATAGCTAACATATTTCATGCAATAGGTAGTCGTTGTGCCGTAAACGAAGACTTAGTATACAAACTGAGTTCGATACGAGTCTACCGACGAAAGGTGCGGACTATAAACATTTAGGTTATGGTTTTCAAGGCTTTCAATGTCAGCTAATGATTTATGCCTGACTTGATTGCTATCACATATGCTTAGAGACGATGTTTCCCGCGTATTGCACATATAAATATATAAATTATGTTGAAATAGATGCATTCCATGTGTTTGTTGAAATGTTTGTATAAGTATGGAATTATGACTTGTGCTTGCCATGATTTATGTTTGAGGATATATGATTGTTGTACGTGTGGCAACATCCTTGTGAAAGGATTTGCTATAATACATGTTATAGCTACTATATTACATGTACGTTAATATGTGTAGCCTAAGTGTTTGATAAAATGCCTGGATGAGAAAATGCCTATTGAAACGTTTTAATGAGGGTGTTGAGAGTTGACTCTTAATCCCCTTACCTATAGTTATAATTTCCTTCATGTAACCTAACTTACTACTATATGTTTTATGTATGAAATGCCTATGCATGATAACATGTGTACTATGTGTTTGTTGAAATGCTCAAATGAGATTTGTATTTAGATTGGTTGTCACATGCTGTCTTTAACTATAACATATGAATGATATCGTTTGGAGTGTGATTGGGGCTACGATGTAGTCCAGGCAATCAGTAATGATTTCCAAGTTAGTGGCTGAGGTCGTTTCACCACACAAGACATGTTTGAGGAATCTGAGTCGTACGCTGATCGTCGACAGTGGTTAAGCTATGCGTAATGCTTACGCACTCTATGTCGATCAATTCAACATACACTCATACCAGTAAACCTTGTTAAGTAACCCGATTAGCACAATGTATGTTCATCATGTATGGACACTACTGCTTGAATCTAAGGTACCAACTTACCAAAGGAAAACCCGTTTAACCTTCATACCGCGATCCACTAAGACTCATGAGTTAGGCATGGTGGTATGGGACACCGTGGTCGAGTTGTCAACCTACGCTGGGGCGACCAGCCTCCCCATAGTGTCCAGTGAGCAAACCAAACTCGTGAGCCAAATACGGGGGTATGGGAAACTGTATTCGAGCTGTCGGCCTATGATAAGGTGACGAGCCTTTCCCATAGTGACCTTGAGTATAAACAAAGGCCTATGAGGATGGCAATGAGCCTCTTCATAGTGACCAGAACTTGCCTATCCATTGCTTCATATTCAGGGGTGATGTTGCCCTATAACTTGCCTATCGTATGTGATAAACTAGGATTGACGACCATAGATGGATCATCGTTGGGTAAATGATATAAAGGGAGGTACCTTAGCTTCCCAAATCTACTGTATGAATAAGCCTAATTAAGAACTTGGCTAATCATGTACATGCACCACAATTGCATGTGCCTTTGGCGTTGGAGTTGAGCACAAAGGAAGGGGTGCATGCCGCGATTGTGAGATGATGTCGCAGGGGAGTGTAGGCGAGGGCATGCAATCCTGCATTAACAAGAGTACTTAGGATATGAGTGTTGTACTGCTTTATCATTACTACTTGACTGAATTGATAATATATTAACCTTTGCCTTATAGCTCCGCTGAGTTGATCACTCACTCCCACTCTGGGACGGTGTTTTAAAACACCAACCAGAATCTGTTGTAGTTGCAGGTGACATCGAGGCGTACGAGATGGAGCCTGACTTTTACGATGACGACGAGGAGTTCTCCTACATGCAATTATCAGGCAGGTCTATGTAGGTCATGTCCTGATCGACGGGGATTACTGGGATGCTGACTAGATGACATTACACATTTTGTATATTTTGAAATTTTACATGTAATTAATTAACCTAGTAACATGATCATACTCAGGAGACTTACAATCACTTATATGCTTTATATACTTATCACAGTCTTCTTCTTGCATAATTCAATTGTCTCTAGAGTATGATATGCTCTTTTGGTATAATCCCATTCATGTTTAATGCACTAATACGGTATCTATGTTGCATAAGTGATGCGTTGGAACTCGGGAGTTGGGCACCTGCACGACCCCCGATTTATAACTTGGTATCAAAGCATGATTTGGATTAAACTGTACCCGTTTATGGTAACATGACACACACTGACATACTTTGACCTAGGAGGGAGCGAAGAAATGTAAGAATGATCATAGGATCTCAAGTTTCACCCGTCGGTGATTATATGACTGTTGAAGCGAAACTGACCGTGAATTTCACCTCGTAGGCATATAAGATCATGTAAAAATCATCCCAACCCTTTCCTAGATCGTCAAGCGACGGGTTTAGGTGATAACTCAGTAAATCCCACGCTCAAACCACGCCAAAAGCATAAATATGTGTGAATTAAAGTCCAAAGGGGCCTCAAATGGAAGTGGGGGCCACACCGTGATTTATAGAGGGACCCAAGGTGGGTCCCCCATGTTTTCGCACCCCGGAGGGGGGGGGGTGGACACCACCCCCAGGTGGGGTGACCGCTGACGGGACAGAGCCCGGGCGGCGACACCTCCCGGTGGGAGGCGCACCGCCTGATCGGCGGCACGCCGCCCACTGTCCTGCCAGGTGGGCTTGTCACACGTGTGGGACCACCCCAATACCCCTTTAAACCCTCTTTTTGGGTTGTTTTGTCCCATTTCGAACCCTCTCAACTCCATTTCCACCCTCTAAACACTCCAAATCTCCCTTTTCCTCTCTAACTTTTTCTTCCATACACTTATAATCTCCAAATCTTCCATTTGGTTCATCATTACCTCCCCTTTTGCCATTTCAATCATTTCTTAATCCTTTAAACCCTCCAAAGACCCCCATCTCCCTCTCAAACTCCCTCCTACATACAAAACTATCCTCCAAATCTTTCACCTATTTCATCCACCCATTTCCATTGCCTTGAGACTACCATTTACATCCTTCTAGTTTCCCTATTTCCACCCATCTGAGCACAAAGGCTCTCTTTTGTGTCTCAAACCCTCCAAAACCCACCAATCCCTCTCATCCTTCAAGCATTCCCTCTTCCTATGGCTCTTTTCGAGGTTGTCACCGCTATCTTCTCAATCTCTACTCTCCTTTCTCTCATGGGAAAGAAGAGAACGGCCCCGGATGAGGCTGGGCCGAGCCGACCACGCCGTGCTATGAGGAGGACGGACACCGAAGCAAGTATGAGTGTCGGGCGTGAACGGAGGTCCAAGAGGCACCTCGACTCTCAAATTCCGTTGGAGAGATCGCTACTGCCGAACATCAACTTAGATAAGTTCCACAACCGCAAGGTCGTATTTGAAGCACATGTCGATGAGAAGATGTTCGAGACGTATCCAGTCATCGACTTTCTCCTGGACAATGGGTGGGGACCCATATTTGAAGGAAACACTCATGCGAGTGAAGGCACTTGCACACCTTCTACGCCCTCATTCGAAACCCACTGTTGAAACCTCTCCAGTTTTCTATCCCTTTGGGAAGGCAAAAGATCATAATTGGCGTGGACAAGATTGCCCGCGTTATGGGAGTTGAAAGAGGTGTGGTGCACGCCAGTGAGAAGAACCTCACTAGCGAATGAGAGAAGAGACTCCACACACGCTTCCTGTGCGGTCAACTCGAGCACTGGAAGTAGGGAAATAGCCTCGCTTCACCCAAGATGACGGCCGACTTCCGCCTGCTCCACCACATATGCACGTATAACGTGTATCCTAGGTGGAGTAACCGTACTGAATGCACAAGGTTCATGGTGGACTTCTTATTTAAAGTTGGAAAAGGAGAGAGAGTATGCCTGCTCACTCTTGTCCTGTCCCAGATAATCCGCACTGCACGGTCTACTAAGGAGAGCTCCTCTCTACCATTTGGTCGACTTGTTTGCAAGATAGCCCACCACTACTGTTTCCAACTCCATATGGATGACATCGCCCCGATCCACATTATCAGTGAAAACACGCTTGACAATATGGGCATTGGCCAAAGGCGATGCCAAGCCCGCCTTGAGGAGCTGAGCGATGATACAGAAGGAGAGAGCGAAGATGTCGAGGAAGGTGAAGATGAGAAAGAAAGTGACGACGAAGAAGAAGGAAGTGGTGAGGAAGGCAGTGAAGATGAGGGTAGTGATGAAGAGGGAGATCAGGAAGATGAAGAGGAGGCCCAAGGCACTTAGGAAGGCTCTCCTCTCACCGCACAGGGCGTGACAGTGATCGGGCTACTTCAAAAGCCCGCTGGGCTCGAATTGAGGAGGGTCAGGCCACCCTGCGACAGGAGATCGGACAGGTCTGAGCTGAACTTAGAGAGACCCAAGCCAAGCTTGAAGAGAACGAGGCCTTCATGAAACAAAAATTTAAGAAGGTGTCTCGCACCTTGAGGGTCATCCTGTGTTATCTGCAGGACAAGGGTGCACCTCCCCCATCGCCAGAGTCAGATGACTAGTCGTACATGTAGTCGTCTTTTAGTTTGCTTGGTTGCTTGTTTGCTTGTTTCTATATGTATAGCCTTGATAGGCTTATTAAGGTGGTAGTGCGGTTTGTAGGTTTTAGTATGTGGAACTTTACTTAGATTAGCTCACATGCATCTTCTGTCATGATCTATGTAATGTTGCATCTCATGTATTGTGACAATTTTGTTAAATGAAATGCATGAAGTTTCTTTGAGCTGTAATGTGAATGCTGTGTAGTTGAGTTTGTGAGTATGCTGAATCTGACCTGGGTTGCACCCTATGTTATATATAGGGAATGCCACCTAAGGCCACACGGAGTACGACACTTCTCACATTGGGTGACTCATTTGACGGGGCACCTCCCCTAAACAATAACTAGACGGACCCCAGTTTGGGCCCAACTCACGACACTATGCAGGATTCTCAGCCGGCCACTAGCCCCACTAATGGGCAGGCACCTGTTGCACTACTTATTGCACCACCTGTGGCACTACTTGTTGCACCACCTGTGGCACCACCAGTTCCTGAGTAGAACCGCGCGTCTGCCTCGACGCTAGACGTACCTCAGTCGGTTCCCCCTCACGATAGGTTCGAGCAGATGATGCTCTTGATGTAGCAACAGCAACAGTTTTTGGCCACCATCGCGGGGGTCTTTGCCCAGAGTATGGGTGTGGTTCCACCTGCACCTCTTGTGCACCCTGCTGGAAACGTGGGTACTAACAGCCTTTTTGAGCGATTCCAACGCTTTCGACCTCCTACTTTTACGGGTACTCACAGACCCGAGGAGGCTGAGTATTGGCTAGACGTCATCTCTAAGATGCTAAAGCCGCTGCACTACACTGAGGCAGAGTAGGTGAAGCTGGTCACCTATATGTTCAAGAAGGAGGCCAGCCTCTAGTGGGACAGCGTCATCCGGACCATTGCTGTCGGATATGTGTGGACGTGGGCGGCTTTTGAGACCCGCTTCCATGAGAAGTACTTTCCCCTCACTTATCGTCATGAGAAAGACAGTGAGTTTCTTCGCCTCCGTCAGGGAGGGATGACAGTGGCAGAGTATGAGAACATGTTCACGGAGCTGGCCTGGTATACTCCCCTGATATTGGCAGACCAGCCGATGCGGATTCAGCGGTTTTCTGAGGGTTTGCGGCCCAATATACGCTCGAAGATGTGTGCGCTAGCATATCCAACTATGCTAAGCTAATGGGCATGTCTTTGCGAGTGGAGCAAGACGGGGACAGATTATCCCGCACTCATGTACCTATGGTTCCTAAGCCGCGACCAGATTGCCAAGCAGGCCGTTCCTCGACAAGAGGCCCCATGCAGACTCGCCTCCTAGACTTACGACTCCACCAGCCTCAACGAGGCGATCAGACTTGTGGTGCACATACTACAAGAGGTCGGGACACTCAGATACCTATTTCTTTACCAAGATGAGGGATATCGACTTCTCACCGCCTTAAAGGATCAACCGCCAACTTCCTCAAGCTATCTCAGCCCCACTTCTACGGTCAGCACCAGCACACCCATCTTTTCGGCCGCCTGCACCTCGATTTAGGCTGCCCCAGCGACCTATGGCACCACTGCCGAACCGTTCTCAACAGGCTCGGGTGCACTCACTTACAACTGAGGCATCTGAGACAATAATTGCAGCACCCCTAGCCTTTAAAGTTACCGTGCATATCCAAGGTATGCCAGTCTTCTTATTGGTGGACACTAGGTCCACTATCTCGCTCATATCATGCGTAGCAGTCAAGCGACTGTTGTTGGATACAGCTCCTATGAAGGGAGTGAGGATCCTTACCGCCACAGGGACCTTTTCAGACGTTACCAAGATGTGTAAGGAACGCTCGATAGATTTAGGAAGCAGAACGGTACTCGCTGACTTGATCAATGCCCCACTACGTCATTACAATGTTATCCTCGGTATGGATTTGTAACGCACCTGATTTTTGTCAACCTGGAGTTAGATGTCCTTAGGCAAGGGGTAGATCCTAACCCCTTTTGAACCTCTCAAACCTCAAATCCTTTAGGAATTAAACAAAGTTAACTAAGTGTTAATCTAGATTAGCTATGAAATCCGCTTGATCCACTTTAAATACGATCTGCAAGACCCAAAACTTGTAAAATCAGTGATGCTAGGTTACCCTAAAATCTAGGATCAATCTCATTACCCAGTTACTTTCGGGAGCACATTGAAACTTCGTATCGGATCTGGACCACACGTCGAGAGTCCGATTACTATGAAATTATATAATTAGGACCGCTTTACTGGGCTTGACAACCATTTCGGAAATCAAATCCAGATTGTGTCCTGGAGCTATTCGCTTGAGCCCGGAGTGAAGAGTGTGAGAAAACGTAGATTTCTTTAGAAATGAAACCTAATTTAAGTAATCTGAGACCTGTCACTTGCGAGCCTGATATAAGCAATCAGACCGTCGAAATCTGACCCAAATACACCCTCGGATCAGGGGAAATTTCATACACATGGCAGTGTACTTGTAACCCTGATCGAGTTTCGGTGACCGTTGAACTGAAACTGGTCCGCCACTTGTGATCTAGGAACCCGATTGGAACGAAAACTTAACTCGACCTAGATCAATAGTCAGTGAGCTTAAGTCCGACCTTTAGCTCAAGGGGGGGGGGGGGCTCCGGAAATGCTCCGTTGAGCTGAAACAAACGCTCTTTGGACATAACCTAAGTATACCTTGGCCCTGGGGCCATTTCCATCAGTTTTTGGCCTATATAAGGACCTTAAACCCTCTCTCATTCACACCATACGAATTTGAGAAAAACCCCTAGGAGAGAGAAGAGAGTAAAGAGAGAAAAAGTGAGAGAGAAGTTAGAGTCATTCCTGGGAATCGATCCCTGCTGTTCTCCGTGCTTATCCATCACTACCGTATCGCCTTTCCGGTGATTCTGATTCCATTTTCGGGTAAGAAATCCTAACCCTAATTAGTTCTAAAGATTCGATTAGTGTATGTGATGAAATAGCTAACCTATTTCATGTCATAGGTTGCCGTTCTAACCGTTGATAAAGACTTGGTGTTAAACTGAGTCTGTTACTCGCTTCTACGGCATAAGGTACAGACTTTAGACGTATAGGTTAAGGTTTTCAAAGCTTTCAATGTCAGATAATGATAGATTCATGATCTGGGTGTTATTTCACATGCAAAATACGATGTTCGTTTTGTGATTCGGTTACGTATGCAAATTATGGCGTTTAGTGTATTCTGTATATTTGTAGAAAATACCGTATATGTATAAAACATGAAAGTGTGTTTGCCATGATTAATTACTGTATGTATATGCTATATATGTGTGTAATACTTACTCGGCGAAAGGATTCGTCCTAATACATGTTTTAGCTAATATGTGTTATATATGTTAATAAGTGTATTTTAAATGTTTGTTGAAATGATTACATAAATATGAAATCATGATTTGTGCCTACCGTGGCTATGGGATACTAGTACATGATGATTGTGTATGTGACAACTCCTTGTCGGAAGAATTTGTCCAAGTACATGTTAAAAATTGACATATGTCATGTAGGTTGATAGTGATCAGGGTCGAATACTGCATATTAGACCCCAGTTATTACCTGATCTTAAGTACATGATAGCGCCTAATGTCGGTATTTAACTGTGTTTTGTTGCAGGATGAAATAAAGAGCGTTGATTGAAAAAAAACAGATTAAAAGCATGGATTTGATGATCCAAAGCCACCTGAGCACGGGATGGACCCCAGAGAACCAATAATAAAGATTTTACACGCCTGGGATCTGAGGAAAGCACGTTGAAGAGGCCCGAAATTGGTCCAGAATGCAAAATCACATGGTTCCCGCCATCCGATCAGTTCGAAACTTCATACATGAGATGAGGGTAATAAATTAACCGTACATATCAAGTTTCAGCTCTTGGATCACTATGGAAGTGCCCCAACGGTCAGATCAGCCCCTAAAATCATCACTTCAGGCTCACCTGATATTTGGAACTGTCTCAAATTGGGTTCTGGCGGTGGAAATAATATGAGGAAAAGGATGGACGGTGCAGATTTCGTCCAAACATTATAGTGGGCCCCATGTGTGGTGCATGTGCACCATGCACTCAAAATGGCAGCAGTGCACCGGACGGCCGAGGCGGTCAGCGCACGCGCTGACCGACTCCCTCTCTCTCTCAAATTCAAATTCCGTTACAGCGTTAACGGCGTTCGGAAATGGGTTTCGGTTGTGGGTCCACACCGTCCATCCAAACGTCAATCCGGGCCGTTCATCAGGTCCAAATGAAGACCATTAACATTGCCTAGGTGGCCAAATTTCAAACGGTCATCCGGAGTAAAATCTAGCCGTTCAAATGTCGGTTGGACGGTGGAACGAAGAATCTGGTGGGCCACACCGAAAACAGTTGAAACCGGACATCCCTGGACGGTTTTCAGTTGGGAGTCGAATGGATGGAGTGGATTTTCAATTTAAGAAGAGGAGTGGGCCCCACCATTTTCGCAGCGAAAAGGAACCCGCGTCCCTGTTTCCGCAGCAGCGAACGAGTGTTGGCCATTTTTGCGAACGTCAGTGGGCCCCACATGTCACCTTTCCGGACGATCCAAGCCATTCATCTTGTAGACGGCCGCGAGCACTACAAACCCATGGTGATATTCCACTCCCATGCGTACACATGTGCATGATACAGAGGCCACAAAAGGGCTGCCCTGCAACGTTCAAAACTGATCTCTTCGTGTTTACTTCTCTGGGCCGCGTTAATGGACGTTCAAAACCACCCATTCTTGACTGAAATTTCGTCCTGAATCCAATGGACGGGGTGGATTTTCCAGAAAACACTTCGGTGGGGCCCACCGATCATGGCTGCGAAAATCTCCATTCCATGTCCTGCTACAACTCTGCCAACTGATCCAGCTTTCCAGAAACTATAAAAAAAGAGTCTTAGACATGGGAAAAGGATTCAGAAATTCAGAACCAGGGAGGAGCTCCAGATCTACAGCAAGGGAGAGAAGAAAGAGAAGAAAGAGAAGAAAGAAGAGAGAGAAATCGGTTTGATGTTTTCTTTTATGAATTTCTATTTATCCATCTGTTTAATGGATTTTATGGGTAACTAATCTCTCAGCTAGGGCTGAGATGAAACCCCTAATTTGAATACCCATTGTTCTATGTTGATTTTACTTTAATTAGATTGATTTGTTTCTTTCCCTAGTGTGCTTGATTGTTTTAAATTCTATACTTCTCCATCTATGAACTTTGATCAGAGTCTATGGATGGATGTGGTTTGGATGCTTATTGTAGGTGCTTGTATCTGATCATGAACAGGTTCCTGTAGAGGAAGAAACTGGGTGCTTTAATGAACTGCATATTCCATATGCCCGATTTGGACATGGGATATGTTCTTCATGGCATTGCTTAAAGGAATTAGACAATCTGTATGCCCGGTTAAGGACACAGATTGTGCTTTCTCTAGATAAGTTAGATCAATCTAAATTAAGGTGAATTAACAGACAAAACAATGGTTAGGATAATTAGGGGTGGATTCGAAAGTCCTAGTGCTCTCTCTCTCTGATTGAATTTTCTTCCTTATTCTCAATAGTTATTTTCCATAGAATTGTGTTAGTAAATTGCTCCATTATTTGTTGAATTAGTTAAGGAGAATTGTGAATTTGAATTGTGACGACCAGTCCCTATGGATTCGACCTCGGTCTTACCGAGTTTATTACTACATCACAACCCTATACTTTGGGAGTGAACAGATAGGTGTAGTATAAGTGTTTGATAACAATGTTTGTATGAGTAAGTACTTAGGAGATAGTGCTTTAGGTAGGTGTTGAGATAGGATTCTCAACTATCTTAGAGATGTGTATGATTTCTTCCATGCAAGTTGTTTAATGTAATCGCTTACTTATGAAATGTATGTGTTCGTATTTCCTGTTAATATGGTGCTTTATAACATGCTTGTTAACATGTGTGAATTACTTTATTAATTCTGCTTAAACTACTATACATGCTTTCTGGATAGGATTAAATGTGATTGGGGCTATGTTATAGTCCAGGCAATCGGTTATAGGTTTGAAGTCGTGGTTGAGATTCATTCACCACGTAGGATGTGTTTGACGAACCCGAGTCGTGTGTTGGTCGTCGGCAGTGGTTAGGCCACACGAAGTGCTTATGCACTTCATGTCGATCGATACAATGTGCGCTCGTGCTAGTCGAGCTCGTCAAGTAACCCGATTGGCCCTATGTATGTTCACCATGTTTGGACGCTACTGCTTGAACCTAAGGTACCAAACACACCAGTGGAAACCCTGTTAACCTTGGTACCTCGATCCGCTAAGACTCATGAGCCGGGCATGGTGGTATGGGACACCGTGGTTGAGCTGTCGGCCTACGTTGGGGCGACGAGCCTCCCCGTAGTGACCAATGAGCAACCCAGACTCGTGAGCCAAATACGGTGGTATGGGACACTATATTCGAGTTGTCGGCCTATAATGTTTTGATGACGAAACCGTGATGGGTGATGGGGGAGTGGTGTAACGATTCCGTGCAACAGCCCTGGTAGCCCTAGACATGCCCTTTGTAGTGACCTCGAGCATACTCTGAGACTATGTTGAGGCGACCAGCCTTCCGTAGTAATGAGAGTATAAGCTAGGCCTACCCCATCGCAGCCTGGCTGTGGTCCCCAGTCGGGTCGGTGACGTGCCTTCGAAAATAAACTGCCAGTTAGTAGGGCGTTGGTGGTAGTGACCTAGAACCGCAACTTCGTATGAGATTTACTAGGATTGACGACCCTAGAATGGATCATTGTTTGGGTATTGATATAAGGGAGGTACCTTAGTTTTCTAATCCTGCTGTATGAAAAGGACTAATAAGAACTTGGTAATCATATGCATGCACCGCATTACGCGTGCGTTCAAGGGTTGTAGGTCAAGCACTGAGGCAGTGTTGTCATACACGAACATGAGATGAAGTTGCTGAGGGATCGCAAGCGAGGGCATGCATCATATCATTCATATCATTCTTGCATTAACAACAGTACTTAGGAATGTGTGATCTACTGCTTTGTCATTACTGCTTAACTGAATTGATAACATGTTAACCTATGCTTTATTGTTCCACTGAGTTGATCACTCACTCCCACTTTACGGGATGGTGTTGTACACACCAACCAGACCCTGTCTTAGTTTCAGATGATGGCGATGCTTACGAGGCAGAGCCGGACTTCGAAGATGACGAGGAGACATTCTCCTACATGCAGTCTTCGGGCGGCTTCATGTGAGCCGTGTCCTGATCGACAGGGATTTCTGGGATGTTGACTAGATGACATTACACCTTTTGTATGTTTTGGAATTGTACATGTAATTATTTAACCTAGTAACATTATCACACTCTGGAGACTCACCTCAGTTTATATATTTTATATCTCTTTCACAGTTTTTCGTTTGTGTAATTTAACTGTCTCTGAAGTTTGATATGTTGTTTTGGTCTAATCCCATTCATGTTTCAATGCACCCATCATAATCATCATTATCTATGTTGCATAAGTGATGCGTTGAAACTCGGGAGCTGAGCTTTGCTCGACCCCCGATTTTCAGGGCATTACAGGATTGGCTCACTGAGATGAAGGCTGAGATCGATTGCGATACCAGAGTAGTGACTGCCCGTACACCTGAGGGCACTGCCTTTACTTTTCCAGTTCAGGTCAGTTGGCCCTGCCGAGTTAGTTGTTATGCTACCTTGCTAGAGCATGTTGATGGTCCGACATTGGGGAACATGCCCATAGTTCAGGATTTCGTGGACGTGTTCAGAATGATTCCTGAATTACCTCCTTAGCGCGAGATCGATTTTACCATTGATCTAGTGCCTAGTGCGACACCCATTTCATTGCCCATGTACCACATGCCTCCATGTGAGATGGAGGAACTGAGGAAACAGATCGATGATCTGTTGGATGCAGGCTTTATATGACCGAGTGTATCTCCTTCTGGAGCACCTGTGCTGTTTGTAAAGAAGACAGATGGATCACTGCGATTGTGTATTAATTATCGCAGGTTGAACCAAGTGACAGTGAAGAACAAGTATCCTTTGCCCAGGATAGATGATCTGTTCGATCAGTTGAAGGGGGCACAATATTTTTCGAAGATCGACTTACAGTCGGGGTAACACCAGTTGCGCGTCAGGGATGAGGGCGTGCAGAAGTCAATTTTCAGGGCCAGTTTTGGGCACTACGAGTTCCTTGTGATGTCGTTTGGACTCACAAATGCACCAGCCGTGTTCATGGACTTGATAAACCGGGTGTTTCGACCGTATCTATTCAAATTCATTAACATGTTTATAGATGACATTCCGATATACTCCAAGAGTCGGGAAGATCACGAGGAGCACCTGCGAGCAGTCTTTGATATGCTAAAAAAGAACCAGTTGTTTACGTAGTACAAGAAGAGCGACTTCTGGAGGGAAGAAGTGAAGTTCCTGGGACATGTGGTGTCCAAGGAAGGGATGGTTGTGGACCTTACTAAGGTAGCCGCAGTTTAAGACTGGGGACAGCTCGGTTCGTTACTGAAGTGAGAAGCTTTCTTTGCCTGGCAGGTTACTACCGTCGATTCATTAGGAACTTTTCCAAGATAGTCAGACCGTTGTCTCAGCTGACTCGGAAAGATCTCAAGTTTGTCTGGAATGAGAAGGCAGAGGCAGCATTTCAGGAGCTGAAGGACAAGCTGACGTCCGCCCCTATGCTAGTATTGCAAGAGCAAGGGGTCAAGTATACGATATACACTGACGCATCTCATGTTGGTTTGGGTTGTATTCTGATGCAGAAGGACAGGGTTATTGCCTATGCATCGCGTCAGTTGAGAAAACACGAGGAGAACTACCCTATGCACGACCTGGAGTTAGCAGCCGTCATCTTTGCATTGAAGCTCTAGAGACATTACCTCTATGGAGAGGAGTTCGAGCTCTTTTGCGACCACAAGAGCCTTAGATACATATTCACGCAAAGAGACTTCAATATGAGGTAGCGATAGTGGATGGAAACCTTGAAGGACTTCAAGTTCGAGGTCTCCTACCATCCTGGTAAGGCCAATCTTGTGGCAGACGCGTTGAGCTTAAGAAGGCGATAGCATTTACGGCTCCGCTGATGATAGCAGAGTGGGATATAATAAAGTTTTTACAAGACTTTAAGCAAAAACTTACGGTTGAGGAGCCGTTCGAGAGCATCGCACATATACGTGTACAGCCACTGATCGATGACCGAATCATAATGGCTCAGCGAGAGGATGAAGGGTTGCTAGAGTTGAGGAGGTGAGCTAGTGGTGATGCAGACTCCGAATGGAGAGTTGGTACGGATGGAGGTTTACGTTATCGTGGCCGCCTATGCGTCTCCAACCTTCATGACTTGAGAAGGGATGTACTCGAAGCTGCTTACAATTCGAAGATGGCGATGCATCCTGGTAGTACGAAGATGTATCGAGACATGAAGAGGTCGTACTGGTGGGACAACATGAGGGCCTATATAGCAGACTATGTCTCACGTTGTCTCACGTGCCAGCAGGTCAAGGCAGAACATCGCCGACCTCCTGGACTGCTTCAGCCCATGCCATAGCAGAATGGAAATGGGTTTCATCTCTATGGATTTTATCTTAGGGCTACCTAAGACAAGGAAGGGACATAACTCCATATGGGTGATTATGGACCGGTTAACGAAATCGGCTCATTTTCTCCCTATTAGAGTTTCAAACTCTGTAGAAGATTTTGCCAGATTGTACATCAAGGAGATATTACGTCTGCATGGAGTTCCCATGGAGATTGTGTTGGACCGAGACACGTGATTCACATCTATCTTCTGGACTCGTATCCAGGAAGCAATGGGTGTAAAACTGAAGTTCAGTACCGCGATCCACCCGCAGATTGATGGGCAGACGGAACGGGTAAATCAGGTGTTGGAGGATATGCTGTAAGCTTGTGTGCTAGACTTCAAGGACAGTTGGGATGACTATCTTCCTTATACAGAGTTCGCTTATAACAACAACTTTCAAGCGAGCATTGGCATCGCTTCCTATGAGGCACTGTATGGGCGTCCGTGTAGAGCACCGTATTGCTAGGCAGAAGTTGGCGAGAAGAGTTTTATTGGCCCAGAGTTAGTTCAGGCGACCTCAGAGAAGATCGACATCATCAGGCATCGACTTCTTGCAGCACAGAGCAGACATAAGAGTTAAGCCGATACAAGGCGGCGACTGTTAGAGTTCGAGGTTGGGGACCATGTGTTCCTGAAAGTTTCCCCCATGAAGGGAGTCCTTCGGTTTGGAAAGAAGGGGAAGCTCACACCGAGATTCATTGGCCATTCCAAATATTAGATCTAGTGGGTGTGGTAGCGTACCGCCTCACTTTGCCCACACCACTTGTAGGCGTGCATAACGTATTTCACGTTTCGATGCTGAAGAAATACGTTCCTGATCCTTCCCACATTATCAAATGGGAACAGGTACAGTTGAGTGAAGATGCTACCTATGTATTGCGTCCGACGCGTATCCTGGATAGGAAGGAGCAGGTGTTGCGCAGTAAGGTGATTCCACTTGTGAAGGTTTTGTGGACACATCACGCTGAGGAAGAGGCTACTTGGGAAACAGAAATCGAGGTTCGCAAGAACTACCCTTAGATTCTTGAAGAGTATGAAAAGATACTAATTTCGAGGACAAAATTTTTCTTTAAGGGGGTTAAATTGTAATGTCTCGGAAAAATCCGTACAAAGACCCGAGTACCACCTCAGGCAAAAATCACTAAGGACCAAATCTCTTAGAAATTAGACGTGAATTAACTAAGTGGTAAACTAGATTATCTGTGAAAGTAGCACTAACCACTTTAAATACAAACTGCAAGACCCAAAACTAGCAGAACCACTACTGCTATATTACCTGAAAACCTAAGATCAATCTCTAAACCTAGTTGTTCTCGAGAGCATACTGAAATTTCGTATTGGACCTGGACCGCGCGTCGAAAGTCCGATGACCCCGAAACTATACGGTTATGACCGCCTTACTGGACTTGACAACCATCTCGAAAATCAAGTCCTAATAGTATTCAGAAAGGCACAACTTGAGCCCGGAGCGAAGTGTGTGAGAAACGTGAATACCTTTGGAAAACGAACCCAAATTTAAGTGATTTGGGCCATTCACTTACAGGACAAATCTAAGTTTCAGACCGTCAGAATCTTACCCAAATACACCCTCGGATCAGGGAAATTTCCCTGCACAGATCAATGTACTTGTGGTCTTGATCAAGTGACGGTGACCGTTGAATTGAAACTAGTCCACCACGGTCGATCCTTAAATCCGATCAGACTGAAAACTTAACCTGACCTAGATCCAATGTCAGGAAACTTTCCCTGGACTGTACACAGAAAAGGAGCCTTAGATGTCCTCCGTTGGACCGAAACGACAGCTATTTGGCTATAACCTAAGTATACCATGGCCCTGGGGCCATTGAGGACAATTCTGGGCCAATATAAGCACCTAAACCCACCCCTCTCTCATTCCATACGAATTTATAAACCCTAGGAGAGAGAAGAGAGAAGAAATAGAAGGAAAGAAAGAGAAAGTGAGAGAGAAAGTGAGGGATCTCTGCAGGGATCTAACCCTGCCACTCCAAGGGCTGAATCGCCTCATCCGTGTTGCTATACAAGCAATTCTGACCCTGTACTTGGCTAAGAAATCCTTACCCTAATCTGTTTTAAGGATCCAAATAGAGTATGTGATGAAATAACTAACCTATTTCATGCAATAGGTAACCGTTGTGCCATAGACGAAGACTTAGTGTACAAACTGAGTTCGATACGAGTCTACCGACAAAAGGTGCAGACTATAAACGTTTAGGTTATGGTTTTCAAGGCTTTCAATATCAGTTAATGATTTATGCTTGACTTGATTGCTATCACATATGCTTAGAGATGATGTTTCCCGCGTATTACACACACACACACACACACACACACACACACATATATATATATATATGAACTATGTTGAAATAGATGCATTCCATGTGTTTGTTGAAATGTTTGTATGAGTATGAAATTATGACTTGTGCTTGCCACGATTTATGTTTGAGGATACATGATTGTTGTACGTGTGGCAACATCCTTGTGAAAGGATTTGCTATAATCCTATTATAGCTACTATATTACATGTACGTTAATATGTGTAGCCTAAGTGTTTGATAAAATGCCTAGATGAGAAAATGCCTGTTGAAACGTTTTAATGAGGGTGTTGAGAGTTGACTCTTAATCCCCTTACCTATAGTTATAATTTCCTTCATGTAACCTAACTTACTACTATATGTTTTATGTATGAAATGCCTATGCATGATAACATGTGTACTATGTGTTTGTTGAAATGCTCAAATGAGATTTGTATTTAGATTGGTTGTCACATGCTATCTTTGACTATAACATGTGAATGTTATCGTTTGGAGTGTGATTGGGGCTACGATGTAGTCCAGGCAATCCGTAATGATTTTCGAGTTAGTGGCTGAGGTTGTTTTGCCACACAAGACATGTTTGAGGAATCCGAGTCGTACGTTGATCGTCGATAGTGGTTAAGCCACGCGTAATGCTTACGCACTCCATGTCAATCAATTCAACATACGCTCGTACCAGTAAAGCTTGTTAAGTAACCCGATTAGCCCAATGTATGTTCACCATGTATGGACACTACTGCTTGAATGTAAGGTACCAACTTACCAGAGGAAAACCCGTTTAACCTTCGTACTGCGATCCGCTAAGACTCATGAGCCAGGCATGGGGTATGGGACACTGTGGTCGAGTTGTCGGCCTATGCTGAGGCGACCAGCCTCCCCGTAGTGTCCAGTGAGCAAACCAAACTTGTGAACCGAATACAGTGGTATGGGACACTATATTCGAGCTGTCGGCCTATGATAAGGTGACGAGCCTTTCCCATAGTGACCTCGAGTATAAACAAAGCCCTATGAGGATGACGACGAGCCTCTTCATAGTGACCTGAACTTACCTATCCACTGCTTCATATTCAGGGGTGACGTTGCCCTATAAGTTGCATATCGTATGTGATAAACTAGGATTGATGACCCTAGATGGATCATCATTGGGTAAATGATATAAAGGGAGGTACCTTAGCTTCCCGAATCTGCTGTATGAATAAATCTAATTAAGAACTTGGCTAATCACGTACATGCACCGCATTTGCATGTGCCTTTGGCATTGGAGTTGAGCACAGAGGAAGGGGTGCATGCCGCGATCGTGAGATGATGTCGCAGAGGGAGTGTAGGCGAGGGCATGCATCATTACAACATACCATTCCTGCATTAACAAGAGTACTTAGGATATGAGTGTTGTACTGCTTTATCATTACTGCTTGACTGAATTGATAATATGTTAACCTTTACCTTATAGCTCCACTAAGTTGATCACTCACTCCCACTCTGGGACGGTATTTTAAAACACCAACCAAACTCTGTTGTAGCTGCAAGTGACATCGAGGCTTACAAGATGGAGCCTGACTTTTACAATGACAAGGAGTTCTCCTACATGCAGTCTATGTACGTCATGTCCTGATCGACGGGGATTACTGGGATGCTGACTAGATGACATTACACATTTTGTATATTTTGGAATTTTACATGTAATTAATTGACCTGGTAACATGATCATACTCAGGAGACTTACAATCACTTATATGCTTTATATACTTATCACAGTCTTCCGCTTGCATAATTCAATTGTCGCTGAAGTATGATATGTTGTTTTGGTATAATCCCATTCATGTTTAATGCACTAATATGGTCAACATTTAATCATCATTATCTATGTTGCATAAGTGATGCGTTGGAACTCGGGAGTTGGGCACTTGCATGACCCCCGATTTTCAGGGCGTTACAAGTATCCAGAAGAACCATAAACCAGAGTGTTGGATACTCATGAAGCACCCAAAATATCCAAACCGAAACCACTAAAAATTTATACCAATAAAGAAAAAAAAAAGAGTAGAGTTGTTTAAAAGCCCCATAAGTGTGCATCCAATGCAGTTAAATTTCAGACGAGGCTAGTGCGGTTGAGGAGTTTCTATAGCCACTCCTTCCTCCTCTCGTGCCCCATTTTTATAAAGAAACCAGCACTAACGATATCTCCCTGCAACACTCGAGTAGCCCGAAGTTGGTCCTCATGGCTGAGACCATTAACCTCCTCTTGTATGCCCAACATCTTTTGGAGTCTGCTCATACTTTTGCCCTGTGCCATAGTAATGGTTAGGGTCTTGACTGCCTCAACCATTTCACCCATCTTATTGCCAATGTGGTCACTCAGCTTACCCCTTCTTTGTCAAGTCATGCCGCTAGCGGTGCTTTGACTGTTTCTAGACCTTCTCGAGGTCTCCATAGGGCCTTTGTTAACCCCTTTGACTGCTGTTATGATCCCTCATTGAAAGCACAGGCCGAACCACTGTGATGGTCATCCTCATCGTCTAAGGAAGGACAAACAATTTCAGAACTGTTTTCATCGGACTCATTGTCGGAATTGCCCACATTTTATGGCGGCTTCGACAGAAAAGTGGTGGCGAGTACGCGGTACTGGCAAATGACCCATGGGCGCAATCATTCCCAAACATAAAAGCCAGGTCATTATATCTATCGATATGCTTCCCACGTACTCTTTTGGCATATGGGTGAGACTGCAAAATCAAAGAATTCAGTTAGCACAGCAACAACTGGATCAGCACCTATGTGGTACATAATAAATCACATACAAGTAAAAGGAAATCGGTTGAGTAATGTACGGACTGTTACTTACCGCAATGTACCCATCCCACACATTGTTCGAAGCGACCACCATTTTCTCGTCGGGATCCCATCCAAACCCACACACATTCAGCATGTCTTGTCCTTGACTGCCCAATAGAATCTTTTCAATGTACGGAGATGGTTAGAAATATGTTTATTTTCTAACTTAATTCCACACCTATCAAAGATTTCTGTGATTGTTGCCTTATAAGCTTCCAGCTTGAAACCAATGTCACTCTTTCGACCAAGATTAACCTGGTCGACTAATGCATCAACCAATGCATTATCCATTGGATCACTCCACTGAATGCGAGTTGTTTTCTTACTATCTGTAATCCTTCTACTGCGGTTAGTCGGATACACTGGTGACGAAGCTTTACTTGATGGTGTCGAGCTTTTCTTATTTAGGGTACCAAATAACGTACTCGGTGATGCCACAGTCTTGTTAGGTGATCCTGTACACCTTACAAGGGACACAGTCTCATTCTTATCTCTTGAAACCTTCTAAGAGCTCCGTAGGAAATTCATTATACCTACGCAGCAGTAACAGTCAATGGAAGTAGCATCTCACGAACTAACGTACAATAATAAATTAGAGGATTAGGTCATTCAAAACATTAAATAATATGGCCTGAAATATAATACGATGTAAATACTGGCATATAATCAAATCCATGCAAAGTGTCTATAAATTAAACCAAATTAACATCCCAAGACGAAAACATTGTTGTTTAAAAATTTGTTGTTACACAAACAGCTCAGTACAGAAAATAAAAAGAACAAATTAATGTCACTACCGCATACGAGGAAGACTATCATTCCACATCATCTCCGTAATCTCATCCCTCTTTTTCGCCCATTCCTCTCTAGCGTGGTATGTCACACGAGATAATGCGCGATCTTCTTCAGCATTAGTGACCTCTATAGGAGATAACGAAATGTCCTCAGAACTGTCTCCACTATCCTCAACTGCTTCAATAAATTCAGCTTCTCCACAAACACGGATGAAGTTGTGCACGACACAGCAAGCTATAACAATCTTTACTTGAGTTATAAACTTGAATTGTGGTGCTATACACAGTATGGGGAAATGGCCTTTTAAGAGCCGAAATAACGTTCAATGACATTTCGCAATTGGGCATGACGATAATTGAAGAGTTCTTTCTTATTAGCAGGCTTCCTTCCTGTACAATATTCATTCAAATGATATCGAACATCTCGATAAGGTGCCATAAATCCAGGAGAATGCGCATATCCCGCTTCCACGACATAATATTTTTCTACACAAAGCAATATGTGAATACTAAGCATGTGAACAATTCGCATGCTACATATTTTGAAGAAACAGCAACAATCATTCTTTACCATGAGGGACAAGGAAACAATCAGGGCGACAAGTTAAAGTGTTTTATAAAACACGAGCATCAGAGGCAAAACCATCCCAACCTGCTAGCACATATAAAAATTTCATATCGAATGTACAAGCTGCCACTACATTCTAGGACAGAAAACTTTTTCAATTTCGAAAGGTTGCACTTGCTTCTTTTGACAAATAAGCTGGTATGTGTGTGCCATCAAGTGCCCTAATTCAATCCTATGAGCAACATTCATCTGACTTTTAGGTTGGTAGTAAATAATCAGCAATTACTTTGTATCATAAATACAAATTCTCATAATATAATACCAAAAAATAGGGGCTCCACATTAGATTATCGTATATCTCTTTTAGGGTATGTAACCCAGGGAACTTTACATATTCCAGATAAAATCCAATTACAGCATCAAGGACTCTATTGAAGTGTTAACTCACGGTTTCCGCAGATCGTGAAAATCAATGGTCAATGACACGGTTTCGTACATTGTGGCCGATAGTATGCAAGAACATGATGACTCGCGCAATCAATATGGTTTACGTGGATCCACGCAAACTCTCAAAGATACTCTTTCTTTTCATCTTTTATTTTCTTCTTTCTTTTTAATATTTATTTTTCCGATCTTTAATTCTTTCTTCTCCTTCTTTTTTATGCCTCAACAGATGCCCCATTGATCCTTTCTTTGTTTCTCCAAAAAAATTAAAGAATCAGGATCAATCTTACCCTGAAACGGTTTGCACGGACCCGCACAACCAACGCACGTGTACCGTACTCGGCCATATTCACTATAAATACTCCGAACTTCTGCTCATTCTCCACTTGTTGCACTAGTAACGAACCTTTGCCTCTCCGCTATACCTTCGTGCAACCAACTTTGTTTGCATGAACTCGCACAACAGGTCTCCTGTTCGCGTAAGGCCTCTGATCGTTGCGCTGCTTGGTGCAAAGGACTTTGATTGCGCGAGTCTGCGCAACCAACACTTAGAAAAAAAAAATTTCAAACTTAACTTTTTTTTCAAATATCTTCAGAACTTGAACCTTTCTCACCATGGCTCGTACTAAGCGAACATATCGTCTCGTTGGCCCCCTACCGAACAACCTTCTCACCAAGATCTGCCAAACTCATCCTCTTTTTCACACCTCTAATCCTTCTCCATCTCTTGATTACTCACAACCAAAACGTACGAAGACTACTACCTGGAACCCTACTTACATTAAGGAGCCCGTGCTCCCAACTTTTGATTTCTCTGATTGTATCTCCTCCCTGCCGTCTCCCATCCATCGAGCGATTTCAATGGGTAACGTTGAACGACCTCCGAGACATGGTCATGATTATGATTGGGAGGAATGGTTGAAATCAACCGCCCATATACCTACTGACAACCAAAGGCCACCTACCCGAGAAGATACGCCTCCCGCATCTCTGTCGAAGAAAACTCATCGCAATAAAGCTGAAGAATTTCAAAAGAAGATCAGGGAACATAATAAAAACAAGCTCCATAACTCGTGGGAAATGATCAGAGTAATTGAAGGTATCATGAAATTTGACAACCCGCATTCAGAGGGTATGACCATGATTCCTCTCAATCTTCACCATCACCAATCTATGCTCGACTGTGAGCCAAAGAATCATATGAAAGGAGAGAGATTGATGTATACTTCTTCTTGGGCATTGAAAGAACCGCGCATCCTTGAGGGGATCTTGTTAGCGCACAAGTCGCGGTAACAAATCGGCGATGTTTATCCAATGAATTTTCTCATCCCTTCTCACAATCCCCACAGCTTATTCCCCACACACTTTTATGAGACGGTTCAACAGCATTTCCAAGATCGCGAGCCGCTTTGGGGGCCAGAAGAATTTCGGACGAGGGGTCTCTTGACTTCTCGCCGCTACTATTCAGATTGGGCGGAGGCTATCTTGACCAAACACTCAAAGATGTTGATCAAGATAGGCTTGTATAATGCCATAGAAGTTACGTCCCAGTACTTCTACAAAGAGCCTACTGTAATAAAAGGTTTTCTTGACTACTGGTCTACCACCATCAATTCTTATCATTTGCCAGCGGGTGAGATGAGCATTACACTCTGGGATATCCACCGAATCGTGGGCCTTTCTTTAACAGGAAAATTCTATGATGAGTTTGTCCCAACTAATAAGGAGTTGGCGTTCATTTCCTCACTTGATCGGAAGCCTTTCATTTCAGAAACCACTAAAGAACTTTTCAAGGAAATATCGAAATTTCTGAACATTCACAAGATCTCTCCTCTACAGTGGCTTGCGTACTTTTCCAGGGGCCTTAGGTAATTTTAAGTCCACAAATCAACTGCTTTCTTCAATTGCACCTTTTCTTACTCGCTTTTTACTTCTCTTGCAGATTCCGCGATTGTCATTCTTCAGAGTTAACAGAGCTTCATGCCAACATCAAAGAGCGGGCAAAGTATAGTCTATATGGGGAGCTCGCGGCCTTCTTGGCTTATTGGCTAAGCATCGTAGTACTTTCGAGTTCGAAATGGGCAGATGTTATTCACTTCCACGGTCTTTGCTATTGATGGCGCCTTGTCGGAAGGCCAAAAACATTCACTTGCACCTCCAGTTTTATGCTCTATTTATAGAGCCCTCGGGGAGATAGCCACACATGTAAAGAACCCTACCATTGGAGCTTCTTCGACATATACTCCATGGCATTATATTACTAGCTAGATAGGGGTCTACTTTCCTTGGACTTTTAAAGCCCTAGAGAAGGCATACGTTCATCCTTCACATCTTCCACTCTGGTTCTTCCAGCAAAGGGCATTGCAAAAGGATCATACAACTGGGTAACCAACAAGATTCGGGACACTGATCAGATTGATTTCTTTCAATTATGCCTTTATCGCTATATCGAGGATACTGATATGGTAGATACCGCGACACTAACTATAAGGGAAAGGGCATTTTTCCTCTCCATACGCTCTTGTAGTTTGCCACTGCGGGAGGGAATAGGGTTTTAAAGAGAGTCATACTATCCTAGTCGCTTCGCTCGTCAGTTCGGTTTTGACCAAGCTATTCTAGAGGACTATGGGTTAGTTACGAGGAGAATGCATTGTCATGGCACTGGCCCTTATAATTGGGTTATGGTATGGAAATAGCTACTAGGCGGTCGCTTCATTTCCACTTTCGTAATCTCAGGCTGTGATCGTATAGTTTGGGATTCCTATAGCTGGATGCGATGGTGGGATCACCAATCATATTTGGTCAACAATCGTTTGCCAGTAGACGAACCCATTTGACTTCCCCCGCCCAGACTGAGGGGTAGGAAACTTGAAGATGGAATCGGTTATATACCAGAGAAGAGTCGTGCACCTTTTCACGGTCAGATTTGCAGACGAATATCATTAGAAGATTCGATTCGTGAAAAGAAGGCCATCAATACCTTAGAAGGTTGGATTGCGCATGGGGTTGTTGCGGAGTTCGAAAAAGTTCCTCGCGACTTCACTAACCAAGCTACAAATGATGCTGAGGGAATATCTTCTCCCACTCCGGCAGACACTGCTATAGCTCGGGATGAACCGACTCCTTCTCCACAGCCTAGCCCTCCTAAGTCATCTTCTCCTGTGACTAGGTCTCGAACACGCTTGCAAGCTTCGCCATCTATTCCTCAAGAAAGACCTGTCCCTTCATCTTCCCCAATACCAACAGAACGACACTGTTCGAAAGGTCATACCGTCTCTCCTTCAAAGGGAAAACAAGTAGTAATCGAAGAAGTAGATGAAGAATTGGAGGAAAATACTTCATCTTTATCATCTGATAACAATTCTTATTCGGAATCCAACCCCAAGGGAGAAAGTGAAGAAGCTGATGAAGACGATGATTATAAGGGCGAGGTGAATATAGATGATGATGAGAATAAAGTTGCTGCTGAAGGCACTTCCACTGGTATAAAACCTTCTCCCTTAGCTCCTGAAGACATGGAAACTAATATTTCATATGAAGCACGTGTTCCTGCGGCGATTCCAACAATAGTGGAAGATGAAGAGGAACCGCTAGACTATGGAGAGTATGGGTATTCTCCAAGTAAGAAATTTTCTGAAATCATTTAATATTTATTTAGAATTATATATTTTATCATTATTTCCTCATTGTTATTTTCTTTGTTATGTTTTTTTAGCTGTGGGGGGAAATATAAATGATCTTCCTGTTGAAGATATTCCTCATGTCGCACAGCTAGCTCCTTCAAGAATTCCTTTAGTTCCCCAGGTCATACCGAAGGTAGTGGCTCATGGGATCGATTTCTCAACAGAACCTGTAGACTTGGCCACCCCTACGACTATCAACTCCAGCATTGAAGCTAGAGCGCCTTCTTTTACTGCTATGTTAGGAGCTGGTTCTTCTTCTATTAAGGAAATTCGACCCTTTATTGTCCATAGCTCAGTAGCAGGTATGTCTTTTATTTTCTTTATTGGTTTTTTCCATTTTTAGTGTTACCGTTAATATTCTAATCTCCCTTCCTTTCCTTTTTATAGGAACTCCTTTCAGCGGTACAGCTAGTTTGGGCTCTGTAGCTACTGTGTCTGATCTTTTATCTTTTGAGAAGGTTCCTGCGCATAAGTTGATTTTAATGAGGAATTCGGTATCAGCAATAGTTCACATTTTCAAAGATCCCGAGCAGTGGTCGGATCTAGATGTTGCTATTGAAATTCTGGAAAGTACTGCAAGGATGGCGAAGGTTAATATTTTTACCTTGTGCGATTCTGTTCTCAAATTCCGTGATTCAATAATTTCTCTAGCATCAGCAGAAAATGTCACTATTGCTCCTCAGATTTTAGAATATGGAAAACAACTAGCTCTTTCCAAAGAGAAAGCTTCTCTCATTACTTCTACTATTTATGAGTTCAATCAAGAGTAGTCAGCGCTTCAGGAACAGTTGAAAGCTTGTGTTGATAATAGAAAGACCATTTAGAATCGTATAGATCTCCTAAAGGAAGAAATCTCTCAACTGGAGCTGAAAGACCATACAGAAGATCAACCATGAAGGAGATCGAAGAGAAGATGCGAATCAGCATTCAATTTGCTGATGTTGAGAAATCTAAATTAGTCAAAAATGAAGAGATAATCACAACTTTGGAAAGCAAGCTAGCTGGAGTTCCTGATCAAGAAAAAATCATTCTTGAAGAAAAATCAAGACACATCGTAGCTCAAATTCAGTTGAGGGAAGATTTACAGAAATATCTGGGAATGTTAGGAGTCACAGATGAGTTATAAGGAATTTATACTTAGAACATGTAGCTTCTTTTCTTCTTCTTTTTTTTCCAGCATAGATCAATGAAGACAATGATATCTTGAGATAGTTTGCCTCTTCATGAATTTCTAAATCATGAATCATTTCAAGCATATTCATTTATGTAATCGTCTAACATGATATTTAATGAAGAGTTGAGATAAAAACATCAACATATTATGATTGTTAGTATGGGATTTCCTATATGATTTTTGTTTTGATAGGCAACACTAGATTTCAATTTAGTTATATAATCACACACAGTTTAAGCTCTTGAGTAGTGGAACAACGCAGTTTTTTAGACTCTTGAGTAGTGGAGTCGGGTCTCACGTGATAGTCTTTGTAACTCTTATGAGTTCATTGGACTTCTCACAGCCTGGTCAGTTCACAAACCGCGATCCATCAGAGGGGCCTAGTGAAGCTACTGGGGCCGTGAACTCGGTTGGATTTACGCACAGGGTTGGCCGCGGTAACTCTCTAGAGTTCACGAGGCACACAAGGTGACCTTTAGGGTACTAAATCCAGGGTCGTCAGTCCATCAATGGGTAGGTTTAGGCCCTTCCTCATGAGTTACTAGTGAAATCAAGCCAAGGATCTTGGGGGTCTTATGCATGGTTAGATTATCTATGGACAATGGCCAAAGGGCGCACACTGCAGCCCACGTTTTCTTCGTTTACAAGGTCGGACCCATTCATGAGAGGAAAATTTCATTCGTTCCCCGTGACGCTGTCGGAAAGCTATACAGACGGCATTAGTGTTACGCATGACTGGCCATTGAGGACTTTTTGGCCTTTTAAGGCTATTAGTCGCTAGCTCCATCTGCTGCCTGTATGGGTATGCATATGATGGTCTGGCTTCTCACTGCTGGCCGAATGGCGATGGTGATAGGCTTTATGCGTAGTTGGCCGTATAGGCTTGGCTAGGCTGCCTCAAATGATGATAAGCTACCATCGTTGTCGTGGTAGTAATGGGCGTCTTGATTGATATATCACCATTGCTGATAATGTCTTTCACGATATTCGCACTATGCTCATAATAATATATCGGCTTGGTGATGATACCAATTTCAACAAGTTTGACAAAGCTTGTTCGATAACGACAACGATGGTTACTCTTTTTTTAAGAAATCACTGATATGTAATCTTTGACGATATACTTCGAATTCCTCCTCTATTCAATTATCTGAAAAAGAATATATGAACATGTCTTCACTTGTCCTTGCCCCCTTTTGATATAGAAGCATTATGTCGATAATCTTCTCGATCAAATCGTGACTATCTTCAGGGACAATACGTCTTGATGAAGCGTACGTTGACCGGTATACTGATACCCTGTCCATCTTGATCCACCACTCTGTATGCTCCATTAGAATATACTTCGTGTATGATATATGGCCCATCCCATTTAGGCTCACATTTGCCCCATGTTCTGTGGGTCACCACTATCAGTCTTTTCAACATTAGAACCATGTCTCCTTTCTTGAAAGAGCGATATTTGACTCGTTTATCAAAGGTAGCCGATATTCTTGCCTGATGCAACTGTAATTAGAGGTGTGCAAGATGAACCCAATCCGGCAGATCCGACCCAATCCGACCCGATTCGAACAAAACCGATGGCCTGGATCGGTCAAGTTCGGATGAGATCGGGCAGATCCGAATAGTATTCGGATCAGATTCGGGTAAGTAGCAAATCCGACCGATCCGATCCGGAATTCGATCCGTTTGGATCCGATTCGGTCCAATTCGGGCTGATCCGGATGTATGTGTTTCATTCATTCCATTCATCCATTTTTAAAGTTCATGTTAAGGCTTGGTACTAAAAATGAGAGGAATATAAATCTCAGGTGGACCACACCACATGAAAACAATAACGATTGGATATCCACCATTAAAATCCTCTTGAGGCCTACCATACTGCTTATTTGATATCCAGTCTGTTAACTAGTTCATACAGTCTTAGATGAAGAGAAAAAACAATGATTAGCTTAATCCAAAACTTTTATGGCCCTCAAAATATTTTTAATGGTCAACTCTCATTCAACACTGTTTCCTGTAACGTGGTCCACTTGAGATTTGGATATACCTTATTATTTGACTCATACTGTAAAATGATCCGTAAAAATAGATGGACGGCATGGATGAAACAAATACGTCACGGTGAGGCCCACATAGCACAGACCATGTCTCTGTTTCCCTCCCACCATGATGTGACGTCTCTGACTACACTCCAGCTGTCGTAGGAACGTGTCATGCGAAGACGAGCACTAACACTCCTTGAGCTCCGAGTTGTATGAACGGTTCAAAGGATATCAAAGTTACATGGGCCCCATAGTGATGTATTTATTATATCTAAACCGTTCATATATTTTTAGAGATTATTATAGAGCATCATCCAAAAAATGTATAATATCCAAAAACCATCTGGACCACACCACAAATAGCAGTAGAGAATGATTTTCACCGTTAAACAATTGGCATGGTCCACATGATAGTTAGATCTGTCTTATTTTTCATCTCAAGCCTTAAGATGAGGTCGCCAAATGAATGAACAGTTTGGATATAACACATACCCCATGATGAGACCCATAAAACAGTCACAGAGTTTGCGTGGAAAGAACGTCAACGACACTTTCTTACAGTGAACGTCAACACTACATTACGTTTTGGTGAAAGCGTAGATACAGTTTTTGCAGTTATGTGGGGCCCACCTTGATATATATGTTTCATCTAAGCCGTTCATCCATTTCTATATATCATTTTAAGCCTTGAGCACAAAAATATAGTATATTGAAGACTGAAGTGGACCACACCATGGATTAAATTTAAACGATCCGAATTATACCCAACCCAATCCGACTCAGTTTTCCTGACTGAGTTAGATTCGGTTCGGGTCAAGGCAACCTTGCTTCGGATCTGTCTGAGTCAGGCGACCTGGACTCGATACCGGATCAGATCGAGTTCGGGTCAGACCAGGGAGATTTCAGATCTACTCGAGTTAGGCCCGATCCGTTCTGATCCGGACCGATGCCCAGCTCTAACTGTAATCATTGCTGAGCTGTCAAGCACTTCTATCGAGTAGGTCCATTTCTTTCAACCTTATCTTTGCATTTTCATCATCTGTAATTGACTGATGCACTGCTATTTTGAGTGAAACGACCTGTGTTTCAATTGGGATGACCGCCTCTATGTCGTAAACCAATAAATACGATGTTGCTCTTGTTATTGTTCGGTGGGTAGTCCTGTACGCCCATAATACTTCTTGCAACCTTTCGTCCCAGTCATACTTGTTTCCAATCACCGTCTTCTTTAGTATTTTCACAATCGTTTTGTTAAATGCCTCTGCTAATCCATTGGCCGGTGGATAGTAAGGTATTGAAAATGAATGATGGATACCGAACTTTTGACACAGTTTTTCCATGCCTCTATTCTTGAAAGGGGTACCTTTATCAGTAATGATTTTCTTTGGGATGCCGTGGTGATATATTATCATGTGTCGGATGAAATCGACCACATCTTTCTCTTTGACATTGCGTAACGCGATTGCTTCTGTCCACAGGGAGAAGTAGTCTGCTGCTGCCAAAATATATTGTTTTCCTTTGGACGAAGGAGGATTTATGGGCCCAATAACATCGAGTCCCCAAGCGGTGAAAGGCCAAGAAGCGACCATCTAATGGAGATCTTCAGGGGGAATATGTATGACATCTCCATGGATTTGACACTTGTGGCACTGCTTCGCATAATCTATTACATCTTTGAACATTGTAGGCCAGTAATACCCCATTCGATGTATCCGATGAAATAAATTTCAGCCAACTTGATGTGCCCCACATTTCCCAGAGTGAGCTTCTCGTAACATTTGACCTTCTTGTTTATCAAGACAACGCAGCAACATCCCATTGTAAGATTTTCTTTACAGCACTTCACTACAAATGATGAACCTGCTCGATCTCTGCTTGATTTGTTGTCTTTGTATTGTATCTTCCGGCAAGATATCATATTTTAGGTAATCTATGAAAGGCTAGCACCAATCATCTGTTGTCACTTCTAAACATGATATGAGGAGCACCTCGATGACTTCATCGATAACTTTTGAAGAGGGCAAGAATCTCCTTTCTTCTACAATCACTTGGAGCGGACTTCGGTTTGGACAGGATAGGGCTACCTTTAGACTAGCCAGAGCGTCTGCCTTTGGATTTTCAGATCGCGGTACATGCTTGATTTCGACATGGTAGAATTGTTCTAGTAAATGCTGTGCTTTTCGACAATATGGCAAGAGTTCTTTCTTTCTTATTTCAAACTCAGTCGTCAATTGATTTATAATAAACTTGGAATCTCCGAAGATCCATAGCGTCTTTATTTTCATTTCCTGAGCGATTTCCATTCTAATGATGAGAGCTTTATATTCGGCTTCATTATTTGTGCATGTGGTACCCAACGTGAAAGAGTAGGGTAATAGATCACCCTGAGGAGTGATAAATATTACTCATAGCCCCGCTCCCGATGCTCGAGAAGCACCATCAAAATACATCTACCATGGATCTTGCTGCTCAGCCATCATAACCTGCTCATTAGGAAAATCATTGCTAATGGTCTCACTCTCCACTATGGGATGCGCTGCTAAGAAATCTGTCACTGTTTGTCCCTTTACTGCTGTTGTCAGCTCATAAGTAATCGTATATTCCGAAAGCAACAACATCCATTTGGTCAATCTCCCCGATAACATCGGCCTTGTCATTAGAAACTTTATCGGATCCATCCTTAAAATTAAAATTATATCATGAGAGAGACAATAATGTCTCAATTTCTCCACCGCAAATATCAGCGCCAAACATTCTTTCTCGATCAGGGAATAATTGCATTCTGCGCCTATCAGAGTTCGACACAGATAATAAAGAGTTGTTTCTTTTCCATCTTCGTTTACCTACGGTAATAAGTTTCCCAGCGAATTCTCGGCTGCAGATATGTACAAGATAAGTGTCTTACCCTTTATAGAAGCTGTCAATACTGGAGGTTGTCTCAGCAGCTCCTTTATCGAATCGAACGCGTTCTAATAGGCCTTGTCCCATACTAACTCTATTCCTTTCTTCATCAAGTGGGAAACTGGCTAACATATCCTTGCCAGATTTGAAATAAAACGATGAATATACGCCAGTTTTCCTTGCAAACTGTTCAATTCCTTCAATGTTTTCGGAGGCAGCATATCTTGGATGTCCTTGACTGTCCCTGGATCAATCTCGATACCCCTATGTCGGATAAAAAAGCCGAGAAATTTTTCTGATGACACTGCGAAAGGACATTTAGCTGGGTTCATCTTTAGCTGCTTCTTTCTGAGCCGATGAAAGACCGATGTCAAATGCTTGTGATGTTCCTAATGATTACCTAACCTAACCACCAGGTCAAATTCAACATGTTTGTGCATCATATCTTGAAAGATACTTTGCATTGCCCTTTGGTATGTTGCCCCAGCATTCTTGAGACCGAACGGCATGACCTTGTAGCAATAAATCCCAAACGAAGTTCTAAACGTTGTTGTTTCTTCATCTTCAGGAGCCATTCTAATTTGATTGTAACCAGCATAGCATCCATGAATGACATGACAGGGTATTGTGTCGTACTGTCAATCAACAGTTCTGTTATTGGGAGAGGAAAGTTGTCCTTCAGGTAAGCTTCTTTCAGGTCTCTGAAATCAACGCACACCCTGATTTGTTCGTTTTTCTTTTTTACTAGGACAATGTTCGATATCCACTTAGGATATCTGACTTCTCTAATAAACCCGACTTTTATCAGCTTGTTCACTTCTTCTTCTATTAAAGGAACCAAGTCTAGGTGAAATTGCCTTTGTGCTTTCTTAATCGGTCTTCTGTCCTTAGAAATATTTAATCGATGCATTGGCACTAAGGGTTCCAAACCCAACATTTTTGCATATGTTCAGGCGAAGACATCTTTATTTTCTTTCAGCAATTGGATATATTCTTCGGCTTCTTGCTCAAGAAAACCAACACTTATGAAAGTATTTCTCGACTCTTCTTCTGTGCCCAGATTTACTTCTCGCAAACTATCAATTGTCGGTTGCCCTTTGTCTTCCATCTATTTTGGTGTTGTCTCAGGATGCTTGACTATCTCAGGATCTGTTTCTGATAACTGCTCGATTGTGACCATATTTATCGAAGACTCTGCCCCCAATCCTTAAAAATTTTCTCGTCTCGTCTGACCAACTCCAATAAGGACTTGAATTCCTTTTCCATGATTTAAACCAGTTGGTTCTTCATCATCAAAACCCATCCTTTTCATCATTCTTCTGCTTGTCAGACTGTATTTCTTGAGATCGCTAGATGTCAACTTTCTGTGATATACATTATTCTCAGTTCTTTCCTTTATCTTTACTTCTGAAGAGGCGTAAAATTCAATCGGATCCAGATATTTCACACTGGCTTCAACACGAAACCTTTCTAAAATAGCCGGGAATGGCTTGTTTCTTTCAGCATATGGCAATGGTACTGTATAATTTGACTACAGGATTTTCAACTGTTCACGTGATAATAACATTAATAGAGGCTGTCCTAGTTACCTCAGATATTTCGGCACAAAATAGAATTTCTTCTTTGCTTCTGAAATTCTTGACGACCTTGCTTTTTCGGATTCCTCTTTTATAACTTTCGCACGAGCATTTTTCAGGGTTTGTTTCCATCATTCTTTTTCTCTTCTTCTCTGACAAATCTGTTGTAATAACTGGCGTCTGTAAAGAAGGCTTCGACTTCTATGTATGGCTTCGCATCAGCCATTACTTTATAATGTATTCCATTCTTACAGTACTTAAAACATTGATGAAGGTTAGAAGGTATAATACTGTACTAATGTATTCATGGTCTTCCCAAGAGAAGATTGTATGTCGTGACTACATTAATTACATGACAAACAACATTAGTAGTTAATTCTCCTATTTCCAATGTCATCGTAATTTTACCAAGCGCGCTCTACCCTTCTTAATTAAACCCCTATATCATCATTCCACTAGGGCACAGATCGGAACGACAGTAGCCCAATTTATTTAACATCGTTAGTGGTAACAGGTTCACCGCAGACCTATTGTCAAGCATAATCCTTTTTACTTCCTTACCGCAAATGTGGCTTACTATCATTAGTGGCCTATTGTGCCCTGTATCACAGGCTAGATGATCATTAGAGAAGGAAACTATTGGCATGCAGTCCTCTCGTTCTTTGCATTCTTCATTTTTCATTTCCACAAGCAACATTTCTCTGACATTGTGGTTGGACAGCGCTTGAACTAGACTTTGCCGAAAGTCTTCTGATAACTTTAGTGTGTCATAAATGCTTAACTGAGCCTATATACCTTTCAAGTGACTTACCACATCATAAGTCACCTTTGCCGCCTCATTCTTTTCTTCCTTTTCACCACTATTTTTCTGATCGTCGATGATCTCTTTTCTGGTGATTCCGGTTTTCTGCCTTGGGGGACTTGCTATTCTTTTTCTTGATTGCAGTGTGATTACTGCGGCCTTTCCTGTCATCTTATAATTTTCTTTCCCTGTTCTTTCATGAATACCTTCCCGAACTGTTAGTACATTCACCATCGCCTTTGCGCCTCTTTCTTTCTCTTTTTCAATCACTATTTCATCCCTGTTTATCATTCTTTGTATTATACATTTTAATGTATAACAATTTTCTATCGGGTGCCCCACTGGACGATGATAGCGGCAGAAATCCCTTTCTCTTGTTCGTGCTGCATCTTCAGGGCGTTTGAATGCAGGTAATTCTATCATACTAGCTTTCAACAGTTGGTTCATCATGGGAACAACATCTTCTCGGTCGAACATAAACCCTTCATGAGATTAAGTGATCTGGGTCTTTTCCGCTGAACCTGTTTCTAGGACGGCTTGATTCTTCCTTCCATTCTGTCCTTTTTTTTCTTGAATCTTTCGTTTCCTGACTTCTTTTCTCATGGTCCACAATATTTGCGATCAACCTACTGGGTCCTCTTCTGGCCGTTTCATAGTGAAATGCTGGCATTTTTCCGGTCATCAGATCTAAGGCATGGGCTTTAGTGGCCAGATCACGGAAAGTCTTGATAACGGTGCTGGTAAACCCGAACGCGATTCTCATTTCCATGGAGTTCAAACACATCTTAACTTGCTCTTTCTCTTCTGACAACTACCTGCAAGAAGCTCCTAATGTCTTCCATCTGTCTATGATTTTCTTCACAGGTTCCCCATCTCTCTGCCATACCGAAGCTAACTCCGTAATGCTAACGTCGCGTTCTGACGAGAAGAAATTTGACGTGAAAGCGTCTTGCATTTGTTCCCAAGTGTGTATCAATCCTGGAGCCAAACTAGAATACCATCAAAATGCCTTACTTGTCAGAGAATATCCGAACAATCGTAGGTAATATTGTGGTATCGTGGAGAAATTTCCCATGCTGGTGATGAAATGCATCAAATGTTCCTCTAACGATCCATCCCCATTAAACTTTTGAAAGTCTAGATGCTTGAAGTTAACTGGAAAAGGGACATCTTCTGCTTCCCTTAGATATGGCGTTCTATATTTGAATCGGTTGACATTCTCATGCTCCCTTTCTGTTCTGATAGCTTCCTCAATAACTTGTTGTACTTCCTCTTGAGTTATGGTTCTCACTGCCAAAGCAGATCCGAGTGATCCTACCCCCGATGGATGAAAGCCTTCAGGTTGATGTTCCTGTTCGTTCATCGTGCCCATCATTGGAGGAGCCGCTATCTGGGCCACGTTGTACTCAAGAGTTGCCAAAGCCTCTCTGAGATTTCTACACTCTTCCATCAGTGTTCTCTGTGCTTGTACCATGTCATTCATATGGTCTTCTATGGTTGGCATAGTTTCCTGATTCATTCTGGCCATATGTACTGTAGCTTCCCCACTTCCTGATGAACCTGCATTCGAAGTAGGATGCAAATATTTGATGTGATGGGACTTACGAAGAGGGGGGTCCCATTTGATTTTCTTATACTTCCGCTACAACTGATCGATCGAGGTGATACAGAAATAAGTGATCCTACAAGTAGTGCCTTACCTTTCTGTTCTTTTGTCCATCGGACTCTTAGAGCAATCAAAGCCAGGAAGTCACGCGATGCTAACTGTAGAACTATTTGCCCAGGATATATTGCAGGAGGGGCTAATTCAGGATTCTTTTTAGCAGCATTCCGTGTTATTGGTCCCCTAGCTCTTGGCGAAGGCATACCTGTTCTGAAGCTTCTTGCATTTCAGGCTCTCGTCCTTCGAGATGTCACAACAATCCAGTCCTCGTCACCTTCTAGTGCTTGAGGTAAAGAAAAAATAACTTCGGTCATCACTAGAGGTTTGTCGCCCTTACTTGCAGGAGATTGGACTCCACGAGCCAAAGATTGACCTGCCACGTATTCCACTACGAACCCAGTTGTAGTGAAATAGAAATTCACTTTCGTCATTGAATTTGCCATTGATTGTAGGTTGCAATTTTATCTTCTTACCTTCAAAATAAAACATGAAGTTGTAATTAGCATTTGGGTGATAACGTAATCTATCTAAGAGATGAAGGGGAGGATGTTCCCACTGAGAGTCGCCATTTTTGCGTAAAAAAGATGCCAAACTACAACAAAAGTCCTGTAACCTTCTCAATGTTAACATTAAATAAGATAAAATCCCCAGCAGAGTCGCCATTTTGTTTCGAACAAGAAACAAATGTATTTGATTTGGGAAATTATCTTATTTAAATATAACAGAGAGAATATATCAGGAACAATCATCGTATTGTTAATATTGAGTACATTTACATCCTCGGGTATCCCTTGATTCTGAGATAGATTATTTAGAATATAGAAATTGACAAAGTTCAAATGTCGAATTTGAATGTCAAATTCGGCAGCACTTGGACTTGTGATTTGATCATCTCTTTAAGAGGAATATTGTGCCCATTCGATCAACTAATTTCTCTTTCTGAAGCTTGGACAAAAGGAGAACTACAACCTGATCATTTCGGCAACATTTCATCCCTTATCATTACTGATGTATAACAGTCTGGTTGTGCGGACTCGCGCAAACCATGGGCTTCTCTTCAGTCCTGCCTTCAGTCTTCTCTGTAGCTCTGTACTTCTTCCAAAATCTTCAATTACCGCAAATGAGAGGGGGAGGGGGTATTTATAGACCTCCACACGTGCGAACCCTCGATCTTCGTGCCATGGGACCCACCTTTCATCAATTCTGACTGTTCATGGATAACATGTCCTAAAATCAGTTGCGCGGACCCGCACAACTGGTACCATTGTATGCACAGACTCGTGCAACCGATATGGATTCGCGCAAACTCTCAAAGATACTCTTTCTTTTCATCTTTTGTTTTCTTCTTTCTTTTTAATATTTTTTTCCAATCTTCAGTTCTTTCTTCTTCTTCTTCTTTTTTTTATGCCTCAACAAATCCCACGGATCTTATTGTAGAGAGAACCCAACTATGCCACATGTCAGAAAATGGTGGCCAAACCTCAATAGTTGAAACCTACCCAAATGTCACTATCATGTATGTAGTTGATCCACACCATCCATCTATCTAGTTAGTGGTGGCCCACAGAGATGTTCATGACAAATCCACGTTATTCATCTATTTTGGCAAACCTCAATATGATAGGATTCCAAAATCCTAGATCTGAATCTCGGGGGGCCACACAAATGGACAGTGGAGACAGAAATTTCCACTGTTGAAGCATGTGCAGGACCCTTCATATAAGAAAATGAGAGAAGAAAATAAAGAAAGACACAAAAAAAGTAAATGAGCAAAGTGGATTGAATGCTTTCCATCCAAAACTTACTTGGACACACTGTGGTGCATGTGTAGCCCACTTAGGTGTATGTGTTGCATATCCACACTGCTCATCTGTTTTACAGCCATTTGGGAAGTGGACCCCACCATTTCGGTGGACCTAACCCAACATGTTAACTCAAAATAAAGTAGATAAAAATCTCAGTATACCACGTCCACGAGATAATAGCAGTAATTGATCATTTACCCTTAAAAGACGTTATTGGGTCCACTGTACTACTTATGTGTCATCCAAACTATCTAGATCATGGGGCCCACTGTGGATTCCATGTGAGGTTTGTGCTTTATATCAATGTCGTTCATCCACATGTCCAGCTTGTTTTAGAGTATGGTACAAAACTTAGAGCAGGCCTGAAAGTTAGTAGCCCGCTCCACTTCATTGTCTAGCAGGTGGGCCTGCAGTGATGGTTATTGGTCATTCGACTTGTTCTTAAGGTCACATAACCTGGATGGAGGGGATATCAAAACTTTTGTGGCCTCAAATTATGGGATCTGGTGATTTGGTGTGGTCCACCTTGCATGTGCACTTGTGATTGTATGTGGCCCAAACCACATGATCATGTGATGATTAGAAGACTAGTAAGCTACGTGAACTTGTAGTGCATGTGTGGACCCTAATCCATGTGAAATTGTGCGGCATGTGAGATCTACACTACGTGATTATGTGATGTGCGATCGACTATTTATTATGTAGGATTGAGTTACGACACTTAATTAAGAAAATTTTATGATGTGCGGTTAACTCTTGACCACCCCATGGAATTGTGATTGGAGTGTGTAGACCTATGTCGTAGGATTGTGTGAGTTATGTTTAAGCCTTTGAACGTGTTCGAATATAACAAATGTGTGGACTCTAGTGGTGTGAGGGTGTAATGAATATAATTGTATAGACATTAATCATGAGGCCATGTGGCATATGATAGATAATTGTGTGGTCACTCAGACTCATGGACTATGCTGATAGTGTAACCTCTTGGGTATGTGAACTTAGGATATGTGTCAGATTGATTGTTGGACCCATCTTGTTAATAGTATTGAGCTTGAATTGCAGACTCCACTGATGTATCCACAAGGGCATTAGACTGGTGAGCCCATTAGCCTTGAAGCCCACCTTTAGTGGATGCCTTGTGGGCCCATTAGTGGTAGACCTATCAGGCCCATAACCAGGTCTTTTCTTTGTCAAGTGCTTAGGACTCCATGAGATGTGCATATTGGGCCTATGTTTAGGCCTCTTGGTAAGTGCATGAGACTCCTTGTGATTCGGGCCTTATGAATTAGTTATGATTGATCCACCGATTGGACCAATTATGGTGATCAAATGGGTTACCCAATAAGCCAATATGTTAGGATGTAACAACCCACAGATCAGCCCATTCGAGTGTGGCGATGAACTGGGCCTTAGTCCCCTTGAAACGATAGCTAAACATGTTGACGTGTTGGATTATAATCAAACTATGCATGTGGTGATGGCATATGTGCGGTGGTTGTGTGATATGGTACACGTGGTGATGTTGATGTATGTGTGTGGTTAAATGTGATGATTGTATTTGTATGGTAATGCTAATTTATGTTCACATGCTTGGATGGTGATCAAGCGAACCTAAGGACTGAGTGGACTACTGTATGTATTGCCTTGAGTCATAGAAAGCGCACTTAGTGCCGTGTGGTGGTGCGACGCTTGTGCACCCACTTACCATAAGAATGATGAGGCGAACCACTTAACCCTTAACCATAAACGAATATGTTGATAATACGTCCTAGCTTTAGAATAGCTATGGATCTTTACATGTGGAATTGATACATGTTATGGTATGTGCGAATCCCTTGCACGTGTTTGATATATGGCTTGTTGTGATGACATTATATGAGGTTTTGACCATGCAATTTGTGTCGAGTGATGGATTGATCCTAGTTGTGTTATTGTGTGGTTGGTGCACACTTGTGATGTAGGTGTGGACACTCGCATAGCTCCACGATCATGAGGGAGAGTGCACATCGGACCACTGTTTTGCCTAGTTGGCACCATGATCCTTTTCTGTTAGTCTCGGGATATTTGTGCATATTGCATCTACACGCACGTATACATGCACATGCATCATGGATGAGGATTGCATGGTGTGCGTGGTGTGATCATGTGGAGATCATATACATGTGGTAGAGGACGTTGGTGCGTGGTGCTCATGATGGTGTATGTGCAGATGTTATCTGGTCTAAGAGACCGCGGGCTTGGTCCCTAGGTTGAAGTCCCTAAAGCGAATATATCAGACTTGGTCCCTGGGTTGAAGTCCCTAAAGCTCTCTTTATACTGCATTCTTATTTATGTTTAAGTTGATGCTGATATTACACATATATTCGTTCCATGATGAGCGTGGATTGCGATTCGATGTGGTTGGCAAAGGAGTCTGGTTGGTATTAGGGATGCCTTGTATGCATATATTGCTTACATGCATAACATTGCTTAAGTACAATTATATTGCATAGTGTGCTTGTAGACTATCATTACATAGCATCCTTGTGTGATGGACTGAACACCATAACAACACCGTGCTTATATTGATGAGACTACCACAGCGGCATCGTCATTGGTATTTGTGGACACCAAAAATTTAGGTTTCTTTATAGTGGGTCCCAGACCCTGGGTGAAATTCCATAAACCTTGAGTAGTACCCTCGAGCCTCATCGTCAAGACCAAGTGGATACCATGAGTCACCTAGTGCCAAAGACCATAGTAGGCCTGACTCTCGCCGATGCGGTTGGGTGAGAAGAGGTTTGGCCACACCTAGCTGAAGAGTTGGAGTGAATGTGGTTGGGTTTGACCAACCCTGAAATGGGTCCACTACCGACATGTCGGGTGGGTATTGGCATGGCTATAGGCCCCCCACTAACAAGGCAGGTATGCGAGGCTCTATTCAACAAGTTTCGAACTTGCTCTGGATACGAGGGCCCAGTGATTCCCAATGATGATAAATATATTGTGATGTGGACTTTTAGAGGACTTGCATGCTTGTATACACTCGACATACTTTTGCATATCATCTCTTGCATTGCATCCTGCCCTCTTGACTTTATATAGCATTACATGGTCACCATGCTTCAGTTTGTGTACTCTGATATTTTGATTATTACTGCATGCTTGTACACTACGAACACACAAGTGTACTCACTAGACTTTTTAGCCTAAGCCTTCCCTTTTCCATTCTTTCAGGGCAGGAGTAGCTTAGAGAACTTAGCTTTCTGGATGCATTGTATCTATTTTGTGATTTAGCAATATCTACATTGTGTACCTTTTGAAAAGCATTGTACTTGTAGCCGTCTAGATTTATAATGGAGACTGTTGTTTGGTATTGCGATCACGGATCATTATGCTTAGGTATTATTTTAAACAAAATCACTCCAAGAAAAATACAATAAAGAATCTTCCTTGTGGTGTCCCGAACTCAGGACTTGGTGTATGAGAGCCCAGTGCCGGATTTGGGGCACTACGAAAGCTGTCCGCTCCCTGATTTTGGGTGTGATGGGTCGGAGCCCATCATCAAAGGGCTAGTCGTTAAGCAGCCAACTCCGATTGTAGCAAGTGGGGTTGCTTGGGAGGCTATCCCATGAGAGATCCCTCCTCAGCCAGTGGCTGAGGAGGTTGTAGATCTAGAGTCATCCCCGACTTAGGAGGAGGCTCATCCCGTCCAAGGGCCCTCCACTGCCCAAGTCCGGCAGATCGAGGAGGGTGGTACCTCGAGGCATTAAGCTTCAGGTGTTGGACATTCCATGGGTAAAATAAGGGATGACTGTCTATGTCCTCGAATCGATATGCACCCAGTCGCGTCGTGCCCGTGATCTTGAAGGGTCCTTCCCAGCTCGGCCTCAATGTCCCCAAGTCGGGCTCCTTGGTGTTTTGAAAGGTTTCACGAAGGACCAGATCTCCTACTCAAAATCTTCGCACCTTGACTCAGGAATTGTAGTATTGGACGACCCGCTGTTGGTAGGTGGTGATCTTCAACTGCGTTGTCCCCTTTCTTCCTCGAGTAGGTCCAGACTCAGGGTCATCTGCTCGACATTTTGGTTTTCATCGAATGATTCGATGCGCACAATTGGGAGTCCCACCTCGACTGGTACCATGGCTTTTACGCCGAAGGCCAAGGAGAAATTAGTCTCCACAGTCGATGTCTGAGCAGTCGTTTGATATGCCCAGAGGACATGTGGTAGCTTCTCGGCCCAGGCCCCTTTAAACTTCTCAAGCTTGGTCTTGAGGTGATTTTTTGTATGATCTTGTTGACTACCTTTACCTATCCATTGGCCTGAGGATGTCAAGGTGATGAGTAGGCATTGCGAATGCTAAGTCTTTCACATAGTCCTCAAAATCGCGTGTTGTCGAACTGCTTGCCGTTGTCCAATGCAATAGTGTGTAGGATCCCATATCCGCAGATGATGTTCTTCCAAATAAAGTCATTAATATTCTATTCGATGATTTTGACTAGCGACTCGGCCTTGGCCCACTTGGTGAAGTAGTCGACAGCTACAACAACAAATTTATTATGATCTCTACCCATCGGTAGGGGTCTGATGATGTTAATTCCCCATTGGGTGAACGACCAAGGGCTAGTCATGGGGGTCACCTACTCGAATGGTTGTCGGGGTATTACAACGAATCGTTGGCATTTATTGCACTTCCTCACATATATACTACATGGCATCCTCATGGATGGCCGACCAATAATACCCTTGTCCGATCACTTTGTGGGCGAGTGCTCTCCCGCCCGAGTGATTACCATAGACCCATTCGTGGATCTCCCTCAGAACGTACTTAGCTTCGTCAAGTCGGAGGCACCTTAGGTACGGCAAGGAGAATCCTCTTTTATAGAGGACATCTCCTATCATGGTGTACCGAGCTACTCTGCTACGAATTCTTCGTACCTCAAGCTTATCGTCAGGTAGCTTGTTCTGGGGGAGGTAGCCTATGATTGGATCCATCCAGCTCAAAGTCGAGCTGACAGGGATTACTCCCTCTGGTTCGGATCGGCCGATGCTGGGCTCAGGCAAGAACTTAATTGAAATTGATTTGGTGATGTCATCGTCAGCTTCGACAGCTAATTGGACCAAGGTGACCTCGCACTTACTGAATTTATTGATGAGCTTTTTCGCTTTCTAGAGACAGGCAATCATTTTTTCTCCCTTCGCTTGGTATTCGTCAGTGACCTAATTGACAATAAGCTAAGAGTCATTGTGGATCTTTAAGGTTTGAGCCCTCATAGCTTTCGCCAGCCTAAGTTCAGCAAGGAGTGCCTCATACTCCACCTCATTGTTGAACTTTGGGAATCCAAATCTCAAGGCATATTGTGTGCAGATCTGATCAAGTGCCACGTGTCACGCCCCAAACCCAGAAATCAGGTTCACAAAATTCTCAAATTTCGAATCCGGTGCCGACAGCCTTCGTAGTACCCCATTCTTAGCTCCCAGTGCCCATATGCCAGATTTTGATCCTGGGATCCTATGTAACGCCCCAAAAATCGGGAGTCGAGCAAAGCTCAATTCTCGAGTTCCAACGCATCACTTATGCAACATAGATAATGATGTTTAAATGTTGTCCATATTAGTGCATTAAACATGAGTGGGATTACACTAAAACAGCATATCATACTCCAGAGTTAATGTAATTAAGCAAGCGAAAGACTGAGATAGGTATATAAAGTATATGTACGAGTTCATAACCTCTAGAGTATGATCATGTAGCCGGGCTGAATATATACATAATTTGTTTCAAAATACACAAAATATCAAAATGTAAATGTTCAACTAATCCAGTATCCGTGTAATCCTGACGAAGCAGCTCTAGGTCTACACAGACCCGCCTAAGAGCTGCATGTAGGAGAACTCCTCGTCAATGAAATCTGGCTCCGTCACGAAAGCTTCGTCGTAACCTGCATCTAAATCAAAGTCTGATTGGTGTTTTAAAACACCGTCCCAGAGTGGGAGTGAGTGATCAACTCAGTGGTACTATAGGGCAAAGGTTAACATGTTATCAATTCAGTCAAGCAGTAATGATAAAGCAGTACAACAATCATATACGTACTCTTATTAATGCAGGGATGGTATGCTGTAATGATGCATGCCCTCACCTGCACTCCCTCAGTAACTTCATCTAATGATCACGCATGAAAAACTCCCTAAAAGTACGCTTCCTCGCCAAAGCACATGCAATGCGGTGTATGGTCGTGTTAGCCAAGTAATTTATTAGGCTTATTCATACAACAGATTCATGAAGCTAAGGTACCTCCCTTTTTATCATTTACCCAAGCAAGGATCCATCTAGGGTCGCCAATCCCAGTTAATCACATACGATAGGCAAGTTGTAGGGCATCACCCCTGATGAAAACAGTGGATAGGCAAGTTCAAGAGTTTACACTCGAGGTTGCTACGGGAGGCTCATCACCTCAGCATTGGCCTAATTTATACTCGAGGTCACTACGGGAGCCTCATCACCTGAACGTAAGCCGACAGCTTGAATACGGTGTCCCATACACCACCATATTCAGTTCACGAGTTTGGTTACTCACTGGTCACTACGGGGAGGCTCGTCACCCCAGCGTAGGCCGACAGCTTGACCACGGTGTCCCATACACTACCATGCCTGGCTCATGAGTCTTAGCGGATCTTAGTACCATGGTTGAAACGGGTTTTACATTGGTAAGTGGTACCTTAGATTCAAGCAGTAGCATCCATACATGGCAAACACATGATAGGCCAATCGGGTTATTCGACAAGTGCGTTGGTACGAGCGCATGTTGAATTGATCGACATAGAGCGCGTAAGCACTCCGTGTGGCCTAACCACTGTCGACAATCACCATATGGCTTGGATTCATCAAACGTATCTAATGTGGCGAAACTAGTTCAGCCACTCAATGGGGAACCGTTACCAATTGCCTAGACTGCATAGTAGTCCCAATCATATTCAAATGCAAGAGGTAATCACATATGTTAATAATAACAGTATTTAACAAATAATTCAAGCATAATTTCCATTTGAGCATTTTATCAAACAAATTGGACAAGTTATTATACACATGCATTTCATCCATAAATCACATAGCTGCAATTTACATTATATGAAGAAAACTACAAATATGGATAAGGTAGCTGAGAATCCCATCTCAACACCCTTATTGGAAACGATTTATCAAACAATTTCTCATTCAGACATTTTATCAAACACTTAAGCTATATAATATTATATACATAAACTAAATTAGTCATAGTATATATTATGGAAGGTCCTTTCATAAAGGAGTTGTCATACATACAACAAACATGTATTCTAGATTAATAGGCATGGCAAGCATAAATCATAATTTCACTTTCATTCAAACATTTCAACAAACACCTAAAATACATTATATAATCACATAGTTCACACACATGTATAGTTTATCGAATACATCATAACTAAGATTATATGATAGCAATCAAGTCAGACATAAATCATTGCAGACATTGAAAGCCTTGAAAACCATAACCTAAACGTTTATAGTCCGCAACTTCCGTCGGATTCCTCATTTCAAACTCAGTTTGAATCCTATGTTTCCGTATATAGAACAACGGTACCTAAACATCGAAATAGGTTAGCTATTTCGTCAATTCCTCTATTTGGATTCCTAAAACGAGATTACGGTTAAGATTTCTTACCTAAATCATAGTCGAAGATGAACGTGTAGTGAGGTGGGATGGTAAATCGAGGTGTGGAGTCGTAGGAATGAATCCTAGCAACGATCTCCCTTTCTCACTCTCTGCTCCTCACTCTTCTCTCCTCTTTTCTCTCTCTTAGGGTTAGAGAAATTCGTATGGAATGAGAGAGGGGTGGTTTAAGGTCTTTAAATAGGCCTAAAAGTGATGTCAATGGCCCCAGGGCCATGGTATACTTAAGTTGTAGCCAAAGGGTGCCTATTTTTGACAAATGGGGCCCTTAGGAAGGTCCATTTCTCACCTAAGTCATAGAGCAAGTTCCCTGACAATGGATCTATGCCAGGACTGTGTTTATGGTGCAATCTGACAAACTGATCAGCCAAGAAGGACCTGTATCAGATCAACGGTCGTCGTTACTCGATCAAGGCCACAAGCATACTGATATGTGCAGGAAAATTTCCCTGATCCAAGGGTATAGTTTGGTCAAAAACTGACAGTCTGAAACCTTCAATTTTTCTCGCAAGCGAATGGTCCAAATCACTTAAGTTTTAGTTCATTTTCTAAAGATATTCGCGTTTCTCACACACTTCGCTCAGGGCATAAGTTGTGCATTTCTGGATACTATTTGGGCTCAATTCCTGCGATGGTTGTCAAGCCCAATAAGGCGGTCATAACCCTATAGTTTTACGGTAATTGGACTTTTGACGCACGGTCCAGGTCCGATACGGAGTTTCAATGTGCTCCCGGGAGCAACTGGGTTTTGGGATTTCTCCGAGGTTATTAAGTAACGTTAAGTTAGCGATTCTAATGGTTTTGGGTCTTGCCATTCGTATAGATAGTGGTTCAAGCTATCCCACTGATTAATTTAGTTTAATACTTAATTAAACTTCGCCTAAATTCTACAGAATTCTATCCTTAGTTATTTCTGCCTGAGGTGGTACTCGGGTCTTTGTACGGATTTTTTCGAAACATTACATCCTATAAGGAGGATTTTCCAACGTACATTTGTCTCATAAGAAGCATAACCACAAGTTTACCCAAATCACAAAGGCAACATCATCATCACAAATCCACTAATATAAACATTTGAATACAGTGCTGAAAGAGAAATACATATATTAAAAATCAAAGCTCCAGAAGATCGTTGCACTCTTTAAGCTCAATGCTGCTGCAACCTAACGCCACCTGCACGCATCTATCGTGCATAAGCTTATAGAAAGCTTAGAGTGTTGTGTAAGTGTGTGCGATGCACGTGCCAAGCATATAGATATTAGAGTAAGCGTAAATACTGGCAATCCATAAATCGTACAATATCAGAGTAATGCGGAAACATGCTGGTTAGTCCATAAATACCGTCGGCCTTATCTAGGCTATGCGATGCAAAAACATAATAAGCCAATATCATATACTGAGGAAGCAATGTAGATCAATTATGCAATGCGGAGACATAGCAAGCTAAATATCATCTATTGAGGATGCAATACAATATCAAATCCTGACGAGTCCACGAATGCTGTCAACCTCATCGGTTATACAACACAGAAGCATAGTAAAACAAATGCTATGTGCTGAAGATGCAATGCAATATATGATGCGAATGAAATGACCAAACTGAAGTGTGAAGTCAGAATGATAGTACGTAGTATCGCAGGCTACGGGGTCCACCACAAGGGACTTCTATCCAAACCAGTCCCATACCTAAATTTGGATATTCAAACTCAATGTGGTAAACTCCTGATCTCAGGTTAGTCACGCGCTTAACCAAAATCCTAGCCGTTGCAAAGGTACACATGTCAAATTAGTTGCACACCACCAGCCCAAGTGGATAGTGAATGAATGAATGAATGAGTAAGATACTAAGTATACAACTCCTACTCAATAAGTCCACATATCAACACCGTACATCTCTAGGATCATCACTGGGGTCTAATACACTCTAAACCAGGTTGCCGTCCCATCGCGTGCAATAAGGTGAGTGGAAGAGACCTCACTATTTGCTTACCAATATCAGGCCCAGCTTGTCAATAGCGGACCCATTCCTCGAGCTAGTCAAACTCAGCCTAGCTTTGCCCCATCCTCTTGGGCAGGTAAGGCCGCACCCCCTTCCAACCGATCGTAACACAATGGGAGACGTGGCCCAACGGTCTACAACACTCATGCACTCATACATCCACTCGTCTATACGTTGGAGCAACCTCTGGAACCAAGAGGGTTTAGGGATTTTCACTAAGGGATATTTATAGTACCCCATGTGGAAAAGATTTTCGGTGTCCCATTTGGCCATCCACAACATGCTTGTGGAGGCTACGGCCCTGATGTCACTAGGGAGTACGGTGGTCATGTCACACAAATGCGAGATGCATGAGTCACACAGTCCAATTATGCATCAATTCTGCGCATACCGTGCACTCATGTGGGGCAACTCCACCTATCAGGGAGCCCCATGAACAACCTGCCCTATAGCATATGCAATGGCCAATCACATCTCATAACAAACATGCAGATGATGCGTATAGGCATGTATCATGATACTATACTGTCACATACTCATAATCGGTATCGATAACCGGTATCGGTAATTGGCATCGATAATCGGCTTAACGAATGGCCTAAGGGAAGGTCACAATGAGGACATTTAATCGTCATTGCCCATCAATGTGGACATTTAACCAACATTGCTCCCAATGTGTGGCCCACATAGAGCCAAACGTATCGTAGGCCCATGGCCTCATACAAGGGCCTCATACAATCACAATGGGCCACATACAATCTCATTAGGCCTCATACAATCACAATGGGTCACATACAACCTCAATGGGCCTTACACCAGGGTCTCATACATCAAGTGGGCCGCATCACATGGGCCTTATACAGCACATCAGGCCTCATCATATGGGCCTCATATACAAAACATCAGGCCTTGCCATATGGGCCACAAATACACAATAATGGGCCTCGCCAAATGGGCCAAAAATACATCACAATGGGCCTCATTACATGAGCCACAAATACATCACAATGGGCCCTGTCCCATGAGCCTTAAATATATCATAACGGGCCTCATCATATGGGCCATAAATACATCACAATGGGCCTTACCAAATGGGTCAGAAATACATCACAATGGGCCACATACCTGGGCCTAATACACATCACAATGGGCCGCATGACATGGGCCTAATACACATCACAATGGGTCGCATGACATGGGCCTAATACACATCACAATGGGCTGCTTGACATGGGCCTAATACACATCACAATGGGCTGCTCAATGAGCCTCATATACATCAAGTGGGCCGCATCAATGGGCCTCAAGTGAGAGCTTGGATTACACCAAAAATCATTTCAATAGTTGCAAGTGCAACATGTGTATCACTATACATTATCATTCTATGGGGCACATGGCTCACTAATGATGATCAGCACTATCCAAACATTATCCATGTAAGTCAGCACTGTCCAAACATTGTCCATGTAAATCAGCACTGTCCAAACATTGTCCAGCACCGTCTAGCACAATCTGGATGGTGTGGATCCAGTCTATACATCACAGTGGATTTCCACAGATGGATGGACGGTACGAACATCAAGGTGGACCACTGCACGGATGGTGCAGATACGACATGCATCATGGTGGGGCTGTACATGGCACCGTTCATCTGGACGGTGCAGATAAAAGACATACATATAAGGTGGGTCCCACGAAACTTGCTGACGTCTCACGTCAGCTGAATAGATAGTGTGAGATGCACCAGCCAATTCACTTCTCTCAGCAGGTGGGTCATATATATATATATATATATATATATATATATATATATATATATATATATATATATATCTTATATTATATATTATAGATTTTATTTATTATTTTATTATTATTTTTTTATTAAGAGGACAGCAACGTCCAGGCCCTAGACGGCCTGGATATTGCATTATGGTGGGGTCCACGATCACGTCCAGATGAACGGACGGCGTGGAATACAAAACATACATTTGAGGTGGGTCCACACGTGTGGACCCACAAGATTTGGAGAAAACTGATATTTGTGTTTTACCTATGTCCAGTAGCGTTTGCTGCTGGACGGTGCGCATACAACACATGTAAATGGTGGGGTCCACATTAATGGACGGTGTGGCTATAAATACATCACGGCAGGGCCTGCACAACACCGTCCAACAATGGACGGTGTGGCAAACAGATACATCACGGTGGCCCCTGCACAGATGGTGCAGATAAAACCCATACAGCATGGTGGGCATCACGTCCCAAATGGATGGACGGTGGATGATCAGACCCCACCTGCTGACATTAAGGCAGCAGCAGCTACATGCTGCATGGGGTCCACATAGATAGATAGTGTGGATCAATGCATACATCACAGGGGTCCAAACAGCATCGCCCAACGGTGTTGATAAAACCCATACATCAGCGGTTGGCCCTACCCAGCACGTACAGATGGACGGCTGGATGGCATGGATTTACTGATCAGGTGGGCCACATCATCACCAAAAAAGGAGGAAAGAAAGAGAGATAGAGACGAGGGAAGGGGAGGGATCCCGCCACTATGGGCCCTCCCTATACAATGCATACATCAAGATGGGTCCCACCACAAGTGGGCCCTCAAACCAACAAAACCAAATGTTATGAACACCCACCGTTTTTGTTTCTTCTTAGATCAATGGCAAGTTAAGCTCCTTGGCTACTACTTTGATGGAGGATGATGGAGATTGGACGGTAGCAATGGGAGATGAGGGGGTAGGAAGATGGGCCACACTAAGCTTCTCCTCTCTTTGAAAAGCCATGGACGATTTGCTCTCTCTTGCTTGGGAGAATGGGTAGAGAAGAGAGAGAGAGAGAGAGAGAGAGAGAGAGAGAGAGATAGAGAGAGAGAGATGGGTGAGTGATGGATGTGAGTGATGGGTGAGTATTGGGTGTACTTGATAGGTAAGGGTTATAAGAGAGAGAGTTAACTTTGGGGTTGCTCTTGTACTTGACATGATGGGATGTGATGTGATTGATTGATGGGACATATTCTCTTGGGATTTACAAATGCGCGACATTTTTCCTCAAACTCAACGTAGGCCCACATCTCCTGGCCCGGGTATCGCCTCGATGCGCAAGACACGGCGTCTGAACCGCGGCAACGGTGCAGTCACAAGGATACAAGTCTCGGGCTGAGCTTACTCAGATCGACAGGATACAACTCAAGGTCACGCGTAAATGCCGATTACAGGTCGCAGGTTGCCAAAATTCGACCGGAAGGACCGTGGAAGCCTACGGAACGGTACAGTCTATGATACGGGTCTCACACCACGAGTATTATTTATGCCTTACTGCCTTTCGAATTGGAAGACCTATCAACGTGAAGGGTCCATGCCTGTGGGTTCATTTCTTCCTTGATTTCCTCATCTTTGGCTTTTCTAGGGAACTCGATATCATTGAATTCAACAATGAAGTCGACCACTACCTGGCGCTTGATAACAGTTCGGGGTCAGTACTCGATGTCGAATTCGCTGAGCTTAATTGCCCACTTTGTCAATCTCCTCGATACTTCAGGTTTTTGGAGCACTTGACAGAGCGGTTGATTGGTCGAGACCACAATGGTGTGGTCCTAGAAGTAGGGATGAAGGCATCGCGACTTTACAATCAAGGCCATGCTAGCTTCTCGATGTCGGGATATCTAGTCTCAGGTTGGATCGATGCCTTGCTGACATAGTAGACAAGTAGTAGTTTGCCTCTGACCTCTCGTATCAGGGTTGAGCTAATCACTACAACTAAGATTGCCAAGTAGAACAGTAGTGACTCTTCCTGCTTAGGATTGGAAAGTAGTGGGGGTGACCCCAGATACTGCTTGAGTAGTTAAAAAGCTTGCTCACAGTTGTCGGTCTATATCGACTTCACCTTGCCCTTCAGCTGTTGAAAGAACGAGAGATACTTGTTGGTAGCTCTGGAGAAGAACCTGTTAAGGGCCACGACTCTGCCCGTGAGACATTGAATCTCCTTTATAGTTTTGGGTGAGCTCATGTTCAGCAATGCCTAGATCTCATCAAGATTTGCTTCAATCCCCCTCTGGTTAACTAAAAAACCAAGGAACTTTCCCAAACTTACCCCAAAGGCGCATTTACTCGGGTTCAGCTTCATCTGATAATTCCTCAGGATGGTGAACATCTCTTCGAGGTCAGTCATATAGTCTACCACCTTGATGCTCTTGACTAGCATGTCGTCGACATAGACCTCCATAAAGTGTTTGATCTTCTTTGCGAACATCATGTTGACCAGCCGTTGGTACGTCGCTCTGGCGTTCTTCAACCCGAAAGGCATGACCTTGTAGTAGTAGAGCCCCTTATCGGTGATGAAGCTTGTCTTCTACTTGTCGTGCACATGCATGGCAATTTGCTTGTAACTTGAATAGGTGTCCATTAAACTGATGAACTCGTGCCCTGCCGTGATATTGACCAGCTAATTGATCCTTAGCAGAGGGAAACTATCTTTACAACACACCTTATTCAGATCTATGTAGTTGACGCATACCCGCCATTTCCCATTTGACTTCTTCACCAACATAACATTTGCTATCCAATCGGGTTAGTAGATTTCTTCAATGAATCCAGCCTCTAGGAGCTTGTTGACCTCCTCTCCGATGATGGCATACCACTCTGCTCGAATGCCCATCGCTTCTGCCTGTAACTATTACCTCGGGTTTGATGCCGAGAATGTCCTGGTGAGACCATGCAAAGATGTTGACATGTCGCTTCAGTAGGCCAACGATCTCCTCTTATTGCCCTAGGGCTAATAACGAGTCGACTTGAAATGTGTGGGTCGGGTCAACCTCCCAGAGAGGTACGACCACCAGGTCTTCCACAGGAGACCCTCTTTTAGCTTATTCTTCTTGGGGGTCGAGGGAAGTGATAGCCATTGTGTGTCATCGTGTTCCTGCCCTCAGTGTTGCTGAATAGCACTGTCAAGCTTTGTGTTGATCACCTTTAACTTGGCCGACCCCATGCTCGGTCGGGAACTTCATCGTGAGATGATAGGTAGACATTACTGCTCATATGACGTTAAGGGATGGTCATCCAAGAATGATATTGTAGACGGAGGGACAATCAACTACTAGGAAGTCGATCATGGTGGGGAAATTTTAAAGGTCTTTATGGATGACTTCTCTGTCTTTAGTTCATCCTTTAGCCAGTGCCTTGAGCATTTTAAATTAGCGCTGAAGAGATGCGAACAAAAGAACCTTGTGATGAATTGGGAAAAATGTCATTTCATGGTTAAGAAGGGGATAGTCATAGGACACATCATATTGTCCAATTGAATTGAGGTAGACAAAGCCAAAATCGACTTAATCTCTAACCTACATCCACCCAAGAACATACGCGACGTGCGATCCTTCTTAAGACGCACCAAATTTTATCGAAGGTTCATAAAAGATTTTAGTCTCATCTCTCGTCCTTTGTGCAACCTTCTTCAAAAGGAAACCCCCTTTAAGTAGAGCAAGGAATGCCAAAAAGCTTTCACCAAGATCTAAGGCATGTTAACCAGCGCTCTAATCATGCAACCAACTGATTGGAGTTTACCTTTTGAAATCATGTGCGATGCAAGCGACTATGCAATTGGGGTGATGTTGGGTCAAAGAAAATAGAGGAAGTCATATGTTATCTACTATGCGAGTAAAACTCTAAACCATGCCCAAGTGAATTATTTCACTATGGAAAAGGAACTCCTAGCTGTAGGGTTCACTTTGGACAAGTTTAGGTCCTACTTGATAGGATTCAAGATCATTATATTCACTGACCATACGACGTTGAAGTACCTTCTTTCTAAGAAAGATGCTAAGCCCCGTTCGTTAAGATGGATTCTTCTACTCCAAGAGTTCGACCTAGAAATCTGAAATAAGAAAGGAGTGGAGAACATAGTGGCTGACCATCTCTCTCGGCTTGTTCTACATGAATCCATGGAGACGACACCTATTAATGATATGTTCCTTGATGAACAACTTTTTAAAGTCTCTCAATTTCTTTGGTATGCTGATATTGCTAATTATCTTTACACTAGTACAATTCCTACTCATTAGACCACGCAAGATAAGAAGAAAATCTTTGTCAAGGTATGTAAGTTCTTCTGGGATGATCCATATCTTTTTAAATATTACCCAGATCAAATCATTAGGAGATGTGTGATTGATAATGAACAACAAAGTGTCATCTCCTTTTACCATTCTCATGCATGTGGCAGCGACTTTTCGGCTAAGAAGACCACAGTAAAAATTCTGCAATGTGTCTTTTATTGGCCCACTATGTTCAAAGATATGCACGAACTTTGCAAAGCGTATAAGCTTTGTCAAAAATCGAGAGGATTATTCCGTAGAAATATGAAGCCATTGAACACTACTCTAATCATTGAAGGATTTGATTGTTGAGGCATCGATTTCATAGGACCATTCTGTAAATGCTATTGTATAAATCTAGCACCTATAGTGTTGTCAAATTTTATTGTGTCAAACCATTTAGTATTTGTATCATGCTTTTATTTGAAGTGATCAGGTTCGTACATTTTAAAGTTCTCTGGATTTTCATCGAACTTGCCTACATCTTCAAGTTGAAGTGAAGAGTGTTGAAGTTCATAGAACTCAAGTTCAAGTTTGAAGTTCAACTACTATACGTTAAAGACTCAAGAACTCAAGTGTAACTCAAGCTCAAGTTCAAGTGATCGAACTCAAGCTTCAAGTATCACAAGATATCAAGATTTGGAAGTGAATTATGTTTCATTTGTTCCTACTCACAAACAGGTTTGGATTATCCTAAATTGACCTTAGATTGTGTCATATTCATTACATATTGTATGTAAGTCATTTCATATGTTTATAGGTTATTTTCTCGACTAGTCTTATACCTTGTTTGACTAGTCCAAGTATTGGCTCAACCAGTCTAAGAGTTTTCTCGACCAATCCAAGGTTTGTTGTGAATTTTTGAATTTTTTTTGTTGGACTCTCGACTAGTCCTGGAAACTGCTCGACCAGTCGAGTGAACAGTGCTCGACCAGTCGTGCAGGCTCAACTCAAAGTCCAGCAAGCTTTTCTGGTCCCACTCGACCAGTCAAGCAAGCCACTCGACCAGTCGAGTAACAGCCTTATCTTATCGCACCAGAAAATTTGAAATTTTGTTGGTCCGTCAACCAGTCGAACTGACCCTTAGACCAGTCGAGTGAACAGTATTTTCACCTATAAATATAGTACGAATTTCAGAGTTTATTCATTCATTAAAGCGAAATCAAGACACCACTCTGAGAGATAATGAAAAGGTTGAGCTTATGTCCTAGAGGGGGGGTGAATAGGACTATGCCAAATTCAATTAATAACAGCGGAATTTAATCAATAAGATAGCCTTATAAACAAATATATGAAAGATAGCACTTTAAACAAACCACAATACGGAAATGTAAAGCAACCTCAAATTCTAGTATTGAGAGGTTGATACAAATGTTGTTTTAAGGACAACCTTACACCATAAAAACCAAGGGTTTATGGCAAGGACAACCTTACTAGAACAGTTTGTGTATCAAAAACTCAAACTGAAGAGGAATAAAAAGGAAATAGCAAGAAAGGAATTCTAAGCTATTACAACATTCCCCACAATGCTTGAAATGTAAAAGAATACAACATTCACATCCACAAATACATCCCACAAACTTGAATGATAAAAGATATAGAAAATAAATCATACATCCACAAAATACAAAGAATTATAGTGGTTCGCCTATGTGTACACCAACTGTTAAACAACAGCCACACAGCTTGCTACTCCACTCCTAATATCCTCACACAGTGGATATTAGCGTTCACTATGAAAATAGGTTTTTCTAGGTTCACCTAAAATCCTCACAATTGTGTCTTTCAAGTGGGCTTACACAATTCAAAAACCCCACACTCCGAGTTTTCTGGATCACCTCAAATAAACCAAAACAATGAGATTTTTCTGGCTTAATCTCAAAAGAAACCAAAAACAGAAGATTTACACAAATGTAAAATACCTGGATATTCTCCTTTTGTTGCAGCCCGGAAGAACCAAATTGGAGTAGAAGTTCGAATAGAAGTTCAATGTCCAATACTCACTTATGAAATGGTTCTAGATTCTAAATTGATTTTAAAATAAACCAAGTTGGGCTAGCTTTATTTGATTTTGATTCCAAGAAGTAGGAATTCTTCAGTCCCTCTTTCAAATCAGATTGGAATGAAGAATACAAAATCAAATATAAAAGCTATTAAAAGAGAATATCAAATGAGCATAATATAGCTAAAAAGAATACTAACTTATCTCTCAGAGTGATGACTTGATTATACTTGAATTGGATTATCAAACTCTGAAAATCGTGCTCTATTTATAGATGAAGAAATCGCATTCATGACTGGTCCTGAGGACACTATGACTAGTCATAGGACCAACAACATTTTGAAATTTTGAGCGCGATCAAATAAAACCATTCCACGACTGGTCGTAGGCCTTGCACGACCGATCGAGGGACCTCCATGATTCGTCGTGACCTATCCACGATTGGTCGTGTGGAACCTGGAATGGTTGCTGGACTTTAAGTCGTAGCTAAAACACTGGTCGTGAACGAGTCATGTACTGTTCACGAGACTGGCCTCCAGACGTGCACAAAAATGGATGAACTGAGCATGACAGACAAAGCTAAAGCAAAAATGTACTAAAATGAATAAGATCTAAGATGATTGTAAAGAAACAGACAAAATTCTGATTCTTCGAAGATTAAAGAACAGTTATAAAATAGTTCAATTTTAATATGTATTCAAAATGTCCTACCCTAAGGTCAATCTAAGGTCTTCCATACCTTTACCATGTTATATAACATTGAACCTTCTTTTCTTCAGATGATAGAAGATCGTAGAAGTTCATGACTTATACTTGAGATCTTTTGAAGCTTGACTTTGTAGTACTTGAATCGTGCTTCACTTGAGTCTTGAGTATGAACATTGACTTGTCTCTTGTTGTCACTTTAAAATCATTGAACTTTGAAGCTTAAAGGTGAATCAATGTACTTGATCTTGCATTCTTGAAGGAGATCTTTGTTCTTGACTTGAAGCATTATCCTTGTACTTGTGATGCATTGCCTTGAACATATATATCAATGTGCTACACAAGACACAAACTGTGGTTTTGGCACAACGAAATTTGACAATCAAGGGAGCAAATAACCATTGCCCTTACAGACAAGTTTGTGATATTATTAAGCTATATTGTGCTTATTTTATATTCTCTTTAATTAGCTTTTGTAATTTGATTTTGAGATCTTTATTCCAATATTACTTTAAGAAGGGATTTGTGTTTTCCCCTTTCTTAAGATCAAAATCAAATCAAGCTAGCTCAGGTTGATTTAATTAAAAATATTTACAACTATAACTTTTTCATCTATGAGACTGGACATTGAACATCTTCGTCTACATCGGATTGGTTCTACCGGGCTTCTTCAAAAGGAGAAATTCCAAATAAGTACATTTACATTTTGTTTATCCTTTTTTGTTTTTGAGGTTGTGCCAAAAAAATCTCTTTTTGGTTTTGTCTGAGTTGATCCAGAAAATCTCAGAGTACGGAGTTTTTGTAATTGTGTAAGCCTAATCAAAGACATAATTGTGAAGGTTTTAAGGTGAACTTTGGAAAACCTTTTTCATAGTGAACGCTAATATCCCGAGGGAGTGGATATTAGGAGTGGAGTAGTTGTGTAGCTGCTTTCTAACAGTTGGTGTACACACAAGCAAACCACTATAATTTCTGGAGTTGTGGTGATTGATTAACTGTGCTTATGTATGTGAATGTTGTAATTTACTTTAAGCATTTGGGGTGAATGGTGTAATTTATTTTCTGCACTTGTGGGAATGTTGTAATAACTTAGTTTATTTTATTTGCTATTTCATTTGCCTCTTTATTAGTTTCGGTTATTTATACTTACAAACGTTCTAGTAAGGTTGTCCTATCATAAGCCTTTGGTTTTTGGTGTTAGGTTGTCCTTAGAACTAAGTTTGTATCAACCTCTTAAGACTAGTACATTTGAGGTTGCTATTTACTTGTGCTTATTTATTATTTGATTGTGATATCTTTCTTTCAATTCTGCATTTATTTTTTATTTTGACATAGTCCTATTCACCCCCCCCCCCCCTCTAGGACGTATTGCTCGGCCTTTTCAAGTGGTATCAAAGCCTAATAGCTCTTTTTTTATTGGATTTATTTCCTGAGTTAACTGATCTGAGCTTATAAGATGTCAAATTTTGATAGCCTCTCAATCACTAGGCCTCCACCTTTTGATGGCTCCAATTATGCCTACTGAAAAGCCTGAATGAGGATCTTTTTAAGGTCCATCGATGAGAGCGTGTGGCAAGCCACAGTGACTAGATGGACCCCTCTTACCACTGAAGTTTTAGGCACTGATGGAACCAAATCTATGAAGGTTGCACCTTATTTTACTCTTCAGAAAAATAAGAGTAATGCCATTGCAAAGGCTTTAAATGCAATTACTTGTGCACTATCACTGGATGAATTCAAAAAGAATTATATTCTGTGATTCTGCAAAGCAAGCTTGGGACATTCTAGAAATGACACATGACGGTACGACTATTGTCAAGAAATCTAAACTTCAAATCCTCACCACTTAGTTTAAGGAGATACGTATGGAAGAAAGTGAAACTTTCATTGACTTCTATACTAAGTTAAATGGCATACTCAACTCTATGTGGGGTCTTGGTGATAGTATCCCAGAAAGCAAAGTTGTGCAAAGATATTGCGTTCATTGCCTGATAGATTCAATTCAAAGGTCACTGTCACTCAAGAACTTCGTGATTGGATAATATGAGGGTTGAAGAGCTGGTTGGTTCTTTATAAACCTACGAGTTAAACTTTAAGGGTCATAAAGGTAAGTCCATCGCCTATAAGTCTTCTAAAAAATTTCTCATGAAAATGTTAGTAATTCTGATTTCGAAAACTCTGAAGATGATATGGTACTATTAGCCAAGAAGTTTTATAAAATTTTCAAAAGTAAAAAGAGGGTAGATTTTCAAAAACCTACTGAAAAGAAAAGAACTAGATCTAAAACTTGAAAATCTATTAAAGACATCCAATGTTTCAACTGCCATGAATACGGGCATTTGGCAAATAAATGTCCAAAGAGGGACAAATCTAAAAAGAAAGGCGTGTTGGCTACATGGGATGAATCATTTTACTTTGAAGCCTCTTCTGAGTCAGAAGATTCTGAACCCGAGTCTGCTAATGAGGTTAAAGCCTTAATGACTCTAGCCAAATTCACTTTCTCAGACAGTTATGATTCAACTAGTGAAGAAAATCTGAGAAGTGATCCTGAAAATGATGAAGATTTACAAGATGCCTATGATGCCCTATATAGGGAAAGTTGTAAAATAGCTGTAAAATTAAAACTTCAAATAGAAAAGTTTTTAAAATTAAAAGAAAATTTTGATAATCTAGTCTTAGAAAAATCACATTTTTTCAGATTGTTTTGAAAAAGCTAAGTGTGATTAGATTTCAAAACTTCTCAAATTGAAAACCTAAAATCTGAAAATGAAAAATTAAACTAGAAGTCTCTTCTCTCTTGAGTATGAAGGATACTTGGAGGTATGCCCAGGGTGATCCTAAACTAGAAAAACTACTAACCGGATCAAGGAAATGTGGCGATAGATCTGGTCTGGGCTATGATAAAAATATACCTCCTAAAAGCAAGTCCACTCCACCTAAATTTGTTAAAGGGGAGTCCTCTAACTTGAAAGGGAAAAGTATGAATCAAAATAGTTTCAAAAATTCTAAAACTTTTCACACTATGAAACCTAAAAGCAATCATATCAACTATAAAAAATCAGAATCATAACCCCTTAGCTGAGAAAATTATGGATTTACTCAAGGAGCTCATAAAATCTAACTCGAATGGTAGAATATACAACAACTACAAGCATAGAAAAACTAACTATCCTCCAAAACCCAAAACTGTAATGAAATGGGTTCCTAAGGTTTCTTGTCTGGTTGCCCACATGGCTTTCAAGGTTTCGAGTCAATCAAAGTGGTACCTAGACAGTGGTTACTCTAGACACATGACAGGTGAGAAAGATTTGTTCACTAATCTTAAAGATATGACTGATGGCTCAGTCACATTTGGTGATGGTAGCAACTGCAAAATTGTTGGCCAAGGTATGGTTCAACTCTTTAATCTTCCTCCATTTGAGCATGTGTTGTTTGTAGAGGGCCGTAAGCATAATCTCTTAAGCATTTCTTAAATTTGTGATAATAAACATTGCATAAAATTCACCAACCTAGGGTGTGAAATTTCTAATGAGAATGGTTCTGTGATATTAACTGGTCACAGAACATCTGAGAACTGCTATATAGTCAGTGATTCAAGCTCGTCTAAGTTATCATGTTATATGGTCCAAACTAATGAAATCGAACTATAGCATAAATGCTTAGGACATGTACACTACCGTAGTCTTTATAGACTGAGCAAAGGTGAAGTAATAAGAGGTCTACCCAAGATTAAGAAATTGGATAAAATTTGTGGCAAATGTCAGATTGGAAAACAAACGAGGAGTGCTCACAAGAAAGTGAACTCCAGTGCCACTTCCAAACCCCTTGAACTCCTCCACATGGATCTCGTTGGACCTACTAGAATGGAGAGTCGAGGTGTTAAGAAATATACTGGTAATAGTAGATGATTTTACCAGGTATACATGGGTAATTTTCATGAGAAAGAAATCTGAGACTCTTGATGAAGTGAAAAGGGTACTCAAGCGTATCGAAACTGAGAAGGAATCACATGTCACCAAAATCCGTAGTGATCATGGTTCTAAATTTGATAATAGTAGTTTTGAGAAGTTCTGTAGCGATCACGGAATATCACATGAGTATTCTGCACCTAAGACACCTCAACAGAATGATGTAGTTTGAAAGAAAAAATCAAGTATGTCAACAAATGGCTAATGTGATGCTAAATAGTATGAAACTTCCTAAAAAACTTTAGACTGAAGCTGTGAACACGGCATGTTATATCACTAACCGTGTTTATACTAGAAAGTTTAATAATAAGACCGCATATGAACTATGGTTTAATAAGAAGCCTACTGTTAAATACTTTCGAATTTTTGGCAGCAAGTGCTACATTTTACGTGACCGGGAAAATCTGGGAAAATTTGACACTAAAAGTGACGAGGGTATTTTCCTAGGATATGCTCTAAATAGTCGAGCGTATCGTGTTCTCAGCAAGAGGACCAGTGTTATTTAAAAATCCATTAATGTGGTTATAGATGATCACTTGAATGCACCTGTCTCAAGTTCAAAAGATGATGAAGTCTCTTTATTTGATAAATCAGTCAAAATGAACCTGAAATGTGGTCAGTTAAAGACCATCCAACTGATCAAATTCTTGAGAATCCTCTCACTGGTGTGCACACTCATAGACAATTAGAAAATATTTGTAATTATGTGTGCTTCACATCCGATTGAGCTGGCCAATGTAAAAGAAGCTCTTGCTGATGAAAACTAGATAGTAGAAATTCAAGAAAAACTTTATCAATTCGTAAGGAATGATGTATGGTACTTAGTTCTTAGGCCTAATGATAAACACATTATTGGAACTAAATGGATCTTTAAAAATAAGTTTGATGAACTTGGTAATATTATAAGAAACAAGGCTAGACTGGTTGTACAAGGGTACACTCAGATAAAAGGCGTCGATTATGATGAAACCTTTGCCCCAATAGCTCGTCTTGAATCTATCAGATTGTTTATATCCATTGCTTGTTACAAAAAGTTCAAAATTTATCAAATGGATGTTAAGAGTGCTTTCTTGAATGGTGATCTACATGAGGAAGTATATGTTGAACAACCAAAGAGTTTTGAAGACCCTAAACATTCTGATCATGTTTATCGCCTGAAGAAAGGTACTCTATGAATTGAAACAATCTCCCAGGGCATGGTACGAGAAATTGACTAAGTTTTTACTAAGTCATAAATTTGTAATGAGAAGTGTTGATAAAATACTTTTTGTAAAGAAATACAATGATCACATACTAATAGTATGGATATATGTTGATGACATTATCTATGGATCTACCTGTTCTAACATGACTGTTGAGTTTGTAGATTTAATGAAGTCGAAATTTTTAATGAGCATGGTTGGAGAACTAAACTATTTCTTAGGTTTGCAAGTAAAACAGCTTGCTGATGGGTTCATTATCTCTCAAACCAAATAGCTCTAAACTTTGTTAAAAAGTTTGGATTTGAGAGTGGTAAAAATTTCGATACTCCTATGAGTAGAACACTTAAACTCACTAAAGATTCGACAAGTAAAAGTGTAGATCCTAAGTTGTATCACAGTATGATAGGTAGTTTATTATATTTAACTGCAAGCCAACCTGATATTGCATTCAACATTGGAATCTGTGTTAGATAACAATCAGACCCTAAAGAGTCCCACCTGATTGCTGTAAAGCGCATTTTGAGATATGTCGCAAGTTTGGCCAAACTTGGCCTTTGGTATCCTCATGATATTAATGTTCAATTAGCCAGTTATTCGAATGCTGATTGGGCTGGTAATATTGATGACCGCAAGTCTACTAGCGGCGGATGTTTTTATGTCGGGAACCGTCTAGTTTCATGGCATAGTAAGAAATAGAGTTCTGTATCACTTCCCACAGCTAAGGCTGAGTATATTGCAGCTGGTAATACATGCACCCAGCTTGTGTGGATGAAAAGGATGTTAAGTGATTATAGATTTGCGCAAGATTCTATGGTATTGTATTGTGACAATTCTAGCGCAATTAACATTTCTAAAAATCCAATTCAGCATTCACGAACTAAGCATATTGACATTAGATATCATTATATTCGTGAATTAGTAGAAGATAAGATTATTTCTGTGGATTATATTCAGACTGAAAATCAACTTACAGACATATTTACAAAACTACTTAACAGAAACAGGTTTGCTAAGTTGAAATTGGATATGTGTATGTGCAATATGATCTAAATTGCATGTGTTTATTTACAATATATTGCATATTTTTATTTTATTTATTTTTACAAATTTTTTAATTTCAAAAATAGTGAAAATGCAAAATTTTTGTGGTGCACGACCAGTTGAATACACGCTCAACCAATCGTGGCACAACCGGTCGAGTATGTACTCGACCAGTCAAGTCACTCGGGTTTGGGGCTTTTTTTGTGCAAAAAACACTTTTTCTTCATTTGTTTCATCTTCCCCAACCAGCCCTACGACGACCGGTCGAACCCACCTTCGATTCCTTCATGGTTAGTGCATCTTTTTTGATTTCCTTGTGGATTTAAATTCTTTGCACTTCCATTTCCTTGTTTTTGTAGTTTATTTCAAGGTTTATGGTGGTTTATTGGGGTGTTTATGGTGATTTATTGGGATTTCTAGCATAAAATCTGATTTACTTGAAACCCATCTTACCTTTCTTGCATTTCTTGTATTCCTTCTATTCCTTGTTGTTATGGAAAGTAGAAATAAGAAGAGAGCCTCTCATGGTCCCTCTTCTTCTCGTTCCGCTCCAATCACGGTGTGCCATCTTTGGTCACTCGAAGAAGACCCCGAGTATGTGCGGGATATACGTCTTCGCAACGTGATTGTTGAACGGACAGTCAACTCTAATCATTTGGAACCATTTGGTATTGTTCCCCTCCTTCAAACTTTAGGATGGGATAACATTTTAAATTGGGGCGGTCCTGCATACCGTTCCATTGTGCAGGCCATGTTTGCTTGCATAATTGACTTCTCTACTA
>JAJHSJ010000001.1:68654297-68883935 GCA_021015155.1 Magnolia officinalis
TTTATGTTTGCTTTGTAGGGAAAGCTTTAAGAAGATCTACAAGAATGAGGATCAGATTAAGATTGATCAAAGGGGATTCAAAAGTGGAAAAATATGGCGGAAGTGGTAGAAGTTAACTAGAAATTGATGATAGAATATTCGCCTAAATAGTTTTCTTCAGCTGCTTTTGACGTGAACTGAATTGAATTGCAAAACTTCAAGTTCAATAAAGAGGAAATGACTAAATGGTATGGACATTTGCTAGCATCAAGTCCTACTTGAAATTAAATATAATTGCAATATGGGATCTAGGCCCCTCATATCAAGATGAGGAGGGTAACTCCAATCTGATCATTTCCACTTTATTGAAGTAGTTATTGCAATTCAATCATCCAAATGCTTGCCTTAATGAACTGGTCTTTTGGACTTTAGTTTGTTGCTTTATTTTTCAGGAGAGGCACCCTTTTGTTGTTGAAGCAAAAAAGGTGAATTCAGCTTACTATGCATCATGCTCAAAGAGATAAATGATACTTCAGAGGTAATAGGAACCATCTCATACAAGATATGAACTCATATGTGATTCTCATTTACATTTTTTTTAGGCAAGCTGGGCTCGAACCTGAGTTGCAGGTTCAATTCCTGGTAGTGTTTACTTTCCAAAAAAAAAGCTGGGCTCGAAACTTGCAGCACCCTGTCTACTGCTGAGCTATGGGCTCAAATCCTTTGAAATGCAGACAAATACTATGGAAAATCCTTTTCTTATTATATTTATAGGGTTGAAAGGGAATTGATATCTAACTCCACCATGGTAGACTGAAAGGCCCCTTTCTTTCTAGTTTTAGTAATACAATAGTACAGTGTTGTACTGTTATTACCAAAAGTAGAAAGAAAGGGTGTATCTATAAATAAGGGCGGTAGGGGGTACTAAGGCTCCTACGTTAGTTTTGGTCTTAACAGTGGTGAAAACTTCTTTCGTTTGCGAAAAGTCATATTGGTTAGCCTTGATTGCGTTTACAGGCCATGTTTCTAAAATTTGTCATGAATTTCCAGAGAACTAAGAATAAATAGCATAAATTTCTGACAAGCTGCCTTTCTTTGGAATTCTATCTTGTTGTTCTGGTTTGTCATTACTTATCCTAATATGAGGGAACTCCACGTGTGTGTCTGCCTCGTGTTTAGCAGTATCTCTAGCAACCGCTTTTCATGTGCTTTCTTGCATTTGGGGTCTGCATGTATTAGTGGGCTGGGAGGTAGTAACGAATGGGACCATGTAGGCATGCGGGTGTTATCAATGTGAAGCCCTGTCATGCTGATTTGAGTCCAGGAAAACAAGAAGGTTGATGTCCTGCGTGGGCAGACAATCGCAAAACTTTCTATCACCATAATTGAAGCTTATCCAACTAATTGTGGTCAGCTACAGGAATCCTGTTCCGCCATTCCACACTATCAATTAATGGTTTGGAATGTCATATCATCCGGATTCATGATCGAAGTTATGGCATAAGATTGACGCCGGCTGTCAACCTGACACAACCCTCTATCTGGGCTTGGGACTAGCAATGAGAGCACAAACTCCCACAAGCACTATATAATACACTATTACATAGTTTGATTGCAATCAAGTGCTATCTAAACAGTCTATGACATAGGTTGATTACAATCAACGAGATAGTTTAACTTTTGCCAAGCAAATATTAAATGTAAATCCCAATTTTTTGGTAGAAGGGCTAAGATGATGATGTTCTGTCGCTTCTTTTTAAAATCTGTTGGTTCTGCAGCTTTTATTGGAAATTATTGGGTTGATCTAGTCTATTTTGAAATAGGAGGAATGCTACTACGAGGTGTGTGCTTCATTGAGTTCCATGAACATCAGATCGTAATGTGTCCTTGTACAGTGATCAGCATGTGTTGTAAGCAGAACCCTTGAACTTGTAAGCATCATGTGGATGGGATATAGCTAAAAAAATGAAGAGACTGGACTTTAATAGCCATCCAATTAGTGGTTGCAAATGACAGTTAACTGCGATAGGCACGTGCAGTAATCAGAAAAATTGATCTTGTAATCATCATGTGGATGGAAACATATCCAGAAATTGAAGTGATCGGACTATGTAGCCATCTGATTAGTGTATTTCAAATGATTGGTTAACACAAATTTGAGCACAAAAATAGCAATGTCCAAATTCAACAGGCAAAAACTGGAGCTGGTTTAATTGTTAGAATTGTCCAATGGCCCATCCACACAATGGTCCACTAGATTGATAGTTTTGACAATGATGATAGAAGTTTGCTATGTGTATGTGGGGTCTGCACTGTCCATCATGCTAGTTCTTTTCCAAACTGTGCTATTTATATCAATGATCATCTCTCTCTCTCTCTCTCTCTCTCTCTCTCTCTCTCTCTCACACACACACACACACACACCACACACACAACACACGCACGCACACACAAATCTCTTCAATCTTGATTTGTGATTGTTAGTTGTTATCTTGTAATTGTCTATTTATTATCTGGTGTGGATTGCTGATTATTATGTTGTCCAAGTGTTCAATCCTTTTTTTTTTTTTTTTTTTTTTTTTTTTTTTTTTTTTTCCGTTTTTCTTGCAAAGAGATGATTTATACCATTATGCTTTGAGATTAGAACTGCACTTGGAGAACACACTTCAATATGCTTAGTCACGTGAAACCAGCATTGATTAATTTGTTAGTTTTTTTTATCAGGAGGAAGATGAGGCAGATTCGGTGATGGTGGGGAAGTTCGATTGGGTTTGTGGTCTTCTGTATTCACTTTTTGGAATCTGATTTAGTTAGCAGATTGAAAATCTATTTTAGTTTGATAAGTGTGAAGGATATTCATGTGAATGGATTAGATCCTGTTTGTGTGTCAGAGATACAAGAATGGGACAATGTGAGAAATAAGGGCATTCATCAGGAAAACTCCACTGTGAAAATGTCCTGGCCCAAAAATAGGCTGGTTAAATAATCTGGTGCGTGACTTGTGTGTTGAATGTCAAGCATTGATCATTTAATTTTATCTGTCTATTACTTTTAGATGTGGACAGCTTGATGACTGGATCAACCTTTTTTTTGGGCCAGGACCTACCACATGAATGGCTTGGATCTTGTGCATATTTGCCATGCTCACTTGTGCTGCAAAAATCCTCACTGGAGCAAACTTTAGTTGGCTGGTTGTGGACCATCTCTCTCTCTCTCTCTCTCTCTCTCTCTCTCTCTATCATCTGGTTGTCTGTCGGTTGCAGGATTATGAAGCTTACATGAATCGAGGATACAATAAGACATTTGAGAGTTTCAACACCTACGAACTGTATCTCTCTCTCTCTCTCTCTCTCTCTCTCTCTCTCTCTCTCTCTTCATCATCATCAAAGCCTTACCCCAACTAATCGGGTTTGGCGACATGGTCCACCATTATGCTCTTTCAACTCATAAGATTGTAACTGTATGATTTTCCTATTAATTGTGGACCACTGGTTGTAATTGTGTATTTCCATGAGACTAATCAGATCGGTAGGATTATTTGATAAGAGAACTACTTAGACCAGTGAAGGGTGGACGCATCCATCACTAGGTCAAACAAAGACTACCATTTTTTTTAAAAAAAATTATCAAGCATCATATACCCTGATGCAGGACGTGAATTTAAATATGATATGCAAGATTTCAGACATAGATCACACCAATTCAGAATCAATCACACAAATTCCACATCCTACATGAAAATCCAAACATTCAATTAAAGGGGAATCTATGCAGATCCAGGCCTACACACGATAGGGCTGGATCAATGAAAATTATGAACCAAACAATACTTAAAGGGAAATAGAAATCATCCACACATGCATAAGAATCAGTCCCTAATCCAAGGGATTCCCCAATCTCAATTCAAGGAACCCTAGGATGAGAAAAGGGGCAAATCAATTAGGGATAATGTAATCTAGGGTTGGGATTTATGAAATCATGTATAAAAGAGAGGAAAATAGGAAGAAACCTGAACCCGAAACAGTCCCTGCGTGTGGACAGCGAGCTAGGTGCGGGCGCACTTGCGCATGAGGCGGGCCGCACGTGTGGTGGGGGACAGAATCCAGAAACGGATTCCTAAGCCTTGGTCGGCCAGGCCTGGGCTGCAAAACTCCCAAATCTGACGTCGATCCGAGCTCTGGTCTGAGCATGGTGCTCCGCCGAAGTTTCAGCTCGCTTGCGGGCCGAAATTTGGAAACCTGCTGTAATGAAGAAATCCGATGCAATAAAAGGGATGAATTCGAAGTACGGATGGTAGGGGAAGATGGAAAAAAAAATGATGGAGGATGGGGGTGAATCGGGATCGATGTGGCTTCGCACCATGGTAGTTAGCCCTTCGAAAAGGGAGGGCTTCGCACCCACTTTTGAATTCTTCCACAACTCACAAAGAGAGTAGAAAAAATAAAGTAGGAATTTTTTTATTAACTTCAATGAATCAAAAGAACTACAAGGGCTGCCTATTTATAGGGAAAATCCTATACTCCAAAACTCGCACCATGTGCGCAACCTATTACTTGGTGATGAAGTAAACTAAAATAAAAACTAAACAGAGAAATCCAAAGCGTCCACAATGTTCTAAATAATAACAATAAGTAAAACTTAAAATATGAAATCAATCCGATGAGTCGGCCATGATCATGAGATCCCGTGATGGGCTTTTCTTGACAATCGGGCCCACTTTTTGAATAAAAACTTTTCTTTTAACTAGGAGGCCCTCCTTGGACGTCGTCATTGAGCCAGATCGATGGTGGGGTCCTTCTGCCTACGTACGTGCGTATGGGTGGTGGTGTGCGGGCGTGCGTGTGCACGATGTCCTCATCATACCCTTCTCAATAATATCATCTTGCCTGCTTTGTTAGAGAAAGAACGAAGAAGCATGATTATTTAAGTTTATTTTTCACTGCATCATCTGCTCTTACAGCTGCCTTTGGATGCACAAGGGAACTGGATAGTGGGCACAAAAAAGAAAAAAAAAAGAAAGAAAAGAACTAATTAGTGTTTTTGGCCATCACATTGATGAAGTATATTCCTCAAAATGTGGTTACGATCTTTTCAAGTTGGTGTAGTTGAAATTTGGACTCTAGTCCCATAATATGAATACCAAGGAAATCACATTTTGGTTATTTCCACACTACTAGACTAATACCGCAATTTAATTCAATAGTGCATAAAACCACACCTAAATGTTTGCCAACTGTATCCAACACATTTACATGCACCCTCTTAAAACAGGGACCTGATGTGCTCATGGATTTGATGAACTTCCTTGGTGATCAGACAACGGAAACTGTTCTATCAAAGAGTTTTGGGTCATGGGAATCATCTTGGCTCCCGGTGACAAGGGATCGAGGGACGGTTGCATTGTCATTACTTCGAAGGCAAGTCTTTTGGCTAGTAACACTAGGATTTTTACTGAAAATGTTTTTTTTTTTTTTTTTCTGTACATGGTTCTTCTGAGAAATTGTAAATTGATTTGGAAAGGGCACTTTTGTTTATAAAGGAACAAAACTTTTCCTTTGCCCTTTTTTGTCATGTTTAAAGGTGTTTTAAAGGGTTTGATGGTTCTGTATATACGACCATTTTTCTCATTCTGTTCATTTATTGAAGGGCTTGTGCGTTGTTCTTTGTCCATTTTATTTCGGGATAAATGCAAACACCTCCCATCTAGTTTTACATTATTGTAAGTACCTCCCCACTGGTTTACGTATTTGTTGCAGATTCCTTCACGGCCTATTAGCACCGTTCTTTGAGAAATTGATTGTTTTACCACTTTTTCATAGGTAACTAGTTGCAGACGCATGGACCTATTATAATGCGTCGTTATCCAACCTGTTCAGCGTGGTCACTCCGTGAAAATGGAAAACCCCAAAAATGAGGCTGATTCAACCATGAGTAGGCTCACCACATAAAAACATGGAGGTTTATTCTGACCTTTTTGGCTTCCAATATTTATGGAGGGACCTTGCTGGATTGTTCCAATCATTTATATATAATGGTGGACCTAGAGCTGGGCATCGGACGGAGTCGGATTGGATTGGGTCCAACTCGATTCGACCTGAAATCTACACAGGTGACCCGAACTCGATCTGATCCGGGACCGAGTCCGGAACACCTTACTCAAATCGATCCGATGCATGGTTGGCCTGACCCGAACCGAGTCCGACTCGGTCAGGGAAACCGAGTCGGATTGAGTTGGGTACGGATCGAATTTTTAACGGTGAAAATCATTATCCTCGCTGCTATTTTCGGTGTGGTCCATTTGAGCTTTAGATATATTCATTTTTTTTTCAAATGCTCTAAAATTATCACGAAAAATGGATAAACGGTATGGATATAATAAATACATCACTACATCACCGTGGGGCTCATGTAATTTTCATCTCATTTGAACCGTTCGTACAGCTCGGAGCTCAAGGCGCGACTTGGCTCGCCTTTGCACGACACATGCCTACACAGCTGTAGCGACGCGCACATCACGAAAGTGCAGTGACGTGCATAGAACGAAAGTGCAGTGTGCTGCGCATTGCTGTATTGACTTTAGCAAGTTTTGTGGGTCTGATCATGGGGTATGTGTTATATCCAAACCGTCCATCCATTTGGCAAGCTTGTCTTAAGGCTTGAGACGAAAAATAAGACAGATCTAACTATCAAGTGGACCACATGAATTGTTTAACAGTGAAAATCATAATCTCTGCTGCTATTTGTGGTGTGGTCGTCCAAAGATATTTTGGCAAAACGAATTCAGCTCATTCAGTCCCTCTCAGCAAAAATATTTCAAGACGAAATCTCGTGGAAGCAAAAAGCCTGGGCTAAATGGATAAAGGAAGGAGATAGGAACACCAAGTACTTTCATTGCGTAGCCAGCATGCATGCAAAGGCTAATCCCATCAGCAGCATTACCATTAATGGAAATCGGATTGAACATAATGAGGCGATCAGCATCGAAGCAATATCCTATTTTCAAAGGCTTCTTCGAAATGAAGGATGGACCAAGCCCCGGTTGGACAATCTCTCGTTCCATCGTATCAGTGATGAAGCTGCTACTTCCCTGGAGATGCATTTCTCCTTGGATGAAGTTAAGAAGGCAATGATGGCTTTACATGGAGACAAGGCTCCCGACCCAGATGGATATCCAATTCTTTTCTTTCAAGTATTCTGGGATCTTCTTCAGGATGAGGTGATGGCTTTTATCAATGAATTCCATGACAGAGGAAGACTTTCCAAAAATATTGGGGCGACTTTTATTACGTTGATTCCCAAGTTCCCGGGAGCCTCAGAGTTTAGGGAGTTCAGACCTATTAGTCTCATTGGCGCCTATACAAGATCTTGGCTAAGGTTCTTGCAAACAGGCTTCAGGTAGTTATCGGCTCCATTATCAGTCCCAATCAATGCGCTTTCATTCCGGGAGATAGATCACCGACGGAGTTCTCATAAATGCCTCGATACCGGCCATCGATCGAAGAAGAAATACATCTTTTGCAATTTGGACATGGAGAAGGCCTACGACCACGTCGATTGGGACTTCCTTCTATATCTGATGAAGCATATGGGGTTCGGGGAGAAATGGAGGACATGGATTCGGGAATGTATCAGCTCTGCTCATTTCTCAATTCTATTGAATGGCTCACCACAGGGTTTCTTCAAAAGTTCTCGCAGTCTAAGGCAAGGCGATCCTCTATCTCCTCTGCTTTTCCTCATTATCGGTGAGGCTTTATCTGCGATGATCCATAAGGGACAGACGGAAGGCATTCTCAGAGGAATACCAATGCAAGGAACGCTTCAACCAATATCTCATGTGCAATTTGCGGACAACATCCTTATTTTTCGGAAGCAAAGACTGAAACTGTTGCCAACTTACGAACAAACTATCGGTGTTTTGAAAAGCAGTTGCAGGGTTGAAGGTGAATATGGTTAAGTCCAAATCTATGGAACCAACTTGGATAGCCAGGAGGTTAAGGAGCTCGCAGAAATAATGGGCTGCTGCACCGGATCCTTCCCAACTTCTTTCCTTGGTCTTCCTCTATGTGTTGGTTTGCCAAATTCCATCAGTGGGATATGAAAAGGCTTAGCTATGTCTTGGGGGGGGGGGGGGGGGGGGGGGGGGGGGGGGGGGGAATAGGACAATGCCAAATAAAACTTATAACAGCGGAATTAAGAACAATATGATAGCCAAATTAAACTATAATGTAAGAAAGTAAAACAACCTCAAAAATTAGATCTTGAGAGGTTGATACAAATGTTGTTCTAAGGACAACCTTTCACCAAAAACCAAAGTTTATGGTAGGACAACCTTATTTCTAGAAAGATCTTTGTATCAAATCTCAAACCAAAGAGGAATAAAGAAATGAATACAAACTGAATTGAAATAAATTGTAATTACAAATGTATTGTTCTAGGAACAGCCATACACCATAAAAATGGCAGGGCAACCTTGCTGGAACAACTTTAAAGGAAATTTAAATTCAAGTAAATAAAGGAATAGCAGAAAGTAAATTCTAAACTATTACAAAATTCTCACAAAGCTTGAATTAAAGATTACAACATTCACCACATTCATACATCCCACAAAAGAATAATTAAAGATTAGAAATGTAAATCATTCAACCATAACACAAGGGATTATAGTGGTTCGCCTGTGTGTTCACCAACTGTTACAACAGCCACACAAAATGCTACTCCACTCCTAATATCCTCACACAGGGGATATTAGCGTTCACTAACAAAATAGGTTTTCCAGGTTCACCAAAAACCTTTACAATTGTGTCTTTGTCTGTGGGCTTACACAATAAAAAAAACCCTTCTTCTGAGTTTTCCTGGCTCTCCTCAGATAACCAATACAACAAGATTTTTCTGGCAAATCTTGAAAGAAACCAAAACAGAAAGGAATTTACAATTAAATGTAAAATACCTGAATATCTCCTTCGATGTAGCAGCCCGGTAGAACCAAATCAGAGTAGATGATTGAATGTCCAAGTTCAATGTCCAGTACTCAATTACAATGGTTTTAATTCTAATAGATTTTAAATTTAACCAAGTAGGGTTTGCCTTAATTGATTTTGATTCCGAAGAAAGGGAATAGCGATTCCTCTTATCAATTTAGATTGGAATAGCAGAAACAAAATCAATTAAATAAATCTAAGGAAAGAGAATTAAATAAGCACACTTAGCTTAGATGGAGCACAGAAATATCTCTCAGAAGTTCGACGAAGATTGGCTTGAAAGGATTAATTAATTCGATAATTTCTTCTGAGATTCGTGCTCTATTTATAGGTGAGCAGATCGCACCTTCGACTGGTCTAAGGAACCCTTCGACTAGTCGAAGAAATAACAAATTTGAAAGAAATCGGGCGCGATAAGCTTTGACCGTTCTACGACTGGTCGAAGACCTCCTTCGACTGGTCGTAGGTCACCTTCGACTGGTCGTACGTCTCCTCGACTGGTCGAAGACCTTGTGATTTATCGCTGGACTTTGTGTCGAAGAATTACGACTGGTCGAAGAACCAGTCGACACTGTTCCTACGACCGGTCGAAGAAATCCTTAGACTAGTCGAAGCCTAACAGAAAATATCCGATTTTGTAACAAACTTACGACTTATCGAGGAATTTCTTAGACTGGTCGAAGCAACTCTAGGACTAGTCGAAGAAGGCCTAGGACTAGTCGAAGAACTGACCAACTTATGTAAAATAAACATTTGATTTATGTATCCAAAGTGACCTACTTATAAGGTCAACCTAAGGTCAGTCAAACCTCAACCATGAAGTCTGGACATTGAAATATTAGGAACTAGCAACCTTGAAGTATGAGCCTTGAAGTCTTGATATAGCTCAATCTTGAAAGTGTCTTGAATTCTTCATGAACTGCCTTGTACATGACTTGAGTTCTTTATGAACTGACTTATACTCTTCTTGAAGTCTTGAAGCTTGAGTCATGTCTTGTGAGTAGTTCTTGCATTCAACTTTGATCTTTATACTTGTGAGCTTAGCTTGTTCATGAATGTTGATCTTTGAGAGAGCTTCACTTATGCAAGATATAAAACAGAGATTTTGGCACCACAAATTTGACAACAAACAGGGATATAAAATATAGCACTTACAATCTCCCCCTTTGTCAAATTAGTGACAAAACACATAACCAAGATAAACATAAACACTTCAATATTCAACATTCAAAGATAAACATAAACACTTCAATAATCAACATCCAAACTCTCATTCAACATTCAAACTCTTCAACATTCAAACTCCCCCTGAGTAACATAACCACTGCTACTCCTTTCACCTCTCACAATCACATCGTTAAGTTAAGAACAAACCATTCTCCCCCTTTTTGTCACTATATGACAAAGGAGAACTAAATAAAGAGATATATGAAAGTAAACAAGAGGAGTTATAAGATGAAAGCAAAACAGATATAGAGATACTCTTCATAGCTTCATATAGAATAAATATCCAGCATATAACAGTGATAGTATTCAACTAAAATTCAGTCAACCAAGTGCTAAATTAGAAGTTTATTACAGTCCAGCAAATCCCAAAAAGACTAGTCAGAATTAGAACTAGAAGACGGAGCAGGAATTGAGGGATCAAGTTGGTGCATGCCTTTGTTTAATCGCCGAAGATATTTACGCATGTACTTGAATTGAGAATCACGAGTAACAGACATGTTTTCTAACTTTCATTCAAATTCTCAACTTTACCCTCCAATGCACTCAGACGTGCATCAAAATCAGATGGTACAAAATCTGGATCATCTGTCGAATCAGAATCCAGTTCCTCAAAGATATCATCCATATTAATGTCATCCCCTGCTTCTTCATGACCACCACCACCACCATTACCACCTTGTTCAGGAAGTAAATCCAGCTTCATCTTATTGAGATTAGTGTTGTTGAAAATCAGATGATGAATAGGAGCTTCATTAACAGGCATATCGACCAACATATGTGTGGCTAATACAGTCATTAAGTAACCAAAAGGGATGTCACTATGACCAGGATGGAGTCTAAACTGAAGAAGGAAATGACAGATTAAGGATGGGAGACAAATCTGAGTACCACTGGCAATAGCATGAATAATACGTACCATAAAAGAGGTCAAGTCAGTTTTATTACCTGACCGAGGATACAAATTAGACACAAAGATTCTATGGAGCACTCTGTATTTGGGTAACAAAAACCTTGCGGGAAGCGCATTCCCTTTATGTGTCCATTGAACATCCATGTTACACAAATCTCTAGTAAGCATACGTTTTTCAGAAATTGAGGGTTTATCAGTTAGATTATGGATAGGAATACCCTCATCATTAACAGGAATCTCCATAAGGGCTGAAATTAAATGTCGATCAATTTCAAATGGCCCTTCACTAGTAGATATTTTAAAAGTTAAACTATCTAGTGAGAAGTCACTTATGCATGTGAACATGGATTGAGCAATGGACCGGTATGCAGGCCCACCCCAATGCAATAAGTTAGCCCAACCTACAGCTTCAAGCAAAGGTAGGATACCAAAAGGTGCAATATGGTTAACATCAACAGGATGTTCAACAATCACATTACGAGCTTTAAGATCTATAACATAAGAAGGATCATTAGTAGGCTCAAGAAGATGACGTTTGTCAATCTGGAGGAAGTAGAAGGACCACGGGAAGTAGATTTTTTACCTCTAGAAGCCATTTGCAACAAGGATATCAAGAAATTAGAAGTTGCAAAGGATTGAGAAGAGGGTTTCTTCAAAACAGATTTTTCAAAAATCAAACCCCAAATCTCAATGAAATCAAAAATAGAAAGCTTCAAGATAGATAAGATAGAAATCTAGACACTGATTTGCAATAAAAACGTAAATGAACACTAACCTTGAAGAACACAAATGGTGGGTTCGACAAGTCGAAGCTCGGCTCCTTTGAGAGAAAAAAAGGAAATGAGGGAGGAAGAAAGCAAAAATCCCCAAATTTAAGTGATTTCCGAGATCTACGACTGGTCGTAGGTATCTACGACCGGTCGTAGGACGACTGGTCGAGTACACTCACGACAAGTCGAAGGAATAAAAAAAATGCATATTTTTTGCAATTTTAAAAGAAAATGAAATTAAACCTAGCAAATATATACATTATGATACATGTAGGCATAAATAATCATTTTAAAATACACATGCCAAGATCAAATTTCATCTTATTAAACCTAATTTTATCAAGAGGTTTAGTGAAAATATCAGCTCTTTGATCTTCAGTAGGAATATATTCCAGAGATATAACTTTTTCTTCTACCAATTCCCTAATATAATGAAATCTAATGTCAATGTGCTTAGTACGAGAATGCTGAATATGAATTATCACAATGCAATAACATAGAATCTTGTTTAATTCCATAATCACTCAGCATTCGTTGCATCCAAACAAGCTGTGTACATGCATTACCAGCTGCGATATACTCAGCTTCAGCTGTTGAAAGTGATATAGAATTTTGTTTCTTACTAAACCAGGAAACTAGACAATTTTCAATGTAAAAACAACCACCACTGGTTGATTTTCTATCATCTAGATTACCAGCCCAGTCAGCATCTGAGTACCCAGCTAATTGGACACTAGTCTCATGAGGATACCAGAGACCGAGATTTACAGTACTTGCGACATATCTAATAATTCGCTTGACAGCAATCAAGTGTGATTCTTTAGGATCAGATTGATATCTTGCGCAAATACCAACACTTAGAGAAATATCAGGTCTACTAGCAGTTAAATATAACAAACTACCAATCATACTCCGATAAAGTTTTGAATCAACATTTTTACCATTATAGTCTTTTGAGAGTTTCAGGGTAGTACTCATAGGAGTATCGAAATTCTTGCCATTCTCAAATCCAAATCTCTTGATTAGATTCAAAGCATACTTAGATTGAGAGATGAATATTCCTTCAGGTTGCTGCTTAACTTGCAAACCAAGGAAATAAGTCAATTCCCCAACCATGCTCATTTCAAACTGTGATTTCATCAAGTCTGCAAACTCAGTAGTCAAGTTAGTACAAGTTGAACCATAGATGATATCATCAACATAAATCTGTACTATTAAGATATGATCATTATGTTTTTTAACAAATAGAGTTTTATCAACAGATCCCATTTGAAAATTGTGACTTAAAAGAAATTTTGTTAGTTTCTCATACCATGCCCTAGGTGCTTGTTTTAATCCATAAAGTGCCTTTTTAAGCCGATACACATGATCAGTATTTTTGGGATCTTCAAAACCCATTGGTTGTTCAACATAGACTTCTTCATGTAAATCGCCATTTAGAAAAGCACTTTTCACATCCATCTGATAGATCTTTATCTTTCTAAAACATGCAATGGATATAAATAGTCTGATAGATTCAAGACGAGCTACTGGTGCAAAAGTTTCATCGAAATCAATTCCTTCAATTTGAGTATAACCTTGTACCACTAGTCTAGCCTTGTTTCTAATTATATTTCCACATTCGTCAGACTTATTTTTGAAAATCCATTTTGTTCCAATGATGTGTTTATCTTTAGGTCTTGGTACGAGATACCAAACATCATTTCTTACGAATTGGTTAAGTTCTTCTTGCATCGCAACAATCCAGTTCTCATCAGCAAGAGCTTCTTTTACATTGGATGGTTCTATTTGGGATGTAAAACATACATAATTACATAAATCCTCAAGTTGTCTACGGGTGCGAACACCAGTGAGAGGGTTTCCAAGAATTTGAGTGGTTGGATGATCTTTAACAGTCCTCAATTCAGATTCAGTCTGATTTGATGAAGTATCGGGTTTATCAATGATTAAAACTTCATCATTATCTGAATTAGAGATAGGCTTATTTAAGTGATCATCAATGACAACATTGATGGATTCTTGAATCACACCAGTCCTTTTGTTCAGAACCCTATAAGCACGACTGTTTAAGGAATATCCTAGGAAAATCCCTTCATCACTCTTTGTATCAAAATTTCCCAAATTTTCACGATCACGTAAAATATAGCATTTGCTGCCAAAAACTCGAAAGTATTTAACAGTAGGCTTTTTATTGAACCACAATTCGTAAGCCGTTTTGTTATTATCTTTGCTAGTGTAGACTCGGTTAATAATATAGCAAGCTGTGTTGACTGCTTCAGCCCAAAGATTTTTAGAAAGCTTCATGCTATTCAACATGACATTAGCCATTTCTTGAAGTACTCTATTCTTTCTTTCAACAATTCCATTTTGTTGTGGAGTTTCGGAGCAGAGAATTCATGTAATATTCCTTGGTCGGTACAAAACTTCTCAAAATTGCTATTCTCGAATTCAGATCCATGATCACTACGAATCTTACTGATTTGAGAACATTTTTCAGTTTGAATCCTTCTGAGAACTTTACTTACTTCTTCAAGGGTTTCAGATTTATCCCTTAAGAAGACTACCCATGTAAATCTGGTAAAGTCATCAACTATCACCAAGATATATTTTTTCCCACCACGACTTTCCGTTCTGGTAGGTCCTATCAGATCCATGTGGAGGAGTTCGAGTGGTCTTGATGTGGTATTTGAATTCACCTTTTGTGTGAGTTCCTTGTTTGTTTGCCTATCTGGCACTCACCACATATTTTATCTAATTTCTGAAGTTTGGGTAAACCTCTTATAAGTTCTCGTTTGCTCAATCTATATAAATTTCGATAATGTACATGTCCAAGACGTTTGTGCCATAAATCAGTCTCGTCTGTATGGACCATGTGACATGTTTGATTAGATGAGCTGGATTCGCTAATAATATAGCAATTTTCAGATGTTCTACGTCCAGTTAATATTACAGAACCCTTATTGTTTAGTATTTCACAGCTTTGATTAGAAAACCGAACACTGTGGTTATTATCACATATTTGAGATATACTAAGTAAGTTATGTTTTAAGCCTTCAACATATAAAACATTTTTAAACACAGGAAGATTAAAAAGCTGAACCGTACCTTGGCCTATAATCTTGCAGTTGCTACCATCACCAAATGTGACTGAACCATCAGTCATATCTTTCAGATCCGTGAATAAAGCTTTGTCCCTTGTCATATGCCTGGAGCATCCACTGTAGGTATCATTTTGAATGACTTGTTGCTTTGAATGCAATGTGAGCAACCAAGCAGGTGACTTTTGGAACCCATTTCATAACTGTTTTAGGTTTAGGAACATAGTTGGTCTTCTTATGATTATAGTTGTAAGAATGACCTATAGAGTTAGATTTTAAGAGCTCCTTGAGTAAATCAACTATCTTTTCAGCTAGTGGATTTCGTTTCTGATTAAAGTTGACATGACTGCTTCTAGGTTTTTGAAAAGTTTTTGAATTTCTAAAAAAATCTTGATAAGTACTTTTCCCTTTTGAGTTTGAGGACTCTCCTTTAACAAACATAGGAGGAGTATACTTTTGTTTAGGAGGTAGATTTTTATCATATCCCAATCCGGATAGATCGCCACATTTTCTTGACCCGGATAAAAGTTTTTCTAACTTTGGATCTCCTTGGGCATATTTCCATGTGTCCTTTAGACTCAGAAGAGAAGATACTTCAGTTTTGAGTTTCTCAATTTCAGATTTCAAATCAATAATTAGGGAGTTCTTGAATTCCAAATCGCATTTTGATTTTTCAAAACAATCTGAAATTTGTGATTTTTCTAAGACAAGCGATTCAAAACATTCTTTGAGTTTAGAAAACTTTTCTTTTTGAAGTTTAAGTTTGACAGCAATTTTACAACTTTCCTTATATAGGGCATTGTAAGCATCTTGAAGATCATCTTCATTTTCACAATCACTACTCAGATTTTCTTCACTTGTTGAGTCATTATCTGAAAATGTGAATTTGGCTAGAGTCATAAGAGCTTTAACCTCATTGCTCAACTCAGTTTCAGAATCTTCTGATTCAGAAGAAGCTTCAGAATCAGATGATTCATCCCATGTAGCCAACATACCTTAATTTCTTCTTAGGTTTGTCCTTTTTAGGACATCTATTTGCTAAATGCCCATATTCTTGACAATTGTAACATTGACTATCTTTCAAAGATTTTCGAAATTTAGGTCTAAACCTTTTTTTATCATTTGATTTTTGAAAATCAACCCTTTTCTTGCTTTTGAAAATCTTGTAAATTTTTTTTGCTAAAAGAGCCATATCATCTTCTGAATCAAAATTTTCTTTTGAATTATATTTAGAAGATTTTAGTGCGATAGATTTACCTTTAGGAGCTTTAAAGTTTACTCGTAGGTTTGTAGAGAACCAACTAGTTCTTCTACCCTCATATTATCCGTATCACGAAGTTCCTGGATCACGGTTACTTTAGAATTGAACCGTTCAGGAAGTGAGCGTAATATCTTTGCACATACTTTACTTTCTGGAATTTTATCGCCAAGACCCCACATTGAGTTTACAATGTCATTCAATCTAGTGTAAAAGTCCATAAACATTTCATTTTCCTCCATATGAATTTCTTCAAATCTGGTTGTGAGGAGTTGGACTTTAGATTTTTTGACAATTGTAGTACCCTCGTGTGTCATTTCTAATATATCCCAGGCTTGCTTTGCAGTATCACAGGAAATGATTCTTTTGAACTCATCCGGTGATAGTGCGCAAGTAATTGCATTTAGTGCTTTAGCATTAGCATTACTCTCACTTTTCTGAAGAGTGGTCCATTGGTAATATGGTGTGACTTTCATAGATTTTGAACCATCAACCCCAGTAACTTCCATGACAGGAGGTTTCCATTCAGTCACTGTGGCTTGCCACACATTTTCATCCATTGACTTGAGGAAGATCCTCATTCTGGCTTTCCAATAGGCATAGTTAGAGCCATCAAATGGTGGAGGCCTTGTGACTGATAGGCTATCAAAATTTGACATCTTAAATAGCTTAAATCGTTAGCTCAGGAAATAAATCCAAATGAATAGCAATAAGAACGAGCTATTATGCTCTGATACCACTTGAAAAGGCCTAGCTATATGTCTTAGAGGGGGGGTGAATAGGACAATGCCAAATAAAACTTATAACAGCGGAATTAAGAACAATATGATAGCCAAATTAAACTATAATGTAAGAAAGTAAAACAACCTCAAAAATTAGATCTTGAGAGGTTGATACAAATGTTGTTCTAAGGACAACCTTTCACCAAAAACCAAAGTTTATGGTAGGACAACCTTATTTCTAGAAAGATCTTTGTATCAAATCTCAAACCAAAGAGGAATAAAGAAATGAATACAAACTGAATTGAAATAAATTGTAATTACAAATGTATTGTTCTAGGGACAGTCATACACCATAAAAATGGCAGGGCAACCTTGCTGGAACAACTTTAAAGGAAATTTAAATTCAAGTAAATAAAGGAATAGCAGAAAGTAAATTCTAAACTATTACAAAATTCTCACAAAGCTTGAATTAAAAGATTACAACATTCATCACATTCATACATCCCACAAAAGAATAATTAAAGATTAGAAATGTAAATCATTCAACCATAACACAAGGGATTATAGTAGTTCGCCTGTGTGTTCACCAACTGTTAAACAACAGCCACACAAAATGCTACTCCACTCCTAATATCCTCACACAGGGGATATTAGCGTTCACTAACAAAATAGGTTTTCCAGGTTCACCAAAAACCTTTACAATTGTGTCTTTGTCTGTGGGCTTACACAATAAAAAAACCCATCTTCTGAGTTTTCCTGGCTCTCCTCAGATAACCAATACAACAAGATTTTTCTGGCAAATCTTGAAAGAAACCAAAACAGAAAGGAATTTACAATTAAATGTAAAATACCTGAATATCTCCTTCGATGTAGTAGCCCGGTAGAACCAAATCAGAGTAGATGATTGAATGTCCAAGTTCAATGTCCAGTACTCAATTACAATGGTTCTAATTCTAATAGATTTTAAATTTAACCAAGTAGGGCTTGCCTTAATTGATTTTGATTCCAAAGAAAGGGAATAACGATTCCTCTTATCAATTTAGATTGGAATAGCAGAAACAAAATCAATTAAATAAAGCTAAGGAAAGAGAATTAAATAAGCACACTTAGCTTAGATGGAGCACAGAAATATCTCTCAGAAGTTCGACGAAGATTGGCTTGAAAGGATTAATTAATTCGATGATTTCTTCTGAGTTTCGTGCTCTATTTATAGGTGAGCAGATCGCACCTTCGACTGGTCTAAGGAACCCTTCGACTAGTCGAAGAAATAACAAATTTGAAAGAAATCGGGCGCGATAAGCTTTGACCGTTCTACGACTGGTCGAAGACCTCCTTCGACTGGTCGTAGGTCACCTTCGACTGGTCGTAGGTCTCCTACGACTGGTCGAAGACCTTGTGATTTTATCGCTGGACTTTGTGTCGAAGAATTACGACTGGTCGAAGAACCAGTCGACACTGTTCCTACGACCGGTCGAAAAAATCCTTAGATGTAACACCCTGATTCTCACTACCCGAGGATGGTCACTCGAGTACGAGAACCCGAGGGTTACGTCATGAGTTAAGTTTACCATTCCTCTAATTATCAACATATCAACATAAGTCATAGTAACCATTTTTCTAATCATCAACACAAGTCATAATAACCAGATATAACCACTGTATAAACTAGTCGAGTAAGTTCATTATATAAGATTAAACATGAAATAAAGTAAACTCCATGACAGTGAAAGTTTAATTACATATCTCACGTAAACAAAACTAACAACTGAAGGTATAATGTAAAAACAACGAAATTTAAAATATTTAGTGGAGCGCCTGTGAATTAGCTACATCGTCATTCTTTGCTGTACTCCTCTCCAGCTACCTCTGGGGTGTTGTCATAAGCACCATAACTCTCCATCATACCTGGGTCTATTTGGTGCAACCGCACAGTCGGGTGAGTAAAAACTCAGTGGGAATTTCCCTCATAAATTCAACTTTAACACATCATTCCAATATGAATTAATACGTCACATATGCTTCATAGGGTAACACTATTACATATGCAATTGCATGAATGTATGAATGTATGGTCAAAGCACAAGCCTGGGGATGCACATCCAGCTGCCAAAATAAAGAGTCACCCAAGGCGAACCAGTCTCCAGAAAAATACTCATAGGTACGTCCAAGGAAAACTAGTCACCCGGAAAAGACCATGCAGACCACCCACGGTAGATCACCTACCTGGAAAAGGCCATGAAAGTGAGTGCACCAAGGATGACCTCCTGGAAAAATACTCGGGGTACGCCCGAGGAGGTATAAAATCCCGGAAAAGCCTCATATGTTATGAATGGAGGTTATGCACCATGACACTACATTCCTTACTTCAATATGAAAGAGATAAATTCAATATTAAAATACGAGATTTCATAATTTCAAGTCATGCAAAAGAAAGTTCACTAAACATTATGAAATTTTAAAAGGGGGTTACATCACGTGAATTGTTAAGAATTCTACCTACTCACATAGGTCATGCATCTTACATTTATTAGCATTTGTAAATGGCAAATCAATAGTTGATGTCTACCTATACAATTCATAGATAATCTAGCATGGGAATTTTCTTTCCTGATCACATTTAACAGAGATATATTCATAAGCAACGAATTATAATATGACATGGAGTTTATAATATGACGTGGAGTTTATAAGCAACCAATTATACAAGAATTCTAAGTACATTAATACAATTTCCCTGAAAATTCAAATTCGCTAGAAAGTAGTAATCTCCTAAATTTCCATACAATTTGAGGTTAGTTCATATGGGAATTTTGTGAAAGTAAAAAGTTATAGGGGAGACTCCTCACCTTAAAGTGTGGATTATCTTCTTGCTAGACTAAAGACCACAAAGGAGTCCAAAGTACTCAATCTACCCTCCCTAGCTTGAATTTACTCCAATATGAACCTAAATGGAGATGATTTCAGTTTTTATCATAAGACTTAGAATGATAGAATAACAACTTGATTAAAATTTAAATAAAGACTCTAAAATTACCTTACTTAAATGTATTTCAAACTCAACTCGAGTTCAAACCGAGTCAACTCAGTGCCAACCCGATTACACGCTCTTCCATTCCTCTTCCTTTCTTTCCCTTTTCTCTTTTCTTCTTTCCCAGCATGACAGGGTTCCAGCAAGGTCTGGGCCCAACCAGACAGTGAGTCAGAGTCTCGACTCGGTTTCGAACAGAGTTGACTCAGCGACTCGCCCGAGTCTTTCTTCTTCTCTCAAATCTTCTTTTTTTTTTTTTTTTCTTTTCTTCCTGCTCCTTCTCTCCTTCCCTTTCTTCCCCTGGCCACCTTCCAAAATCTGGAATGGGCTGAACTCGATCATCGGCTCTCATCAGCGAGTCAGCAGTCCGTGACCCGGACTCAGTTGCTGGGTTGAATCAATTCAGTGCAACAGCAGCAGCCGCACCCTTTTCTTCCCTCCTCCTTCTTTCTTTCCCTCGTTAGTTCTGATAGGAAGGCCGGAATGGTGTCGGACTCGATGCTCCTCGCCCTGCCTCCTAAAGACTCGAACAGAAAGACACAGCAGCAATGGTGCAGCTGGTGGGCGCGTCGGCTCTCTCTCTCTCTTCCTCCCTCCTTCTTTTTCTTCTGTCTTTCTCTTTGGAATCTCTTCTTTCTTTTCTTTCTTCTATCTCTCTCTTTTCTCTCTCTGATGGAACACCCAAATGGGACGTTGTAGGCAACTCGAACTGAGTCGACCCAACAGACTGTGGTATCACAGCGGCGCCCAAAACCTCTCTCTCTATTTGAATCTGTTGTCCTAAAAGAAAAGAGGATTATTTATACTCTCCTAGACCTCTAGAAGGAGCGGCAACTAATCACGCATTAGTTATAAGCTTCGTCCATTAATCACGATTAACAACGAGAGATCGCTGATGATGTAGTTAAGAACTAAATGTTTGGCTAAGATTGGATGTCATGGAAGGATGTCTGAGACCATGAGCCACCAGATGGATGGCTTAGATCAAGGAATGAGGTCCAGAATCAAATGATGTGTTTGATGGCCAAACGGTGAAGATGACTCCACCGAAAATGGCAGATTTCTCCCAGATGGTTGATCTGATGATCAGCTCCATTTGGACGGTTCAGATGGGTCCTAAGATCGTCGTGGGGGCCCACCGAATGGAAGGTCGTTTGGATTTTCTCATGGGATTCTACTCGCGGCGATGGTTCGTTCCTTGTAAAGAATTTTCTAGAATGCGGTGTAGGATTGAAGGCTGGGATCGTTTGAGGTGGAGGGCTAGGATCGTGAGGGGATAAGGTTGCCAGTCTGGCAACAGAAGGCGGAACGGTTTCCGTTTCTGGAAATGTGGTGGCACACAGTCAGAATATACGCGCGTTTGTGTGTGCATCGAGGCTATGTAACGGTTTTGAAAATAGATGTGGCCGGTAAACTTTTGGTTTTACACAATATGAACGGTTCAGATCCTTGGTCAGATCTATGATGATGGACCCTTAGTGACACACGTACCGACGGTATTTTCAAATGTCGTAAACAGCGGAAAAAGAAGAGAAAATATTTCTTTTTTTGAAAATTTCGGGTCAGCACGGTCAAACCGTGCTGACGATTTTGGTACACCTCGTGTAGACGTAAGTCTGTACACATGCGGGGATTTTAAGTGGGGTCCATGCGATCCCTCGAGCAATCTAAACCATTGATCTTTCTCAAAGGGTTTAATTAAGCACTCAAGACGAAATGATTTTATTTATTTTATTTATTTATTATTATATTTTTTATATTTTTTTTTTGAATTTTTGGTAGTTAGTTTGATATAATCTTTTCCTATTAAGGAGATTTATTTGTTTATCTATTATTATGATTATTATTATTTATTTATTTATTTATTTATTATTATTATTATTATTATTATTATTATTATTTTTTGATTAAGGTGTATGTTATTACTATCTTGAATTTGTTTTGAACAATTGTCCATATGACATCTTGACGCATTTCAAAGGTACAATACATTGGTTAAGTTAAATGGTTTACAGGGGCGGTCTTTTTGTAAATTATTTAAGGATGATATCTAAATTTTCCAACGCGCCTAATTTATTCCTGTGGTTTAAGGGAAATATCCAAGTATAAAAATACGGGATGTTACAACCTACCCCCCTTAAAGAAAATCTCGTCCCCGAGATTTAAAGTTTTCTAATCGCACAATGCAATTATAATATAATTAATTTGCGGTGTTTCTAGGCATTCGTTATTTTCCTATGAAGGTTGCGTGGATGTACACCATTAACGGATAAAATTCAAAGTTAAACAAATTTGTACCTGAGTGGAGGCGTCGAAAAGGTGTGGATATTTTCCTTGTATCTCCGCTTGGAGTTCCCACGTCGCCTCTTCAATTCCACGACGAGACCAAAGTATCTTCACTAATGGGATAGATTTGGTGCGCAGGACTTGCTCTTTGTAATCCATAATGCGAACTGGGGTCTCCACGTAACTGGCATCATCATTCAACTCGATTTCTTCCCAACTGATGATATGAGATGCATCCGGTTCATACTCCTTTAACATAGATATGTGAAAAACATTATGAACATTGGCGAACTTTGGTGGTAGAGCTAAACGATAAGCAACGGCTCCTACCCTATCCATGATATCGAAAGGTCCAATGAAACGGGGAGAGAGCTTCCCTTTTCTTCCGAACCGCATGACGCCTCTCATAGGTGAAATTTTTAAGAAAACATGATCTCCAATTGAAAATTCCAAATTTCGCCTGCGATTGTCTGCGTAACTTTTCTGTCTGCTTTGTGCCGTACGCAGGCGTCCTCGGACTATGTTAATCTTCTCTGTAGTCTCCTGGATTAATTCTGGTCCCAATAGGCTCCTGTCTCCAACTTCGGCCCAACAATGAGGGGCTCGGCAAGGTCTTCCGTATAGGGCCTCAAATGGAGCCATGCCGATGCTGGATTGAAAACTGTTGTTATAAGCGAACTCTGCAAGATGAATATGTTCATCCCAATTGCCCTTGAAATCCAACACACAGGCTCTCAACATGTCTTCGAGTACTTGGTTTACTCTTTCGGTCTGCCCGTCTGTCTGGGGGTGAAATGCTGTGCTAAATTTCAACTCTGTACCCAACTCTTCTCGCAATCTTTTCCAGAAAGTGGAAGTGAACCGGGAGTCGCGATCCGACACAATTTCCCGTGGAATTCCATAAGCACGAACAATTTCTCGAATGTACAATTTTGCCAAATCATCGATGGAATTATTTACACGTATAGGGAGGAACCGGGCTGACTTGGTAAGTCGGTCAACTATTACCCAAATGGAGTCATGGTTCCTACGTGTCTTTGGAAGTCCCGAGATAAAGTCCATGCTGATACAATCCCACTTCCATTCAGCGATTGGTAATGGTTGCAAAAGACCCGGCTGCTTACGGTGTTATGCTTTCACTTGCTGACAGGTGAGACATTTTGAGACATATTCTGCAATATCTCGCTTCATATTTTCCCACCAATATTGACGTCTGACGTCTCGATACATTTTTGTACTTTCAGGGTGAACGGTCAGACGAGACTTGTGTGCTTCATTCAGTATTGCTTGTTTTACTTCTGTTACCGCTGGAACACAGATACGACCTCGGTATCTCAAACCGCCGTCAGAACTGACATACCAATCCGACAAACTTTCATTTTCACACCGTAGTCTCAGTCTTTTCAATGATTCGTCCTGGTCTTGAGATTCGATGATACGACGAATCAAGACGGGTTCTATGACTAATGAAGCTACCAAGATACTCGGCCTTTCGAAAGAAAGCTCTGCATCGAAGCCTTGGATAACTTCGCCTTCTTTTATCGTGAGACCAATCATATTCTCGTGATTCCTTTTCCGACTCAAGGCATCAGCTACGAGATTCGCCTTGCCAGGGTGATAAGATACCTCAAATTTGAAGTCTTTTAATGTTTCCATCCACCGACGTTGTCGCATGTTTAGATCTTTCTGGGTGAATATATACTTCAAACTCTTGTGATCACAGAATAATTCGAACTCTTCTCCATACAAATAATGTCTCCAAACTTTCAAGGCGAAGACTACTGCGGCAAGTTCTAGATCATGGGTAGGATAATTTTCTTCGTGTTTCTTTAGCTGCCTGGAAGCGTAAGCAATCACTTTTTCGTTCTGCATGAGTACACATCCTAGCCCCGTTTGCGATGCATCACTGTAGACTATATACTTAGCCCCTTCTTCTGGAAGTGTGAGAACAGGGGCCGTGGTGAGTCTTTTCTTGAGTTCTTGGAAGGACGCCTCAGTAGCAGTACTCCAGTGGAATTTTACATTTTTCTTAGTCAACTGAGTTAAGGGTCGAGCGATACGAGAGAATTCCTTTATGAATCGGCGATAGTATCCAGCCAAACCCAAAAAACTCCTAACTTCGGTGACCGTATCGGGTCTTTCCCACTTTACTACCGTTTCGATCTTCGATGGATCAACCGCAATACCGTCCTTCCTTACAACGTGACCCAGGAATTTTACTTCTTCCCTCCAGAAGTCGCATTTTGATAATTTTGCATACAACTGCCTTTCTCGGAGGGTTTTCAGAACAGTCCTTAAGTGCTCCTCGTGCTCTTCACTACTCTTGGAGTACACCAAAATGTCATTGATGAAGACTATAACGAACCGATCTAAATATGGCATAAAGACCCGATTCATCAAGTCCATGAATACTGCGGGCGCATTAGTGAGTCCAAACGGCATCACCAAAAATTCGTAGTGCCCATATCGGGTACGAAATGCTGTCTTGGGAATATCTCCTTCTCTGACTCTCAACTGATGATACCCCGACTTAAGATCGATTTTTGAGAAATATTTAGCGCCCTTGAGCTGATCGAATAAATCGTCGATACGAGGTAGTGGGTATTTATTCTTCACGGTAGCTTGATTCAATCTCCTGTAGTCGATACAAAGGCGTTGTGACCCGTCTTTCTTTTTAACAAATAATACTGGTGCACCCCATGGAGATACACTTGGGCGAATAAATCCCTGCCTCAATAAGTCGTCAATTTGTACACGTAATTCTTCCATCTCGCATGGTGGCATTCTATATGGAGCCATAGATATCGGATTAGTACTGGGTAGGAGATCAATCGTGAAATCTATTTCTCTCCTTGGGGGTAATCCAGGTATATCTTGAAATACCTCCGGGAATTCTCTAACCACTGGTATTTGATCAATGGAAATCTCTGCCGATTCAGACTTTTCCAGGGCTTGTAGACGATTATAGGTCTTATATTGATATCTTCCTTGTATAGTGAAGGGTAATTGTCCGGGTAATGTTAGCGTAATCGTCCGGGCATGGCAATCTATCATCGCACGAACCTGAGTAAGCCAGTCCATACCAATAATGATATCGAACTGTTTTAACCTCATCACAATTAAGTTTATACGAGTCTCATGGCCCTCCAGCACAACGAGGCATGTGGGATAGTATTTTGCAGTTTCTACAAATCCCCCCATTGGAGACTCTATGACCACGGGTCGTTCAAGAGAAGTTAGCTTTAAGTTCAGTTCTTTAGCTACGGAGGAGTTAACAATAGAGATAGTAGAACCCGAATCAAACAGAACAAATACTGGAGTATTTTGAATGTAAGCTGTACCTTGAATAACTTGTGGAATGTCCCCCTCCTGTTCTTCTGCTGCCATAGAAAATACCCGTGCTGTAGGGGCTCTGTTCTGAAGTGGAGCTGTTGGTTTCTGAAATGAAGGTCGAGTATTTCCTGGTGGTCTAGCTGCGGGTTGTGGTGGACGAGGCTGAATCGTTAGCGGTTTAGACTTGTCGCCTTCCTCCCTGATCCTTCGGAAACAAAACTTTGCGGCATGCCCCAATTTCCCGCAATAATTGCATGACATATTCGGATGCGAAGAAGTTCTGGCTCGCTTATTGACTATAGTGAGGCTAGGAGGTGGAGGGGCGGGTCTGACTCGGCTACTCGAGTCCCTAAATGGAGTTCGAGTTCTCAGCATCAGATCTACGTCCTTTTCCACTCTGGTGTCTTTGTCTACCACCTGCGCATATCAGGAAAAATCGAAGCAGCACAATTTCGACCTAATTCCCGCTCGTAACCCATCTCTGAATTTTCTCAGCCTGACCCTCTCTTCACTGACGATAGTCGGTACATACCGAGAGAGTTCAGTAAAACGGGCTTCATATTGCGCAACTGACATATTTCCTTGCTCGAGTTTGAAAAACTGTGACACCTTCTCATCACGGAACGACTCTGGAAAATATTTTTCGTTGAACTTGGTCTGGAATCGCTCCACGTCCACCGATAACCTGCTGTAGCAAGCCTACGCGTAGAATCCCACCATTCATCTGCTTCTCCTTCAAGCGCAAAGGTAGCGAGAGTCACTTTCAGCATGTCTGAACATCCCAATGGTTCCATAAGTTTCAGCATGCGCTTCAGCCAATGTTCGGCGACTATGGGGTTGGTAGTCCCAGAAAAAGTCGGAGGTCGTAGTTTCTGAAATCTTTCAAATATTTCGGCATCATTCCCTGCGGCTGATCGTGATGCTGGTCCGTGTGGCCTCTGATATAATGCTTCTACTGCGGCCGCCATGGTGGCCTGTTGTTCTCTCATGAAGGCCTGTTGCTGACTCAATAAGGTAACTAGTTGTTCCCAAGCATCGGGTGTCGGGGCTCTAGTTTGTGCCTCAAATGATGAAGTCCTCCCTGCATGAGTTGGTTGAGGTGTCGGGACAGCCCTTACCCTGGATTCCGAGTCAGATTCTTCCGGTTGTTCCTGGAGTGCCGGGGTATATATAGGACTTGCTTCCCCACCAGGTTCTTCCGGGTTTTGTGGCATAATTAGAGATGCTTGTACTTGTTGGGATCACTTCTTTGGAGGCATCGTATCCTGTGGTTTAGGAATACAATATCAGGGAATTTCCTAGAGGGGATTACATTTCTAGTTCTTGGATCTAAATCCAGGATTCTTAAAATGATGACCTAAGTTTTATTTCTACTTTCCTGTAATGATCCCATGCAGATTAGAGAATATGAAATGATAATCTAAAATTCTTGAAATTTCAACTTTCAATTTCCATATCAAAGTAAAAATAAAACTGATAAAAATAGTTGAGCTAATATTTAAGCCAAGAATACCTATACATGAATGATGGTGAATTTAGACAGGGTGATTTATAGTAGCAACAGGTAGCATATATGAACATAAGTATGAAAGGAAAGCAAGGACTGTAAAGGGTGTGTAACTGTACATAAATTCACATTCATATGGCTTAAAAAAAAAAAAAAAACATGTACCTAGCTGAATTTGAAATCATGTCATAGCAATGCTACGAGAGATAACATATTCGAGAGTTGGAAAAGCGGATATTTTGTAATTGAGTGTAGTCAATTAAGAGTGTTGACATGCGAAAATGTAGATGCTTGAATTTTAAGAGTTGGAAAAGCGGATATTTTGTAATTGAGTGTAGTCAATTAAGAGTGTTGACATGCGAAAATGTAGGTGCTTGAATTTTAAGATAATTATGGAATTTAATACTGGGGACCTAAGTTTGAGTCTTAAGTTCATAAAATGATCTCTAAGTCACTAAGTCCTTCCTAAATTCAGCTTTCTAATTTTAAGGGGTCACCTATAAACTATATAAAGTTTGTATAGACTCTTTCCCAAAGGCACGGTTTGTCTAAACCTGTCTCTCTGATACCATCTTGTAACACCCTGATTCTCACTACCCGAGGATGGTCACTCGAGTACGAGAACCCGAGGGTTACGTCATGAGTTAAGTTTACCATTCCTCTAATTATCAACATATCAACATAAGTCATAGTAACCATTTTTCTAATCATCAACACAAGTCATAATAACCAGATATAACCACTGTATAAACTAGTCGAGTAAGTTCATTATATACAGATTAAACATGAAATAAAGTAAACTCCATGACAGTGAAAGTTTAATTACATATCTCACGTAAACAAAACTAACAACTGAAGGTATAATGTAAAAACAACGAAATTTAAAATATTTAGTGGAGCGCCTGTGAATTAGCTACATCGTCATTCTTTGCTGTACTCCTCTCCAGCTACCTCTGGGGTGTTGTCATAAGCACCATAACTCTCCATCATACCTGGGTCTATTTGGTGCAACCGCACAGTCGGGTGAGTAAAACTCAGTGGGAATTTCCCTCATAAATTCAACTTTAACACATCATTCCAATATGAATTAATACGTCACATATGCTTCATAGGGTAACACTATTACATATGCAATTGCATGAATGTATGAATGTATGGTCAAAGCACAAGCCTGGGGATGCACATCCAGCTGCCAAAATAAAGAGTCACCCAAGGCGAACCAGTCTCCAGAAAAATACTCATAGGTACGTCCAAGGAAAACTAGTCACCCGGAAAAGACCATGCAGACCACCCACGGTAGATCACCTACCTGAAAAAGGCCATGAAAGTGAGTGCACCCAAGGATGACCTCCTGGAAAAATACTCGGGGTACGCCCGAGGAGGTATAAAATCCCGGAAAAGCCTCATATGTTATGAATGGAGGTTATGCACCATGACACTACATTCCTTACTTCAATATGAAAGAGATAAATTCAATATTAAAATACGAGATTTCATAATTTCAAGTCATGCAAAAGAAAGTTCACTAAACATTATGAAATTTTAAAAGGGGGTTACATCACGTGAATTGTTAAGAATTCTACCTACTCACATAGGTCATGCATCTTACATTTATTAGCATTTGTAAATGGCAAATCAATAGTTGATGTCTACCTATACAATTCATAGATAATCTAGCATGGGAATTTTCTTTCCTGATCACATTTAATAGAGATATATTCATAAGCAACGAATTATAATATGACATGGAGTTTATAATATGACGTGGAGTTTATAAGCAACCAATTATACAAGAATTCTAAGTACATTAATACAATTTCCCTGAAAATTCAAATTCGCTAGAAAGTAGTAATCTCCTAAATTTCCATACAATTTGAGGTTAGTTCATATGGGAATTTTGTGAAAGTAAAAAGTTATAGGGGAGACTCCTCACCTTAAAGTGTGGATTATCTTCTTGCTAGACTAAAGACCACAAAGGAGTCCAAAGTACTCAATCTACCCTCCCTAGCTTGAATTTACTCCAATATGAACCTAAATGGAGATGATTTCAGTTTTTATCATAAGACTTAGAATGATAGAATAACAACTTGATTAAAATTTAAATAAAGACTCTAAAATTACCTTACTTAAATGTATTTCAAACTCAACTCGAGTTCAAACCGAGTCAACTCAGTGCCAACCCGATTACACGCTCTTCCATTCCTCTTCCTTTCTTTCCCTTTTCTCTTTTCTTCTTTCCCAGCATGACAGGGTTCCAGCAAGGTCTGGGCCCAACCAGACAGTGAGTCAGAGTCTCGACTCGGTTTCGAACAGAGTTGACTCAGCGACTCGCCCGAGTCTTTCTTCTTCTCTCAAATCTTCTTTTTTTTTTTTTTTTTCTTTTCTTCCTGCTCCTTCTCTCCTTCCCTTTCTTCCCCTGGCCACCTTCCCAAAATCTGGAATGGGCTGAACTCGATCATCGGCTCTCATCAGCGAGTCAGCAGTCCGTGACCCGGACTCAGTTGCTGGGTTGAATCAATTCAGTGCAACAGCAGCAGCCGCACCCTTTTCTTCCCTCCTCCTTCTTTCTTTCCCTCGTTAGTTCTGATAGGAAGGCCGGAATGGTGTCGGACTCGATGCTCCTCGCCCTGCCTCCTAAAGACTCGAACAGAAAGACACAGCAGCAATGGTGCAGCTGGTGGGCGCGTCGGCTCTCTCTCTCTCTTCCTCCCTCCTTCTTTTTCTTCTGTCTTTCTCTTTGGAATCTCTTCTTTCTTTTCTTTCTTCTATCTCTCTCTTTTCTCTCTCTGATGGAACACCCAAATGGGACGTTGTAGGCAACTCGAACTGAGTCGACCCAACAGACTGTGGTATCACAGCGGCGCCCAAAACCTCTCTCTCTATTTGAATCTGTTGTCCTAAAAGAAAAGAGGATTATTTATACTCTCCTAGACCTCTAGAAGGAGCGGCAACTAATCACGCATTAGTTATAAGCTTCGTCCATTAATCACGATTAACAACGAGAGATCGCTGATGATGTAGTTAAGAACTAAATGTTTGGCTAAGATTGGATGTCATGGAAGGATGTCTGAGACCATGAGCCACCAGATGGATGGCTTAGATCAAGGAATGAGGTCCAGAATCAAATGATGTGTTTGATGGCCAAACGGTGAAGATGACTCCACCGAAAATGGCAGATTTCTCCCAGATGGTTGATCTGATGATCAGCTCCATTTGGACGGTTCAGATGGGTCCTAAGATCGTCGTGGGGGCCCACCGAATGGACGGTCGTTTGGATTTTCTCATGGGATTCTACTCGCGGCGATGGTTCGTTCCTTGTAAAGAATTTTCTAGAATGCGGTGTAGGATTGAAGGCTGGGATCGTTTGAGGTGGAGGGCTAGGATCGTGAGGGGATAAGGTTGCCAGTCTGGCAACAGAAGGCGGAACGGTTTCCGTTTCTGGAAATGTGGTGGCACACAGTCAGAATATACGCGCGTTTGTGTGTGCATCGAGGCTATGTAACGGTTGAAAATAGATGTGGCCGGTAAACTTTGGTTTTACACAATATGAACGGTTCAGATCCTTGGTCAGATCTATGATGATGGACCCTTAGTGACACACGTACCGACGGTATTTTCAAATGTCGTAAACAGCGGAAAAAGAAGAGAAAATATTTCTTTTTTTGAAAATTTCGGGTCAGCACGGTCAAACCGTGCTGACGATTTTGGTACACCTCGTGTAGACGTAAGTCTGTACACATGCGGGGATTTTAAGTGGGGTCCATGCGATCCCTCGAGCAATCTAAACCATTGATCTTTCTCAAAGGGTTTAATTAAGCACTCAAGACGAAATGATTTTATTTTATTTTATTTATTTATTATTATATTTTTTATATATTTTTTTTTTGAATTTTTGGTAGTTAGTTTGATATAATCTTTTCCTATTAAGGAGATTTATTTGTTTATCTATTATTATGATTATTATTATTTATTTATTTATTTATTATTATTATTATTATTATTATTATTATTTTTGATTAAGGTGTATGTTATTACTATCTTGAATTTGTTTTGAACAATTGTCCATATGACATCTTGACGCATTTCAAAGGTACAATACATTGGTTAAGTTAAATGGTTTACAGGGGCGGTCTTTTTGTAAATTATTTAAGGATGATATCTAAATTTTCCAACGCGCCTAATTTATTCCTGTGGTTTAAGGGAAATATCCAAGTATAAAAATACGGGATGTTACATTAGACTAGTCGAAGCCTGACAGAAAATATCCGATTTTTGTAACAAACTTACGACTTATCGAGGAATTTCTTAGACTGGTCGAAGCAACTCTAGGACTAGTCGAAGAAGGCCTAGGACTAGTCGAAGAACTGACCAATCTTATGTGAAATAAACATTTGATTTATGTATCCAAAGTGACCTACTTATAAGGTCAACCTAAGGTCAGTCAAACCTCAACCATGAAGTCTGGACATTGAAATATTAGGAACTAGCAACCTTGAAGTATGAGCCTTGAAGTCTTGATATAGCTCAATCTTGAAAGTGTCTTGAATTCTTCATGAACTGCCTTGTACATGACTTGAGTTCTTTATGAACTGACTTATACTCTTCTTGAAGTCTTGAAGCTTGAGTCATGTCTTGTGAGTAGTTCTTGCATTCAACTTTGATCTTTATACTTGTGAGCTTAGCTTGTTCATGAATGTTGATCTTTGAGAGAGCTTCACTTATGCAAGATATAAAACAGAGATTTTGGCACCACAAATTTGACAACAAACAGGGATATAAAATATAACACTTACAGGATAAGGTAATTTAGAGATTCCATAACCACCTTTCTGGCTGGAAAAGCCGGTATCTTTCCATTGGAGGTCGCCTCACTCTGATAAATGCAGCGCTCTCTAATCTCCCCACTTATTTCATGTCTCCGTTTCGCTGCCCCACTAAGGTCCTCAAGGTAATCGACTCCCTCAGATGCAACTTTTTATGGCAGGGTAAGGATGATAAAAAGAAATACAACCTCATACAGTGGAGACAGGTCTGTAAGCATATTAAAGATGGAGGAGCTGGTATAAAAGACTCAAAAGCGATGAATCAGGCCCTTTTAGGGAAATGGATTTGGCGATTAGGCACTGAAAAAGATTACCTGTGGAACAAGATAATCAAAGGTAAATATGGGACTTCAGAAGGGTGGTGGTGGACCAGAGAATCATCCTTATACAGGGCTTCTGCAATATGGAAAGTGTTGAGAAGTGGAGCCACATCTGGGGCCGCACACGACCAGTTGTGGCCCCTGCTCGACCGGTCGAGGAGTCCATTCGACCGGTCGTGACCAGTCGTGGACTGGCTCGACTCAAAGTCCAGCGAGCATAGGTTTTTGGGTTCCGAGGTGCTCGACCAATCGTGGATCATTCTCGACCGGTCGAGGGGTCCTCTCGGCCGGTCGTGCAGTCAGCTCGACCAGTCGAGGTTACGCAGACTCGTTTCCGAATCTGATGCGGACTGCGGATTTCTGTGTTCCCTTTTGCAAGGGTGCGAAAGGGAAGAAGTTGCCTAAACTATATATAGGTGTCCCTAGGGCTTTTCTAGGGTATTGGAAAGCATTAGTGTAAGATCCGTATCCTAGTTCGTACTGTTCCGATGAATCCTGCGATCATTTCCGTCGAAGTCCAGCAATCCGCGACTGATAATCAACGTTGCATATGATCGTAAGTCGTATCCTTTAGATTCGAGTCGGTTTAATCCGAGAACTGTACCATTGCGACCGCGCCGTCGCCGCGATTCTAACGCCGCGTCTCATGCGTCAATCCGACGCTTAGATCATAAGATGTGGACCATACATTAGAATAATCGTGGACTACACATTGCGGGACCCACCCATCCCATGTGGCACAAATCCCTAGGTAATTATGAGGGTAATGGATGACATCACCCTAGCTATAGTCACCCTAGTCTAAGCTATAGCCACCCTACCCCCTATCCTTCTTACAAGCACTTATGACTAGCCACCCTACCCCTAGCCCTCTTACAACCATTTATTGCAAGCCGCCCTCTCTTACAAGTAATCATGACCTACCTAAGCTACTCTCTCCCTCTCTTTACTACACTCTCTCTCCCTCATTTCTCATTCCCAAGCAAGGAGAAAAAATCCCACGTCCATGGCATCCCAAGTGTGAGAAAAGTGAGTGTATTGAGAGTGACCCATTCCCATCACAAGATCCATCATCCTAACCATTCAAACCCCATTTTCCACCATCAAAGAGGAGCACAAGGAGATAGGCATTCCAACGGACCAAAGAGATCAACCGGTGGGTGCTCTCATAGGCTAGTTTTCACATTTCTTTATGATGGGCCAAGTGAGGCCTACCGATCAATGGTGTGGCTCTCACTTTGGACCCTAAGATGTGGCCGATGACCCATCTTGATTCTCATGATCATTCCATGATGGGGCCATTCTCCATGGACCCCATCATGACGTTTATTTTTCATGTATGGATAGGGTCATCTAGACCTTACATTTGGTGGAGAAAGGATCTCCACCGTTGATTTTCGGTTTGAAGGGCCCACATATAATGGGACCCACTTGATGTATGTTGTAGATCATGAAAGGGAGGGCCCATAGTACCGGGGTCCCTCCATCACTCGGTCTTCCATCTCTCCTTCTCTTCATTTCTTTTTCATTATTTTTGATGTGATGATATGGCCATGTGGCCCACTTGGATGGACCCCACCATGAAGCATGTTTTAGATCCAAGCCGATTATAGGTGGGGCCCACTTTTATATGTGTTGAACCCACACCATCCGCCATCTGATGGCCCACTTGAGCAGGGCCCACCTCGTGCACGAGAGCACCCAACCCGTCCAGGGACGCTGGAACGCTCCCTGGACGTTTTTTTGAAAACATAAATATTAGCTTGTCTCAAAGCTTTGGAAAGGGGGCCACTTGTATAGGCCCCATCTTGATGTATGTCTTCAATCCACGCCGTCCATCCTTTTCCCCGTATCATTTTAGGCGTTGAGCCGAAAAATGAGGTCAATCCGACTCTCAGACGGACCATACCTTTGGAAATAGTGATTTTTACCGTTGAAACTCACCTTAATCTTTCTACCCGCTGAAAAATGTCCAATATTGGTCTTGATGGACTGGCCTTGGACCGTGGAAACCAGTGGACGAGGTGGATTTAGCTGAAGAGGGCCCCACACGTGAAAAACCTCAAGAAAATGGTTTTTTTTTTTTAATTTTTAATTTTTATTTTTTATTTATAAAAAGGGAGAGGCAGCGCCTGCTGCCACTGACACAGCAGCAGCAGCGTGCTGCTGCGATTTCACGTAGGCGGGCGGGCGGACGCCAGGGCTCCACAGTCCTCAGCCGTGGGTCCCACCATGATGTATTTATTATATCCACTCCGTCCATTTGGTGGGCCACATCCTGAATTGGGTCCGCTACAAATTTCAGGCCCATCCACGACTCAGGTGGCCCACACCATAGGAAATAGTGTGAATGAACGTTTACCATTGAAACTCTTTCTGGGTCCACAGAAGTTTCGGATCAAGCTGAAATTTGTTTTTCCCCTTCTTCCAGGCCCGTGCGACCTTATCAACTGGTTGGATGGAAGGTAAACATTATGGTGGGCCCCACATGGAGCCCACAGTGATGCACGTGTTTTACCTCCCACCGTCCAGCGGACGGTGGGGCCCTCTGTGCTGGGTGCGTGCGTGTGTGAGTACATGAGGTGTGTGCGCGGGTGTGTGCATGCAGTGTGCATGCGTGTGTGTGCGTGTGTATGTGTGCACGTGTGTGCATGCGTGTGTGAGTGTGCACGTGTGTGTGCATGTGTGTGTGAGTGTGTGGTGTGTGCATGCGTGTGTGTGGTGTGTGTATATATTTATATATATATATATATTATATTATATATATTATATTGTATGTATTATATATTATATTATATAATATATATCTGTTGGTGGGCCTTAGGGATTTTAATGGTGGAAATCATCATCACCACTTGTATTTTGGTGTAGCCCACCTTGGTATACATGTAAGGCCCATGTGATTAGGCCCATCTGGATGTATTTGTGGCCCGTTTGTTGGAGCCCACTAGGTATATATATGAGGCCCATATGATTAGGCCGTCTTAATGTGTTGAAGGTCCATGGGTTATGGCCCATTGCAATGTACATAAGGCCCATTAATGTGGCTCACTTGATTTATAAAAGGCCCATATGAAGTGGCCCATTTGATGTATCTAAGGCCCATGGGTCGAGGCCCAACGGGTTGTTCTTAGGGTCCATTGCAATGTGTGATTCCCCATGGTTTGTGTAATAATATTTTATGGCGAGCCACGCCTTGGGAGCAATGATGGTTTGACGTCCACATTGTAAGAATAATGTTGGTTTAATGTCCGCATTATAAATATCCCTAGGACCCATTGATAGGCCCATACTGGTTATGTGTAGGCTGTCTAGGCCCATTTGCGGTGTAAGGATAGTTCATCACTTTATAACGTGCTTAGTACACTTCCATGATTCATACGCATACGCATCATATGTATGCTTGATATGAGAAATGTTTGATCATAGCATAAGCCGTTGGGCTGAGACATTTACGGGACTCCTTATGAGACGGAGTGTCCCACATGATCGCGTGGTACGTGTGAGATTTCTGCATGATTGTACGGTGTGACTCATGCATCTCGCATATGTGTGACTTGATCACTGCACGCCCTAGCGACATCAGGGCCGTGGCTCCACAGGCACATCGTGGATGGCCGTATCAGATACCGGAAATACTTTGTTCTAGCACTGTGGGCACTTAGGATTTCCTTGGGTGAAAGTTCCAGAACCTTTTTAGTACCAAGAGATGCTCCAACGTCTAGACCGAGTGGATACACGAGCGCCCAAGTGCCTAATACCAGTAGGCCGCGTCTCCCACTGTGTCGTGGTCGGTTGGAAGGGGGTGTGGCCATATCCGCCTGAGTGAGGGGGCTATAAGCTAGGCTGAGTTTGACCAGCTCGCAAATGTGTCCGCTATCGACGAGCCGGGTAGGTATTGGCAGACTACTGGTCAGGCGGATAGTGTGGTCTCTTCCACTTGCTTGACTGTGCAGCTAGGGAGGAGGCAGTCAGTGTGAGGTGTATTAGACCCCGGTGATATCCAGAGAGGAACTGTACTGATATGTGTACTTGATGAGGACTGACATGCTTGTATTGCATCTCACATATGGCATTCGGCTACGTAGGCCTTGCATTGCGTCGGTATGGCCGATAACATTCATGTTTCGCATCGCATGGCCTTGGTATGGCCGATAGCATTCATGCCTTGCATCATATAGTTTTGGTACAGCTGATAACATTCATGGACCTACCTATATACTTCCACATTACTCTGATATTGTATACTTGTCACTTGTCTTACGCACACACTTACACCCCCCTCTAAGCTTTTGTAAGCTTATGCACGACCGTTGCGTGCAGGTGCCATTGGACAGCAGTAGCGCTGAGGCAGGAGCGCGTACCAGACTATTTTGGAGTTTTTTTGATCACCCTGTATTTCCCTTTCCGCATTGTACTTAAAAGTTTTTGATATAGTGGATATGTGGCGATGTTGTTTTGTGACTTGGTTATGCTCCATTACATTACAAAAAAAAAAATTCATACTGAAAATCCTCCTTGTAGGATCCGAGGATCGGAATCTGGCGTATGGGCGCTAGAAGCCGAGAATGGGATACTACGGAGGCTGTCGGCGCCAGATTCGGCGATCGAAAATTTTGTGAGCCCGGTTTCCGAGTTTGGGGCGTGACAATTAGTAAGTAATTCTAAGGTGTGGGCAAAGGGTTTTTCTCTGTATTTTTAAGGGAGAGATTAGTATATCGGTTTGTAATCTCTATTTTTCTTCATAGTGGAAGATTGCATCCGTAGTTTTTTACCCTTGTTGGGGTTTTTCCACGTATATCTTGTCTTGTGGTTTGTTTGGATTGCTTTGATCTGTTTCTAGTTTATATTTCTTCTTGTTTATCGTTTGTGGGTGAGGCTTAAGATTGGATCTCGGCTCATTGCGTTGTTGGCGTGCTGTGCAACAACTGATATCAGAACTATTGGTTTAGTTCTATTGGGAGCGATGACGGAAGAAAGGGAAAACCAGAATTGAGAAGTTTGATGGTTCAAACTTTGCCTTCTGGAAGATGCAGATGGAGGATTATCTGTATCAGAAGGACCTCTATATTCCTCTAAGAGGAAAAGAGAAGAAACCAGAAAAGATGACAGATGATGAATGGTTTTTACTGTATAGGAAGGCTTTAGAAACGATCCGACTCTCTTTGTCTAAGAGCGTCGCCTTCAATATATCTAAGGTGAAAACTACAAAAGAATTAATGGAAGCCCTAGCCACCATGTATGAAAAACCCTCTGCATCCAATAAGGTTCATCTTATGAAACAGCTATTCAACATGAAGATGTCAGATGGTGGGAACGTGACTGAACATCTAAACGAGTTCAATATAGTCACGAGACAGTTGGAATCCGTTGGTATTATTTTTGAGGATGAGGTCAGAGCATTATTGATCTTATCCAGTTTACCAGACAGTTGGGATGGTTTGGTGATTGCTTTGAGCAATTCCTCAGGGTCGAGAAAACTGAAATTTGATGATGTGGCCGGTCTAATTCTCAGCGAAGAATCTAGAAAAAAGGTATCAGGAGTTTCAGGGGATTCAGGGAATGCTCTAAACGTTGAAGGAAGAGGAAGATCGCTGAACAAAGGAGGCAATAAACACGAGCGTTCTAAGTCAAGGAAGAAGTCCAAGGGACCAAAAGACAAAGACGAGTGTTGACATTGTGGCAAGAAGGGGCACATGAAATGTGATTGCAGGGCACTTAAGAAACAAGAATGAAGCTCTCAAGGCGGGAAGGATCAGTGAACTATCTGAAGAGAGTAACACAGAGGCGTTGATCTTGTCTCTTGATGTGAGTAATGAGTCTTGGGTTATAGACTCGGGTGCTTCGTTTCATGCCACTTCGTGTAAGGAAGTTCTGCGTGATTATGTGTCAGGTGAGTTTGGGAGAGTCTACTTGGGTGATGATGAGCCGTGCAGTATCGTTGAAAAGGGAGACATTCATGTAAATCAGAAAGGCGGAACGGTTTTGAAATTGAAGGATGTCAGACATGTACCGAGTTTGAAACCTAACTTGATCTCAGTGGGGCAGTTGGCCAATACCGGTTATGTGACGACATTCACCAGTGATTCCTGGAAGATCACAAAAGGTGCCTTGGTGATATCTCGAGGCAAGAAGGAAGGTACTTTGTATGTGACTTCATGATCGTATAGTTCACTCGCAGTCGCATCAACTGGAGTGAATGGGCAGTTATGGCATCAGAGGTTGGGACATATGAGTGAGAAAGGGATGAAAGTGTTTTGTCAAAAGGAAAGCTACCAGGGCTGAAGTCTATTGACTTGCAATTCTGCGAGGACTGCGGTATGGCAAACAGAAGACGGTAAGCTTCAAGAAGACGGGATGCGCTCCAAAGACTCATCTGTTGGAGCTTGTACATACTGATGTGTGGGGACCGACACAGGTATTATCTTTTGGTGGCTCACGTTATTTTGTTTCTTTTATTGATGATGCTAGTAGAATACTGTGGGTCTATTTCTTAAAGCATAAATCTGATGTATTTGATGTAAACATGTAAAACAGTAAAATGTCTCAGATCTGATAATGGAGGAGAGTACTGTGATAAAAGGTTTGAGGAGTATTGTGCAGCAAATGTAATCAAACATCAGAAAACAATTTCAGGGACACTGCAGCAGAATGGTATGGCTAAGCGCATTAAAAGGACCATCCTTGAGCGCACCAAGAGCATGAGGTTACATACAGGGTTGCCCAAGACGTTTTAGGCAGATGTTGTGAATACTGCTGCATATCTCATCAATAGAAGTCCCTCAACACCATTGGATAGTGGGCTACCAGAAGAAGCGTGAACTAGGAAAGAAGTGAACCTTGCACATCTCAGAATATTCGGTTGCACTTCATATGTTCATATTGATGCAGAGCACAGAAACAAGTTGGATGCGAAGTCCAAGAGGTGCACGTTTATAAGCTACGAGCAGCAAGATTTTGGTTACAGGTTTTGGGATGCAGAAAATAAGAAAATCATTAGAAGCAAGGACGTATTCTTTAATGAAAAAGTGATGTATAAGGATAGTGTGCAAGAAAATAAGGCCGAGAAAAAGGAATTCGTAAGTTGGAAGAGTTACAGGATATGGGTACTACAGCACCACAGGATGATCATGCACAGAAGCATTATGAGGCAGAGCCGCATACACCAGTTGTGAGGAGGTCTACTCAAGAGAGAAGACTAACGGTCCGATACTCACCCTCCTTACATTATCTACTGCTGACAGATAATGGTGAACCAAAGTATTTTGAAGAGGCATTACAGTCAGATACACAGGTTAAGTGGGAGCAGGCCATGGATGATGAGATGGACTCTCTTGAGTCTAATCGTACATGGGAGCTAGTCACTCTACCCAAGGGTAAGAAAGCTCTTCATAATAAGTGGGTTTACAGACTGAAGGAGGAGCACGATGGTTTGAGACGGTACAAGGCCAGATTAGTTGTAAAAGGGTTTCAACAAAAGGCAGGTATCGATTTCACAGAAATATTTTCACCTGTGGTGAAAATGTCTACGATTCGCATGGTCTTGACTATAGTAGCTACAAAGGACTTACATTTAGAATAGCTAGATGTTAAGGCAACCTTTTTCATGGGGACCTTGAAGAAGAGATATATATGCATCAGCCGACAGGCTACGTGGCACCAGGAAAGGAGAACAAGGTGTGCAGATTGAAGAAGAGTCTATATGGCCTAAAGCAGGCCCCGAGGCAGTGGTACAAGAAGTTCGACAGTTTCATGTCAGGAAACGGTTATAGGAGATGTCATGCTGATCACTGTTGCTATTTGAAAAAGTTTGATACGTCATACATCATCTTTCTTCTGTATGTTAATGACATGCTTGTGGCTGGTTCAAGCATGAAGGACATCTCAGATCTCAAAAGACAACTGTCTAGAGAATTTGTCATGAAGGATTTGGGAGCTACAAAATAAATCCTAGGTATGAGGATAAAGCGTGACAGGGAAAACAAGAAACTGGTTTTGTCACAGGCGGAGTACATAGCCAAGGTACTTGATCGATTCAATATGGGAGGTGCTAAGCTGGTTAGCACTCCATTAGCCAATCACTTCAAGCTATCTAAAGAGCAAGGTGCAAAGACGCAGGAGGAACGGGACTACATGGCTAAAGTCCCATACGCATCAGCTATTGGGAGTCTCATGTATGCTATGGTGAGCACGAGGCCAGACATTGCTCAAGCAGTGAGAGTTGTTAGCAGGTTCATGAACAACCCCGGGAAGGAACATTCGGTAGTTGTGAAGTGGATCCTTAGATACTTGGTAAGTACTAAGGATGTAGGGCTGTGCTATGGTGGATTGGAAATCAGGCTACAAGGTTACATGGATTCAGATTTGGCAAGAGATATCGACAGCAGAAGAAGCACTACAGGCTATGTCTTTACTCTGGGTAGTGCTGCAGTCAGTTGGGTCTCTCAGTTATAGAAGATAGTATCTATCATTACGACGGAAGCAGAATATGTTGCGACTACAAAAGCGTGCAAGGAGATAGTGTGGATGCAAGGTTTTATGGAGGAGTTGGGTAAGAAGCAAGAGATCGCAAGCTGTACAGTGACAGTCATAGTGCAATACACTTGGCTAAGAATTCAGCCTTTCATTCAAGGACAAAGCATATTGCCATCAGATATCACTTCATATGTTCGTTACTGGAAGATGGATCGAATGCTCTGGAGAAGATTCATACAAGTGAGAATCCTATGGATATGTTGACCAAGGCAGTCACACGGGAGAAGCTGAAGTTCTGTTCAGCTTTGATTGGTCTTCAGGCTTGAAGGCGGGGAGGTGGTGCACTTCGGATGAAGAAGATAAAGGTTTATGGCGATGTGTCTCCAAGTGGGAGATTGTTGAGAAGTGGAGCCACATCTGCATCCGCGCACGATCAGTTGTGGCCCCTACTCGACCGGTCGAGGAGTCCACTCGACCGGTCGTGACCAGTCATGGACTGGCTCGACTCAAAGTCCAGTGAGCATAGGTTTTTGGGTTCCGAGGTGCTCAACCGATCGTGGATCATTCTCGACCGGTCGAGGGGTCCTCTCGACCGGTTGTGCAGTTAGCTCGACCAGTCGAGGTTACGCAAACTCATTTCTAAATCTGACGTGGACTGTGGATTTTTGTATCGCCTTTCGCAAGGGTGCGAAAGGGAAGTTGCCTAAACTATATATAGGTGTCCCTAGGGCTTTTCTTGGGTATTAGAAAGAATTAGGAAGTAATTCTAAGGTGTAGGCAAAGGGTTTTTCTTTGTATTTCCAAGGGAGAGGTTAGTATATCGCTTTGTAATCTCTATGTTTCTTCATAGTGGAAGATTGCATCCGTGGTTTTTTACCCTTGTTGGGGTTTTTCTACGTATATCTTGTCTTGTGGTTTGTTTGGATTGCTTTGATCTGTTTCTAGTTTATATTTCTTCTTGTTTATCGTTTGTGGGTGAGGCTTGAGATTGGATATCGGCTCACTGCGTTGTTGGCGTGCTGCGCAACAGAAAGGTATATGGCGCATGCACCATGAGATGTTCAAAAGGATTGGGTTTCAAGTTGGCAAGGGAGACTGCATCAGATTCTGGATGGATACCTGGTTAGGTAATATTCCTCTGAAAGACAAATTTCCCAACATTTTTCGGTTGGCGAGTAACAAAAATAGTTCCATTGAGGAAAACTATTCTACTCAAGCAGGCAAAGTAGTTTGGAACATTTAATGCAGGAGAAATCTCGAAGATTGGGAAATTAACAAATTTGTGGAACTTATGGATTGCATCTAACACACCCTCTATTCTCAGGCCCGTAAGGACAACATTATCTGGAGAGTAGACAAATCGTCTGTTTTTTCGATCAAATCTTTCTTCAAATAGCTATCGGCCTCTAACAATGACCCCCCTATGCAGCATCCTCACTTCATCTGGAAGTATGTTGTCCCCCCTAAGCTGCATGTGTTTGGATGGTTGGCTGGAAAGAGTCGAATCCCCACCGTCGATAACCTCAAGAAAAAAGGAATGATCCTCCCTAATGTGTGCTTATGCTGCATGTCCGATGAAGAAACTGTGGATCATCTTCTGATCCATTGCTCCTTTGTCAACTCAATCTAGGCAGTCAATCTATCTTGCTTCAAAATTAATTGGTGCTTCCCTAGAGATGTGGATATGTCATGGCGATTTTGGCGACCTAGTGGGCTGTATGGATCGAAAGGAACAATCGGTGTTTTCGGAACGAGTTGAAGCCCCCTCTTAGTGTGCTCCTTTGTTAAGTGTTTCATTGCTGAATGGCCTCCCATATGGATAGGTTTAATGTTGATATAGCGTTTCTTCGGGTTTCCTAGGAACAGCTGTTCCTCCTAGATTTTTCTTCTTTTTATCTCTTAATACAAGTTACATTAAAAAAAAAAGGAAGATAGATCTTTAGATATTATTCATATTTTGGATAATGTTCTATAATAATCTCTAAAAATATATGAACGGTGTAGATATAATAAATACATAATAAATACAGCACTGTAGGGGCATATAACTTTGATCTCCTTTGAACCGTTGGTACAACTCGGAGCTCGAGTAGCGTCATTACTCGTCTTCGCACGACACGTACCTACAGCAAATATATAGCTGGTGTGCGACGGTAGAGTCAAGCTCATGCACGGATTGGATGTCACCTACGACCAAGTGCATGAGACGTTTCACATGCAACCCAGCTCAACGTGCCAACTTATCAAAGTGTGGGAGATCTGAACCATGCACAAGGTAGGTGTCACCATGAAGACTGGCTAGCACAAAAAACAGGTTACTCTATTTATCAAACCATCCACACCGTACAAAAACAAAGGGTGGTTTAGATAAGACCTGCCTACAGTCGGATTCAATGCACACGTGGGGCCTACTTGATGAGAAATTTTGCCAGTTTTTTACTCAGGGACCTTCATGGTGGGACCCACCTTATGCTGGATGTCCCAGACATGTGCGTGTCTGGGTTGCATGTGAAAGTCATATGCAATGTTTTGCACCATCTTTCCTCATTGTTTGTTTGTTATTGTTGGCTGTGGAAGTGATTTATTTGGATATAATAATATAAGCCGTGCTCAGGCGGTCAGTTTTATAACTTGGAAATGATGTGATACTCTGGCAAAGATGGACATGGTTGATACATCAGCACTCAAAAATTGTACGAGTCTCATACCTTTACTTAAATCAAACCGTCCAATTTGTGGGGCTCTTTTATAGTACTGAGTAAACTTTGTTGGGGCCCACCGTGAATGCAAGCGGTTTATCCACTCCGGGTCGGATCGGATCGGGTTTCGGATTGGATTGGTCCGGATTGACCACGATCCGAACTCGATCCGAAAAACATTCGGATCCGAACGCTCCAACTCAATCTGCACCGATCCAGGCAGTCGGTTCGGTTTGGATCAGGTCGGATCCACCATATTGGGTCAGACATGCCGAGCTCTAGGTGGACCCCATGTTGGTAAAATGAACACCTAAGTGTTGCTGTTATTTCAATTATGGTCATGTGATTAGTGTGGGCATGCTGGAATTGAATATGTGGCTTAATTTAAAGCCAACAACTACTACCCCAAGTGCCAATATGGTATATGACCGAGTTCTAATAATATCGGTCATCTATTCAGCCACTTATACAACGTTGTTTAAGATGATCAGGTGATAGTCAGAATGTAGGGTTTGTTCTCTGAAAATGAGTTGCACCTCTGCCTTCCATATGAAATAATTTTTTCTCTTCAATACAAACCAAAAAAAATAAAAAATAAAAATTCTTATAGTCGGCCACAGAGAACAACTGATGAACGTCTCTTTGGATGAAGAACTTTACTTGATACTCAAACTGAATCCAACATATTAGCGTAGACTCAAATTATATCTAAAATTAACAACTACTTTGATTATTGCTACATATTACACTACGGAATGTAAATGGTAGGTAAAGGTAAATATTATATTAAGATTACATGACTGATAATTGAAAGATAGGTTTGGTTTGGTTTGGTATAATATGATTTCTTTTATTGATTTCCTTCATTATTTATAGCTGTTTCGACAAAGAAATAAAGTATCACAGATTGGAATATCCATATTCAATAATAACAAAGAAAAAAAAAATGGAAGAATATTCATCATCACATATTTTATTAATTTTTGGATTCGTATTACATCTCATGTGTTTCCCTTGATTCCAAAATAAAGTACATTTTTCTTAATGCAATGGAGTAAAGGAAAGCAGTTCGATTGATTTCGGTAGCATTTCGGCTTGCGAAGCATCCTTCGCGATGACAGAGGAGTTGTGTCGGTTCGAATCCGCACTTGAAGCCTTGCTTTACACTTGAATTACAAGTGGGAAAGACCACCTCGAAGGAAATTTTGGATCTCGCGGAAGAGTATTGTTGCACATTCAAAATTGACGTGCGAACATGCCTTTTGTGTGGCCGCGCAACCAATCCCTGTTGTGCGGCCACACAACAGGGTCCTTCTCTTGCTCCTTGCATCTTCTTCTCCCTCCTCGCTTCTTTCCCATTACGCTGTGGGATACCTGAAGGAGTCTTTGAAGAATTCTTAGAATCTCTCTGAATTCTCTGGAGCTCCTCACTTGTGAATGCCTCAAATGAGAAGGGGAAGGGGGTAGGTCTTCGCATGTGTGAGCTGCAAATCTGCACGACACATCTTTGTTGCGCGGTCGCACAATACATTTCTGTTGCGCGGTCTAGGTAGCTTCCCCCCAATCTAGCAGCTTCCTTGGTGTTGTGTGGTCGTGCAACATATCTCTGTTGCGCGGTCTCACAACAACTTCAGAACCCGCACAACAGATTTAGATCCGCGCAACAGCTTCAGATTCTGCACAACATCTTCAGAACCACACAACAGCTTTAAATCCCGCACAACAGCTTTAGATCCCGCACAACAGCTTCAGAACCCGCTATAACCTGCGGTACATCTTCAAAACTTGCGATAACCCGCAATACATTTTTAAAACCCGTGATAACTTGCGGTACATCTTCAAAACCCGCGATAACTCGCGGTTCATCTTCAGAACCCGCAATAACCCACGGGACATCTTCAGAACCCATGATAACCCGCGGTACATCTGCATAACCCGTGATAACTCCTTTAGAACAACTTAATGAATTTTATGCTATAACAATAGCATTAACCTGACCATCTAGATTCTTCCCACGTTCTGACGGTTGCTATAACTGCTCAGCATGACTGAACTCCTGGAACCTTTTCCCTTCTTAGCTTGCCACCTATATCGATGACTTCTCCAAGCCTCCTTGTTCACTCGACACATTTTGCTCGGCCGCTAGTGCTTTATGGATGGCGTGGCATCGCTCGATAGACGTTAGCTATATACTCACATAATCCTCTTCGGGCATCTTAACAGATTTTAGATACACTACATATCTTGTGTAAAATTACACATCTTTCTTTAATTTGCTCTCATTGGAATAGATATAAATAGGGTACAAACATTGCCCGCCACGCCGCTTGACCTTCAAAAAAAGGTGAAAGCAACGTGTGACCCCTCATAAATGCAACTGTTATGTAGGACATGTGGCGACGCCTTAGTTATCATGAATGACCAACACAATTCTAAATGACGGCTGTGCTTTCCTTTTCTGGACAGATAACTATTCCCGTGGTGACACATGTAGAGTGTTGTACCATACGAGATCATGATTACATCTTAATTAATGCACCCAATTTTGGTTGATATATATCCCATTTCGACACATTTCCTCATTCCTCAAGCTTTTTTCTTTATTTCCTTATTCTCGAAACCCTAACGCTTTCTCTTATCAGCGATGGCTGTTTCATCATACTCCGTTTCTCCAACCTTCCAACAAGATGACTTGATATATGCACTAGAAGGTCTTTTCAAGATAATCTTCAAATCGCCACTAGGTGATTATTTCTGTCTCGGCCTTGCTTGCTCTGCTGAAATCGAGATTGATGAAATATATTCCGTGGATCACTATTTCCCAATCTACCCAGGTGAGAACATGTTGACTCAATCTCAGTCCATCCCCGATACTTCCAATGCCACGAAGACTTCACGAACTTGGCTGAAAACTTTGCTGGGATGACATGACTGGTTCAAGCGTGTAGCTGCATAACATGAGACTTCTTGGAGAGAATCTGACATCTATGAGTGCATCAAGTTATCATTGCAAGATAAGCACCAGATCCACCTCTTCTCACCACAACATCCAAGAACTCATCCACCAACACCTTTTGTTGTGGCCCTATGAGTCAAACAATCTTGGACATTTGTGCCCTCATAAAGTTTCTTCCTTTTGGCGGAGCAGTTTTTCCAAGCTTAATTCACAATGAAAAGAGATATTTCAACAATGAGGCTGGTAAGGCCTATTCCCATTTCGTGCTCGCCTATCAAAAACATGAAGGCCCGGTCGAGTACGAAGAACACACGACCTTCTTATTACTATGGATCTACCGACATCTACTCCGTGTGAAGGCACTCTAGATCACCAACGAATATGTTCAATTGGTTGAGGCACTCACACAAGGCAGAAAACTAGCACTTACACTCTTTGTGCTCAGCCACCTTTACAAAGGCATATAAAACTAACCGAAGGGTCCTTTTCACTGTGGAGGACTGTTATGGCTTCTTCGAATGTTGTTGTATGAGTATTTTCATTCTTTTCTTGTATCTTCTCCCCCCTCTGAACATATAGTTTACACTTCGTACGATCACCATAACATTTCCTTAAGAGATCCATACCTTTTCCACATATATAGACTTTCTTTTCTTCCTTCTCAACATTTGCAAGCGTAATTGCACTTTCACCCTTTCTTTTTTTGCTGAAAGAGTTTGGCCTAGCCTGGTTCACAGGCAATTTTGAAGAAACCGATGAGTAATTGACTTCTCTGATGCTTCAAGCTTGGAAGAGTTACCCCATCGGCTATGACCTACCCTATGGCGGCACTGGAAATTGTCAATAATGCCAAGGCTAGAATTGAGCAGTATTGTTCGAATTTGCTTGTTCGACAATTTGGCCTCGTCTAATGCCTTTATTTTTCCTTCACTTAAAATGCTTGTGTAACGTCCCGGATTTTTGCCAACTTGGAGTTGGACGTCCTTGGGCAATGGGTATCATAACACCTTATCGACTTAGGACGGAGCGATCGAACTTAGCGACATTAAGGACCCTAGGACTAGGTCATCTGGCTAATCTAAACACTGAAGTCTTGGCCTAGGGTTCGGCTTATAAAACCCCTCTTTGCTCTCATGAACCATATAGAAGCCCAGGGGCTTCACCTAGGGCCATTTCTACTTCACTTATACCCCCCATTTCTAGTCTGTTATACCCTTTTCACTCTCAAGTCATCACCCCATTCTCTTCCCAAGCTCTCAAAACTCAATCCCAAAGCCTCAAATCCCCCTTTCAACCCATCTCCTTCAAAAATCTCACCTTTCACCACCTTGTTCTTCAAAATTTTTTTAAGTACTTTCATATTAGACACAAATCCTAAAGCTTAAAGGATGAAGAACTATAATTAAACTAAAATTTATTATAAATAGTAAAAATACAAATAAAATGGACTTTAGACCATTAACCTAATGGAATCTTGGGAAATAACTAGGTTATTTGGATAACTTGGCTTCTCCTACTCTAAAATCATATATTGTACATCGAATAACTCATTTTGGTTTGTAAGATACACTCGTTTCAAAAATCGAGTGGCAGAACCACCATCAGGACCACCAGAGGGGTGCGGCGCCACCTTCGGAACACCGAATTTTGGTGGACCCTTGCTGAAATTTTCTACATTTTCAGGCCGACTTCAAAAAGTCATATCTCCCTTAATATAACTCCGATTTAGGTGATTCAAAAGCCAGATTGAAGCTTGATAAGTCTAGTTAAAAATAAGTGAAAAATTAAATAAAAATTTTAATATAGTTAAATATAGGTTGATGTGACAACTATCTAAAAATTATTAGTTCGGACAGCTGCTACTTCCAGAATTTTTAGAATTTTTCTAGAACATGAAATTTAATGAAATTTGGTGGAGATAAAGTAGACTTGATGATGAACTACTAAAAAAAATAATTAAAATAATATACTAACTAAAGGTGCAAAGAAAACATAGAATTACCCGAGGACAACATGCTATAGTATAATTTAGGCGAAATCTAGTTAAGTATTAAACTAAATAATTGGTGGATTAAACATGAACCACCATTTCCACAAATGAGAAGAACTAAAACCATGAATACCACTGACTCAACACTACACAAAGACTTAGGAGAAATCCCAAGAGCTTGTCGCTCTCGGGAATACATTGAAACTCCGTATCGGACCTGGACCGCACGTCGAAAGTCTGATGACCGCGAAACTATAGGATTATGTCCATCCTACTGGGCTTGACAACCAATGTGGGAATCGAGCCCAGATAGTATTCAGAAATGCACAACTTGAGCCCTGAGTGAAGTGTGTGAAATATGCGAATACCTTTAGAAAATGTATTGAAACTTAAGTAAATTGGGCCATTCAGTCACCCACGAAATTGAGGATTTCGGACTGTCGGTTTCTAACCAAACTTCATCTATGGGAAAAGAAAATTTCTTTACACATATCCGTATAACTGTGGCCCCGATCGAATAAGTATGACCGTTGATCTGACACGGGTCCTCCACGGTCGATCAGCTAATCCGATCGCACCGAAATCACATCCTGTCATAGATCCATGGTCAGAGGACTTACCCTACAACATAAGTGAATAATGGGCCTCTCTATGTGCCCTATTTGTCAAAAACAGGCTCCCTTTGGATATAAATTAAGTATACCATGGCCCTGGGGTCATTTGTATCCGTTCTGGGCCTATATAAAGCCCTTAAACCACCCCATCTCTCCCTCATACGAATTTTCTCCAAACCCTAGGAGAGAGAAGAGAGAAAAGAAGAGAAAAGGGTGAGGAGAGAAGAGAAAGTTTGGGAGATCGTTGTTGTGATTCTTTCCCGCCACTCCACGTACTGAATCACCTCTCTTTTTCACTACACAATCCATTTCAGCTACGATTTGGGTAAGAAAACCTAACCCTAATATTGATTTAGAGATCCAAATAGAGTAATCGACGAAACAGCTAACTTATTTCATTGCTTAGGTGTTCGACGTTCCGTTTTCAGAAACGTAGAATTCGAACCGTGTCCGAATCAAGTATTCCGACGAAAGGTGCGGACTATAAATGTTTAGGTTATGGTTTTCAATGCTTTCAATGTCAGCTAATGGTTTATGTCTAACTTGATTGCTGCCATATGATCTTAGATACGCTGTTTTCGATGAAATAAACATGTATGAACTATGTTGAATAAAAGATACATCCCATATGTTTGTTGAAATGTTTGAATGAACATGCAATTATGATTTGTGCTTGCCATTCTACTAATTTAGGATTCATCGTTGTTATATGCATGCTGAGCTCTTTGTATAAGGATTTGCTAAAATATACGGTGTAACTAACCTAGTCTGTGTATTTGGTAAAGTGTAGTCTAAGTGTTTGATAAATTGTCTGAATGAGAAATTGTTGATGATTTGTATTTATTAAGGGTATCGAGATAGGATTCTCAATTACCTTATTCATATGTATAGTTTCCTTCATGTAATCTTATTTGCCTCTGCGCGATTTATGGATAAAATGCAAGTGTTTGATAACATGTTCAATGTGTTTGATGAAATGCTCAAATGAGAAATTCACTTAAATTGTCCATTGAATGCTGAAGTGATTATCACATGTATTTACTTACTGCATCTGAGTGAGATTGGGGCTACAACATAATCCAGGCAATTGGTAAAAGTCCCCATTTAGGTGGCCGAGTTAGTCTCGCTACATTGGATATATTCGATGAATCTGGGTCGTACGACGATTGTCGACAGTGGTTAGGCCACAAGGGGTGTTTACGCACTCCATGTCGATTAAGTCAGCGTACGCTCATACCAATCGAACTTATCTAATAAATCGATTGGCCTATTGTATGTTTACCATGTATGGACACTACTGCTTGAATCTAAGGTACCCTTTCCATTGTAAAACCCACTTTAACCATGGTACCACGATCCGTTAAGACTCATGAGCTAGGCATGGTGATATGGGATACCGTGGTCGAGCTGTCGGCCTACGCTGGGGTGACAAGCCTCCCCGTAGTGACCAGTGAGCAACCCAAACTCGTGAGCCGGGCATGGTGGTATGGGACACCGTGTTCGAGCTGTCGGCCTACGATGAGGTGACGAGCCTTCCCATAGTGACCGTGAGTATAAACTTTTAAATTTACCTATCGACTGCTTTTCATTAGGGGTAATGCCCTACAACTTGCCTATCGTATGTGGTTAACTAGGATTGACGACCCTAAATGGATCATTCGTTTGGGTTAATGATATAAAGGGAGGTACCTTAGCTTCCCGAATCTGTTGTATGAATAAGCTTAATTAAGTACTCGGCTAACACGACCATGCATCGCATTGCATGTGCTTTGGTGAGGAAGTTGCACTTTGTCATGCGTGAACTTGGTTGTCGGAGTCACTTGTGAGGGAGCTTTGTGCGAGGGCATGCATCATTACTGCACTCCATTCCTGCATTAACAAGAGTAGTTAGGAAGTGATTGTTGTATTGCTTTATCATTACTGCTTGATTGACTTGATAACATGTTAACCTTTGCCTTATAGTACCACTGAGTTGATCACTCACTCCCACAATGGGACGGTGTTTTAAAACACCAACCAGACTATGGTTTAGATGCAGGTGATGGGAAAGCCTATGCAGCGAAGTTGGACTTCATAGATGAGGAGGAAGAATTCTCCTACTTTCAGCTCTCAGGCGGGTCTATGTAAACCTCGTGCTGATTCGACGGGATTACAGGGACATATAGATTAGTTGGACACTTTACATGTTGATATTTTGTCTATTTTGAAACAATACTTGTATATATTCAGCCTGGTTACATAATCATACTCTGGAGGTTGTGAAACACTTACAGTTCAAAAATATATGTTTCAGTCTTCCGCTTACTTAATTTAATTATATCTGGAGTATGATATGGTGTTTTAGTATAATCCCACTCATGTTTAGCTCATTAATATGGACGAAATCTGAACATCATTATCCATGTTGCATATATAAGTGATGTGCTGGATCTCGAGAGTAGAGCTTTGCTCAACCCTCGAAATCTGGGGCGTTACAGCTTGCAATCAACCTCCTCACTCTCGGTCGATTGTTGATCAAGTCGAAGTCTACCACTCCCTTCATTCTACTTTCCAATAATCTAGCATGACTTTTGAACTACCCAAAATTTTGAATCGTCCCCAGGTGATGGACATCTTTCTGGTAATTATGGAAATCTTGTTTGTCAATCACGTGAGTTCTTTTGTCATGTAGTCTGTTGAACCAGTAGAAGTTGAAGACCGAAGGCACAAGAGGACAAGCGCATCAAGGAGTAAAGAACAGGTAAATGAGGTACTTTAGTAACCCTAACCATTGACCCAAAACAACCCTTGAACTCTAGATGTCTTGGATTAATATGAAAACCTTATTGATAATCCATTGGCTTTAGAAACTAATTGAAATATGAAAAATAAGGCTAGAAGAGGTGCGAAGCTGTTGTGAAATCATATGCCATAAACATTAGACTTTTGAGAGCTGCTCGATCCCATTTAACAGACCTTGAGGGGTCTTCGATGACATCAAAGATCCCCTCGATGGCATCAAGTAGATAATTCAGATATGTCTAACAAGAATTGATCATTTTATCTAATTTTATTGATGGCATCAAAGGTTCACCGTGATGGCATCGAAGACCACTTGATGGCATTGAATATGTAACTCAGATATGTCCAATAAGAATTAATCATTTTATTTGATTTTCTCGATGGCATTGAGGTACCCTTTGATGGTATCGAAGGTCCACTTAAATGGCATTGAAGACCACTCGATCCCATCAAAAGAGTCTTTTTTCTACTCATTTTTTAACCATTGGAACTCGAACTTCATATGAAGGACATTCGGTTCTTGGACAATTGAATGGGTTTTTGGTGCAATAGAAACTTAGGTGATTCTATGATTATATTACCCATTCCAAGATTTTAAACCAATGAGATCTAAGTCATCTTCCTTGAGATTAATACTTAAATAAGGATTCTAACCTACACCTTAAAGATGAGCTTGAATTCCACCAGTTTCTAGAGATTAAACTTAACTTGTATAGGCATACCATTGTATAAATCCTCTAGAATACTCATTTAAGTGAAACCCTTAGGAATTACAACTTCTCATTAGTTGTAGGACATTCAACCAACCTCTCATCGCTTTTGTCACCTAAAAGGAGCACTACATGGAAAGTGTTTGATCTTGGAGATGAAACATTGGCAAAGCATCGACATTACGATCGGGGATCAAATGGGAGCTAATTAAAGCATGGGAGAGAATCGATTAAGCAACTTGAGATGACGCTACAAAAGGGGCTTAATTCAACAACTTGTCAATTGTAAGAGTTCGGGTACGCTCCTTCCTTGTGTAGGATTAAGTGTATAGTTTGAATTACCAAACTCGATTAGGTTCTTGTGTAAGACATTAGCACTTGTGTAGGGCCTAAATCAAAGTCTTGTGTAGGCCATCAGACACGGGTGTGTATGTGTTAGTCTCTGTGGGAGCATCTGACGAGAGTAAATATAGGTCCTTGGATTAGGACCAAGGTTATTGGTTAGCCTAAGGAAAACCAACTAAAGTCTCTTGTGGGAGCATCCAACGGGAGTGTATGTCCGTAGGTTCTTGTGTAGGACTGAGGTTTGTAGCGATCCTATAGAAAACCATGAAAAGTCTCTTGTTGGAGTCGATTCTTGTATAGGATTGTAAAGGCTAGAGGTGCACCTTTTAAAACCTTCGATAGTGAAATCCGGTACACTCATGGGTTGAGTGCGTCCACCAGGAGTAGAGTAGGAAAACCGAACCATTATACATGCTTGTGTTTGAGATTATATTTATGTACTTGTTTAATTATGCTTATGTGATCAAATATTTAATTATATGTATGCATGATAAGATGAATGCTAGGAATTAATAGTTAACACATCCCACACACACATGTACACTATCATGTTTATAGAATAGTCAATTAATTGGTATATCATTTGTAGTCTATGTGATTGGACCCTCTATTAGCTTGAAAGCCTTAAAATTAATTGGCTTGCTTAGCTTAATTGCATGTAAGCTTAAGTAGATAATTGGGTATTAAAAGACGAAAATTTTTAATTGGTCCTAATAACCCCCCCCCCCCCCCCCCAAGCTTCCGCACACAACCGTGGTGGCATTTTCACACCGGGCTCGAGTGGGGTTGCCTGTGGGATGCAGGGGCACACTCGAGGTGGGCGGCTCGTGTGAGGCGGGTGGCTCATGTGTGATTCGTCATGCTCTAACAGTTCGAGCTTCTAAAGCAAGTGGTTAATTGTCCTACATTAAATTGGTATCAGAACGGGAGGTCTCGTGTTCGAGACTCCTCCCCGGGGGTGATTAATGCAGGGGTATTTTCATACCAGGCTTGAGTGGGGTTGCCTGTGGGATGCAGGGGCACACATGGGGTGGGCGGCCCGTGTGAGGTGGGCCCCACCCATGTGAGGCGGTACCCATGTGATTTGGGGCTCACGAGGGGGGTTCGGCTGAGGTCTTAACCCATGAAATATGGGCCTAGGTTATGAGATAAGGGATCGATTCGCCATGCTCTAATAGTTCGAGCTTTTAGAGCAAGTGGTTAATTGTCCTACATCAATCCCATTACACCACGTGTGAATTTTCATCCATAACTACCCATGATACATCGAACGTGGGTGCATAATTGCTTATATAAACAATAGTAAGCTCCGTTTTACAACTCATTGAAACCCCCATATTTTTTAAATTCTTCTGCTTTGTAGATAGAGTTGTACACAAACCGAGTTAGCTCGGTTAACTCGCTTGACTCGACTCGGCTCGAAACTGGGTTTGAGTTGAGTCGAGTTGATTTTTTGAGCTCGAAAAAATTTCGACCCGAGTCCGAGCAAGATTGAGCTTGACTCGACTCGACTCAGAATTTGACTTGAATTTCAGTTTGAATTGATTCGACTCAGATCGAGTTCACTTAATATACATATTTTATAAATATTTATATATTTAAATATTATATATATATATATATATATATATATATATATATATATATATATATATATATAAAACCCTGAAACCTGAACTCGAACTCAACTTGTAGGCTCAAACTCGAACTCGATTCGAAAGATTGAGCTTGAACTTTGCTCGCGCTGGCCTGAGCTACTGATTGAGCTGAGTCAAGCTGAGCTGACCAATCAAGCTTGAAGACCGAGCTGAGTTGAGTTCGAGCTGAGCCAAGCCGAGCTGGGCCAAGCTCTACTTAGTTAAACTCGTGTATAGCTTTATCTGTAGATGTGGCTCTCAACCAACGATCTTTCTCTTTCCTTAGTCAGGTTAAGGCTTATACGAAAGAGATTTTTGACTACGGCCTTGTCGATTATGGCCAATGCTCTTTGCTATTTGACACTGACCTCTTCATCAAGGATTCTTTTAAGGCTGCTGAACCTGTCGCTTCCTTGGGGGAAATCTTGTAAGTTCTAAGGAAACTTCACTTCCATAGGGACTGATTCGTTCAACTCGAATTCAAGTCCCAGAGGATTGCTGAATACCTAAGACAACAAGACACTGCTCAGGAAGAATCTCGTCCTGTGGGCGATGCTTATGAACGAGCATGGAATGATCGCGTTCGGTGGAACCAGGTGCATCAGTTCAACCACACCTTACCTTGAGTCCTTTAAGCACAATGTGTTCAACTTATCAAGGACATTAAGGAGAAGGAATGCGCTTATACTGTAAAGGATCTTGCCGTTCTAAAGGATCTCCTCTCCTTTCTGGACTCCTAGATCGCTTACTACTAGGCTTGGTCGCATGTGAGTTTTGCTAGCAATAGGGAGGCTAAGGGTAGAGTCTCCTTGATCGACATTCGCGTCGATCAACTTTTGCACTTCCTACCCATCTTAATGGAGGAATGACCTGAGTGGAAACTGCAGTAGGAGGACATGGAGGTAGAGAAGTTGCACGTCATTCAAGAATTTGAGGAAATAAAGGCAACGCATGCCTAAACTGACCCTCTCGGCCGGTGGCCACTTATCTTTTGTTTTTTTTTTCCCTTTTGTTTCATGTAAATCAGCTGATGACCAGCTTTACTTTTCAATAAACTTTCTTTTCATCATGTTTTTCACACCACTCACATATTACTATTTAGTCATGTTGTCCTTGACATAGAACAACACCATTCCCATCAGGGTATCAATATTCTAGAACATAAAACACCAAATAATGGTATTCCCACCATGATCGGTCACATTCAACCTAAGACACGGCCAATGAGAATCCTCTGGCTACGTTATTAAATGAAAAGGAAAATGACCCAAATCCTTGTATTTATCGAAACTTACCTCATCAGCTGACCGCATGCAAAGAAATGTTATCGATTGAGTCGTTGATGATTCCCACTCGATCACATTCACCGATGCCATCTTCTAAGCTTGGCTGCAGCCAACACTTATCATCCTTTTTCCTTCTTAGTGTAATAATTGCATGGCTTATTGGGAGCGTGAAACTACGGAGACGTGTGCGCTATTTTTAAGGAACCGACATTTATTACGGCTGCTTGTTCCATCTTCATTGGAATATGATTCGATGCCGCAATCCTCACTTTAGTTATTCCAATTGCCACACATTATCCAACGCAAGCATTAGTTGATCATGATGATGCATATAAAAGAATCATTCCTTCTTGGATTTGCATCATAAACCTTCTCTGTCTCCATCTCTGTTTACAAGCTTTGAGCCTTCATGTCTTCTTCAATTTTTATTTTATTTTATTTTTTTTTGTAATCGCTGGCCCTCTTGAAGGAAATTTTCATCGCAGGGATTGAGTATTTCTCCCAATCTCCTCTCTTTCACAACATTTACCCTTTCGTCAGAGATGCTATAAAAGCATCTCAAACTGACGAACCTCTCAAAGAACTTTTAGAGGTTCTGATGAAATTATAGTGTCTTGGTGACACTTACTTCAAGGCCCGACTTGGAGATATAAAAATATGCTGGCCTGATGAGAGAACGGACTACCATTCACGTAGAATCTAAAGCTCTCTCAACCCGTTATGATGACTCATGAAGTCGTCGCTTGCACTGGACCCGTCATCACCATTTCAACATGGCAACACTGTAAATGCTCGAAGCCCAATGCAAAGAGCTGGCCGACGATCTCTCTGAGATTGAACATCTCCATCTAAAAAGGAATCGGCCTGAATTTCTAAAGCTCATGGCCTTCATCAAATCTCATATCAACCTTTATCAGGCTCAATCACAAGAGAGCGATGCTCGCAAGGAGGAAACTGATAGTGAGGTTGCCGTAGTCGGCCGCCGCATTGATGAAGTGATAAGTTTCCTTGACCAGTTTGGTCGAATGACTGTCATGGAGGAGTAAGAGGGCATTGGCTGACAACGCTAAAGCATCTGCACTCAAGGGTTCAATGAGATCCAGGCGGCTTATGTCTGAACTGCACGATCAACCGATTGACCTTCCCCCTTCTTTTTTTATATATGTATTTTTTTTTTGTAATCCCACATGCAATAATGAAATCCCCTTTTTTTTATGGTAGAATATTTATTAATCGTATCTTTTTTGCTACTCGATCCGACCCTGTACTACCTCCCACAAAGAAGGATAATAAGTCTTTAAGAATCGACCGTTAATTGGAGTCCTCACGATCTTTCTGTCCTTATCGTGCAAGTGAAAAGCTCCCCTCCTTAAGGGCTTGGATGACAATATAGGGCTCATCCCAAGGTTTGGTCTTTGTGTCTTATGGGTAACACTGCCTTCCAGATCTTATCTCTTTCTCTAAAGGACTTCCTTTTTACCATTTTGTTACATGCCCAGTAACCTTGGCCTTGTTAGCGACGATGGAGTCTAAGTGTAAGTGCTAATGTTTTAAGCATATTAGTATGTTGTCAAATTTCATAGACAAAATGTATAGGGAATGGAACTTCAACACACTTAAGCTCTCTTTGCCATTTCAAGACTAAAAGATGACTCAACATCTCACGATTAGAAGACTTGGAAGGATTTCAAGAGAAGAATCATTTGTATGCCAACATATAGGTAAAGATGACCTTAGAAAAGACCCTAGGTTAAAGTCCATCTTAGTGATTTTCTAAACTTTAACTTATGACAAATTTTCATGAAAATTCAAGGGTGTTCAACCAACCCAACCCTTCCTTCAGCCAACCAAACCATCTTGGGTTAGCTCGAGATCAACCTAGGTCAAGTTTCCATCAGCAAATATTTTTTATTCTTATGTAACTTTAGCCAGCCCGACCCTGCCTTTGGTCAACCGAACCTAGCTTGGGTCAGCCCGAGAGTGACCCAAGTCAAGTTTACAATAATGCAAAATTTCTTCTTTCCCGGATTCTTAGGCCAATTGAACCTTGTCTTGGACTAATAGAATCTATCTCGGGCCAGTCGAAGTTTGGCTTGGGCCAGCCTAAGTTTAGATCAAATTAAATCCTGCGAAATCTGATAGTTATTGGAACAATATCAAGAAACTCTAGCCAGTCGAAGGGATTCTTAGGCTAACCAAAGATCCATATCTTTGGCTATAAATAGAGATCATCTCCCATTGTTTTGAAGCACAAAAAAAGGAAGAAATACTTTTAGAAACCATAGATAGAAATCTTATTTTTTTTAAAGCTATTTGCATTGTCATTCTTATATTACTTTGGTAGCTTATTCAATTTTCTTCTCAAGTAGATTTAAATTCAATTAAAGAGTGCACTATACTCAACTTGAGAATAGAGGATTGAATCTGCACCTTTTAGGGTTTTATTCTTTGAAAAATTATATATCTTTATATCCTTTTTGGTTCTGCATATATTGGTTCATCTTCATATAAGAAAAAAGGATTGCTGCATCTATTAAAGCTTCAACTTTAAAGGCTTCATCAATATCTTCGCTTCGACTTACGTCTTCAAGAAGATAAGTTTTTTTTTTTTTTTTTCTAGTAAATAACTTTCAGTTTGGGTTTGTTGAGATTGCTTGGAAATCTCATTGGATTGAGTAGTGATAGGTCCATGAAAATCACTTGAGGTATGTTATGATAAGCCTATGAAAATCATTAAAACTATAAGAGGTTATTGAGGTTAGCTTGTGAAAATCTTAAAAACAGTGGAAAGCCAAAATTACGTGGAGTAGTAATTTTAGGAGTGGAGTAGGTGTCATTCCAGTTTGATACGTGATCCGTAATGATGACACGATGACCTCTAGGGGTACTACTGTATCATTTTCATATGTTAAAGCCAATGGACTCATTCCTGTACTAGTGTGGGGTGAATTTCTGTATGCCCGAAGTGTCTCTGATAACTTCGTATGCCACTCACAGGAATTTTCTTCAATCATCTTCCTCAGAATATTATTTTATTGTCATATTACTAGCCTCAGCTTGGTCGTTCGCCTGTGCCTAGTATGGTGTTGAATGCAATATTTTGATTTTATATCGGTCGACCATGGCCTCAACTTCTTTTGTTGAGAATGCTGTGCGTCGATCTATAGTAATCGATTCGGGAATCCCAAACCTATGGATGATAAGAGTTTCTATGAACTCGATGATTTCCCTGTTACTACTCGCTTCATGGGTCTTGCTGCCTTAGTGAAGTAGTCATGGCCACAATGATGAAGGAATCCATGCGCGATGAGGGCGGTTGAGTTTGGCATATCAAATCGATTACCCATCCCCGAAACGACTATATCTTGATGATTGGATGAATTTCGGCTGCGGGCACGTGTTGTATTGGCCTGTTTCTCTAGTATGCCTCTCACCCTTTGGCGTATTGGATGTAATCGGTCATTATTCTTAGCCAGAAATATCCGTAACATCTGAGTGAAGTCTCATTTTCCTCCTAGCCTGATGAGCTCCACATAGCCCTTTATGGACTTCCCCCATAGCCAGCATAGCTTCCCTTTTTAGCTAGGCATCTCAATAACACACCATCGGCCCCTTTTCCGTATAATTCACTGTCGATCATGACATAATTGACAGCTGATATTCTCAGATCTCTATCAGTCTTAATTTGTGGGCTTTGGAGATAACCCATAAGGGAGCCCACCAATCATCATCGTCTACCTCGACCTGGTATACTTCCATAATTACCTCTCTTAAAAACCTAGGGTAAGGATCTCCTTTGCACTGTGATCGTCCTCTCAACCGATCAACTCATGATATTCAGTCCTATAGCCATTTGTGCCATTTCATTGGTGTCCATGTTGTGATCTCTAGTTATATGCATTAGTTTCATCTCATCGAAACTATCAAACATCTAAGATGGCAAGGCATAATTAGGTGTTGGGCTGGTGCACTTAAATAGTCATGCCATTTGATTTATCAGTAATTGTGAATCACCCACCACTGTCACATTTTGCATGCCTAGTTCCTTTAGTAATTTTAGACCAATTATCATAGCCTCATACTCGGCCTGATTGTTGGTGCATTCAAATTTCAACTGGAATACAAATTCTTGTATGTTCTCATTTGGTGTAATTAAGATGATCCTAGCCCCTAAAGCTCTATGGGTCTTTGAGCCACAAAAAATCAACTTTTTGGGAGTAAAAAACATATGATACAAGTGTAAAACCTCTGAGGAAAGTTGGCTCTCTAAGTTAGACGGATGATCGGCTAGAAAATTAGCTATAGCTTGACCCTTTATTGATATCTTGGGGAAGTATCTAAGATTGAATTCAGACAGAGCCAAAACCCATTTACCGATTCAATCACTCAAAATCGGCCGGTTCAACATATATTTCACTAGATCGATCAATGCTATTACATTAACTCAGTCACCCAAGAAATAATGCCTTAGCTTGGTGGTTGCGAAGTATAAAGATAAGCATAACTTTTCTATTATTGGGTATCCTCTCTCAGTATCGAGGAGTGTCCGACTTAGATAGTAGACTGCTCGCTCTCTCCGATCATCGTCATCTTGGGCTAGTAGTGCTCCGACCGACTTTACTAATGCTGCGAAGTACAACTTGAGCGATCGACCCTTGACCGGTGGCATTAACATTGGTGGATTGATAAAATATTTTTTAATCTTCTCGAAAGCTAGTTGATGTTCTACCTCCCATTTGAACTCGACTCCCTACTTCGGTTTTATTAGAGGAGAGAAAATGTTAGTCTTTCCTGCATAGTTGGAAATAAATTTTGATTTGTTCCTTAGCGGGTAAGCGTTTATGATTGCTTGCACCTTATTTTGGTCCACTTCAATCGCTCGCTGGTTTACAAGGAATCCCAAAAAAATATCGATCGACACTTGAAAGGCGCATTTGAGGGGATTCATTTTTAACTTGTGGAGCCTCACTCGCTCAAATGGCTTGTGTAAATAAGTGAAATTATCTCCTATATTGGCCGGTTTAAACACTACATCATCAATATAAACTTCCATGAATTGGCCGATGATATCATGGAAGATATAATTCATTGCCCTTTGATATGTAGCCACTGCATTTTTTAGCCCAAATGACGTGACTACCCAATAATAAGTTCTCAAAGGCCCAGGGCACCTAAATGCCATTTTCGACACATCATCAAGCATAATGTATATCTGGTTATACCCTGAGTGACCGTCCATAAAGAAAACTAACTGGTGTCTAACTGCTCGGTCGATCAACTGGTCAGCCACGGGCATCGAATATTCATCCTTGGGTGTGGCTAGATTTAGATTTCTAAAATCTATACATACCTTTATCTTACCGTTCTTATTTATTTATTTATTTTTATTTATTTTTTATACCACCAGGACCATGTTCGAGATCCATTTGGCGTACTTAATAGGCTTGATGAAACTGGCCTTTTGCAATCATTTGATCTTATCATTTATTTTCTCAGTAACTTCTGTTGTCATTCGCCTGGACGATTGTTTGAATGGTCAAAGCCATCGTGTAACGCCCTGAAAATCGGGGGTCGAGTAGCAACTCAACACCCGAGTTCCAAAGCATCACTTATGCAACATAAAAGCTTATGATTGAATGTTGTCTGTGTTAGTGCAATAATCATGAGTGAGATTATACCAAAACAGTAATTCATACTCTAGATCAAGTTATAAAACGCAAGTGGAAGACTAAAAGATGTATATAAAGGAAAAACGTCACAATCGGTCTCCAGAGTATGAACACCTTACTGAGTCACCATATACATGTCTTAAGTTCAAAAATTAAAATGCCAAAAATGGTACAACTAGTGGTACACCCAGTAGCCCCATCATCTGAATGGCCTAAGCGTAGTCTCTAGAGAACTGCATGAAGGAGAACTCATCCTGATCATCATAGTAATCAGGCTCAGCCTCCAGTGTCTCGTCAATACCTGCATCTAAGACAGGGTCTGGTGGGTGTCCAGAACACCGTCCCGTAACGTGGGAGTGAGTAGCTAACTCAGTGGAACAATAAAGCACAGGTTAACATGTTATCAATTCATCAGTAATGATAAAGCAGTACAATCAACATTCATAATGCAAGGATGAGATGCGATCATGATGCATGCCCTCGCCAACATACTCCCTCGTGCGACACCATCTTACGTCCGCGGCATGCTTTCATCCCTCAGTGCTCCACAACTTCCAGGCACATGCAGTACGATATGAACATGATTACCGAGTTGTTATTAGTCCTTTTCATACAGCAGGATAGAGAAACTAAGGTACCTTCCTTATATCATTCCCAAACAATGATCCATTCTAGGGTCGTCAGTCCTAGATAATTTCATACGATGATACAGTTCTAGGTCGCTGTAAAGGGCTGCCAGGGCTGTTACACGCACTCGTTGCACCGCTCCCCCATCACCTTATCAATACAGGCCTAGTTTATACTCTGTTTACTACGGGAAGGCTCGTCGCCTCTCCGCAGCTTTAGAGTATGCTCGAGGTCACTACAAAGGGCTCGTCACCAATCAGTGTAGGCCGATAGCTCGAATACAGTGTCTCATGCCACTGTATTCGGTTCACAAGTCTGGGTTGCTCACTGGTCACTACGGGGAGGCACGTGGCCCCAGCGTAGGCCGACAGTTCGACCACGGTGTCCCATACCACCAGGCCCGGCTCATGAGTCTTAGTGAATCGAGGTACCAAGGTTAACGGGGTTACACTGGTAAGTTTGGTACCCTAGGTTCAAGCAGTGGCGTCCAAACATGGTGAACATACATTGGACAAATTGGGTTACTTGACAAGCCTGACTAGCACGAGCGCACATTGTATCGATCGACATGAAGTGCATAAGCACTCCGTGTGGCGTAACCACTGTCGACGACCAACATACGACTCGGGTTTGTCAAACACTTCTTATGTGGCGAATGAATCTCAACCACGAACTCAAGTCTATTACCGATTGTCTGGACTATAATCATAGCCCCAATCACAATCCTTAACCAGAAGCATGCAGAGTAAAGCAGAATAAACAAAGTAATTCAAGCATGTTAACAAGCATGTCATAAAGCATGTTAGAAGCACAACATAAACAGGAAATACAAATAGATATATTTCGTAGTAAGTGGTTAAATTAAACAACCAACATGGAGGAAATCATATACATCTCTAAGTTAGTTGAGAATCCAATCTCAACACTTACCTAAAGCACAATTATCTAAACAGTTACTCTTACAATCATTTTCCCAAACACTTAGCATACACTTATTAACATACATAATGTATATTAGCAAAAATATGTATTAGGGCGAATCCTTTCTCCGAGTAAGTATCACACTTATATTTAGCATGTACATACAGTAATTTATCATGGCAAACATGCTTTCAAAATTTGTACATATCCGGTACTTTCTACAAATTTACAGAATACACTATAAACCATAATATGCATACGTAATTAAATCGCAAAACGAACAATGCATTGTACATGTGAAATGGCATCCAGATCATGATTTTATCATTATCTGGCATTAAAATTCTTGAAAACCATAACCTATACGTCTAAAGTCCGCACCTTACGCCAATAAACACATAACGGAGTCAGTTCGTTCACCCTTGCTTTGTCTAAGGCACAACGGCAACTTATTCCATGAAATAGGTTAGCTACTTCACCCTATCAACGATTAGAAACCCTAGAACAGATTAGGGTTAGGTTTTCTTATATAGAAATGAAGTCAGAATCGCCGGAATAACGATTAGATCAGAGTAGTTAAGCACGTAGGATAGTAGGGTCGGGTATCAGGAAGGATCTCTCACTTCTCACACACTTTCTCTCTCTTTCTTCTCTTCTCTCTCCTAGGGTTTTCTCAAATTCGTATGGTGAGAATGAGAGAGGGTTTAAGGTCCTTATATAGGCTTAAAACTCTCCAAAACATACTCAGGATCAAGGTATACTTAGGTTATGTCCAAAGCGGATCTGTTCCAGCTCAACGGAGCACTTCGGGAGCCCCCCCTTGAGCCAATGGTCGGACTTAAGCTCATTGACTATGGATCTAGGTCGAGTTAAGTTTTTATTCCAATCGGGTTCCCAGATTGCACGTGGCAGACCAGTTTCAATTCAACGGTCACAGGAACTCGATCAGGGTTACAAGTACATAGACATTTATGGGAAATGTTTCCTGATTCGAGGGTGTATTTGGGTCAGATTCCGACGGTCTGATTGCTTATATTTGGCCTGCAAACATCAAGTCTCAGATTACTTAAATTTCATTTAATTTCTAAAGAAAACTAGGTTTTCTCACACTCCTTGCTCCGGGCTCAAGCGAATAGCCCCGGAATACTATCTGGATTTGATTTCCGAGATGGTTGTCAAGCCCAACAAGGCGGTCCTAATTCTTTAACCTCGTATTATTTGGACTTTCAAAGTGCGGTCCAGACCTGATACGGAGATTCAATATGCTCCCGAGAGCAGTCGGGTAATGAGTTTGATCTTAGATTTTAGGGTAACCTAGCGTCAATGATTCTACAAGTTTTAGGTCTTGTAGATCAAATTTAAAGTGAATCAAATGGATTTCGCAGCTAATCTAGTTTAGTACATAGTTAACTTTGTCTAATTTCTAAAGGATTTGATCCTAAGTGATTTCTGCCTGAGGTGATACTCAGTCTATTGTACGGAATTTTTCGAGTCGTTACAATCTACCCCCCTTAATGAAAAATTTCATCCTCAAAATTAGTACATTTTCGTACTCCTCGAGAAGCTGAGGGTAGTTCTTTCGGATCTCGGCTTCAGTCTCCCAGGTTGCTTCCTCCTCTGTGTGATGCATCCAAAGTACTTTCACGGGTGGAATCACTTTACTGCGCAACACCTGCTCCTTCCTGTCTAGGATACACGTCGGACTCAGTACATGTGTAGCCTCGTCGTTCAACTGCACCTGCTCCCAATGGATGATGTGTGAAGGATCAGGGACTTATTTCTGCAGCATAGATACATGAAATACGTTGTGCATGCTCGCGAGTGGTGTAGGAAAAGCGAGACGATATGCCACCGCACCCACTCGATCAAGTATCTGAAACGGCCCGATAAACTGCGGCGCAAGCTTCCCCTTCTTCCTAAACCGAATGACTCCCTTCATAGGGGAAACTCTGAGGAATACGTGATCTCCAACCTCAAACTCAAGTGGTCGCCGCCTCGTATCGGCATAACTCTTTTGTCTGCTCTGGGCTGTCAAGAGTCGACGCCTGATAATGTCAATCTTCTCCGAGGTCACCTGTACTAACTCCGGGCCAATCAAGCTACGCTCGCCAACCTCAGCCCAGCAATACAGTGCTCTGCAAGGACTCTCATACAAGGCCTCGTTAGGAGCCATACCGATACTCGCCTGAAAACTGTTATTGTAGGTGAACTTTGCATACGAGAGACAGTCATCCCAACTGTCTTTGAAGTCTAACTATAACGCCCTGAAAATTGAGGGTCGAGTAGTAACTCAACTCCCGAATTCCAGAACATCACTAATGCAACAAAATGAATGATGATTGAATGTTGACTGTATTCGTGCATTGAACATGAGTGAGATTAAGCCAAAACAGCATATCATACTCCAGAGACAATTAAGTTTGTAGGCGGAAGACTGTGATAGATAGATAAAATATATAAACTATGATGAGTCTCCAGAGTGTGATAACATTACCAGGTTAAATAATTACAAGTATAGTTCTAAAATATACCAAATATGAGGAAGTGTAATGTCTCCTATCCCAAGTACCATAGCCCCGTCAATACAATATCAGGTCTTCATTGACCTGCCAGAGAGATACAGATAGGAGAACTCCTCCTATCATCATAGAAGTAGTCCGGCTCTGCTTCACAAGCATCGCCATCACTTGAAACTCAACAAATCTGGTTGGTGTGTACAACACCGTCCCGCAACGTGGGAGTGAGTAGCTAACTCAGTGCAACAATAAAGCATAGGTTAACATGTTATCAATACAGTCAAGCAGTAATGATAAAGCAGGACAATCAAACACTCCTAACTACTCTTATTAATGCAAGTATGAATGACATGATGTATGCCCTCACTGACATACTCCCTCATGCGACACCATCTCACGCTCGCGGCATGCTTTCATCCCTCAGTGCTCCACATTTTCCAGGCACATGCAATGCATGATGAGCATGATTACCGAGTTTTTAATTAGTCCATTTCAAACAGCAGGATTGGGAAACTAAGGTACCTCCCTTGTATCATTCCCAAACATGATCCATTCTAGGATCGTCAGTCCTAGTTAATATCAGACGATGGTGTGTTTTCTAGGTCCTGCAGAGGCTGCCAGGGTTGTTACGCACAAAGGTTACACCACTCCCCCATCACCCCTTAAACGATTCATCACAATACAGAAACAGGCCTAGTTCATACTCTATATACCGCGGTAAACCCTAAGGCTCATTGCGATTTCAGAGTATGCTCGAGGTCACTACAAAGGGCTGCCAGGGCTGTTACACACAAAGGTTGCACCGCTCCCCCATCACCTTATCAATGTAGGCCGACAGCACGAATATAGTGTCCCATACCACCATAATCGGCTCACGAGTTTGGTTGCTCACTGGTCACTACGGGGAGGCACGTGTGTAATATCCCGGATTTTTGCCAACCTGGGATTAGACGTCCTTAGGCAATGGGTCGATCCTAAGACCTTATCAACTTGTCAAAACTCAATCCCACAGTCTAAAATCGCTCCTTAACCCATTTCCTTCACAAATCCCACCCTTCACCACCTTGTTCCTTAAATTTTCAAAGTACTTTCACCATAGACACTATCTTAAACTAGCTAAGTAGTATAACTTGGATCACTTTATATACAAACTACAAAGGACTAAGTACCACCTCAGACAGAGATCTTACAGGACTAAACCCTTTAGAAATTTGGCGAGATTTAGCTAGTGTTAAACTAGAGTGCCTGTGAAATTAGCACCAATCACTTTAAATACGATCTGCAAGACCCAAAACTTGTAGAATCATCGATGTTACAGTACCCTATAATCTAGGATCACTCTCATTACTCGGTTGCTCTCGGGAGCATCTCGAAACTCCGTATCGGATCTGGACCGCACGTCGGAAGTCTGATTAACACGAAGTTAAGGAACTAGGACCGCCTCGCTGGGCTTGACAATCATCTCAAAAATCAGGTCCAGCCGATGTCCCACGGCCATTCGTTTGGATCCGGAGCGAGGGAGTGTGAAAAACACTATTCCCTTTCCAAAATAAATATCTGGAATAGTGATCTGGCACCATTCGCTTGCGCATCAGTATTAAGCAACCTGACCGTCAGAATCAGACTAAATTACACCCTCGGATTAAGAAAAATTTCAGGAACATTACATGTACTTGGAATTTCGGATCGTGGCCCACTGACCGTTGAACTGAAAGTGGTCCGCCACGTGCGATCTGGAAATTCGATCGAGTCGAAAACGTAATCCCACAGAGATCCATGTGTGGTGAGCTTAAGTCTGACGTTTGGCTCAAGGAGGGCCACCGGAACCTCTCTTTTGAGCTGGAAAAGTGACGAATATCCTATATTAGCAGTAACCCTTGAACCTGAGTCTATTTTGGGGATGTTTTTGGCTATAAAAGGAGCTTAGAACAGCCCCTCTCACAGCCATACGAATTTGGGATAAAACCCTAGAGAGAGAGAGAGAAAAGAGAGAGAAGAGCTTGGGATTTGTGGGAGATCTTCCTCCTACCGCTTTCAGACATCACACGGCCTACACCGCCTCATTCCAGGCGCTCTCCCGACGGTATCCACTCCGTTTTAAGGTGAGAAACCCTAACCCTAGGTCTGATTTGATGTAGGTTGGTAGTAGGTTATGTAAAGGCTAACCGATTCCGCTCTTTAGGCTAGAAAACTCCCGTATACGGAAGCTCAACGACCCTTGCTGATTCGTTGTGATTCCAAGGGCAAAGGTGCGGACTTTAGGTGTATAGGTTATGGTTTTCAACGCTTTCAATGTCAGATAATGATAGATTCATGATCTGCATGCAATTGCACATGTACAAAGTGCTTTCCGTTTCCTGTTTCGACTAACGTTGTAGAATATGGAATTTCACATACTCTAGGTATACGTAGAAATACCGTATACGTATTTTTTTGGAGAAATGTTTGACATGTTTATTTAATGTATGATTATATTATATATGGATAAATACTAGTTTGGCGAAAGGAATCGCCGTAATACATGTTCACTTGTAAATGCTACGTATGTTGAAATTGTGTATTCTAGAAATACCGTATATGTGTAAGTTTTGGAAATGTAATTGTCATGATTATTTGTTGTATGATTATGGTATACATGGATAAAATACTCGTTTGGCTAAAGGATAACCCTAATACATGTTTTACTAACATACACCATGTATGTTGTAATAGTGTATTCTAAGTGTTTGTGGAAATGGCCGAATGAGTATAGGATTCTCATTCGTGCTCGCCATGACTAATTGTCATGGATTCGTGATTGATGTATTGGCGATACCCCTTTGACGAAAGGATTTGCCCTAAGTCACGTCACGGCTAATATACACGATATATGCTAAAATGTGTGGCCCAAGTGTTTGTGGAAATAGCTGAATGAATATGGAACTTGGATTCCTGCTTGCCATGACTATCCGTCGTGGGTGTACGCGTGTTATGATTGGGGCAACTCCCTAGTGAAAGGATTTGGCCTAATGCCTATGTGATCGACATATGTCATGTATGTTGATGTATGTTTGTTTAAGTGTTTCTTGAAATGTCTGAATGAGTAGTAGTTAACAAATTGTAATGTATAAGGGTGTTGAGATATGATTCTCAACCTCTTTTGACTATGTGTATGATCTCCTTTGATAGTTGTGTGATTAGGAATTGAACATGTACAAACTCATGCTTGTGTTGTGATTCATAATATGCTCAACTGCTTTTATGATTTTATCTATGTAATGCATATGTTGAATTTATATTTACGTTGTATGATCCGTCATGGGTGATGGGGGAGCGGAGCAACGAGTGCGTGCAACAGCCCTGGCAGCCCTAAACGGATAATACCAGATCTTGATTGTATGAGTTGAATCTTGATCCATTACTGCTTTATCTATCTGCAATTGATTGTGTTTGGGGCTATGCTTATGGCCCAGGCAATCGGTAACGTGATTGAATTCGTGGCTGAGATTCATTTGCCACGTGGGATGTGTTCGACGAACTCGAGTCGTGCGTTGCCTGTCGGCAGTGGCTAGGCCACACGAAGTTGTTTATGCACTTCATGTCGTGCAGCTCAACGGGCGATCGTGCTAGTCGAGCTTGTCAAGTAACCCGATCTGCCTTATGCATGTTTACCCTGTTTGGACGCTACTGCTTGAACCTAGGGTACCAAACTTACCAGTGAAACCCCTTTTAACCATGGTACCTCGATCCGCTAAGACGCATGAGCCGGGAATGGTGGTATGGGACACTGTGGTCGAGCTGTCGGCCTACGCTGGGGCCATGTGCCTCCCCGTAGTGACCATTGCGCAACCAAACTCATGAGCCAAATACGGTGGTATGGGACACTGTTATCGAGCTGTCGATACTTACGGCGAGAGCCGAGTACGGTGAGACCTGTGCTCGTGCTGACGGGCGACGAGTCCTCCGTAGTATCATCGAGTATACTCCAAGGGTCTGTGATTGGCGACGAGTCTTTCACAGCAACTAGAGTATGAGTTGAGCCGAGTACGGTGAGACCTGTACTTGAGCTGATGGCTAGTGATTGAGCCGAGTACGGTGAGACCTGTACTCGAGCTGACGGCCAGCAATTGAGCCGCATACGGTGAGATCTGTATCCGTGCTGACGAGTGACGAGCCCTTTGCGATGCCTTCACTACGTTTCTCAAACTATAATATCGTATGAAATTAACTAGGATTGACGACCCTAGAATGGATCATGTTTGGGAATGATATAAGGGAGGTACCTTAATTTCCCAATACTGCTGTTTGAAATGGACTAATAATAACTTGGTAATCATGAGCATCATCGCACCGCATGTGCTTTGTAGATGTGGCGCACTGAGGGAGTTAAGCATTCGCGAACGTAAGATGATGTCGCTTGAGGGTGGTTTGGCAAGGGCATACAGCATCATGTCATTTCATTTTCGCACTTAATAAGAGTAGTTAGAATTGTTGGATTTGTACTGCTTTATCATTACTACTTGATTGAATTGATAACATGTTAACCTATGCCTTATTGTTCCACTGAGTTAGCTACTCACTCCCACGTTACGGGACGGTGTTGTACACACCAACCAGATTTGTTGAGTTTCAGGTGATGGCGATGCTTGTGAAGCAGAGCCAGACTACTTCTATGATGATAGGAGGAGTTCTCCTATCTGTATCTCTCTAGCAGGTCAATGAAGACCTGATTTTGTATTGACGGGGCTATGGTACTTGGGACAGGAGACATTACACTTCCTCACATCAGGTATATTTTAGAACTGTACTTGTAATTATTTAACCTGGTAATGTTATCACACTCTGGAGACTCATCATAGTTTATATATTTTATCTATCTATCACAGTCTTCCGCTTGCAAATTTAACTGTCTCTGGAGTATGATATGCTGTTTTGGCTTAATCTCACTCATGTTCAATGCACGAATACAGTTAACATTCAATCATCATTCATTTTGTTGCATAAGTGATGTTCTGGAACTCGGGAGTTGAGTTTATGCTCGACCCCCGATTTTCAGGGCGTTACAACGTGGCCCCAGCGTAGGCTGACAGCTCGACCACGGTGTCCCATACCACCATGTCCGGCTCATGAGTCTTAACGGATCGAGGTACCATGGTTAAAAGGGATTCCACTGGTAAGTTTGGTACCCTAGGTTCAAGCAGTAGCGTCCAAACATGGTGAACATACATAAGACAGATCGGGTTACCTGAAGAGCTCGGCTAGCTCGAGCGCACAACAAGTTAAATGACATGAAGTGCATAAGCACTTCACGTGGCCAACCACTATTGCCAACCGAAGTACGACTCGAGTTCGTCGAACACATCTCACGTGGCAAATGAATCACAGCCACAAATTCAATTCTGGTACCGATTGTCTGGACTATAATCATAGCCCCAAATACGATCAATTTCAAATATTAAAGCAGTAATGGATTAAGGTTCAAATCATACAATCAAAGTCTGATTTATCCATTTAGGGCTGCCAGGGCTGTTGCACGCATTCGTTGCTCCACGCCCCCATCACCCATGACGGATCATACAACGTAAACATGAATTTAACATATGCATTACATAAATAAAATCATAAAAGCAGTTGAGCATGTTATGAAGCACAACACAAGCATAAGTTTGTACATATTCAATTCCTAACCACACAGCTATTCAAGGAAATCATACACATAGTTAAAGGAGTTGAGAATCATATCTCAACACCCTTAAACATTGCAATTTACTAACTACTACTCATTCAGACATTTCAACAAACACTTTAAAATACAGGCATCAAGATACATGACATATGTTGATCACATAGGTATACGGTCAAATCCTTTCACTAGGGAGTTACCCCAATCATAACACGCATACACCCACGACGGATAGTCATGGCAAGCAGGAATCCAAGTTCCATATTCCTTCAGTCATTTCCACAAACACTTGGGCCACACATTTTAACATATATAGTGTATATTGGCCGTGGCGTGATTTAGGGCAAATCCTTTCGTCAAAGGGGTATCGCCAATACAACAATCATGAATCCATGACATTTAGTCATGGCGAGCACGAATGAGAATTCTATACTCATTCGGTCATTTTCACAAACACTTAGAATACACTATTACAACATACATGATGTATGTTAGCAAAACATGTATTAGGGCTAACCTTTCGCCAAGCAAGTATTTTATCCATATATAGTATATTCAGCAAATAATCATGGCAAAAACATCTCCAAGATTTATACGTATACGGTACTTTCTAGAATACACAATTTCAACATACATAGTGTATATAAGCGAAACATGTATTAGGGCGAGTCCTTTCGCCAAACAAGTAATTTATCCATATATAATATATTCATACAACAAATAATCATGTCAAACACATTTTCAAAATTTATACGTATACCGTACTTTCTACGAATACCTAGAGTATGTAGAATTCCATATTTTTCATCTTTAATCGAAACGGAAAACAGACAGCACTTTGTACATGTGCAATTGCATGCAGATCATGAATCTATCATTATCTGACATTGAAAGCGTTGAAAACCATAACCTATACATCTAAAGTCCGCACCTTTTGTCGTAGAATCGTAACGGAGTCGATAGATTTGCTAAGCTTCCGTATTCGGCAGTTTGGCAACCTATAGAACGAAATAGGTTAGCTATTTCATAACTTACAACTGTCTAAACCCCAAAACAGATTAGGGTTAGGGTTTCTTACCTAGAAATGACGCCGGAATGCCGGGAAAGCAATGAGAATCAGGCGGTGGAGCCCGAATAGCGAAAGGGAAGAGTGGCAAGGAGATTCTCCCACAGCTCCCACACTTTCTCTCTCTTTTCTCTCTTCTCAATCTAGGTTTTCTCTCAAATTCGTATGGTTGCAATGAGAGAGGGTTTAAGGTCCTTATATAGCCTAAAAACTCACCGAAATAGACTCCTAGTCAAAGTATATTTAGGTTATAACCAAAGCGGGGCAGTTTCAGCTCAACGGAGGACTTCTGGCGGGCCTCCTTGAGCCAAAGGTCGGACTTAAGATCACTGACACCGGATCTATGTTTTATTAAGTTTTCGTTTCGGTAAGGATTCCAGATCACGCGCGGCGGACCAGTTTCAGTTCAACGGTCAGCGGATCTCGATCAGAGATTCCGAGTACATGTAAATGTGTATGAAATTTCTTCTGATCCGAGGGTGTAATTTGGTCTGATTCTGACGGTCTGGTTGCTTAAAACTGATCCGCAAGCGAGAGGTGCCAGATTACTATTCAAGATATTTTATTTTGAATTAATTTCACATTTCTCACACTCTTCACTCCGAGCTCAAGCGAATAGCGCTGGGACACTATCTGGATTTGATTTCCGAGATGGTTGTCAAGCCCAGCGAGGTGGTCCTAGTTCCTTAACTTCGTGTTAATCAGACTTCCGATGTGCGGTCCAGATCCGATACGGAGTTTCGAGATGCTCCCGTGAGCAGCCGGGTAATGAGATTGATCCTAGGTTTTAGGGTAACCTAGCGTCAATGATTCTACAACTTTTGGGTCTTGCAGATCGTATTTAAAGTGATTGGTGCTAATTTCACAGGCACTCTAGTTTAACACTAGCTAAATCTCGCTTAATTTCTAAAGGGTTTAGTCCTGTAAGATTTCTGTCTGAGGTGGTACCTGGGCCTTTGTAGTTTGTATATAAAGTGATCCGAGTTATACTACTTAGCTAGTTTAAGTTAGTGTCTAGGATGAAAGTACTTAGAAAGATTGAAGAGCAAGGTGGTGAAGGATGGGATTTGTGAAAGAAATGGGTTCACAAGCGATTTTAGCCTTTGGGACTGAGTCTTGACAAGTTGATAAGGTGTTAGGATCGACCCATTGCCTAAGGACATCTAATCGCAGGTTGGCAAAAATCCGGGATGTTACACTAACACACAGGCCCAGAGCATATCTTCTAAAATCTGATTCACCCGCTCTGTTTGCCCGTCGGTCTGAGGGTGAAACGCGGTACTGAACTTCAACTTCACGCCCATCACTTCCTGGATACGAGTCCAGAAGATAGATGTGAATCGCTTGTCGCAGTTCGACACAATCTCCAAGGGAACTCCATGCAGACGTACTATCTCTTTGATGTACAACTTAGCCAAGTCGTCTGTAGAGTTCGTCACTCGGATAGGGAGCAAATGAGCCGATTTGGTCAATCGGTCCATGATCACCCAAATAGAATCATAACCCTTTCTCATTTTCGGCAGCCCCGAGATGAAGTCCATAGAGATAAAGTCCCACCTCCATTCAGCTATGGGCTTGGTGTAACGCCCTGAAAATCGGGGGTCGAGCATAAACTCAACTCCCGAGTTCCAGAACATCACTTATGCAACAAAATGAATGATGATTGAATGTTGACTGTATTCGTGCATTGAACATGAGTGAGATTAAGCCAAAACAACATATCATACTCCAGAGACAGTTAAGTTTGCAAGCAAGCGGAAGACTGTGATAGATAGATAAAATATATAACTTATGATGAGTCTCTAGAGTGTGATAACATTACCAGGTTAAATAAATACAAGTGCAGTTCTAAAATTTACCAAATGTGAGGAAGTGTAATGCCTTCTATCCCAAGAACCATAACCCCGTCAATACAATACCAGGTCTTCATTGGCCTGTCAGAAAGTTACATGTAGGAGAACTCCTCCTCCACATCATAGAAGTCCGGCTTTGCTTCATAAGCATCGCCATCACCTGAAACTCAACAAATCTGGTGGGTGTTCGGAACACCGTCCCGTAACGTGGGAGTGAGTGATCAACTCAGTGGAACAGTAAAGCATAGGTTAACATGTTATCAATTCAATCAAGCAGTAATGATAAAGCAGTACAAATCAACCATTTCTAACTACTCTTATTAAGTGCAAAAATGATATGACATGATGCTGTATGCCCTTGCCAAACCACCCTCAAGCGACATCATCTTACGTTCGCGAATGCTTACTCCTCAGTGCGCCACATTTACAAAGCACATGCGGTGCGATGATGCTCATGATTACCAAGTTTTTATTAGTCCATTTCAAACAGCAGTATTGGGAAACTAAGGTACCTCCCTTGTATCATTCCCAAACATGATCCATTCTAGGGTCGTCAATCCTAGTTAATCTCATACGATATTATGGTTTGAGAAGCGTAGTGAAGGCATCGCAAAGGGCTCGTCACCCGTCAGCGCGGATACAGATCTCACCGTATGCCGCTCAATTGCTGGCTGTCAGCTCGAGTACAGGTCTCACCGTACTCGGCTCAATCACTAGCCGTCAGCTCAAGTACAGGTCTCACCGTACTCGGCTCAACTCACACTCTAGTTGCTGTGAAAGACTCGTCGCCAATCACAGACCCTTGGAGTGTACTCGATGATACCACGGAGGACTCGTCGCTCGTCAGCACGAGCACAGATCTCACCGTACTCGGCTCTCGCCGAAGTATCGACAGCTCGAATACAGTGTCCCATACCACCGTATTCGGCTCACGAGTGGTTGCGCAATGGTCACTACGGGGAGGCACATGGCCCCAGCGTAGGCCGACAGCTCGACCACGGTGTCCCATACCACCATGCCCAGCTCATGCGTCTTAGCGGATCGAGGTACCATGGTTAAAAAGGGGGTTTCACTGGTAAGTTTGGTACCCTAGGTTCAAGCAGTAGCGTCCAGCAGGGTGAACAAGGTGAATGCATAAGGCAGATACGGCATAGACGAGCTCGACTCACGACGATCGCCCGTTGAGCTGCACGACATGAAGTGCAAAAAAAAACTTCGTGTGTGGCCTAGCCACTGCCGACAGGGCACGACTCGAGTTCGTCGAACACATCCCACGTGGCAAATGAATCTCAGCCACGAGTTCAATCTCGTTACCGATTGCCTGGACTATAATCATAGCCCAAACACAATCAATTACAGAGATAAAACAATATTGGATCAGGATTCAAATCATACAATCAGTCTTGGTATTATCCGTTTAGGGCTGCCAGGGCTGTTGCACGCACTCGTTGCTCCGCCATCACCCATGACGGATCATACAACATAAATATAAATTTAAACATATGCATTACATAGTTAAATCATAAAACAGTTGAGCATGTTATGAATCACAACACAAGCATGAGTTTGTACATGTTCAAATCCTAATCACACAATATACAAAGGAGATCATACACATAGTGAAAGAGGTTGAGAATCATATCTCAACACCCTTATATATTACAATTTGCTAACTACACACATTCCGACATTTCAAGAAACACTTAAACAACCATACATCAACATACATGACATATGTCGATCACAAAGGCATTAGGCCAAATCCTTTCACTAGGGAGTTGCCCCAATCATAACACGCGTACACCCACGACGGATAGTCATGACAAGCAGGAATCCAAGTTCCATATCCATTCCGTCATTTCCACAAACACTTGGGCCACACATTTTAGCATATATAGTGTATAATGGCCGTGGCGTGATTTAGGGCAAATCCTTTCGTCAAAGGGGTATCGCCAATATAACAATCATGAATCCATGACAATTAGTCATGGCGAGCATGAATGAGAATTCCATACTCATTCAGCCATTTCCACAAACACTTAGAATACACTATTACAACATACATGGTGTATGTTAAAACATGTATTAGGGTTATCCTTTAGCCAAGCTAGTATTTTATCCATGTATAATATATTACTATAGCAAATAATCATGATACATACATCTCCAAAATTTATACGTATACAGTATTTCTAGAATACACAATTTCAACATACGTAGCATTTACAAGTGAACATGTATTACGGCGATTCCTTTCGCCAAACTAGTATTTTATCCATATATAGTATAATCATATATTAAATAAACATGTCAAACACTTCTCCAAAAAAAATATGTATACGGTATTTCTACGTATACCTAGAGTATGTGAAATTCCATATTCTACAACGTTAATCGAAACAGGAAACGGAAAGCACTTTGTACATGTGCAATTGCATGCAGATCATGAATCTATCATTATCTGACATTGAAAGCGTTGAAAACCCTAACCTATGCACCTAAAGTCCGCACCTTTTGTCGTAGAATCGTAACGGAGTTGATAGGTTCGCTAAGCTTCCGTATACGGGAGTTTGGCAACCTAGAGAACGAAATAGGTTAGCTATCTCATAACCTACAACCACCCAAGCCCAAATCAGATTAGGGTTAGGGTTTCTTACCTAGAAACGGGGCTGGAATCGCCGGGAAAGCGATGAGAAAGGGATGGTGCAGCCCGTGTGGTGGCAGGGAACGACGGCAGGGAGATTCTCCCACTTCTCCCTCACTTTCTCTCTCTTTTCCCTCTCTCAAATCCAAATTCGTATGGCTGCCATGAGAGAGGGTTTAAGGTCCTTATATAGTCTCAAAACTCACCGAAATAGACTCCTGTTCAAAGGTTACTGCTAATATAGGTATTTCGTTTCTTTTCCAGCTCAAAAGAGAGGTTCTGGTGGCCCTCCTTGAGCCAAACGTCAGACTTAAGCTCACCACACATGGATCTATGAGGGATTACGTTTTCGACTCGATCGGATTCCCAGATCGCACGTGGCGGGCCACTTTCAGTTCAACGGTCAGTGGGCCACGATCCGAAATTCCAAGTACATGTAAATGTTCCTGAAATTTTTCTTAATCCGAGGGTGTAATTTGGTCTGATTCTGACGGTCTGGTTGCTTAATACTGATGCGCAAGTGAAAGGTGCCAGATCACTATTCCAGATATTATTTTGGAATGGGAATAGTGTTTTTCACACTCCCTCGCTCCGGATCGAAACGAATGGCCGTGGGACATCGGCTGGATCTGATTTTTTGAGATGTTTGTCAAGCCCAGTGAGGCGGTCCTAGTTCCTTAGCTTCGTGTTAATCGGACTCCCGATGTGCGGTCTAGACCTAATACGAAGTTTCGTTTAATTCCCGAGAGCAGACGGGAAATGAGTTTGGTTTTTAAACTTAGGGAAACCTAGAGTCACTGATTTTGCAAGTTTTGGGTCTTGCAGATCGTATTTAAAGCGATCCCAACGGATTTCATGGCTAATCGAGTTTTGCACTTAGTTAACTTTGTTAAATTTCTAAAGGATTTAATCCTAATTGTTTTCTGGTTGAGATGGTACTTAGGCCTTTGCAGTTTGTATATAAAGTGATCCAAGTTTTACTACTTAGCTAGTTTAAGATAGTGTCTAGGGCGAAAGTGCTTTGAAAAATTGAAAGCACAAGGTAGTGAAGGGTGGGATTTGTGAAGGAAATGGGTTAAGGAGCGATTTTTGACTGTGGGATTTAGTTTTGACAAGTTGGTAAGGTCTTAGGATCGACCCAATGCCTAAGGACGTCTAATCCCAGGTTGGCAAAAATCCGGGATGTTACACTTGGGCTGAAGGAGTCCAGGAGGTTGGCGATGCTCAGCCTTGACCTGTTGACACGTGAGACAACGAGAAATATACTTTGCGATATGGACCTTCATATTGTCCCACCAATACAACCTCTTCATATCCTGATACATCTTTGTGCTACCACGATGCATTGCAAGCTTCGATCTGTGAGCTTTCTCGAGAAGTTCCGTTCTCAAGTCCTGAATATCCAGGAGGCATAGGCGGCCACGGTATCGTAGGCCCCCATCTGTGCCAACTCTCCACTCGGAGTCCACATCATCACTAGCTTGCTCTCGAAGCTCAGATAACCGCTCGTCGCCCTTCTGGGCCTCGATAATCCGATCATCAATAAGTGGCCGCACCCAAACATGTGCGACACACTCGAATGGTTCTTCCACTGTGAGTTTCTGCTTGAAGTCCCGCACGAACTCCAACATATCCCACTCTGCTATCATCAGCGGAGCCGCAAATGTTATAGTCTTCTCGCGACTCAACGCGTCTGCCACAAGGTTGGCCTTGCCAGGATGGTAGGAAACCTCGAACTTGAAGTCCTTCAAGGTCTCCATCCATCGGCGCTGCCTCATATTCAAGTCTCGCTGAGTGAATATGTACTTAAGGCTCTTGTGGTCGCAAAAAAGCTCGAACTCCTCTCCGTAGAGGTAATGTCTCCAGAGCTTCAATGCGAATATGACCGCTGCTAACTCAAGGTCGTGCGTAGGGTAATTCTCCTCGTGCTTCCTTAATTGTCTCAAGGCATACGCAATCACCCTGTCCTCCTGCATAAGGATACAACCCAAACCAACGCGAGACGCGTCAGTATATATAGTGTACTTAACCCCTTGCTCTGGCAATACTAGCACAGGGGCGGACGTCAGTCTGTCCTTCAGCTTCTGAAAAGCTGCTCCCGCCTTCTCATTCCAGGCGAACTTCAGATCCTTCCGTGTTAACTGAGATAACAGTCTGGCTATCTTCTAGAAGTCTCGAATGAATCGTCGGTAGTAGCCTGCCTTGCCCAGAAAACTCCTCACCTCAGTGACTGAACCAGGCTGTTTCCAGTCCTGCATTGCGGCTACCTTAGCCAGGTCCATTGCTATCCCTTCCTTGGACACTACATGTCCCAGGAACTTGACTTCCTCCTGCCAGAAGTCGCATTTCTTATACTGCGCGAACAACTGGTTCTTCCTCAGAGTATCAAGGACTGCCTGTATGTAAGTGTTCCTCGTGCTCTTCCCGACTCGTAGAGTACACCAGGATGTCATCAATAAACACGATGACGAATTGTATAGGAATGGCCAAAATACCCGGTTCATCAGGTCCATGAACACGACCGGTGCGTTCGTAAGACCGAATGACATCATAAGGAACTCGTAATGCCCAAAACTGGTCCTGAATGCCGTCTTCTGCACGTCTTCATCCCTGACGCGCAACTGATGATACCCTGACTGTAAATCGATCTTCGAAAAATACTTTGCCCTCCTCAACTGATCAAATAGGTCGTCTATCCTGGGCAAAGGATATTTATTCTTCATAGTCAACTAGTTCAACTTGCGGTAATCAATACACAGCCGTAGTGACCTGTCCTTCTTCTTCACGAACAACACAGGTGCTCCCCAAGGAGACACACTGGGTCGTATAAAGCCCTTCTCTACGAGCTCGTTAATCTGTTTCCTCAGCTCTTTTATCTCTCACGGAGGCATTCGGTACATAGGTAATGAAATGGGGGTCGCACCGGGCACAAGGTCAATAGTGAAATCGATCTCGTGCCGAGGAGGCAAACCAGGAATCATCCTGAACACATCCTCAAATTCCCGAACTACTGGCATGTCTCCTAATGTCGGCCCGCCAACATGCTCAAGTAAAGCGGCATAACACTCAACACGACATGGCCAACTAACCTGCACTGAAAAAGTGAAGACCGTGTCGTCAGGTCCGCTGGCTGTCATGACCCGATCATCGCAATCAATCTCTGCCTTCATCTCGGTGAGCCAGTCCATACCGAGGATAATGTCGTAGTGCCATAGTGGGGCGACAATGAGGTCAATGAATACTGTCCTGCTACCCAAATCAACGGAGCAACCCTCACACACCCGCGTGACATCCGAAAAGTTCCAGTAGCAGTAGTGAGTCTCATTCCCTTCGTGGGAGTAGTATGTAAAGCTAGACGCTTACTGCCATATAGGAAATGATAGAAGTAGTGGACCCAATGTCCACCAACAAGGAGACGGGTGTACCTTAAACGTTGGCTGTACCCTCAAAAGCCATCAGGACCGTAATCGATGTCTCAGGTGCTTCAGCTACAAGCGTATGTTACTCGAGCCTGCTGTGTATAGTTCGGCTGTGGCGCGATAGGTCTTTGAGGTGGCCTATATAAGGTGCAGGTGGTCTGAAGGATGGATGTGTAGGTGCAGTCCGTAGTGGTGGAGGTCGATAAGGCCTGAGGGCGAGGACGATCAATCTTCTGCGGCGGTGCAGACCCGCTGTCTCTCATCCGGGCAAAACAACTCTCTGCAGGGTGACCCGATCTCCCGCAGTAAGTACAGTCACACTTGAACGCCGTATTGGTACTACTGGTGCCGTAATCCTAGGAGGAGAGTCCACACGAGGCCTCTTACCAAGGAATTGGCTTGCTCTGGATATCTGGTCGTGGCCTAGGAATCATAGGGCCACGAGAGCGTGTCAGTCACTCTACATCGCTCTGCACGCATAGACATATGAACCAACTCAACATAGGATGGTATGGCTGACAACACATATTCGACCCGAATGTCAGGTCGCAGGCCCTCAGAAAAACGTCATATCCACATTGGCTCATCAACGAGTATCGTAGGGATGTATATGCCCAGCTCAGTAAAACGGTGCTCGTACTCGGTAACTGTCATGCCTCCCTGCTTGAGGCGCAAGAACTCATTCTCCCTCTCATGTCGATAGGTCAGAGGGTAGTATTTTTCATGGAAACAAAACTCGAAGGCTGCCCAGGTCCATTAGTGGCCAACTGCGACTGTCCGTAGGACACCGTCCCACCACATACTGTCCTCCTTCTCAAACATAAATGTGGCCAACTCAACCTGCTCTGACTCAGTACAATGCAGCATCTGTAGCATCTTCGAGATGCGGTCTAGCCAGTATTCAGCCTCCTCGGGTCTATGAGAACCTGTAAACGTAGGAGGCCTCAAGCGCTGGAATCGCTCGAGATGGCCATTAATACCTAGATGTCCCGTAGGGTAGGCAGCAGGTGCAGGTGGAGGCACATCCTCAGCCTGAGCAGAAGGCTCTACAATCTCCATAGGACGTGTAGACGGTGAAGGTGGAGTCGCACTCCCACCCTGAGATAAGGCCCCTACAATAGTGGCCAAGAGCTGCTGGTGCTGGTGCTGCATCAACATCATCATCTGCTCGAACCTATCAGTAGGTGGAGCAAGCTGAGGTGCGTACTGCGTCGAGGAAGACGCACGATTCTGCTCGCGAACCGGTGGTGTATAAGGTGGTAGTCCAGCTGTAGGACCAGTGGAAGGCTGAGACGCAGGCATAGTCTCATGATCCGGGCCCAACCCAGGGTCCATACGACCATCTCTGTGGGAAGGAGCCTGATCCATCGTATCAGTGAGTAACAGGTGTGCCGTGCTCCGCGTATATTTTTGTGGCATGCCCTACACAACATAGGGTACAACACATGTAACATGAAGCATAGCAACACAATACACAATCACTTAAGCATTCCACACACTTTATAGCAAAAGAGGCTGCATGCATTTCATTTACCAAAATTGTCACAATACATGGAATACAGAGTTACATGAATCATGACTGAAGATGCATGGGAGCTAATACAACCAAAGCCTCAAACATAAAAAACATTCTACCAACTACTACACCCATCAACATGAAAACATAAAAATCCTACGGCGCTAACAAAAGCAAACTACAAGACATCAGTGTGGATGACTAGGCATCCGAGTCTGGCGATGGAGAAGGGGCACCCTTATCCTTCAGGCAGCACATGATGGTTTTTAACGCGCGAGTTACTTTCTTGAACTTGTGCTTCACAAGGACCCGAAGATCCATGACATCCTGTCGCAGGACAGCCTGACCCTGTCATAGCTCAGCATGATCCTCCTCCAGTCGACCTATATGAGCATCCCAAGTAGCCCGACCAGTGTCCTGCACCGGTGCGGTAGGAGGGGAGCTCTCCTCAGTATCTTGGGCCTCCTCTTCCTCTTCTTCCTGTTCCTCCTCTTCTATCCCAGTTCCCTCCTCTTCCTCACTCTCTTCTTCCTCGTTCTCTGTTCTCATCATCGCTCTCCTCAAGTCAAGCCTGACTTTGCCGTGGCCCGATATTCATCTGGTTGAGGGTAGCCTCGTTGATGTGATGAACTGACACCGGTATCTCCGCCCCAAGACTGTAGCCAAACTGATATGCAATCTTGCATACGAGTCGACCGAAGGGGAGCGAATCGGTCCTTCTAGAGGAGCGTACAGTATTGGTTATCTGTCACAACGAACGTAGGCATGCACAGATTCACTCTCTGCCCCCCCCTGATACAGGAAATCTACCATGAGGCACGTACACTTACTACTGCGATTACTCCACCTAGGGTAGACATTGAATGTGAAGATGTGATGGAGTAATGGAAGTCGTTAGACATATCGGTCGCTAGAAGACTTTTGTCGGCTGCCACTCAACCAGTCGGCCACCACAAAGAAACGTGTGCGACGATCCCTTCACGTACAGTCCTCAGATTCTACTCACTAGCATGCACCTCGCAAGAGGCACATTCAGAAGTCGAGATAATCAATCGAACATCAACAGTGGCCAACCGATCCCTTCCACATGGAATCTTGAACTGCAGGGGTGGCAAGCGTAGGCTCGCTAATGTTGGCGTAAAAGGCTCGGATAGAGCTCGCATTGGCGTGATACCCGCCATCAAATAGTGGACCCCCGCGGCCTTCTTCCAGAAACTCAAACAACAGGTACTCTCCAAAGAGTCGCCCATCCACCTGAGCATCAAAGAGGACCTACAGCCCTCATACACCCCATGGGGCAGCTCTGCCAACAGAGCCCTTTCAGTAGGAATCCGGGGATCAAGATCCCGCTTCGTTCGAAACTCCCAAGCGACGCTTGTACTAGCGGCGGTGCCTCTCTCGCCTCCTTGAACGTGTAGGGCGGCTAGGCCCAGCTTCATCTGCGGCCCCCTTTCTCTTTCCCATGAGAGAAAGGACGGTAGAAATCAGAAAAGGGCTGAAATGAACGCAAAGAAGGCCATGGAAGTGGAGAAAAAGGGAAATGGGGGCTGGAGTTTTGGTTCTCCACAAGTTTGAACCTCAACAGGGATTGTAAAGGCCCCAAAAGACAAGGTTTGAAGAAAGGGAATGAAGAAATAGGATGGGTTGGGGGCTTACACGGTTTTGAGCTTCAAATGAGAGGGTGTGGGCGCTCAAATGAGGAAAAACGGAAAGGGTAGAGGGTAGGTGCCACTGTGAACGATGGAGGGGTGTGGGTTTTAACAGAAATTAGCGGAATGGCCGATTGGAGGGGAGGTTTGAGAGAGAAAATCGAATTTTGGAAGGAAAGGGAGAGCTTGGAGGGGATGTTTGTGAAGGAGGGGTGCTTTTGGGGTGGTTTTAAACCGCGACTCCTTTACTAGTGGGCCACCCTAGGCCCTAAAGTGCTTTGGCCCCCACGTCCGCCCGACCGGGCCCAAAAACCGACGAGGCCTCGCCGACCTGGCGAGGGCCTCGCCACTCTCTGGAGTGTCTAGCGATGCCTCGCCATTTGGACGAGGTCCTCATGAACACTAGGCCCAAAAATGATGTGGGTCCCACCGTGGGTCCCTCTGGATAAGCGTGGGTAGGCCCATGACCCCGTTTTATGTCGTTCCAGACAGTTTTGGGATATTTCTGATACATAATGTCTGTACCGATTTCTAATGGCTGAGATGGGGTGAATTATGATCTAAACCCGTCATTTGACGGTCTAGAAGTGTTCTGGGGTCGACTCGTGCGATTACGGTTGAGTACAGACTCAAACCAGACGACCGATTTCAGTGAACTTTGCCAGGTGGCGAAATCGGGATACTTAGGACTGTTTTCTACATTTTCTCGCACTCTCCTAAGTCAAAAGGCGACATCGTACGTCGTGTGACCATAACCCAGGTCCGGTTTAATCCAAATCATGCTCTGATACCAACTTGTAATGCCCTGAAAATCGGGGGTCGAGTAGCAACTCAACACCCGAGTTCCAAAACATCACTTATGCAACATAAATGCTTATGATTGAATGTTGTCTGTGTTAGTGCAATAATCATGAGTGGGATTATACCAAAACGTAATTCATACTCCAGATCAAGTTATAAAACGCAAGTGGAAGACTAAAAGATGTATATAAAGCAAAAACGTCACAATTGGTCTCCAGAGTATGAACACCTTACTGAGTCACCATATACATGTCTTAAGTTCAAAAATTAAAATGCCAAAAATGGTACAACTAGTGGTACACCCTGTAACCTCGTCATCTGAATGGCCTAAGCGTAGCCTCTAGAGAACTGCATGAAGGAGAACTCATCCTGATCATCATAGTAATCAGGCTCAGCCTCTAGTGTCTCGTCAATATCTGCATCTAAGATAGGGTCTGGTGGGTGTCCAGAACACTGTCCCGTAACGTGGGAGTGAGTAGCTAACTCAGTAGAATAATAAAGCACAGGTTAACATGTTATCATTCAGTCAAGCAGTAATGATAAAGCAGTACAATCAACAACATTCCTAAGTACTGTATTTAATGCAAGGATGAGATGCGATCATGATGCATGCCCTCGCCAACATGCTCCCTCGTACTACACCATCTTACATCCGCGGCATGCTTTCATCCCTCAGTGCTCCACATCTTTCAGGCACATGCAGTGCGATATGAACATGATTACCGAGTTGTTATTAGTCCTTTTCTACAGCAGGATTGAGAAATTAAGGTACCTTCCTTATATCATTCCCAAACAATGATCCATTCTAGGGTCGTCAGTCTTAGATAATCTCATACGATGATACAGTTCTAGGTCGCTGTAAAGGGCTACCAGGGCTATTACACGCACTCGTTGCACCGCTCCCCCATCACCTTATCAATATAGGCCTAGTTTTTACTCTGTTTATTACGGGAAGGCTCGTCGCCTCTCCGCTGCTTCAGAGTATGCTCGAGGTCACTACAAAGGGCTCGTCACCAATCAGTGTAGGCCGACAGCTCGAATACAGTGTCCCATACCACCGTATTTGGCTCACGAGTCTGGGTTGCTCACTAGTCACTACGGGGAGGCATGTGGCCCCAGTGTAGGCCGACAGCTCGACCACGGTGTCCCATACCACCATGCCCGGCTCACGAGTCTTAGCAGATCGAGGTACCAAGGTTAACGGGGTTACACTGGTAAGTTTGGTACCCTAGGTTCAAGTAGTGGCGTCCAAACATGGTGAACATACATTAGACAGATCGGGTTACTTGAAGAGCCTGACTAGCACGAGCGCACATTGCATCGATCGACATGAAGTGCATAAGCACTCCGTGTGGCCTAACCACTGCCGACGACCAACATACGACTCGGGTTCGTCAAACACATCCTACGTGGCGAATGTATCTCAACCACAAACTCAAGTCTGTTACCGATTGTCTGGACTATAATCATAGCCCCAATCACAATCAATCCTTAACCAGAAGCATGCAGAGTAAAGCAGAATAAACAAAGTAATTCAAGCATGTTAACAAGCTTGTGATAAAGCATGTTAGAAAGCACAACATAAACAGGAAATACAAACACATATATTTCGTAGTAAGTGGTTAAATTAAACAACCAACATGGAGGAAATCATATACATCTCTAAGTTAGTTGAGAATATCTCAACACTTACCTAAAGCACAATTATCTAAACACTTACTCTTACAAGCATTTTCACAAGCACTTAGCATACACTTATTAACATACATAATGTATATTAGTAAAAACATGTGTTAGGACGAATCCTTTTCACCGAGTAAGTATCACACTTATATTTAGCATGTACATACAGTAATTTATCATGGCAAACACGCTTTCAAAATTTGTACATATACGATACTTTCTACAATATACAGAATACACTATAAACCATAATATGCATACGTAATTAAATCGCAAAACGAACAACGCATTGTACATGTGAAACGGCATCCAGATCATGAATCTATCATTATCTGGCATTAAAAGCCTTGAAAACCATAACCTATACGTCTAAAGTCCGCACCTTACGCTGATAAATGCGTAACGGAGTCAGTTCATTCACCCTCGCTTTGTCTAAGGCACAACGGCAACCTATTCCATGAAATAGGTTAGCTACTTCACCCTATCAACAATTAGAAACCCTAGAACAGATTAGGGTTAGGTTTTCTTACCTAGAAATGAAGTCAGAATCGTCGGAATAGCGATTAGATCAGAGTAGTTAAGCACGTAGGATAGTAGGGTCGGGTATCAGGAAGGGTCTCTCACTTCTCACACACTTTCTCTCTCTTTTTCTTCTCTTCTCTCTCCTAGGGTTTTCTCAAATTTGTATGGTGAGAATGAGAGAGGGTTTAAGGTCCTTATATAGGCTTAAAACTCTCCAAAACAGACTCAAGATCAAGTATACTTAGGTTATATCCAAAGCGGATCTGCACTTCTGGAGCCCCCCCTTGAGCCAAAGGTCGGACTTAAGCTCACTGACTATGGATCTAGGTCGAGTTAAGATTTTATTCCAATCGGGTTCCCAGATCGCACGCGGCGGATCAGTTTCAATTCAACGGTCACAGGAACTCGATCAGGGTTACAAGTACACAGACATTTATGGGAAATGTGTCCTGATCTGAGGGTGTATTTGGGTCAGATTCCGACGGTCTGATTGCTTATATTTGGCTCACAAACATCAAGTCTCAGATTACTTAAATTTCATTTAATTTCTAAAGAAACTAGGTTTTCTCACACTCCTCGCTCCGGGCTCAAGCAATAGCCCTGGAATACTATCTGGATTTGATTTTCGAGATGGTTGTCAAGCCCAGCAAAGCAGTCCTAATTCTTTAACCTCGTATCATTTGGACTTTCGATGTGTGGTCCAGACCTGATACGGAGATTCAATATGCTCCCGAGAGCAGTCGGGTAATGAGTTTGATCCTAGATTTTAGGGTAACCTAGCGTCAATGATTCTACAAGTTTTAGGTCTTGCAGATCGAATTTAAAGTGAATCAAACGGATTTCGCAGCTAATCTAGTTTAACACATAGTTAACTTTGTCTAATTTTTAAAGGATTTGATCCTAAGTGATTTCTGCCTGAGGTGATACTCGGGCCATTGTACGGAATTTTCCGAGTTGTTGCACATTCTTTATTGGCAACTTATGCTCAATCGGGCTTCGATCCAGTCCCGACATCTCCTGGTAATCCCACACGAAGTAGTCAACAAACTCTTTGAGCAATGAGTTCAACTTTCTCTTGTGGCTTGAGCAATCCCCTGATAAAAGTTGGCTTACGGTCTGTATTCAGTTTCTAGGTTCACCTTGACCAAGGGATCCTGGACCTGAGCCTGAGAATCATCCAACTTATCAGGGGCCTCTTTCAAGTCGATGCATGTTTCATCTTCATCCGCTTTATCAGCCGGATTAACCACATCAGTCAAATTTACAAAGCATTCATTATTGACAGCTTTTAGCTCTCCTTGAACCTCTTTATCCTAGCCGTGAAGTCGGCCATTCGTTTCTCATTGATCAACGTACTAGTTATGGAACCTCTTTGATGGTATTATGAAACCGGCCGAAAAGGTACCATGTCCCTCGGAAGGTTATCGACTGGCAGTAATGTCCCACACGACGCTTTCTGGGTTCTTTTTGACAGATATCCTAGTTGGTCGTCCATGATTGTTTCTTTTGGTAAAGCAAATTGGTCCTACTTCATCTCTGTAGTAATAGGCCTCATTAGCATTTGAGGTAGCAAAAAATGGCTTGCTATCGGCCAACACCAATTCGACAATATCTTGATTCCAAAATATTATGAACTGATGTAAGGACAACATGATGCATGCAAAGGAATGGATCTAGTCTCTCCGAGCAACGCGTTGTAACTAGATGAAATATAGACCACAAGACAGGAGCTAATACTCTTTTAGTGCCTAGGGTGAAGTCGATCGGTAATACACCATTTTTGTTAGTGGAATGTTTAACAAAGTTAGTGACTGTTATCTTAGATGGGATTAAATCGTCTGTAGTTTTTCCAAATTTTGGCATTATTCTTACTGGGAGAAGATTAATAATAGTCCTATTGTCAACCAAAATTCTTGTGACTAGGCAGCCTTGAGGTGAGCAAATATGTACAACAATTTAAGATGTTGAAGCATATCATGGGTGGGTCTTTTCGATGACTACCCTTTCGGACGATGTCCCTGACACCACAGTAATAGTATTTCCCTATGGTGTATCACTCACTCTCGATGCTCCCTAAATCATATCTTCAGGGGAAAAGAAGCATGTTGTATGTTCGGACAACCCCAAGTGTAGGGCTACGATGTAGTAATAAATCGGTGAGACTGAGGTCGTACCCACAAGGACTTGCAATTATGCAATTTTTGGAATCATTTAGAATTAGAACTAGAACTAAACAATTAATGGAATTTACTTTAAGGAGTAATGTGAGAGAAGCTATTAAGGATAAAATACTAGAACACCAAGGATCCACTTGTACCTATATCTTAATGTTAATTCACTTGATTCAATTATATAACTCAACTGGAATCAAAGTCCTATCCTATCCAGCTGGATAATAAAGCGGCTAAATCATTATTCATAAACTCAAAACAGATTTGAACTTCAATTAAATTGGTTCCCACATCATTCATTAAAGTATATGATCATAGAGAATTCAAAGCATCTATCGTGCCTAGAGTCTACAATAAATCAATGGATTTTACAGATTAATCCCTTGTAAAATAGATAAGAAAATATTCTTAGCCTTCCTAAGTATCTAATATACCTAAAGTTGATAATGGATCAAAGTAAACTAAAGATATATATTTATTCAAGCCAAATATTAATAAAATTGTTTAACATTCAAATCAAATATTTGAATAAAGGTAAAATAAGCATTAAAAATAACTACAAGCTTTACCTCTTAGCCCTAGCTAAGAGATTAGACAATCAAAGACATGATTGAACTAAAACTCCAAAAGAAAACATTAAAACTAACTAGTACTGTAACGCTCTGAAAATCGGGGGTCGAGCATAAACTCAACTCCCGAGTTCCAACGCATCACTTATGCAACATAATGAATGATGAGTGAAGGGATGAGAGAGTGAGGGTTTAAGGTCCTTATATAGGCCCAAAACTTACCAGAAATAGGCCCAGGGCGAAGGTATACTTAGGTTTTGTCCAAAGGGCATCTGTTTCAGCTCAATGGAGGCATTTCCGGAGCCCCCTTGAGCCAAAGGTCGGACTTAAGCTCACAGACCTTGGATCTAGGTCGAGTTAAGTTTTCGTTCTAGTCGGGTTCCCAGATCACACATGGCAGACCAGTTTCAATTCAACGATCACTGAAACTCGATCAGGGTTACAAGTACACTGACCTGTGTATGAAATTTCCCCTGATCCGAGGGTGTATTTGGGTCAGATTCTGATGGTCTGATTCCTTATATCAGGCCCACAAGTGATAAGTCTCAGATTACTTAAAATTGAAATTTATTTCTAAATAATTTCACTTTTCTCACACTCTTCACTCCGGGCTCAAGCGAATAGCACGGGGACACTATCTGGATTTGATTTTCGAGATGGTTGTCAAGCCCAGCAAGGCGGTCCTAATTCTATAACTTCGTATTATTCGGACTTTCGACGTGCGGTCTAGATCTGATACAGAGTTTCGTGATGCTCCCGAGAGCAGCTGGGTAATGAGATTAATCCTAAATTTTAGGGTAATGTAGTGCTAACTGTTCTACTTATTTTGGGTCTTACGGATCGTATTTAAAGTGATTGGTGCTAATTTCACAAGTACTCTAGTTTAACACTAGCTGATTCTCGCTTAATTTCTAAAGGATTTAGTCCTGTAAGATTTCTGTCTAGGTGGTACTTGGGCCTTTGTCAACAGAAGAAGATCCTAGGGCAGGAGAGGTGATGTTCCAAATAACTATTCGTTTGTGAGATTCCATAAGGGTAATGGTTAAAAGCCCATTTTATTTATGTATTTACTATTTACAGTAATGTTTAGTTTAAGTATTGTTTTTCATCACCTAAACTTTTAAGATAGTGTCTAATGTGAAAGTACTTTGAAAAATTTAAAGAACAAGGTGGTGAAAGGTGAGCTTTGTGAAGGAAATGGGTTAAAAAGCGATTTTTTTTTTTGACTTTGGGATTGAGTTTTGAGACATTAATAAGGTGTTAGGAGCGACCCATTGCCTAAGGACGTCTAACTCTAGGTTGGCAAAAATCCGGGATGTTATAAGTACTGAAGGATTGGAGGACTCCACTGAGGCTCCACATCTCATTGCTTTACACCTTCTACCTTAATTCATATTTAAGAAAGCTTAAAACACCTCTTTAAATATGAAAAATCCACACCGACTTGGAACCGACTTCTATTTACATACTTTTGTTATGCTTCGGTCACACCGAATTAACTCTCAGTTGTAGCTGGATTTATCTAATTTTCGTCTGAAGTTTCAGTCTTCCTTAGGTCGCATTGAACATAACTTCGGTGGCACCGAACTTGGTTTCGGTCGAATCGGATGTTGAGCCAAATTAACTTTGAAAATTATAGTTTCTTGCTAGACTATTCTGTGCACATTCGGTCAAACCGAATTGACCTTTGGTGGGATTGAACAGTCTATTTATTCTATTGTAGTTCTTTGTGATTCAGCCAGTCTTTTCTCTCTCATTGCTCTTATTTTTCATGGACATTTGGTACTTGAATTCTTCATTAATCACCTCCAAATCTCCAAATCTTCTTGTGATCATTCTTTAAGCATTAAATCTTCTCTTTAAGTGTTATTTTCATCTTAGCTTTCTGTAAGTGCTATGTTGTAAATCTAGCGACCTTGATTGTCAAATTCTGTTGTGCCAAAACACTTTGGAATGTTTGATTTTTTTTGATAGATGGAAAGTTCACCTTCATTTGAAGATAAGCTTCATGTTATCTACATCGATATTGAGTGTGCTATAATTGTGCATGCTTAACTACGACATTTGAAGATAAGCTTTGTGTTATCTACATCGACATTGAGTATGCTACAATTATGCATGCTCAACTATGAGAACAAGTTGAAGTACTCAAGTTAAAGCTTAAGTTCAAGCTCAAGTACATTTGCTCAAGCTTAAGTCTCAAGACACATGTTCAACACACAAGTTTGAGACACAAGTTCAAGTGTACGAAGTCAAACTTCATGTGCCTCAAAGTCACCTATCTACCGAAGCGCCCGATGTTTCAATTTCAATACTCACATTTAAGGTATACATGACCCTAGAAAGACCTTAGGATTAGGTCATTAACATTGCATGTTTAATTTGGATCATATTACTTATTTTAAGCTTTGCTTCGACTAGCCTAATCATCGTTCGACTAGTCCAGGCACTGGCTCGACCAGTCCAGGGTTTTTCTTGACCAGTCCAAAATTTTACTCAAAAAATTGGATAAGGTTGTTTGGTCTTCGACCAGTCGAGTACCCTTAGACCAGTTGAGGGAACGGAATTGTAACCTATAAGTTGAGGACATTTCTCAGATCTTTTCAAGTCATTCCAAGTCAATTCAAGTCATCACTTTGAGAGATTAGTCCCCACTATTATGAAGCTATTGTGAGGTATTTATAAATAATTTTAATAGCTTTTTGGTTTCTTAATTTCTTGATCTCTTGATTCCATTCTACTTAATATAAAGGAGATTTTGATTTAACCCTTTGTGAGATCCAATAAATTGAATCTAAGTAGCCTAAGGTTGAATTTAATTTAAAATTCATTTAAACCTAGAACTACTTTTGTGAGATTGAACATTGAACATCTTCATCTATAAAGAGGCAGTTCTACCGGCTACGTCGAAGATAATTCATCAGATAAGTATATTTCATTTATTACATTGTGATTTGTAAGATTGCGAGAAAATCTTTCATTTTGGTTTTGACTGAGATAGCCAGAAAATCTCAGTGTGTGTGGAGTTTTTTAATTGTGATAACCCATTGAAAACACAATTGTAAAGGTTTTAAGGTGAACCTTGGAAAACCTTCTTTCTTAGTGAAAGTCGATATCCCGTGGGTTGTGGATATTGGGAGTGGAGTAGGGTGGCTGTTTGAGAATAGTTGGTGTACACCTAAACCACTATAATTCTCAGAGTTTGGATGATGATGATGATGGTGGTGATGTATGTGATGTGCTGAATGCTGTATTTATTTTCATGTACATGTGGTGAATGTAATATCCTGATTCATCTCCTTTGCCTCTGTATCAGTTTGAGTTTTTGATACTTACCAACGTTCTGGAAGTCAGGTTGTCCTGCCATAAGCCATTGGTTTTTGGTGTAAGGTTGTCCTTAGAACAATGTTTGTATCAACCTCTCAATACTCGTGCATTTGAGGTTGTTTTAAATTTTTGCTATCTGTGTTATCTTTCCGCATTTTATTTTTATTTGGCATAGTCTTATTCACCCCCCTCTAAGACTTGGGGCTCGCCCTTTTCAAGTGGTATCAAAGCCTAATTGCTCATTCCATTGGATTAATTTCCTGAGCTAAGCGATCTCGAGCTCCTAATATGTCAAATTTTGATAGCCTCTCTATTATTAGGCCACCACCATTTGATGGCTCCAATTATGCTTATTGGAAAGCCAGGATGAGGATATTTTTGAGGTCCATCGATGAGAGTGTGTGGCAAGCCATAGTGATTAGATGAAACCAACCTACGTCTGAAGTTCTAGGCACCGATGGAACTAAGTCCATTAAAGAAACACCATATTATAAGTGAACCACTCTTCAGAAAAATGAGAGCAGTGCCAATGCCAAAGCTTTAAATGCAATCACTTGTGCACTATCACCAGATGAGTTCAAAAGAATTATATCTTGTGATAATGCAAAATAAGCCTGGATATCTTAGAAATGACACATGAGGGTACGAATATTGTCAAAAAGTCAAAACTTCAAATCCTCACCAATAGGTTTAAAGAAATACGTATGGAAGAAAGTGAATCATTCATGGACTTCTATACTAAATTGAATGACATAGTCAACTCAATGTGGGGTCTTTGAGATAACATCCCAGAAAGTAAAGTTCATGCAAAGATATTGCGCTCACTTCCTGAGAGTTCAATTCCAAGGTGACAGCCATTCAAGAACTTCGAGACATAGATAATATGAGGGTGGAAGAGCTTGTTGGTTCCCTACAAACCTACGAGTTGAATTTCAAAGCTCCTAAAGGTAAGTCTATAGCCCTTAAATCATCTAAATGTATTTCTCAAGATAATAGTAGTAAGTCTGATTGTGAAAATTTAGAGGATGATATGACTTTATTAGTTAAGAAGTTTTATAAGATTTTTAAAAGAAAAAAGAGAGTCAATTTTCAAAAACCATCTGAGAAGAAAAAGGGAAAAACTAAAAATTGGAAATCACTAAAAGACAGCCAATGCTTCAACTGACATGAATACGGGCATCTGGCAAACAAGTGTCCAAAAAGGGACAAATCAAAGAAGAAAGGCATGTTAGCCACATGGGATGAATCGTCCTGCTCTAAAGTCTCTTCTGAGTCGGATTATTCAGAACTTGAATCTACTAGTGAGGTCAAGGCATTAATGACTCTAGCCAGAGTCACTTCCACAGATAGTTGTGATACATTAGAATATGAAATCTGAGGAGTGACCCTGAAAACGAAGATGATCTTCAGGATGCCTATAATGCCCTATACAGGGAGAGTTGTAAGATTGCCGTCAAACTTGAACTTCAAAAAGAAAAGTTTCTAAAATTAAAAGAGGATTTTGAAAACTTAGTTTTAGAAAAATCGTATATTTCTAATTGTTTTGAAAAAACTAAATGTGATTTAGACTTTAAAACATCTCAACTTGAAAACCTAAAATCAGAAAATGAAAAACTAAAACTGGAAGTCTCTTCCCTCTTGAGTTCAAAGGATACTTGGAGGTATGCTCAGAGAGACCCTAAACTAGAAAAATTACTAACTGGATCAAGAAAGTGTGGAGATAGATTGGGTCTGGGCTATCATAAAAACATGCCTTTGAAAAATAAGATTACAACTCCTAAGTTTGTTAAAGGATAGTCTTCTAACTCAAAGGGGAAAAGCTTGAATCAAAATAGTTTTAAAAATCCTAAAACTTTTCAAGCTACCAAACCTAATATCAACAATATCTATCTTAAAATCAAATTATAACCCCTTAGCCGAGAAGATTGTCGATTTACTTAAGAAGCTTCTGAAATCTAACTTGAATGTGAGAGTTAATAACAATTTCAAGCGAAGGAAAACCAACAACGCTCCAAAACCCAAAATGATAATGAAATGGGTTCCTAAGGTTAGATGTTAGGTTGCCCACACTGCCTTCAAGGCTTCGAGTCAATCAAAGTGGTACCTAGACAGTGGTTGCTCTAGACACATGAAAAGTGACAGAGATTTGTTCACCAACTACAAAGAAATGACTGATTTTGGTGATGTGAGCAATTGCAAAATAATTGGCCAAGGTACGGTTCAACTTTTCAATCTTCCTCCTTTTGAAAATGTTTTATTCGTAGAAGGTCTTAAGCATAATCTTTTAAGTATTTCACAAATCTGCGATAATAAACATAGTGTTAAATTCTTTAATCAAGGGTGTGAGATATCTAATGAGAAAGGTTGTGTGATATTGAATGGTCACAGAACATCTGAGAATTGCTATATTGTAATTAATTCTAGCTCATCTAAAGTATCTTGTTACATGGTCCAAACCAATGAGATCGAATTATGGCACAAATGCCTTAGACATGTAAACTACCGAAATTTACATAGATTGAGCAATGCCGATCTAATAAGAGGTCTACCTAAATTAAAGAAAATGGATAAAATTTGTGGCGAATGTCAAATCGGGAAATAAACAAGGAGTAGTCACAAGAAATTGAACTCCTTCGCCACATCTAAACCCCTTAAACTCATTCACATGGATCTTATTTGACCAACTAGAACAGAGAGTCGAGGTGGAAAGAAATACTTTCTGCTAATTGTGGATGACTTTACTAGATATACATGGGTAGCTTTCATGAGAGAGTCTGAAACTCTCGATGAAGTGAAAAGGATACTTAAGCGTATCCAAATTGAAAAGGAAACGAATATCTCTAAATTCGAAGTGACCATGGATTGAAATATGAGAATAGCAATTTTGAGAAGTTCCGTAGCGATCACGGAATATCGCATGAATTTTCTGTACCTAAGGCACCTTAACAAAATGAGGTTGTTGAAAGGAAAAACCGTGTGCTTCAAGAAATGGCTAATGTAATGTTGAATAACATGAAATTACTAAAAAAATTATGGGCCGAAGCGATAAACACTGCATTCTATATAATAAACTGTGTTTATATCAGAAAATCAAAAGATAAAATAGCTTATGAATTGTGGTTTAACAAGAAGTCCACAGTTAAATACTTTCGAATTTTTGGCAGTAAGTGTTATATTTTGTGCATGACCGTGAAAATTTAGGGAAGTTCGATACTAAAAGTGACGGAGGGATTTTCTTAGGGTATGCTCTAAATAGTAGAGCGTATCGAGTTCTCAATAAGAGAACAGGTGTTATTCAGGAGTCCATAAATGTGGTTATTGATGATCACTTGAATACACCAACCACAAGTTCAAAAGATGATGAAGTCAATATAATTGACAAACCTGACTCCTTATCTAGTCAAATCATCATTGAACTTAGATCAGTTAAAGATCACCCTACTGATTAAATACTAGGTAACCCTCACTGGTGTGCGTATACTAAAACAATTAGAAAACATATGTAATTATGTGTGTTTTACTTCTAAAATTGAGCCGGCCAATGTAAAAGAGGCGCTTGCTGATGAAAATTGGATAGTAGCCATGCAAGATGAACTGAATTAATTCATTAGAAATGATGTATGGTATTTGTTCCTAGACCAGCTGATAAACATATCATTGGAACCAAGTGGATCTTTAAAAATAAAACTGACGAGTTAGGAAATATAATAAGAAATAAGGTAAGACTGGTTGTACAAGGGTACACACAGATAGAAGGGATCAATTATGAAACCTTTGCCCCAGTAGCTCATCTTGAATCCATCAGATTATTCATATTCATTGCATGTTTCAAAAAGTTTAAAATTTATCAAATGGATGTCAAGAGTGCTTTTTTGAACGGTGATTTACATGAAGAAGTTTATGTAGAACAACTAAAGGGATTTGAAGACCTTAAACACACTGATCATGTGTATCACCTGAAAAAGATACTCTATGGTTTAAAATAAGCTCCCAGGGCATGGTACGAGAAACTGACTAAGTTTTTACTAAGTCATAACTTTGTTATGGGGAGAGTTGATAAAACTTTGTTTGTTAAGAAAAATAATGAACACATACTTATAGTGCAGATATATGTTGATGACATTCTTTATGGCTCTACTTGTTTTAACCTGTCTACTGTGTTTGCAGATTTAATGAAGTCCAAGTTCGAAATGATCATGGTTGGATAACTGAATTACTTCTTAGGTCTACAAGTGAAACAACTTAAAGGCGGTATTTTCATTTCTCAAACCAAGTATGCTCTAAACTTGGTTAAGAAGTTTGGATTTGAGAGTGGTAAGAACTTTGATACTCTTATGAGTAAAACTCTTAAGCTTTCTAAAGATGCATCAGGTAAGAGCATAGATCTTCGGTTGTATCGCAGTATGATTGGTAGTCTGTTATATTTAACTACGAGTCGACCAGATATTGCATTTAGCAGTGTAGGTATCTGTGCAAGATATCAATCAGATCCTAAGGATTCTCACTTAGTTACTACCAAGAGGATTATTAGGTATGTCATAAGTACAGTTAATTTAGGTCTACGGTATCCACATGATACTAATGTTCAATTAGCTGGATAGTCGGATACTGACTGAGCTGGGAATATAGATGATCGAAAATCTATTAGCGGTGGTTGCTTTTATGTTGGAAACTGTTTGGTTTCTTAGCATAGCAAGAAACAAAGTTCCGTATCCCTATCCACAGCTGAGGCTGAATATATCGCAGCCGGAAATGCCTGTATTCAATGTGTGGATGAAAAGAATGTTAAACGATTACGGCATTGCGCAAGACACAATGATTCTATATTGCGATAACTCTAGTGCAATCAATATCTTTAAGAATCCCATCCAGCATTCCTGTACCAAACATATTGACATTAGGTATCATTATATTTGGGAATTAGTGGAAGAAAAAGTTATTTCATTAGACTATGTGTAGACTGAAAATCAACTTGTTGACATATTCACTAAACCACTTGACAGAAATAGGTTTTCTAAATTAAAAATGGATATTGGTATGTGTAATTCAATCTGAAAATTTCATGATTACATGCTTGTATTTTTGTATATTTTTCTGTAATTTATTTTTGTTTTAAAAGTATAAAAATATGTATTTTTTTTTGTGCTCTCACGACCAGTCAAGCACATACTCGACCAGTCGTGGCACAACCGGTCGAGCATGTACTCGACCAGTCGTGATGCGCGGGCCTACACCTCTTTTAGGTGAAAAGTCACTTTTTCTCTAAAATCTCATCTTCCTCTCTCACCCCTTCTCCGACCCGTCGAACCCACCTTCGATTACTACTTAGTATGTGCATCATTTTCATTTTCCTTTCGAATTTGGGTTCTTTGATTGTCATTTAGCTTGATTCTTGCCTTTATTTCAAGTTTTCTTGTGATTTTCTTGGAGTATTAGGGAAAAAATCTGTTGGGTTTGAAACCCTTAAATCCATTCTTGCATTTTCTTGTTTACTCTTGTAATGGAAGGTAGACCGAAGAAGAAATCTACTAGAGCATCTTCTTCTCGTTCCATTTTGGTGTGTACTCTTTGACCACCCGAAGAGGACTCAGAATATGTGTGGGATATCCGTCACCGCAACATAATTGTTGAGTGGACCGTAAATACAAACCATCTTGTTCAATTCAACATTATTCCCCTCCTTGTTGCTATAGGATGGGATAACATTCTGAATTAGGGCAGATCGGCATACCGCTCCATTGTGCAAGCAATGTATGCATGCATTGGTGATGTATCTATTAGAGATTTGACCTTCACTATCATGTTTAGAGAAGCTCATATAAAGTAAATCGTCACTTAATTTCTGAGTTGATGGACATTGAAGTGAATGATGAAGGCATTCTTATTCCGACATTGGTTGAAAGATTGAATGAGTCAGAAAAACGCTTATTAACTAGAAATTTATGCAACATGGACTCAGAATGGAGTTCTGGGAATGCGCTCTAAGCCAACTAGATGTTTTCCAGATATAGAGTATTAAATCACATCTTTATTTCCAATGTTTACCCTAAATCTGGTAACAAGGCCAAACTGACCACCTTTATGGTGTGTATTCTTCATTCTATCGTGTCTGACATTTCTGTGTATCTTCCTTCGTTAATCTGTTGTTTCATTATCCAATTTCGACTTCATCCGGGACATAGTAATATTTCATTCGCTTATTTAATGACCACCCCTTGCTTTACATTGTTCTGTGGTCATGTCCACCTGGAGAAGCTCATACTTCTCATCTTCCATTCAACAATTCAAATATCAACAAGATGAATTTGAAGTTAGCACCTGGTCAGATAGATAGGGATGCTGGAGAAGTTAGAGAAGATGTTGGAGAGGAAGATACGCTACCACTACCACTGATATGGAAGATATTTTAATGAATTGGGATCTGATGACGTTGAGGCTGATCCTGATTTTCAGTCTTCTGAATTTGATGAGCGCCTTCGCTCACTGGAAGAGAAGGTGGATGGATTGACAATATCCCATGCAAATCAAATGAAATATATGTGTAATTATTTTAGACGCATAAATAAGGGATTACGCCAAATTGATCCATCCTTTCCACCTCTCTTCATTTGGTTTTGATTAGATCTCTTTCTTTTGGTGGACTTGTATTAACTTCTTAACTTTACTATTCTTGGTGACTCTTATATTTGGACTTGTTTAACTGTGTGTGATGTGGATACTCTATTCCATTATGTTTTAATTACCTAACTTTCACACTCTTTCTTACTCTATTCACATATTTAGCTGCCACATTCACATATTTTTCTTCTTTTCTTCCTTTGTCATTTTGTGACAAAAGGGGGAGAAATTGGGTATATATGATTACTTATTATTATTATTTTTTAAAATCTATTTTATGATATGTGGTGAGATGTAGAGATGTGGATATGCATGTGTTTATATATATATATATATATATTATATATATATATATATATATTATATATTATATATATATATATAATATATATCTTAATACAGTCTCTACTGAGTTCAAGTTGAGGGGGAGTTGTGATTGTTGGATTTTATATGAAGGATTTTTGAACTGAGTGAATCTGTGTATTATACTAAGTTAATCTTCTATAAGTTGGTTTTGTCACAAATTTGACAAAGGGGGAGATTGTAAGTGCTATGTTGCAAATCTAGTGACCTGGATTGTCAAATTTTATTGTGCCAAAACACTTTGGAATGTTTTACTTGTTTTGATAGATGAAAAGTTCACCTTCAAGTTGAAATAGATGGAAAGTTCACCTTCATTTGAAGATAAGCTTCGTGTTATCTACTTCGACATTGAGTGTGCTATAATTGTGCATGCTCAACTACGACATTTGAAGATAAGCTTCGTGTTATCTATATCAACATTGAGGGTGCTATAATTGTGCATGCTCAACTACGAGAACAAGTTGAAGTACTCAAGTTAAAGCTCAAGCTCAAGTACATTTGCTCAAGCTTAAGTCTCAAGACACATGTTCAAGACACAAGTTCGAGACACAAGTTCAAGTGTACAAAGTCAAGCTTCATGTGCTTCAAAGTGACCTATCTACCGAAGCGTCCGATGTTTCAATTTCAATACTCACATTTAAGGTATACATAACCCTAGAAAGACCTTAGGATTAGGTCATTAACATTGCATGTTTAATTTGGGTCATATTACTTATTTTAGGCTTTGCTTCAACTAGCCTTAATCATTTTCGACTAGTCCAGGCACTAGCTCGACTAGTCTAAGGTTTTTCTCGACCAGTCCAGAAATTTACTCAAAAAATCGGATAAGGTTGTTTGGTCTTCGACCAGTTGAGTACCTTGCTTGACCGGTCGTGGAGACCTGCTCGACCAGTCGAGCTGGCCACTCGACCAGTCTAGAGTTTGTTTTATCCGATCGTGCCAGAAAATTTGAAAATTGGTTTTGCTAGAACCAGTTGAGTCGAACCGTAGACCAGTCGAGGGAACCGAATTGCAGCTTATAAATTGAGGACATTTCTCAGATCTTTTCAATTCATTCCAAGCCAATTCAAGTCATCACTCTGAGAGATTAGTCCTCACTATTGTGAAGCTATTGTGAGGTATTTATAAATCATTTTAATAACACCCTGATCCATAGCTCAACTGGTAGACTGAGTGGATATACCTCGTTTCAACACTTGAGTCTTGGTATCGATCCCTAGTGGGGGTGGCTAACAGTGCATGTACTCACAGTTTGTGTGTACTAACAAGCTAACAGAAAAAAAATATTTTAATAGCTTTTTGGTTTCTTAATTTCTTGATCTCTTGATTCCATTCTACTTAATATAAAGGAGATTTTGATTCATCCTTTGTGAGATCTAAGAAATTGAATCCAAGTAGCCTAAGGTTGAATTTAATTTAAAATTCATCTAAACATAGAACTCCTTCTTTTGTGAGATTGAATATTGAACATCTTCATCTACAAAGAGGCAGTTCTACCAGCTACATTGAAGATTATTCGTCAGATAAGTATATTTCATTTATTACATTGTGGTTTGTAAGATTGCCAGAAAATATTTCATTTTGGTTTTGACTGAGATTGCCAGAAAATCTCAGTGTATGTGGGGTTTTTTAATTGTGATAGCCCATTGAAAATACAATTGTAAAGGTTTTAAGGTGAACCTTGGAAAACCTTCTTTCTTAGTGAAAGCCGATATCCCGTGGGTTGTGGATATTGGGAGTGGAGTAGGGTGGCTGTTTGAGAACAGTTGGTGTACACCCGAGCCACTATAATTCTTGGAGTTTGGATGATGATGATGATGGTGGTGATGTATGTGATGTGTTGGATGTTGTATTTATTTTCATGTACATGTGGTAATGTTGTAATAGCTTGATTCAATTCCTTTGCCTCTGTATCAGTTTAAGTTTTTGATACTTACCAACGTTCAAGAAAGCAGGTTGTCCTACCATAAACCATTGGTTTTTGGTGTAAGGTTGTCCTTAGAGCAACATTTGTATCAACCTCTCAATACTCATGCATTTGAAGTTGTTTTAAATTTCTACTATCTGTGTTATCTTTCCGCATTTTATTTTTATTTGGAATAGTCCTATTCACCTCCCCTCTAAGACTTGGGGCTCGCCCTTTTCACTTTCCAAATCACATCGCATAAGAAAATATATGTAATTGAATTTATTAAATGCATAACTAGGAGGAAATATACAATATTTCGCACCCAACACACCCCTTAACTAGCATTTTTCTAGTCCCGGGAAAAAACATGCGAAAAACTAATCTCCAATATCTAAAATTCAAAACTTTATTAGAAAAACAACTTTCTGTGCAACCCTATACATATGTAAGTAATAATTAACGATACAAGTATGAACTATGTTAGTCTAGAAACCTAATATCACTAGCAAACCATTAAACTCAGTTCCCTTTCATAATTAATTAGCAGAATACATTCAAAAATCAATTTCTTAGTGTGGTTAGTGAATTTTTAACTTATACTCTCCATTAATAGTTAAACTTTTCTCCATAATGCTAACTATGATGATTTCCTCAAAGTGCACAGATCAACATAAGTTACTGATTTCAAACCCATCTTCTTTTCACTTATTTTTTTTTTTCAGCTTTTTGATTTTTTTCATCGACGACTTTCACACTATCATCATTTTCTTTCTTTCTTCATTGTTTTCTCATTTAATCACATATAATAGGTAGCCATAGATTCCAGTTGTTTTTGAACTAGCTCTTCTCTTCTTTTCATATCAAGATAGATAAGGATCTCCAGACTTGGTTCCTAACACTTTTAAGTAATCATCAAGTCAAACATTTAAGAATTCAAGTTGACTTTACAGAATCTTAATTAGACGTGAATTGTAACTAGGCTTCATCAATGTTTAAATTTTCTATTAATTCAAAAATCTACTAATAAACTACACTCAAATGTATTCAGATACACAAAATATCAATTTTCAAAAAGAGTTTTGAAACTGGAAAATGATTTTATTTTTTTTTCCAAAAGCTAAGAAAATATTGAATAGTTCTTCACCCCCTAACCTAAAATCTACATTGCCCTCAATGTGAAAGATATGCAATGCATCATAACATGAACAACGAAAATAAAAGAGAAATGAGTAAGAGAGAGAGTATCTGACGAAGATCAATGGAATGACAGGACTTCTTTACTATCTAAAGGGATTAGTACTAAACAAAAACAAGCGAAAACAAACCTAACTATTCTAACCTAATACTAAGAAAGCAATAAATGGATAGATGGACCCCCATCAGACTAGAAGGTTGTCTTGATAGACAAGATCATTCAGAGGGATGAACATATCATCTAAATCAAATTTCTCAACAAATGTTTTAAGTCGATGTCCGTTCACCTTGAAAATGTTACCATTCATTGAATTTTCTATCTCGACAACCCCATGAAGATAAACCGTTTTAACTTTAAATGGGTCGGTCCAACGAGATCTCAACTTACCAGGAAATAGATGAAGTCATGAGTTATACAAAAGGACTTTCTAATTTGGTTCAATTTTTTTTCCGATTTGAGAGTTCTCATAAGCATAATTCCAAATTTCTTCAAGTTCATTCAATTGTATCTTACGCTGCGAGCCGATTTTCTCAAGATTTTATAGCCCAATACGCTTTATGTTCCAACTCTATAGGCAAGTGGCAGGCCTTCCCATAGACCAGTATAAAGGGCGACATACCAATAGGAGTTTTGTATGCTGTATGGTAGGCCCATAACGAATCAGTTAGTTGAAGTGACCAATCATTGTGATCCAGGTTAATCGTTTTCTCAATAATATGTTTAATCTCCCTATTTGATATTTCAGCTTGACCGCTTGTCTAAGGATGATGGGGGTGCTTACTTTATGCGAAGTATTGTATTTCTTCATTAATGATTCAAAATGTCTATTGCGAAAGTGAGATCCTCCATCACTTATGATGACTCGAGGTGTTCCGAATAGGGATAAAATATTTTCTTTCAAAAACTTAACGACCATGCAATGATCATCATTCCGGCACGGAATTGCCTCGACCCATTTGGAAACATAATCAACCGTGAGTAGTATGTAAATATTTTCAAAGGATTGGGGGAATCTGAAAAGGCCGTGCAATACGTTCTAGAGGGGGGGGGGGGTGGATAGGACTATGCCAAATTAAAAAATAAATGCGGAATTGAAAGAAAGATAGCACAATCAAATAATAAATAAGAACAAGTAAATAACAACCTCAAATGTACTAGTCTTCAGAGGTTGATACAAACTTAGTTCTAAGGACAACCTAACACCAAAAACCAAAGGCTTATGGTAGAACAACCTTACTAGAACGTTTGTAAGTATAAAAAACCCAAACTAATAAAGAGACAAATGAAATAGCAAATAAAATAAAATAAGTTATTACAACATTCCCACAAGTGCAGAAAATAAATTACACCATTCACCACAAATGCTTAAAGTTAATTACAACATTCAGATACATAATGTAACGCCCTGAAAAATGGGGGTCAAGCATAAACTCAACTCCCGAGTTCCAACGCATCACTTATGCAACATAAATAATGATGATTGAATGTTGTCCGTGTTAGTGCATTAAAGATGAATAGGATTAAGCCAAAAAGCATATCATACTCTAGAGACAGTTAAATTACGCCAGCGGAAGACTGTGATAGATATATAACATATATAAACTGTTGTAAGTCTCCAAAGTGTGAATATGTTACCGGGTTAAATATATCAATGTATACTCTAAAAATGGACAAAATGAATATACAAGGGTATTCCAAAAGAGCAAACGAAAGTGTAATGGCATCTAATCAGTAACCTGTAACCCCGTCGATCAGAAGATGGTCTACATAGACTCGCCTGATAGCTGCATAAAGGAGAAACCCTCCTCATCATCATAAAAGTCTGGCTCTGCTTCGCAAGCATCGCCATCATCTGAAACTCAAACAAGGTCTAGTTGGTGTGTACACACCGTCCCGTAACGTGGGAGTGAGTGATCAACTCAGTGGAACAATAAAGCAGAGGTTAACATGTTATCAATTCAATCAAGCAATAATGATAAAGCAGTAAATCACACATCCCTAAGTACTCTTGTTAATGCAAGAATGGTATGAATGTATGACGCATGCCCTCTCCTACGCTCCCTCAATGACTTCATCTCACGTTCGCGCATGAACAACACTGCCTCAGTGCTTGACCTGCTACACCTGAACGCACGCGTAATGCGGTGCATGCATATGATTACCAAGTTCTTATTAATCCTTTTCATACAGCAGGGTTGGGAAACTAAGGTACCTCCCTTATATCAATACCCGAACGATGATCCATTCTAGGGTCGTCAATCCTAGTAAATCTCATATGAAGTTGTGGTTCTAGGTCACTACCACCAATGCCCTACTAACTGGCAGTCTATTTTCGAAGGCACGTCACCGACCTGACTGGGGACCACAGCCAGGCTGCGATGGGGTAGGCCTAGCTTATACTCTGATTACTACGGAAAGGCTCGTCGCCTCAACGCAGGTTCAGTGTATGCTCGAGGTCATTACAAAGGGTGTCAATGGGCATCTTCAGGGCATGTTAGGGCTGTTGCACGGAATCGTTACACCACTCCCCCATCACCCATCACGGCTTCATCATCAAAACATTGTAGGCCGATAGCTCAAATACAGTGTCCCATACCACCGTATTCGGCTCACGAGTTTGGGTTGCTCACTGGTCACTACGGGGAGGCTCGTCGCCCAGCGTTGCCTGACAGCTCGACCACGGTGTCCCATACCACCATGTCTGGCTAATGTGTCTTAGCGGATCGAGGTACTAAGGTTAACGGGGTTTGACTAGTGAGTTTGGTAGCTTAGGGTCAAGCAGTAGCGTCCAAATATGGTGAACATACATAGGGCCAATCGGGTTACTTGACGAGCTCGACTAGCACGAGCACACATCGAGTTGATCGACATGAAGTGCATAAGCACTCCGTGTGGCCTAACCACTGTCGATAACCGAAGTACGGATCAAATTCGTCGAACACATCCTGTGTGGCAAAAAAACATCATCCACCAATCTAGGTTCTGTTACCGATTGCCTGGACTATACAATAGCCCCAATCACATTCAATTACAACAAAATATCCTAGAAGATAGTTAAAACAATAATGGATCAAGATTTCAAATCATACAATCATGTCCACTTTAGGGCTGCCAGGGCTATTGCATGGAATCGTTACACCACTCCCCCATCACCCATCACGGATTTGTTTTTGCATTTTATGGAATACAACGTAAACATAGATTTATACATATACATTACATAGATAAACAAACACTATAATATACGGTACATGGAGGAAAGCATACACATAGTTAAAGTAGTTGAGAATCATATCTCAACACCCTTATACATTGCAATTTACTAACTACTTCCTCATTCATACAATTTTACAAATACTTAGACTACACCTTCCAACATACCTGTAATATGCTAGTTATAACACATGTCGTAGTGAATCCTTTCACAAAGGAGTTGCCACATGAACCACGATCATGCATTCACGATCAATAGTCATGGCAAGCATAAATCACAGTTCCATATTCATTCGAACATTTCTACAAACACTTAGGCTACACGTTATAACATACACAACGTATGTCGGGATAACATGTATTAGGCTAATTCATTCACCCAGAAGTTGATACACATAAATCTAGCATACATAGACATCAATTAATCTTGGCAAGCACAAATCCGTATTTCATACGTGTACTGTATTTTCTACAAATACGAGAAATAAAGTATATTCAGCCTAGTTAACGTATAACTGAAAAATGAAACGGACAACACTTTGTACATGTGTAATAGCATCCACGTCAGTAATATATCATTAACTGACATTGAAAGCCTTAAAAACCATAACCTATACATTTAAAGTCCGCACCTTATGCCGTAGAAGCGAGTAATGGACTCAGTTTAAACACCAAGTCTTTATCAACAGTAGAACAACAACCTATGGCATGAAATAGGTTAGCTATTTCATCACTTACACTAGTTGAATCTTTAGAACAGATTACGGTTAGGTTTTTTTTTTACCCAAAATTGGAATCAGAATCGCCGAAAAAGTGATACGGTAGAGATGGATCGGCACGTAGAATAGCAGTATAGAGCAACAGGAATCTCCTCCCACTTCTCTCACACTTTTTCTCTCCTAGGGTTTTCTCAAATTCGTATGGAGTGAATGAGAGAGGGTTTAAGGTCCTTATATAGGCCTAAAACTGATGGGAATGGCCCCAGGGCCAAGGTATACTTAGGTTATAGCCAAAGGGAGTCTGTTTTAGCTCAATGGAGCACTTCCGGTGGGCCCCCTTGAGCTAAAGTCGGACTTAAGATCCCTGACCATGGATCTAGGTCAAGTTAAGTTTTCGTTCCAATCAGATTTCCAGATCGCATGTGGCGAACCAGTTTCAGTTCAACGGTCACCGAAACTCGATCAGGGCCACAAGTACACTGACCTGTGTATGAAATTTCTCCTGATTCGAGTGTGTATTTGGGTCAGATTCTGACGGTCTGATTGCTTATATCAGGCCAGCAAGCGACAAGTCTCAGATTACTTAAATTAGATTTAATTTCTAAAGAAAACCACGTTTTCTCACACACTTCACTCTGGGCTCAAGCGAATAGCCCCGGGACACTATCTGGATTTGATTTCGAGATGGTTGTCAAGCCCAGCAAGGCGATCCTAATTATATAACTTCGTATTATTCGGACTTTCGACGCGTGGTCCAGATCCGATACGGAGTTTCAATGTGCTCCCGAGAGCAACTGGGAATGAGATTGATCCTAGATTTTAGGGTACCCCAACATCAATGATTCTACAAGTTTTAGGTCTTGCAGATCGTATTTAAAGTGGATCAAGCGGATTTCACAGCTAATCTAGTTTAGTACTTAGTTAAACTTGTCGAATTTCTAAAGGATTTGAGGTTTGAGAGGTTCAAAAGGGGTTAGGATTTACCCCTTGCCTAAGGACATCTAACTCCAGGTTGGCAAAAATCTAGGGCATTACACATAAGCACATTCAATCAATCACCACAACTCCAGGAATTATAGTGGTTTGCTTGTGTGTACACCAACTGTTAGAAAACAGCTACACAACTACTCCACTCCTAATATCCACTCCCTCGGGATATTAGTGTTCACTATGAAAAATGTTTTCCAAGGTTCACCTTAAAACCTTCACAATTATGTCGTTGATTAGGCTTACACAATTACAAAAACCCCACACTCTGAGATTTTCTGGATCACCTCAGACAAAACCAAAAAGAGATTTTTTTGGCACAACCTCAAAAACAAAAAAGGATAAACAAAATGTAAATGTACTTATCTGGAATTTCTCCTTTTGAAGAAGCCCGATAGAACCAATCCGATGTAGACGAAGATGTTCAATGTCAAGTCTCATAGATGAAAAGGTTCTAGTTGTAAATATTTTTAATTAAATCAACCTGAGCTAGCTTGATTTGATTTTGATCTCAAGAAAGGAGAAAACACAAATCCCTTCTTAAAGTAAGATTGGAATAAAAATCTCAAAATCAAATTACAAAAGCTAATTAAAGAGAATATAAAATGAGCACATATAACTTAATAATATCACAAACTTATCTCTCAGAGTGGTGTCTTGATTTCGCTTTAATGAATGAATAAACTCTGAAATTCATGCTCTATTTATAGGTGAAAATACTATTCACTTGATTGCTCTAAGGGTCAGCTCGACTGGTCGAAGGACCAACAAAATTTCAAAATTTCTGGTGCGATAAGATAAGGCCATTACTCGACTGGTCGAGTGGCTTACTTGATTGGTTGAGTAGCCTGCTCGACTGGTCGAGTGGGACCAGAAAAGCTTGCTGGACTTTGAGTCGAGCCTGCACGACAGGTCGAGCACTGTTCATTTGACTGGTCGAGCAGTCTCCAGGACTGGTTGAGAGTCCAACAAAAAAATTTCAAAAATTTACAACAAACCTTGGACTGGTCGAGAAAACTCTTAGATTGGTCGACCCAGTACTTGGACTAGTCAAACAAGGTCTAAGACTAGTCAAGAAAATGACCTATAAACATATGAAATGACCCCACATACAATATATAATGAATATGACACAATCTAAGGTCAATCTAGGGTCATCCAAACTTGTTTGTGAGTAGGAACAAATGAAACATCATTCACTTCCAAATCTTGATATCTTGTGATACTTGAAGCTTGAGTTACGCTTGAGTTCTTGAGTCTTTAACGTACAGTAATTGAACTTCAAACTTGAACTTGAGTTCCATGAACTTCAACACTCTTCACTTTAACTTAAAGATGTAGGCAAGTTCGATGAAGATCCAGAGAACTTTAAAATGTACGAACCTGATCACTTCAACTCAAAGCATGATACAAATACTAAATGGTTTGGCACAACAAATCAAACACTAAACTAAGCAGCTAAATTTACATAATAACATTTATAATCTCCCCCTTTGTCAAATTTGTGACAAAACCAAGTAAGAATTATGCACCAGTCATGCACTAATAAGAAATCATGCATTAGTTATATATACACAATAAAGAATCATGCATCATTTGAGTAACATATGATCAACAGACACAACTCCCCCTCATTCTATTACTCCCCCTCAATCCAGGAGAGGTGATTTATAGAAGAAGAGAAAAAATTTTCCATATACATACATACGATATTCCACAATACACATACATACCATATTTCACAATCACACATCTCTACAATTTCTCCCCCTTTTTGTCACAATATGACAAAGGAAAGATAGATAAAGATAAGAGAAGTAAATGAAATAAAATAGAAAATAACATCACTATGATAATCAAAATATTAACGAAAGGCACAATAGTATGTCCACATACTAAAAACTAAAAGCATGTCCAAGAAATATCCCAACTCACATAAGAGTAGAAAGTATTAATAAATGTCCAGAATGAAATAAACAGCTAATCAGATCTAGATGAAGGAGCAGGAATAGAAGGATCTATCTAATGTAGTTCCTTGTTAATGCGCCTAAGATATTTGCGCATGTATTTGAATTGATTTTCTTGGGACACATGCAGACCCTCTACCTTCTCCTCAAGGGATGACAATCGCTCATCAAAGTCAGAAGGCTGAAAGTCCGGATCAGCTGCAGAATCTGACTCAATCTCATCAAATAAGTCATCCATATTAACATCATCAGGAGGCAAAACATCCTCCTCTTTAGTTGCTTCAACAGCTCCTCCAGTACCCACATCAACTTGGTTATGAGCCAACCTCAGATTCATCTTATTTATGTTTGAGTTGTTGAAGGGAAGATGGTTAATGGGAGCTTCTCCACCAGGCATAGCCACAAGACTATAGGTGGCTAAGACAGTCATAAGATAGGCAAATGCAATATCCCTATGACCCGAATGGAGACAAAACTGAATGATAATGTAACAGATAAGAGATGGAAGACATACAAAAACACCAGTAACAATAGAGTGAAGGATGTGAGCCATGAAAGTAGTAAGCTCAGTTGTGTTATTAGACTTAGGATAGACATTAGATATGAAAATATGATGGAGAATCCTCTATCAGAGTAACATAAATTTGGAACTAAGCGCATTCCTTGAATTCCATTCCACATTCATGTTACATAACACTCTAGTGAGCTTTCTTTTTTCAGACTCAGATGGTTTTGCCACTAAAGTGGAAATAGGAATTCCGTCATCATTAACTGGAAGATCCATCAATCCAGATATTAAGTAACGGTCTACATCAATAGGACCTTCTCTGGTTGTAATTGTAAAAGTTAAATTCTTAGTAGAGAAGTCAGTTATGCAAGCAAACATGGCCTGCGCAATGGAACGGTATGCAGGACCGCCCCAATTTAAAATGTTATCCCATCCTACAGTTTGAAGGAGGGGAACAATACCAAATGGTTCCAAATGATTAGAGTTGATCGTCCGTTCAACAATCACGTTGCGAAGACGTATATCCCGCACATACTCGGGGTCTTCTTCGGGTGACCAAAGATGACACACCGTGATTGGAGCGGAACGAGAAGAAGAGGGACCACGAGAGGCTCTCTTCTTATTTCTACTTTCCATAACAACAAGGAATAGAAGGAATACAAGAAATGCAAGAAAGGTAAGATGGGTTTCAAGTAAATCAGATTTTATGCTAGAAATCCTAATAAATCACCATAAACACCCCAATAAACCACCATAAACCTTGAAATAAACTACAAAAACAAGGAAATGGAAGTGCAAAGAATTTAAATCCATAAGGAAATCAAAAAAGATGCACTAACCATGAAGGAATCGAAGGTGGGTTCGACCGGTCGTGGTAGGGCTGGTTGGGGAAGATGAAAAAAATGAAAAAAAAAATGTTTTTTGCACAGAAAAAGCCCCAAACCCGAGCGACTTGACTGGTTGAGTACATACTCGATCGGTTGTGCCACGATTGGTTGAGCGTATATTCGACTGGTCGTGCACCACAAAAATTTTGCATTTTCACTATTTTTGAAATTAAAAAATTTGTAAAAATAAATAAAATAAAAATATGCAATATATTGTAAATAAACACATTCAATTTAGATCATATTGCACATACCCATATCCAATTTCAACTTAGCAAACCTGTTTTTGTTAAGCGGTTTTGTAAATATGTCTGCAAGTTGATTTTCAGTCTAAATATAATCCATAGAAATAATCTTATCTTCTACTAATTCATGAATATAATGATATCTAATGTCAATATGCTTAGTTCGTGAATGCTGAGTTGGATTTTTAGAAATGTTAATTGCGCTAGAATTGTCACAATACAATACCATAGAATCTTGCGCAAATCTATAATCACTTAACATCCTTTTCATCCACACAAGCTGGGTGCATGTATTACCAGCTGCAATATACTTAGCCTTAGCTGTGGAAAGTGAAACAGAACTCTGTTTCTTACTATGCCATGAAACTAGACGGTTCCCGACATAAAAACATCCATTGCTAGTAGACTTGCGGTCATCAATATTACCAGCCCAATCAGCATTCGAATAACCGGCTAATTGAACATTAGTATCATGAGGATACCAAAGGCCAAGTTTGGCCAAACTTGCGACATATCTCAAAATGCGCTTTACAACAATCAGGTGGGACTGTTTAGGGTCTGATTGATATCTAACATAGATTCCAATGTTGAATGCAATATCAGGTTGGCTTGCAGTTAAATATAATGCAGTTAAATATAATAAACTACCTATCATACTGTGATACAACTTAAGATCTACACTTTTACTTGTCGAATCTTTAGTGAGTTTAAGTGTTCTACTCATAGGAGTATCGAAATTTTTACCGCTCTCAAATCCAAACTTTTTAACAAAGTTTAGAGCTATTTGGTTTGAGAGATAATGAACCCATCAGCAAGCTGTTTACTTGCAAACCTAAGAAATAGTTTAGTTCTCCAACCATGCTCATTAAAAATTCGACTTCATTAATCTACAAACTCAACAGTCATGTTAGAACAGGTAGATCCATAGATAATGTCATCAACATATATCCATACTATTAGTATGTGATCATTGTATTTCTTTACAAAAAGTATTTTATCAACACTTCTCATTACAAATTTATGACTTAGTAAAAACTTAGTCAATTTCTCGTACCATGCCCTGGGAGCTTGTTTCAATTCATAGAGTACCTTTCTTCAGGCGATAAACATGATCAGAATGTTTAGGGTCTTCAAAACTCTTTGGCTGTTCAACATATACTTCCTCATGTAGATCACCATTCAAGAAAGCACTCTTAACATCCATTTGATAAATTTTGAACTTTTTGTAACAAGCAATGGATATAAACAATCTGTTAGATTCAAGACGAGCTATTGGGGCAAAGGTTTCATCATAATTGACGCCTTTTATCTAAGTGTACCCTTGTACAACCAGTCTAGCCTTGTTTCTTATAATATTACCAAGTTCATCAAACTTATTTTTAAAGATCCATTTAGTTCCAATAATGTGTTTATCATTAGGCCTAAGAACTAAGTACCATACATCATTCCTTACGAATTGATAAAGTTCTTCTTGAATTGCTACTATCTAGTTTTCATCAGCAAGAGCTTCTTTTACATTGGCCAGCTCAATCTGGGATGTGAAGCACACATAATTACAAATATTTTCTAATTGTCTACGAGTGTGCACACCAGTGAAAGGATTCTCAAGAATTTGATCAGTTGGATGGTCTTTAACTGACCACATTTCAGGTTCATTTTGACTAGACGAAGAGTTTGATTTATCAAATAAAGAGACTTCATCATCTTTTGAACTTGAGACAGGTGCATTCAAGTGATCATCTATAACCACATTAATGGATTTTTGAATAACACCGGTCCTCTTGTTGAGAACATGATACGCTCGACTATTTAGAGCATATCTTAGGAAAATACCCTCGTCACTTTTAGTGTCAAATTTTCCCAGATTTTCCCGGTCACGTAAAATGTAGCACTTGCTGCCAAAAACTCGAAAGTATTTAACAGTAGGCTTCTTATTGAACCATAGTTCATATGCGGTCTTATTATTAGACTTTTTAGTATAAACACGGTTAGTGATATAACATGCCATGTTCACAGCTTCAGTCCAAAGTTTTTTAGGAAGTTTCATACTATTTAGCATCACATTAGCCATTTGTTGACATACTTGATTTTTTCTTTCAAACTACATCATTCTGTTGAGGTGTCTTAGGTGCAGAATACTCATGTGATATTCTGTGATCGCTACAGAACTTCTCAAAACTATATTATCAAATTTAGAACCATGATCACTACGGATTTTGGTGACACGTGATTCCTTCTTAGTTTCGATACGCTTGAGTACCCTTTTCACTTCATCAAGAGTCTCAGATTCTCTCTCATGAAAATTACCCATGTATACCTGGTAAAATCATCTACTATTACCAGTATATTTCTTAACACCTCGACTCTCCGTTCTAGTAGGTCCAACGAGATCCATGTGGAGGAGTTCAAGGGGTTTGGAAGTGGCACTGGAGTTCACTTTCTTGTGAGCACTCCTCGTTTGTTTTCCAATCTGACATTTGCCACAATTTTTATCCAATTTCTTAATCTTGGGTAGACCTCTTATTACTTCACCTTTGCTCAGTCTATAAAGACTACGGTAATGTACATGTCCTAAGCATTTATGCCATAGTTCGATTTCATCAGTTTGGACCATATAACATGATAACTTAGACGAGCTTGAATCACTGACTATATAGCAGTTCTCAGATGTTCTACGACCAGTTAATATCACAGAACCATTCTCATTAGAAATTTCACACCCTAGGTTGGTGAATTTTATGCAATGTTTATTATCACAAATTTAAGAAATGCTTAAGAGATTATGCTTACAGCCCTCTACAAATAACACATGCTCAAATGGAGGAAGATTAAAGAGTTGAACCATACCTTGGCCAACAATTTTGCAGTTGCTACCATCACCAAATGTGACTGAGCCATCAGTCATATCTTTAAGATTAGTGAACAAATCTTTCTCACCTGTCATGTGTTTAGAGTAACCACTGTCTAGGTACCACTTTGATTGACTCGAAGCCTTGAAAGCTGTGTGGGCAACCAGACAAGCAACCTTAGGAACCCATTTCATTACAGTTTTGGGTTTTGGAGGATAGTTAGTTTTTCTATGCTTGTAGTTGTTGTATATTCTACCATTCGAGTTAGATTTTATGAGCTCCTTGAGTAAATCCATAATTTTCTCGGCTAAGGGGTTATGATTCTGATTTTTATAGTTGATATGATTGCTTTTAGGTTTCATAGTGTGAAAAGTTTTAGAATTTTTGAAACTATTTTGATTCATACTTTTCTCTTTTGAGTTAGAGGACTCCCCTTTAACAAATTTAGGTGGAGTGGACTTGCTTTTAGGAGGTATATTTTTATCATAGCCCAGACCAGATCTATCGCCACATTTCCTTGATCCGGTTAGTAGTTTTTCTAGTTTAGGATCACCCTGGGCATACCTCCAAGTATCCTTCATACTCAAGAGAGAAGAGACTTCTAGTTTTAGTTTTTCATTTTCAGATTTTAGGTTTTCAATTTGAGAAGTTTTGAAATCTAAATCACACTTAGCTTTTTCAAAACAATCTGAAAAATGTGATTTTTCTAAGACTAGATTATCAAAATTTTCTTTTAATTTTAAAAACTTTTCTATTTGAAGTTTTAATTTTACAGCTATCTTACAACTTTCCCTATATAGGGCATCATAGGCATCTTGTAAATCTTCATCATTTTCAGGATCACTTCTCAGATTTTCTTCACTAGTTGAATCATAACTGTCTGAGAAAGTGAATTTGGCTAGAGTCATTAAGGCTTTAACCTCATTAGCAGACTCGAGTTCAGAATCTTCTGACTCAGAAGAGGCTTCAAAGCAAAAATGATTCATCCCATGTAGCCAACACGCCTTTCTTTTTAGATTTGTCCCTCTTGGACATTTATTTGCCAAATGCCCATATCATGGCAGTTGAAACATTGGATGTCTTTAATAGATTTTCAAGTTTTAGATCTAGTTCTTTTCTTTTCAGTAGGTTTTTGAAAATCTACCTCTTTTTACTTTTGAAAATTTTTTATAAAACTTCTTGGCTAATAGTACCATATCATCTTCAGAGTTTTCGAAATCAGAATTACTAACATTTTCATGAGAAATTTTTTAGAAGACTTAAAGGTGATGGACTTACCTTTAGGACCCTTAAATTTTAACTCGTAGGTTTATAAAGAACCAACCAGCTCTTTAACCCTCATATTATCCATATCACGAAGTTCTTGAGTGGCAGTGACCTTTGAATTGAACCTATTAGGCAATGAGCGCAATATCTTTGCACAGACTTTACTTTCTGGGATACTATCACCAAGACCCCACATAGAGTTGAGTATGTCATTTAACTTAGTATAGAAGTCCATGAAAGTTTCACTTTCTTCCATACGTATCTCCTCAAACTAAGTGGTGAGGATTTGAAGTTTAGATTTCTTGACAATAGTCGTACCCTCATGTGTCATTTCTAGAATGTCCCAAGCTTGCTTTGCAGAATCACAGAATATAATTCTTTTTGAATTCATCCAGTGATAGTGCGCAAGTAATTGCATTTAAAGCCTTTGCAATGGCATTACTCTTATTTTTCTGAAGTGTGGTCCTAGAAAAATAAGGTGCAACCTTCATAGATTTGGTTCCATCAGTGCCTAGAACTTCAGTGGTAGGAGGGGTCCATCTAGTCACTGTGGCTTGCCACACACTTTCATCGATGGACCTTAAAAAGATTCTCATTCTGGCTTTCTAGTAGGCATAATTGGAGCCATCAAAAGGTGGAGGCCTAGTGATTGAGAGGCTATCAAAATTTGACATCTTATAAGCTCAGATCAGTTAACTCAGGAAATAAATCCAAATAAAAAAGAGCTATTAGGCTTTGATACCACTTGAAAGGCCGAGCAATACGTCCTAGAGGGGGGGGGGGAGAATGAATAAGACTATGCCAAATTAAAAAATAAATGCAAAATTGAAAGAAAGATATCACAATCAAATAATAAATAAGCACAAGTAAATAGCAACCTCAAATGTACTAGTCTTGAGAGGTTGATACAAACTTAGTTCTAAGGACAACCTAACGCCAAAAACCAAAGGCTTATGATAGGACAACCTTACTAGAACGTTTGTAAGTATAAAAAACCCAAACTAATAAAGAGGCAAATGAAATAGCAAATAAAATAAACTAAGTTATTACAACATTCCCACAAGTGCAGAAAATAAATTATACCATTCACATACATAAGCACAGTTAATCAACCACAACTCCAGGAATTATAGTGGTTTGCTTGTGTGTACACTAACTGTTAGAAAATAGCCACACAACTACTCCACTCCTAATATCCACTCCCTCGGGATATTAGCGTTCACTATGAAAAAGGTTTTGCAAGGTTCACCTTAAAACCTTCACAATTATGTCTTTGATTAGGCTTACACAATTACAAAAACCCCACACTCTGAGATTTTCTGGATCACCTCAGAGAAAACCAAAAAGAGATTTTTTTGGCACAACCTCAAAAATAAAAAAGGATAAACAAAATGTAAATGTACTTATTTGGAATTTCTCCTTTTGAAGAAGCCCGATAGAACCAATCCGATGTAGACGAAGATGTTCAATGTCCAGTCTCACAGATGAAAAAGTTCTAGTTGTAAATATTTTTAATTAAATCAACCTGAGCTAGCTTGATTTGATTTTGATCTTAAGAAAGGGGAAAACACAAATCCCTTCTTAAAGTAATATTGGAATAAAGATCTCAAAATCAAATTACAAAAGCTAATTAAGAGAATATAAAATAAGCACAATATAGCTTAATAATATCACAAACTTGTCTGTAAGCGCAATGGTTATTTGCTCCCTTGATTGTCAAATTTCGTTGTTGCCAAACCCAGTTTGTGTCTTGTGTAGCACATTGATATATATGTTCAAGGCAATGCATCACAAGTACAAGGATAATGCTTCAAGTCAAGAACAAAGATCTCCTTCAAGAAAATGCAAGATCAAGTACATTGATTCACCTTTAAGCTTCAAAGTTCAATGATTTTAAAGTGACAAAAAGAGACAAGTCAACTGTTCATACTCAAGACTCAAAGTGAAGCACGATTCAAGTACTACAAAGTCAAGCTTCAAAAGATCTCAAGTATAAGCTTCATGAACTTCTACGATCTTCTATCATCTGAAGAAAAGAAGGTTCAATGTTCATATAACATGGTAAAGGTATGGAAGACCTTAGATTGACCTTAGGGTAGGTCATTTTGAATACATAATTAAAATTGAATCATTTTATAAGTGTTTGGTCTGTTCTTCGACTAGTCTTGGACTTTGTTCGACTAGTCAATTTTCAGAATTTTTTGGTTGAGCTACAACTAGTCCTGGAGACTGCTCGACCAGTCATGTGAACAGTACATGACTCGTTCACAACCAATGTTTTAGCTACGACTCAAAGTCTAGCAACCATTCCAGGTTCCACACGACCAATCGTGAATAGGTCACGACGAATCATGGAGGTCCCTCGATCGGTCGTGCAAGGCCTACGACCAGTCGTGGAATGGTTTTATTTGATCGCGCTCAAAATTTCAAAATGCTGTTGGTCCTATGACCAGTCGTAGTGTCCTCAGGACCAGTCATGAATGCAATTTCTTCATCTATAAATAGAGCACGATTTTTAGAGTTTGATAATCCAATTCAAGTATAATCAAGTCATCACTCTGAGAGATAAGTTAGTATTCTTTTTAAGCTATATTATGCTCATTTGATATTCTCTTTTAATAGCTTTTTATATTTGATTTTGTATTCTTCATTCCAATCTGATTTGAAAGAGGGATTGAAGAATTCCTACTTCTTGGAATCAAAATCAAATAAAGCTAGCCCAACTTGGTTTATTTTAAAATCAATTTAGAATCTAGAACCATTTCATAAGTGAGTATTGGACATTGAACTTCTATTCGAACTTCTACTCCGATTTGGTTCTTTCAGGCTGCAACAAAAGGAGAATATCCAGGTATTTTACATTTATGTAAATCTTCTGCTTTTGGTTTATTTTGAGATTAAGCCAGAAAAATCTCATTGTTTTGGTTTATTTGAGGTGATCCAGAAAACTCGGAGTGTGGGGTTTTTGAATTGTGTAAGCCCACTTGAAAGACACAATTGTGAGGGTTTTAGGTGAACCTAGAAAAACCTATTTTCATAGTGAACGCTAATATCCATTGTGTGAGGATATTAGGAGTGGAGTAACAAGCTGTGTGGCTGTTGTTTAACAGTTGGTGTACACATAGGCGAACCACTATAATTCTTTGTGTTTTGTGGATGTATGATTTATTTTCTATATCTTTTATCATTCAAGTTTGTGGGATGTATTTGTGGATGTGAATGTTGTATTCTTTTACATTTCAAGCATTGTGGGGAATGTTGTAATAGCATAGAATTCCTTTCTTGCTATTTCCTTTTTATTCCTCTTCAGTTTGAGTTTTTGATACACAAACTGTTCTAGTAAGGTTGTCCTTGCCATAAACCCTTGGTTTTTATGGTGTAAGGTTGTCCTTAGAACAACATTTGTATCAACCTCTCAATACTAGAATTTGAGGTTGCTTTACATTTCCGTATTGTGGTTTGTTTAAAGTGTTATCTTTCATATATTTGTTTATAAGGCTATCTTATTGATTAAATTCCGCTGTTATCAATTTAATTTGGCATAGTCCTATTCACCCCCCCTCTAGGACATAAGCTCAGCCTTTTCATTATCTCTCAGAGTGGTGTCTTGATTTCGCTTTAATGAATGAATAAACTCTGAAATTCGTACTATATTTATAGGTGAAAATACTGTTCACTCAACTGGTCTAAGGGTCGGTTCGACTGGTTGAGGGACCAACAAAATTTCAAATTTTCTGGTGCGATAAGATAAGGCTATTAGTCGACTGGTCGAGTGGTTGCTTGACTGGTCGAGTGGGACCAGAAAAGCTTGCTGGACTTTGAGTTGAGCCTGCATGACTGGTCGAGCACTGTTCACTCGACTGGTCGAGCAGTTTCCAGGACTAGTAGAGAGTCCAACAAAAAAATTTCAAAAATTCACAACAAACCTTGGATTGGTCGAGAAAACTCTTAGACTGGTTGAGCCAATACTTGGACTAGTCGAACAAGGTATAAGATTAGTCGAGAAAATAACCTATAAACATATGAAATGACCTACATACAATATGTAATGAATATGACACAATCTAAGGTCAATTTAGGGTAATCCAAACCTGTTTGTGAGTAGGAACAAATGAAACATCATTCGCTTCCAAATCTTGATATCTTGTGATATTTGAAGCTTGAGTTTGATCACTTGAACTTGAGCTTGAGTTACACTTGAGTTCTTGAGTCTTTAACGTACAGTAGTTGAACTTCAAACTTGAACTTGAGTTCTATGAACTTTAACACTTTTCACTTCAACTTGAAGATGTAGGCAAGTTCGATGAAAATCCAGAGAACTTTAAAATGTACGAACCTGATCACTTCAACTAAAAGCATGATACAAATACTAAATGGTTTGACACAATAAAATTTGACAACACTACAGATGCTAGATTTATACAATAGCATTTACAGAATGGTCCTATGAAATTAATGCCTCAACAATCAAATCCTTCAATGATTAGAATAGTGTTCAATGGCTTCATATTTCTACGGAATAATCCTCTCGAGTACACGGTTTGCAAAGTTCGTGCATATCTTTGAACATAGTGGGCCAATAAAGACGCGTTGCAGAATTTTTACTGTGGTCTTCTTAGCCGAAAAGTCGCTGCCACATGCATGAGAATGGTAAAAGGAGATGACACTTTGTTGTTCATTATCAAGCACACATCTCCTAATGATTTGATCTGGGTAATATTTAAAAAGATATGGATCATCCTAGAAGAACTTACATACCTTGACAAAGATTTTCTTCTTATCTTGCGTGGTTTAATGAGTAGGAATTGTACTAGTGTAAAGATAATTAGTAATATCGGCATACCAAAGAAATTGAGTGACTTTAAAAAGTTGTTCATCAAGGAACATATCATTAATAGGTGTCGTCTCCATGGATTCATGTAGAACAAGCCGAGAGAGATGGTCAGCCACTATGTTCTCCACCCCTTTCTTATTTCAGATTTCTAGGTCGAACTCTTGGAGTAGAAGAATCCATCTTAACGAACGGGGCTTAGCATCTTTCTTAGAAAGAAGGTACTTCAACGTCGTATGGTCAGTGAATATAATGATCTTGAATCCTATCAAGTAAGACCTAAACTTGTCCAAAGTGAACCCTACAGCTAGGAGTTCCTTTTCCATAGTGAAATAATTCACTTGGGCATGGTTTAGAGTTTTACTCGCATAGTAGATAACATATGACTTCCTCTCTTTTCTTTGACCCAACATCGCCCCAATTGCATAGTCGCTTGCATCGCACATGATTTCAAAAGGTAAACTCCAATCAGTTGGTTGCATGATTAGAGCGCTAGTTAACATGCCTTGGATCTTGGTGAAAGCTTTTTGGCATTCCTTGCTCTACTTAAAGGGGGTTTCCTTTTGAAGAAGGTTGCACAAAGGACGAGAGATGAGACTAAAATCTTTTATGAACCTTCGATAAAATTTGGTGCGTCTTAAGAAGGATCGCACATCGCATATGTTCTTGGGTGGATGTAGGTTAGAGATTAAGTCGATTTTGGCTTTGTCTACCTCAATTCAATTGGACAATATGATGTGTCCTATGACTATCCCCTTCTTAACCATGAAATGACATTTGTCCCAATTCAGCACAAGGTTCTTTTGTTCGCATCTCTTCAGCGCCAATTTAAAATGCTCAAGGCACTGGCTAAAGGATGAACTGAAGACAGAGAAGTCATCCATAAAGACCTTTAAAATTTCCCCACCATGATCGACTTCCTAGTAGTCGACTGTCCCTCCGTCTACAATATCATTCTTGGATGACCATCCCTTAACATCATATGAGCTGTAATGTCTACCTATCATCTCACGATGAAGTTCCCGACCGAGCATGGGGTCGGCCAAGTAAAAGGTGATCAACACAAAGCTTGACAGTGCTATTCAGCAACACTGAGGGCAGGAACATGATGACACACAATGGCTATCACTTCCCTCGACCCCCAAGAAGAATAAGCTGAAAGAGGGTCTCCTGTGGAAGACTTGGTGGTCGTACCTCTCTGGGAGGTTGACCCGACCCACACATTTCAAGTCGACTCGTTATTAGCCCTAGGGCAATAAGAGGAGATTGTTGGCCTACTGAAGCGACATGTCAACATCTTTGCATGGTCTCACCAGGACATTCTCGACATCAAACCCGAGGTAATAGTTACAGGCAGAAGCGACGGGCATTCGAGCAGAGTGGTATGCCATCATCGGAGAGGACGTCAACAAGCTCCTAGAGGCTGGATTCATTGAAGAAATCTACTAACCCGATTGGATAGCAAATGTTATGTTGGTGAAGAAGTCAAATGGGAAATGGCGGGTATGCGTCGACTACATAGATCTGAATAAGGTGTGTTCTAAAGATAGTTTCCCTCTGCTAAGGATTGATTAGCTAGTCAATATCACGGCAGGCACGAGCTCATCAGTTTAATGGACACCTATTCAAGTTACAACCAAATTGCCATGCATGTGCACGACAAGTAGAAGACAAGCTTCATCACCGATAAGGGGCTCTACTACTACAAGGTCATGCCTTTCGGGTTGAAGAACGCCAGAGCGACGTACCAACGACTGGTCAACATGATGTTCGTAAAGAAGATCAGACACTTTATGGAGGTCTATGTCAACGACATGCTAGTCAAGAGCATCAAGGTGGTAGACTATATGGCTGACCTCGAAGAGATGTTCACCATCCTGAGGAATTATCAGATGAAGCTGAACCCGAGTAAATGCGCCTTTGGGGTAAGTTTGGGAAAGTTCCTTGGTTTCTTAGTTAACCAGAGGGGGATTGAAGCAAATCTTGATGAGATCTAGGCATTGCTGAACATGAGCTCACCCAAAAACTAAAGGAGATTCAATGTCTCACGGGCAGAGTCGTGGCCCTTAACAGGTTCGTCTCCAGAGCTACCAACAAGTATCTCTCGTTTTCAACAGCTGAAGGGCAAGGCGAAGCGACATAGACTGACAACTGTGAGCAAGCTTTTTAACTACTCAAGCAGTATCTGGGGTCACCCCCACTACTTTCCAATCCTAAGAAGAGGAGAGTCACTGTGTTTACTTGGCAATCTAGTTGCAGTGATTAGCTCAACCTTGATGCGAGAGGTCAGAGGTAACTACTACTTGTCTACTATGTCAGCAAGCATCGATCCAACCTGAGAGACAGATATCCATACCGACACGAGAGCTAGCATGGCCTTGATTATAAAGTCGCGATGCCTCCCTCTACTTAGGACCACACCAGTGGTTCGTCGACCACTCACGCTCTGTCAAGTGCTCCAAAAAATTGAGTCGGGGAGAAAACAAAATGGGCAATTAGAGTGAATCGACATGGACATAAGACTTGACATCGACTTTATGATTGACAATGTGATAGACTCCAGACCTGTTGACAGTGTCGACATTCAAGTTGAATTCAATGAGTATCGAGTTCCCTAGAAAAGTCAAAGATGAGGAAACCAAGGAAGAAATGAACCCACAGGCATGAACCCTTCACGTCGATGGGTCTTCCAATTCGAAAGGCAGTGGGGTATAAATAATACTCGTGGTGTGAGACCCGTATCATAGACTGTACCGTTCCGTAGGCTTCCATTGTCCTTCCGGTCGAATTTCGGCAACCTGCGACCTATAATCGGCATTTGCACGTGACCCTGAGTTGTATCCTGTCGATTTGAGTAAGCTCAGCCCGAGACTTGTATCCTTGCGACTGCACCGTCACCGCCATTCAGACGCCATGTCTTGCGCGTCGAGGCGATACCCAGACTACGAGATGTGGGCCCGTGTTGAGTTCGAGGAAAAATGTCGCGCATTTGTAAATCCCAAGAGAATATGTCCCATCAATCAATCACATCACATCCCATCATGTCAAGTACAAGAGCAACCCCAAAGTCAACTCTCTCTCTTACAACCCTTACCTAGCAAGTACACCCAATACTCACCCATCACTCACACCCATCACTCACCCATCTCTCTCTCTCTCTCTCTCTCTCTCTCTCTCTCTTCTCTACCATTCTCCCAAGCAAGAGAGAGAAAATCGTCCATGGCTTTTCAAAGAGAGGAGAAGCTTAGTGTGGCCCATCTTCCTACCCCCTCATCTCCCATCTCTACCGTCCAATCTCCATCATCCTCCATCAAAGTAGTAGCCGAGGAGCTTAACTTGCCATTGATCTAAGAAGAAACAAAAATGGTGGGTGTTCATAACATTTGGTTTTGTTGGTTTGGGGACCCACTTGTGGTGGGACCCATCTTGATGTATGCATTATATAGGGAGGGCCCATAGTGGCGGGGTCCCTCCCCTTCCCTCGTCTCTATCTCTCTTTCTTTCCTCCTTTTTTGGTGATGATGTGGCCCACCTGATCAGTAAATCCATGCCATCCAGCCGTCCATCTGTACGTGCTGGGTAGGGCCGACCGCTGATATATGGGTTTTATCAACACCATTGGGCGATGCTGTTTGGACCCCTGTGATGTATGCGTTGATCCACACTATCTATTTATGTGGACCCCACGCAGCATTTAGCTGCTGCTGCCTTAATGTCAGCAGGTGGGGTCTGATCATCCACCGTCCATCCATTTGGGACGTGATGCCCACCATGCTGTATGGGTTTTATCTGCACCGTCTGTGCAGGGGCCACCGTGATGTATCTGTTTGCCACACCGTCCATTGTTGGACGGTGCTGTGCAGGCCTTGCCGTGATGTATTTATAGCCACACCGTCCATTGATGTGGACCCCACCATTTACATGTGTTATATGCGCACCGTCCAGCAACAAACAATACTTGACATAGGTAAAACACAAATATCAGCTTTCTCCAAATCTTGTGGGTCCACACGTGTGGACCCACCTCAGATGTATGTTTTGTATTCCACGCCATCCGTTCATCTGGACGTGATCGTGGACCCCACCATAATGCAATATCCAGGCCGTCCAGGGCCTGGACGTTGCTGTCCTCTTAAAAAAAAAATAAATAAAATATATAATATATATATATAATATAAGATATATATATATATATATAATATATATATATATATATATATATATATATATATATCTGGTGGGCCCCATGTGGACCCACCTGCTGAGAGAAGTGAATTGGCTGGTGCATCTCACACTAGCTATTCAGCTGACGTGAGACGTCAGCAAGTTTCGTGGGACCCACCTTATATGTATGTGTTTTATCTGCACCGTCCAGATGAACGGTGCCATGTACAGCCCCACCATGATGCATGTCGTATCTGCACCATCCGTGCAGTGGTCCACCTTGATGTTCGTACCGTCCATCCATCTGTGGAAATCCACTGTGATGTATAGACTGGATCCACACCGTCCAGATTGTGCTAGACGGTGCTGGACAATGTTTGGACAATGCTGATTTACATGGACAATGTTGCGGCCCATTGTGATGTGTATTAGGCCCATGTCATGCGCCCATTGTGATGTGTATTAGGCCCAGGTATGTGGCCCGTTGTGATGTATTTCTGACCCATTTGGTAAGGCCCATTGTGATGTATTTATGGCCAGTATGATGAGGCCCATTATGATATTTTTAAGGCTCATGGGACAGGGCCCATTATGATGTATTTGTGGCTCATGTAATGAGGCCCATTGTGATGTATTTTTGGCCCATTTGGCGAGGCCCATTATTGTGTATTTGTGGCCCATATGGCAAGGCCTGATGTTTTGTATATGAGGCCCATATGATGAGGCCTGATGTGCTGTATAAGGCCCATGTGATGCGGCCCACTTGATGTATGAGACCCTGGTGTAAGGCCCATTGAGGTTGTATGTGGCCTATTGTGATTGTATGAGGCCTAATGAGATTGTATGTGGCCCATTGTGATTGTATGAGGCCCTTGTATGAGGCCATGGGCCCACGATACGTTTGGCTCTATGTGGGCCACACATTGGGAGCAATGTTGGTTAAATGTCCACATTGATGGGCAATGACGATTAAATGTCCTCATTGTGACCTTCCCTTAGGCCATTCGTTAAGCCGATTATCGATGCCGATTACCGATACCGGTTATCGATACCGATTATGAGTATGTGATAGCATAGTATCATGATACATGCCTATACGCATCATCTGCATGCTTTTTATGAGATGTGATTGGCCATTGCATATGCTATAGGGCAGGTTGTTCATGGGGCTCCCTGATAGGTGGAGTTGCCCCACATGAGTGCACGGTATGCGTAGAATTGATGCATGATTGGACTGTGTGACATGACCACCGTACTTCCTAGTGACATCAGGGTCGTAGCCTCCCAGGCATGTCGTGGATGGCCAGATGGGACACTGAAAATCTTTTCAACATGGGGTACTATAAATATCCCTTAGTGAAAATCCCTAAACCCTCTTGGTTCCGGAGGTTGCTCCAACGTATAGACCGAGTGGATGTATGAGTGCATGAGTGTTGTATACCGTTAGGCTACGTCTCCCATTGTGTCGCGATCGGTTGGAAGGGGGTGCGGCCTTACCTGCCCGAGAGGATGGAGCAAAGCTAGGCTGAGTTTGACTAGCTCGAGGAATGGGTCCACTATCGATAAGCTGGGCCTGATATTGGTAAGCGAATAGTGAGGTCTCTTCCACTCACCTTATTGCAAGCGATGGGGCGGCAACCTGGTTTGAAGTGTATTAGACCCCGGTGATGATCTTAGAGATGTATGGTGTTAATATATGGACTTATTGAGTAAGAGTTGTATACTTAGCATCTTACTCATTCATTCATTCATTCACTATCCACTTGGGCTGGTGGTGTGCAACTAATTTGACATGTGTACCTTTGCAATGACCAGGATTTTGGTTAAGCGCGTGACTAACCTGAGATCAGGAGTTTACCACATTGAGTCTGAATATCCAAATTTAGGTATGGGACTGGTTTGGATAGAAGTCTTTTGTGGTGCACACCGTACCCTGCGATACTACGTACTATCATTCTGACTTCACACTTCAGTTTGGTCATTTCATTCGCATCACATATTACATTGCATCCTCAGCACATAACATTTGTTTTACTATGCTTCTGTGTTGTATAACTTGATGAGGTTGACAGCATTCGTGGACTCGTCAGGATTTGATATTGTATTGCATCCTCAATAGATGATATTTAGCTTGCTATGCCTTCGCATTGCATAGTTGATCTACATTGCTTCCTCAGTATATGATATTGGCTTATTATGTTTTTGCATCGCATAGCCTAGATAAGGCTGACGGTATTTATGGACTAACCAGCATGTTTCCGCATTACTCTGATATTGTACGATTTATGGATTGTCAGTATTTACGCTTACACTAATATCTATATGCTTGGCACGTGCATCGCACACACTTACACAACACTCTAAGCTTTCTATAATCTTATGCACGATAGATGCGTGCAGGTGGCGTTAGGTTGCAGCAGCATCGAGCTTAAAGCGTGCAACGATCTTCTGGAGCTTTGATTTTCAATATATGTATTTCTCTTTCAGCACTGTATTCAAATATTTATATTAGTGGATATGTGATGATGATGTTGCCTTTGTGATTTGGGTAAACTTGTGGTTATGCTTCTTATGAGACAAATGTACGTTGGAAAATTCTCCTTATAGGATGTAACGTTTCGAAAAAATTCATACAAAGACCCGAGTACCACCTCAGGCAGAAATCACTAAGGATAGAATTCTGTAGAATTTAGGAAAAGTTTAATTAAGTATTAAACTAAATTAATCAATGGGATAGCTTGAACCACTATCTATACGAATGGCAAGACCCAAAACCATTAGAATCACTAACTTAACGTTACTTAATAACCTTGGAGAAATCCCAAAACCAAGTTGCTCCCGGGAGCACATTGAAACTCCGTATCGGACCTGGACCGCGCGTCAAAAGTCCAATTACCGTGAAACTATAGGGTTATGACCGCCTTATTGGGCTTGACAACCATCGCAGGAATTGAGCCCAAATAGTATCCAGAAATGCACAACTTATGCCCTGAGCGAAGTGTGTGAGAAACGCGAATATCTTTAGAAAATGAACTAAAACTTAAGTGATTTGGACCATTCGCTTATGAGAGAAATTGAAGGTTTCAGACTGACAGTTTTTTACCAAACTATACCCTTGGATCAGTAAAATTTCCCTGCACATATCAGTATGCTTGTGGCCTTGATCGAGTAACGACGACCGTTGATCTGATACAGGTCCTTCTTGGTTGATCAGTTTATCAGATTGCACCATAAACACAGTCCTTGCATAGATATATTGTCAGGGAACTTGCTCCATGACTTAGGTGAGAAATGGACCTTCCTAAGGGCCCCATTTGTCAAAAATAGGCACCCTTTGGCTACAACTTAAGTATACCATAGCCCTGGGGCCATTGACATCACTTTTAGGCCTATTTAAAGACCTTAAACCACCCCTCTCTCATTCCATACGAATTTCTCTAACCCTAGGAGAGAGAAAAGAGGAGAGAAGAGTGAGGAGCAGAGAGTGAGAAAGGGAGATCGTTGTTAGGATTCATTCCCATGACTCCACGCCTCGATTTACCACCCCACCTCACTACACATTCATCTTCGACTATGATTTAGGCAAGAAATCCTAACCCTAATCTCGTTTTAGGAATCCAAATAGAGGAATCGACGAAATAGCTAACCTATTTCGATGTTTAGGTACAGTTGTTCTTTATACGGGAACATAGGATTCGAATTGAGTTTGAAATGAGGAATCCGACGGAAGTTACGGACTATAAACGTTTAGGTTATGGTTTTCAAGGCTTTCAATGTCTGCAATGATTTATGTCTGACTTGATTGCTATCATATAATCTTAGTTATGATGTATTCGATAAACTATACATGTGTGTGAACTATGTGATTATATAATGTATTTTAGGTGTTTGTTGAAATGTTTGAATGAAAGTGAAATTATGATTTATGCTTGCCATGCCTATTAATCTAGAATACATGTTTGTTGTATGTATGACAACTCCTTTATGAAAGGACCTTCCATAATATATACTATAACTGATTTAGTTTATGTATATAATATTATATAGCTTAAGTGTTTGATAAAATGTCTGAATGAGAAATTGTTTGATAAATCGCTTCCAACAAGGGTGTTGAGATGGGATTCTCAGCTACCTTATCCATATTTGTAGTTTCCTTCATATAATGTAAATTGCAGCTATGTGATTTATGGATGAAATGCATGTGTATAATAACTTGTCCAATTTGTTTGATAAAATGCTCAAATGGGAATTATGCTTGAATTATTCGTTAAATACTGTTATTATTAACATATGTGATTACCTCTTGCATTTGAATATGATTGGGACTACTATGCAGTCCAGGCAATTGGTAACGGTTCCCCATTGAGTGGCTGAACTAGTTTCACTACATTAGATACGTTTGATGAATTCAAGCCATACGGTGATTGTCGACAGTGGTTAGGCCACACGGAGTGCTTACGCGCTCTATGTCGATCAATTCAACATGCGCTCGTACCAACGCACTTGTCGAATAACCCGATTGGCCTATCGTGTGTTTACCATGTATGGATGCTACTGCTTGAATCTAAGGTACCACTTACCAATGTAAAACCCGTTTCAACCATGGTACTAAGATCCTCTAAGACTCATGAGCCAGGCATGGTAGTGTATGGGACACTGTGGTCAAGCTGTCGGCCTACGCTGAGGTGACGAGCCTCCCCGTAGTGACCAGTGAGCAACCAAACTCGTGAACTGAATATGGTGGTGTATGGGACACTGTATTCAAGTTGTCGACTTACGTTTAAGTGATGAGGCTCCTGTAGTGACCTCGAGTATAAATTAGGCCAATGCTGAGGTGATAAGCCTCCCGTAGCGACCTCGAGTGTAAACTCTTGAACTTGCCTATCCACTGTTTTCATCAGGGGTGATGCCCTACAACTTGCCTATCGTATGTGATTAACTAGGATTGACGACCCTAGATGGATCCTTGCTTGGGTAAATGATAAAAAGGGAGGTACCTTAGCTTCATGAATCTGCTGTATGAATAAGCCTAATAAATTACTTGGCTAACACGACCATACACCGCATTGCATGTGCTTTGGTGAGAAAGCGTACTTTTAGGGAGTTTTTCATGCGTGATCATTAGATGAAGTCACTGAGGGAGTGCAGGCGAGGGCATGCATCATTACAGCATACCATCCCTGCATTAATAAGAGTACGTATATGATTGTTGTACTGCTTTATCATTACTGCTTGACTGAATTGATAACATGTTAACCTTTGCCCTATAGTACCATTTAGTTGATCACTCACTCCCACTCTGGTACGGTGTTTTAAAACACCAATCAGACTTTGATTTAGATGCAGGTTACGACAAAGCTTTTGTGACGGAGCCAGATTTCATTGACGAGGAGTTCTCCTACATGCAGCCCTTAGGCGGGTCTGTGTAGACCTAGAGCTGCTTCGTCGGGATTACACGGATGCTGGATTAGTTGAACATTTACATTTTTATATTTTGTGTATTTTGAAACAAATTATGTATATATTCAGCCCGGCTACATGATCATACTCTAGAGGTTACGAACTCGTACATATACTTTATATACCTATCTCAGTCTTTCGCTTGCTTAATTACATTAACTCTGGAGTATGATATGCTGTTTTAGTGTAATCCCACTCATGTTTAATGCACTAATATGGACAACATTTAAACATCATTATCTATGTTGCATAAGTGATGCGTTGGAACTCGAGAATTGAGCTTTGCTCGACCCTCGATTTTTGGGGTGTTACATAGGATCCCAGGATCAGAATCTGGCATATGGGCGCTGGGAGCTAAGAATGGGGTACTACAGAGGCTGTCAGCACTGGATTCAAAAATTGAGAATTTCGTGAACTTGATTTCTGGGTTTGGGGCGTGACATGTGGCGCTTGATCAGATCTGCACACAATATGCCTTGAGATTTGGATTCCCAAAGTTCAAAAATGAGGTGGAGTATGAGGCACTCCTTGATGAACTTAGGCTGGCGAAAGCTATGAGGGCTCAAACCTTAAAGATCCACAATGACTCTTAGCTTATTGTCAATTAGGTCACTGACGAATACCAAGCGAAGGGAGAAAAAATGATTGCCTGTCTCCAGAAAGCGAAAAAGCTCATCAATAAATTCAGTAAGTGCGAGGTCACCTTGGTCCAATTAGCTGTCGAAGCTGATGATGACATCACCAAATCAATTTCAATTAAGTTCTTACCTGAGCCCAGCATCGGCCGATCCGAACCAGAGGGAGTAATCCCTGTCAGCTCGACTCTGAGCTGGATGGATCCAATCATAGGCTACCTCCCCCAGAACAAGCTACCTGACGATAAGCTTGAGGCACAAAGAATTCGTAGCAGAGTAGATCGGTACACCATGATAGGAGATGTCCTCTATAAAAGAGGATTCTCCTTGCCGTACCTAAGGTGCCTCCGACTCGACGAAGCTAAGTATGTTCTGAGGGAGATCCACGAAAGGGTCTATGGTAATCACTCGGGCGGGAGAGCACTTGCCCACAAAGTGATCGGATAAGGGTACTATTGGTCGGCCATCCATGAGGATGCCATGTAGTATGCGAGGAAGTGCAATAAATGCCAACGATTCGTTGTAATACCCCGACAACCATTCGAGTAGGTGACTCCCATGACTAGCCCTTGGTCGTTCACCTAATGGGGAATTAACATCATCAGACCCCTACCGATGGGTAGAGATCAGAATAAATTTGTTGTTGTAGCTGTCGACTACTTCACCAAGTGGGCCAAGGCTGAGTCGCTAGTCAAAATTATCGAATAGAATATTAATTACTTTATTTGGAAGAACATCATCTGCGGATATGGGATCCTACACACTATTGCATTGGACAACGGCAAGCAGTTCGACAACACGCGATTCTGAGGACTATGTGAAAGACTTAGCATTCGCAATGCCTACTCATCACCTTGACATCCTTAGGCCAATGGATAGGTAAAGGTAGTCAATAAGATCATACAAAAAATCACCTCAAGACCAAGCTTGAGAAGTTCAAAGGGGCCTGGGCCGAGAAGCTACCACATGTCCTCTGGGCATATCGAACGACTGCTCAGACATCGACTGTGGAGACTAATTTCTCCTTGGCCTTTGCGTAAAAGCCATGGTACCAGTCGAGGTGGGACTCCTAATTGTGCGCATCGAATCATTCGATGAAAACCAAAATGTCGAGCAGATGACCCTGAGTCTGGACCTACTCGAGGAAGAAAGGGGACAACGCAGTTGAAGATCACCACCTACCAACAGCGGGTCGTCCAATACTACAATTCCTGAGTCAAGGTGCGAAGATTTTGAGTAGGAGATCTGGTCCTTCGTGAAACCTTTCAAAACACCAAGGAGCCCGACTTGGGGACATTGAGGCCGAGCTGGGAAGGACCCTACAAGATCACAGGCACGACGCGACTGGGTGCATATCGATTCGAGGACATAAACAGTCATCCCTTATTTTACCCATGGAATGTCCAACACCTGAAGCTTAATGCCTCGAGGTACCACCCTCCTCGATTTGCCGGACTTGGGCAGTGAAGGGCCCTTGGACGGGATGAGCCTCCTTCCAAGTCGGGGTTGACTCTAGATCTACAACCTCCTCAGCCACTGACTGAGGAGGGATCTCTCATGGGGTAGCCTCCCAAGCAACCCCACTTGCTACAATCGGAGTCGACTGCTTAACGACTAGCCCTCTGATGATGGGCTCCGACCCGTCACACCCAAAATCAGGGAGCGGACAGCTTTCGTAGTGCCCCAAATCCGGCACTGGGCTCTCATACACCAAGTCCTGAGTTCGGCATACCACAAGGAAGATTCTTTATTGTATTTTTCTTGGAGTGATTTTGTTTAAAATAATACCTAAGCATAATGATCCGTGATCGCAATACCAAACAATAGTCTCCATTATAAATCTAGACGGCTACAAGTACAATGCTTTTCAAAAGGTACACAATGTAGATATTGCTAAATCACAAAATAGATATAATGCATTGAGAAAGCTAAGTTCTCTAAGCTACTCCTGCCCTGAAAGAATGGGAAAAGGAAGGCTTAGGCTAAAAAGTCTAGTGAGTACACTTGTGTGTTCGTAGTGTACAAGCATGCAGTAATAATCAAAATATCAGAGTACACAAACTGAAGCATGGTGACCATGTAATGCTACATAAAGTCAAGAGGGCAGGATGCAATGTAAGAGATGATATGCAAAAGTATGTCGAGTGTATACAAGCATGCAAGTCCTCTAAAAGTCCACATCACAATATATTTATCATCATTGGGAATCACTGGGCCCTCGTATCCAGAGCAAGTTCGAAACTTGTTGAATAGAGCCTCGCAAACCTGCCTTGTTAGTGGGGGGCCTATAGCCATGCCAATACCCACCCGACATGTCGGTAGTGGACCCATTTCAGGGTTGGTCAAACCCAACCACATTCACTCCAACTCTTCAGCTAGGTGTGGCCAAACCTCTTCTCACCCAACCGCGTCGGCGAGAGTCAGGCCTACTATGGTCTTTGGCACTAGGTGACTCATGGAATCCACTTAGTCTTGATGATGAGGCTCGAGGGTACTACTCAAGGTTTATGGAATTTCACCCAGGGTCTGGGACCCACTATAAAGAAACCTAAATTTTTGGTGTCCACAAATACCAATGACGATGCCGCTGTGGTAGTCTCATCAATATAAGCACGGTGTTGCTATGGTGTTTAATCCATCACACAAGGATGCTATGTAATGAGAATCTACAAGCACACTATGCAATATAATTGCACTTAAGCAATGTTATGCATGTAAGCCATATATGCATACAAGGCATCCCTAATACCAACCAGACTCCTCTGCCAACCACATCGAATCGCAATCCACGCTCATCATGGAACGAATATATGTGTAATATCAGCATCAACTTAAACATAAATAAGAATGCAGTATAAAGAGAGCTTTAGGGACTTCAACCCAGGGACCAAGTCTGATATATTCGCTTTAGGGACTTCAACCTAGGGACCAAGCCTGCGGTCTCTTAGACCAGATAACATCCACACATACACCATCATGAGCACCACGCACCAACGTCCTCTACCACGTGTATATGATCTCCACATGATCACACCACGCACACCATGCAATCCTCATCCATGATGCATGTGCATGTATACGTGCGTGTAGATGCAATATGTACAAATATCCCGAGACTAACGGAAAAGGATCATGGTGCCAACTAGGCAAAACAGTGGTCTGATGTGCACTCTCCCTCATGATCGTGGAGCTATGCGAGTGTCCACACCTACATCACAAGTATGCACCAACCACACAATAACACAACTAGGATCAATCCATCACTCGACACAAATTGCATGGTCAAAACCTCATATAATGTCATCACAATAAGCCATATATCAAACACGTGCAAGGGATTCGCACATACCATAACATGTATCAATTCCACATGTAAAGATCCATAGCTATTCTAAAGCTAGGACGTATTATCAACATATTCGTTTACGGTTAAGGGTTAAGTGGTTCGCCTCATCATTCTTATGGTAAGTGGGTGCACAAGTGTCGCACCACCACACGGCGCTAAGTGCGCTTTCTATGACTCAAGGCAATACATACGGTCATCCACGCAGTCCTTAGGTTCGCTTGATCAACATCCAAGCATGTGAACATAAATTAGCATTACCATACAAATACAATCATCACATCTAACCACACACATACATCAACATCACCACGTGTACCATATCACACAACCATCGCACATGTGCCATCACCACATGCATAGTTCGATTATAATCCAACACGTCAACATGTTTAGCTATCGTTTCAAGTGGACTAAGGCCCAGTTCATCTCCACAGTCGAATGGGCCGATCTGTGGGTTGTTACATCCTAACCTATTGGCTTATTGGGTAACCCATTTGATCACCATAATTGGTCCAATCGGTAGATCAGTCATAACTAATTCATAAGGCCCGAATCATAAGGAGTCTCATGCACTTACCAAGAGGCCTAAACATAGGCCCAATATGCACATCTCATGGAGTCCTAACCACTTGACAAAGAAAAGACCTGGTTATGGGCCTGATAGGTCTACCACTAATGGGCCCACAAGGCATCCACTAAAGGTGGGCTTCAAGGCTAATGGGCTCACCAGTCTAATGCCCTTGTGGATACATTAGCGGAGTCTGCAATTCAAGCTCAATACTATTAACAAGATGGGTCCAACAATCAATCTGACACATATCTTAAGTTCACATACCCAAGAGGTTACACTATCAGCATAGTCCATGAGTCTGAGTGACCACACAATTATCTATCATATGCCACATGGCCTCATGATTAATGTCTATACAATTATATTCATTACACCCTCACACCACTAGAGTCTACACATTTGTTATATTCGAACACGTTCAAAGGCTTAAACATAACTCACACAATCCTACGACATAGGTCTACACACTCCAATCACAATTCCATCGGGTGGTCAAGAGTTAACCGCACATCATAAAATTTTCTTAATTAAGTGTCGTAACTCAATCCTACATAATAAATAGTCGATCGCACATCACATAATCACGTAGTGTAGATCTCACATGCCGCACAATTTCACATGGATTAGGGTCCACACATGCACTACAAGTTCACGTAGCTTACTAGTCTTCTAATCATCACATGATCATGTGGTTTGGGCCACATACAATCACAAGTGCACATGCAAGGTGGACCACACCAAATCACCAGATCCCATAATTTGAGGCCACGAAAGTTTTGATATCCCCTTCATCCAGGTTATGTGACCTTAAGAACAAGTCGAATGACAAATAACCATCACTGCAGGCCCACCTGCTAGACAATGAAGTGGAGCGGGCTACTAACTTTCGGGCCTGCTCTAAGTTTTGTACCATACTCTAAAACAAGCTAGACATGTGGATGAACGACATTGATATAAAGCACAAACCTCACATGGAATCCACAGTGGGCCCCACGATCTAGACAGTTTGGATGACACATAAGTAGTATAGTGGACCCAATAACGTCTTTTAAGGGTAAATGATCAATTACTGCTATTATCTCGTGGACGTGGTATACTGAGATTTTTATCTACTTTATTTTGAGTTAACATGTTGGGTTAGGTCCACCGAAATGGTGGGGTCCACTTCCCAAATGGCTGTAAAACAGATGAGCAGTGTGGATATGCAACACATACACCTAAGTGGGCTACACATGCACCACAGTGTGTCCAAGTAAGTTTTGGATGGAAAGCATTCAATCCACTTTGCTCATTCCCTTTTTTTGTGTGTTTCTTTATTTTCTTCTCTCATTTTCTTATATGAAGGGTCCTGCACATGCTTCAACAGTGGACATTTCTGTCTCCACTGTCCATTTCTGTGGCCCCCCGAGATTCAGATCTAGGATTTTGGAATCCTATCATATTGAGGTTTGCCAAAATAGATGAACAACGTGGATTTGTCATGAACATCTCTGTGGGCCACCACCAACTAGATAGATGGATGGTGTGCATCAACTACATACATGATAGTGACATTTGGGTAGGTTTCAACTATTGAGGTTTGGCCACCATTTTCTGACATGTGACACAGTTGGGTTCTCCCTACAATAAGATCCGTGGGATCTGTTGAGGCATAAAAAGAAGAAGAAGAAGAAGAAAGAACTGAAGATTGGAAAAAAATATTAAAAAGAAAGAAGAAAACAAAAGATGAAAAGAAAGAGTATCTTTGAGAGTTTGCGCGGATCCATATCGGTTGCACGAGTCTGCGCATACAATGGTACCAGTTGTGCGGGTCCGCGCAACTGATTTCAGGACATGTTATCCATGAACAGCCAGAATTGATGAAAGGTGGGTCCCATGACACGAAGATCGAGGGTTCGCACGTGTGGAGGTCTATAAATACCCCCTCCCCCTCTCATTTCTGGTAATTGAAGATTTTGGAAGAAGTACAGAGCTGCAGAGAAGACTGAAGGCAGGACTGAAGAGAAGCCCATGGTTTGCGCGGGTCCGCGCAACCAGACTGTTATACATCAGAAATGATAAGGGATGAAATGTTGCCGAAATGATCAGGTTCCAGTTCTCCTTTTGTCCAAGCTTCAGAAAGAGAAATTAGCTGATCAAATGCGCACAATATTCCTCTTAAAGAGATAATCAAATCACAAGTCCAAGTGCTGCCGAATTTGACATTCAAATTTGACATTTGAACTTTGTCAATTTCTATATTCTAAATAATCTATCTCAGAATCAAGGGATACCCGAGGATGTAAATGTACTCAATATTAATAATACGATGATTGTTCCTGATATATTCTCTCTGTTGTATTTAAATAAGATAATTTCCCAAATCAAATACATTTGTTTCTTGTTCGAAACAAAATGGCGACTCTGCTGGGGATTTTATCTTATTTAATGTTAACATTGAGAAGGTTACAGGACTTTTGTTGTAGTTTGGTGTCTTTTTTACTCCAAAATGGCGACTCTTAGTGGGAACATCCTCCCCTTCATCTCTTAGATAGATTACGTTATCACCCAAATGCTAATTACAACTTCATGTTTTATTTTGAAGGTAAGAAGATAAAATTGCAACCTACAATCAATGGCAAATTCAATGAAGAAAGTGAATTTCTATTTCACTGCAATTGGGTTCGTAGTGGAATACATAGCAGGTCAATCTTTGGCTCGTGGACTCCAATCTCCTGCAAGTAAGGGCGACAAACCTCTAGTGATGACCGAAGTTATTTTTACTTTACCTCAAGCACTAGAAGGTGACGAGGACTGGATTGTTGTGACATCTCGAAGGACGAGAGCCTGAAATGCAAGAAGCTTCAGAACTGGTATGCCTTCGCCAAGAGCTAGGGGACCAATAACGCGGAATGCTGCTAAAAAGAATCCTGAATTAGCCCCTCCTGCAATATATCCTGGGCAAATAGTTCTGCAGTTAGCATCGCGTGACTACCCGACTTTGATTGCTCTAAGAGTCCGATGGACAAAAGAACAGAAAGGTAAGGCACTACTTGTAGGATCACTTATTTCTGTATCACCTCGATCGATCAGTTGTAGCGGAAGTATAAGAAAATCAAATGGGACCCCCCTCTTCGTAAGTCCCATCCATTAAATATTTGCATCCTACTCCGAATGCAGCTTCATCAGGAAGTGGGGAAGCTACAGTACATATGGCCAGAATGAATCAGGAAACTATGCCAACCATAGAAGACTATATGAATGACATGGTATAAGCACAGAGAACACTGATGGAAGAGTGTAGAAATCTCAGAGAGGCTTTGGCAACTCTTGCGTACAACGTGGCCCAGATAGCGGCTCCTCCAATGATGGGCACGATGAACGAACAGGAACATCAACCTGAAGGCTTTCAGCCATCGGGGGCAGGATCACTCGGATCTGCTTTGGCAGTGAGAACCATAACTCAAGAGGAAGTACAACAAGTTGTTGAGGAAGCTATCAGAATAGAAAGGGAGCATGAGAATGTCAACCGATTCAAATATAGAACGCCATATCTAAGGGAAGCAGAAGATGTCCCTTTTCCAGTTAACTTTAAGCATCTAGACTTTCAGAAGTTTAATGGGGACGGATCGTCAGAGGAACATTTGATGCATTTCATCACCAGCATGGGAAATTTCTCCACGATACCACAATATTACCTATGATTGTTCGGATATTCTCTGACAAGTAAGGCATTCTGATGGTATTCTAGTTTGGCTCCAGGATCGATACACACTTGGGAACAAATGCAAGACGCTTTCACGTCAAATTTCTTCTCGTCAGAACGCGACGTTAGCATTACGGAGTTAGCTTCGGTATGACAGAGAGATGGGGAACCTGTGGAGAAATTCATAGACAAATGGAAGACATTAGGAGCTTCTTGCAGGTAGTTGTCAGAAGAGAAAGAGCAAGTTAAGATGTGTTTGAACTCCATGGAAATGAGAATCGCGTTCGGGTTTACCAGCACCGATATCAAGACTTTCCGTGATCTGGCCACTAAAGCCCATGCCTTAGATCCGATGACCGAAAAATGCCAGCATTTCACTATGAAACGGTCAGAAGAGGACCCAGTAGGTTGATCGCAAATATTGTGGACCATGAGAAAAGAAGTCAGGAAACGAAAGATTCAAGAAAAAAAAGGACAGAATGGAAGGAAGAATCAAGCCGTCCTAGAAATAGGTTCAGCGGAAAAGACCCAGATCACTTAATCTCATGAAGGGTTTACGTTCGACCGAGAAGATGTTGTTCCCATGATGAACCAACTGTTGAAAGCTAGTATGATAGAATTACCTGCATTCAAACGCCCTGAAGATGCAGCACGAACAAGAGAAAGGGATTTCTGCCGCTATCATCGTCTAGTGGGGCACCCGATAGAAAATTGTTATATATTAAAATGTATAATACAAAGAATGATAAACAGGGGTGAAATAGTGATTGAAAAAGAGAAAGAAAGAGGCGCAAAGGCGATGGTGAATGTACTAACAGTTCGAGAAGGTATTCATGAAAGAACAGGGAAAGAAAATTATAAGATGACAGGAAAGGCCGCAGTAATCACACTGCAATCAAGAAAAAGAATAGCAAGTCCCCCAAGGCAGAAAACTGGAATCACCAGAAAAGAGATCATCGACGATCAGAAAAATAGTGGTGAAAAGGAAGAAAAGAATGAGGCGGCAAAGGTGACTTATGATGTGGTAAGTCACTTGAAAGGTATACAGGCTTAGTTAAGCATTTATGACACACTAAAGTTATCAGAAGACTTTCGGCAAAGTCTAGTTCAAGCGCTGTCCACCCACAATGTCAAAGAAATGTTGCTTGTGGAAATGAAAAATGAAGAATGCAAAGAACGAGAGGACTGCATGCCAATAGTTTCCTTCTCTAATGATCATCTAGCCTGTGATACAGGGCACAATAGGCCACTAATGATAGTAGGCCACATTTGTGGTGAGGAAGTAAAAAGGATTATGCTTGACAACAGGTCTGCGGTGAACCTGTTACCACTAACGATGTTGAATAAATTGGGCTACTATCGTTCCGATCTGTGCCCTAGTGGAATGATGATATAGGGCTTTAATTAAGAAGGGTAGCGCACGCTTGGTAAAATTACGATGACATTGGAAATAGGAGAATTAACTACTAATGTTGTTTGTCATGTAATTAATGTAGTCACGACATACAATCTTCTCTTGGGAAGACCATGAATACATTAGTACGGTATTATACCTTCTAATCTTCATCAATGTTTTAAGTACTGTAAGAATGGAATACATTATAAAGTAATGGCTAATGCGAAGCCATACACAGAAGTCGAAGCCTTCTTTATAGACGCCAGTTATTACAACGGATTTGTCAGAGAAGAAGAGAAAAAGAATGATGGAAACAAACCCTGAAAAATGCTCGTGCGAAAGTTATAAAAGAGGAATCCGAAAAAGCAAGGTCGTCAGGAATTTCAGAAGCAAAGAAGAAATTCTATTTTGTGCCGAAATATCTGAGGCAACCAGGACAGCCTCCATTAATGTTATTATCGCATGAACAGTTGAAAATCTTGTAGTCAAATTATACAGTACCATTGCCATATGCTGAAAGAAACAAGCCATTCCCGACTATTTTGGAAAGGTTTTGTGTTGAAGCCAGTGCGAAATATCTGGATCCGATTGAATTTTACGCCTCTTCGGAAGTAAAGAGAAAGGAAAGAGCTGAGAATAATGTATATCACGGAAAGTTAACATCTAGTGATCTCAAGAAATACAGTCTGACAAGCAGAAGAATGATGAAAAGGATGGGTTTTAATGATGAAGAACCAACTGGTTTAAATCATGGAAAAGGAATTCAAGTCCTTATTGGAGTTGGTCAGATGAGACGAGAAAATTTTTAAGGATTGGGGGCAGAGTCTTCGATAAATATGGTCACAATCGAGCAGTTATCAGAAACAGATCCTGAGATAGTCAAGCATCCTGAGACAGCACCAAAATAGATGGAAGACGAAGGGCAACCGACAATTGATAGTTTGCGAGAAGTAAATTTGGGCACAGAAGAAGAGTCGAGAAATACTTTCATAAGTGTTGGTTTTCTTGAGCAAGAAGCTGAAGAATATATATCCAACTGCTGAAAGAAAATAAAGATGTCTTCACCTGAACATATGCAAAAATGTTGGGTTTGGAACCCTTAGTGCCAATGCATCGATTAAATATTTCTAAGGACATAAGACCGATTAAGCAAGCACAAAGGCAATTTCACCTAGACTTGGTTCATTTAATAGAAGAAGAAGTGAACAAGCTGATAAAAGTCGGGTTTATTAGAGAAGTCAGATATCCTAAGTGGATATCGAACATTGTTCTAGTAAAAAAGAAAAACGAACAAATCAGGGTGTGCATTGATTTCAGAGACCTGAACGAAGCTTACCCGAAGGACGACTTTCCTCTGCCAATAACAGAACTGCTGATTGACAGTACGACACAATATGCTGTCATGTCCTTCATGGATGCTATGCTGGTTACAATCAAATTAGAATGGCTCCTGAAGATGAAGAAGCAACAACGTTCAGAACTTCGTTAGGGATTTATTGCTACAAGGTCATGCCGTTCGGTCTCAAGAATGCTGGGGCAACACACCAAAGGGCAATGCAAAGTATCTTTCAAGATATGATGCACTAACATGTTGAATTTGACCTGGTGGTTAGGTTAGGTAATCATTAGGAACATCGCAAGCATTTGACATCGGTCTTTCGTCGGCTCAGAAAGAAGCGGCTAAAGATGAACCCAGCTAAATGTCCTTTCGGAGTGTCGTCAAGAAAATTTCTCGGCTTTTTTATCCGACATAGGGGTATCGAGATTGATCCAGGGACAGTCAAGGACATCCAAGATATGCTGCCTCCGAAAACATTGAAGGAATTGAACAGTTTGCAAGGAAAACTGGCGTATATTCATCGTTTTATTTCAAATCTAGCAAGGAGATGTCAACCAGTTTCCCACTTAATGAAGAAAGGAATAGAGTTAGTATGGGACAAGGCCTGTTAGAACGCGTTCGATTCGATAAAGAAGCTGCCGAGACAACCTCCAGTATTGACAGCTCCTATAAAGGGTAAGACACTTATCTTGTACATATCTGCAGTCGAGAATTCGCTGGGAGACTTATTAGCCTAGGTAAACGAAGATGGAAAAGAAACAACTCTTTATTATCTGTGTCGAACTTTGATAGGTGCAGAATGCAATTATTCCCTGATCGAGAAAGAATGTTTGGCGTTGATATTTGTGGTGGAGAAATTGAGACATTATTGTCTCTCTCATGATATAATTTTAATTTTAAGGATGGATCCGATAAAGTTTCTAGTGACAAGGCTGATGTTATCGGGGAGATTGACCAAATGGATGTTGTTGCTTTCGGAATATACGATTACTTATGAGCCGACAAAAGTAGTAAAGGGACAAGCAGTGACAGATTTCTTAGCAGCGCATCCCATAGTGGAGAGTGAGACCATTAGTAATGATTTTCCTAATGAGCAGGTTATGATGGCTGAGCAGCAAGATCCATGGTAGATGTATTTCGATGGTGCTTCTCGAGCATCGGGAGCGGGGCTATGAGTAATATTTATCACTTCTCAGGGTGATCTATTACCCTTCTCTTTCACGTTGGGTACCACGTGCACAAACAATGAAGCCGAATATAAAGCTCTCATCATTAGAATGGAAATCGCTCAGGAAATGAAGATAAAGACGCCACGGATCTTCGGAGATTCCAAGTTTATTATAAATCAATTGACGACTGAGTTTGAAATAAGAAAGCAAGAACTCTTGTCGTATTGTCGAAAAGCACAGCATTTACTAGAACAATTCTACCATGTCGAAATCAAGCATGTACCGCGATATGAAAATCCAAAGGCAGACGCTCTGGCTAGTCTAGTAGTAGCCCTATCCTGTCCAAACTGAAGTCCGCTCCAAGTGACTGTAGAAGAAAGGAGATTCTTGCCCTCTTCAAAAGTTATCGATGAAGTCATCGAGGTGCTCCTCATATCATGTTTAGAAGTGACAACAGATGATTGGTGCTAGCCTTTCATAGATTACCTAAAATATGATATCTTGCCGGAAGATACAGTACAAAGACAACAAATCAAGCAGAGATCGAGCAGGTTCATCATTTGTAGTGAAGTGCTGTAAAGAAAATCTTACAATGGGATGTTGCTGCGTTGTCTTGATAAACAAGAAGGTCAAATGTTATAAGAAGCTCACTCTGGGGAATGTGGGGCACATCAGGCTGGCCGAAATTTATTTCATCGGATACATCGAATGGGGTATTACTGGCCTACAATGTTCAAAGATGTAATAGATTATGCGAAGTAGTGCCACGAGTGTCAGATCCATGGAGATGTCATACATATTCCCCCTGAAGATCTCCATTAGATGGTCGCTTCTTGGCCTTTCACCGCTTGGGGACTCGATGTTATTGGGCCCATAAATCCTCCTTCGTCCAAAGGAAAACAATATATTCTGGCAGCAACAGACTACTTCTCCCTGTGGACAGAAGCAATCGCGTTACGCAATGTCAAAGAGAAAGATGTGGTCGATTTCATCCGACACATGATAATATATCACCACGGCATCCTAAAGAAAATCATTACTGATAAAGGTACCCCTTTCAAGAATAAAGGCATGGAAAAACTGTGTCAAAAGTTCGGTATCCATCATTCATTTTCAATACCTTACTATCCACCGGCCAATGGATTAGCAGAGGCATTTAACAAAACGATTGTGAAAATACTAAAGAAGATGGTGATTGGAAACAAGTATGACTGGGACGAAAGGTTGCAAGAAGTATTATCGGTGTACAGGACTACCCACCGAACAATAACAAGAGCAACATCGTATTTATTGGTTTACGACATAGAGGCGGTCATCCCAATTGAAACACAGGTCGTGTCACTCAAAATAGCAGTGCATCAGTCAATTACAGATGATGAAAATGCAAAGATAAGGTTGAAAGAAATGGACCTACTCGATAGAAGCGCTTGACAGCTCAGCAATGATTACAGTTAGAGCTGGGCATCGGTCCGGATCGGAACGGATCGGGCCTAACTCGAGTAGATCCGAAATCTCCCTGGTCTGACCCGAACTCAATCCGATCTAGTATCGAGTCCAGGTCGCCTGACTCGGACAGATCCGAAGCAAGGTTGCCTTGACCCGAACCGAATCTAACTCAGTCAGGAAAACTGAGTCGGATTGGGTTGGGTATAATTCGGATCGTTTAAATTTAATCCCTGGTGTGGTCCACTTCAGTCTTCAATATACTATATTTCTGTGCTCAAGGCTTAAAATGATATGTAGAAATGGATGAACGGCTTAGATGAAACATATATATCAAGGTGGGCCCCACATAACTGCAAAAACTGTATCTACGCTTTCACCAAAACGTAATGTAGTGTTGACGTTCACTGTAAGAAAGTGTCGTTGACGTTCTTTCCAAGCAAACTCTGTGACTGTTTTGTGGGTCTCATCATGGGGTATGTGTTATATCCAAACCGTCCATTCATTTGGCGACCTCATCTTAAGGCTTGAGACGAAAAATAAGACAGATCTAACTATCATGTGGACCATACCAATTGTTTAACGGTGAAAATCATTCTCTACTGCTATTTGTGGTGTGGTCCAGATGGTTTTTGGATATTATTCATTTTTTGGATGATGCTCTATAATAATCTCTAAAAATATATGAATGGTTTAGATATAATAAATACATCACTATGGGGCCCATGTAACTTTGATATCCTTTGAACAGTTCGTACAACTCGGAGCTCAAGGAGCGTTAGTGCTCGTCTTCGCATGACACATTCCTACGACAGCTGGAGCGTAGTCAGAGACGTCACATCATGGTGGGAGGGAAACAGAGACTGGTCTGTGCTATGTGGGCCTCACCATGACGTATTTGTTTCATCCATGCCGTCCATCTATTTTTACGGATCATTTTACAGTATGAGTCAAATAATAAGGTATATCCAAATCTCAAGTGGACCACGTTACAGGAAATAGTGTTGAATGAGAGTTGACCATTAAAAATATTTTGAGGGCCATAAAAGTTTTGGATTAAGCTGATCATTGTTTTTTCTCTTCATCTAGGACTGTATGAACTAGTTAACAGACTGGATATCAAATAAGCAGTATGGTAGGCCTCAAGAGGATTTTAATGGTGGATATCCAACTGTTATTGTTTTCATGTGGTGTGGTCCACCTGAGATTTATATTCCTCTCATTTTTGGTACCAAGCCATAACATGAACTTTAAAAATGGATGAATGGAATGAATGAAACACATACATCCGGATCAGCCCGGATTGGACCGAATCGGATCCAAACGGATCGGATCGGTCGGATTTGCTACTTACCCGAATCTGATCCGAATACTGTTCGGATCTGCCCGATCTCATCCGAACCTGACCGATCCAGGCCATCGGTTTTGTTCGAATCGGGTCGGATCGGGTCGGATCTGCCGGATTGGGTTCATCTTGCACACCTCTAATTACAGTTGCATCAGGCAAGAATATCGGCTGTCTTTGATAAACGAGTCAAATATCGCTCTTTCAAGAAAGGGGACATGGTTCTAAAGTTGAAAAGACTGATAGTGGTGACCCGCAGAACATGGGGCAAATTTGAGCCTAAATGGGATGGGCCATATATCATACAAGAAGTATATTCTAACAGAGCATACAGAGTGGTGGATCAAGATGGACAGGGTATCAGTATACTGGTCAACATACGCTTCATCAAGAAGTATTGTCCCCGAAGATAGTCACGATTTTGATCCAGAAGATTATCGACATGATGCTTCTATATCAAAAGGGGCAAGGACAAGTGAGGACATGTTCATATATTCTTTTTCAGATAATTGAATAAAGGAGGAATTCAAAGTATATCGTCAAAGAGTACATATCAGTGATTTCTTAAAAAAAGAGTAACCATCGTTGTCGTTATCGAACAAGCTTTGTCAAACTCGTTGAAATTAGTATCATCACCAAGCCGATATATTATTATGAGCATAGTGTGAATATTGTGAAAGACATTATCAGCAATGGTGATATATCAATCAAGACGCCCATTACTACCACGACAACGATGGTAGCTTATCATCATTTGAGGCAGCCTAGCCAAGCGTATACGGCCAACTACGCATAAAGCCTATCACCATCGCCATTCAGCCAACAGTGAGAAGCCAGACCATCATATGCATACCCATGCGGGCAGCAAATGGAGCTAGTGACTGATAGCCCTAAAAGGCCAAAAAGTCCTCAATGGCCAGTCACGCGTAACACCTGAAAAGGCCAAGCTATATGTCCTAGAGGGGGGGGGGGGTGAATAGGACTATGCCAAATTAAAATAAAAATCAGCGGAAATAAAATAAACCAATAGCCTTACAACATGAATCAATTCACAAAACTAAATTTAAATCACCTTGATAAATAGATATCGAGAGATTGATGCAAATTCAGTTCTAAGGACAACCTTACACCATAATCAACAAGGGCTTATGGTAGGACAACCTTATTTCTAGAACCTCTTTTGGATCAAGGACTCAATATTAATATAAGTAAATGAAATAGCAAGGAATTGAATTTAAATGCAGAAGTAAGATCTAAATTATTACAACAATCCCCACACTTGCTTGAAATGTAAATAGTTACAACATTCACATCCACTTGTACATTCCACACAATCGAATGATAAAAGATATGACAATTAAGCAAGTATTCAAACCACAAGTCAAAGAGTTATAGTGGTTCGCTTGTGTGTACACCAACTGTTTTCCAACAGCCACACAAAAAGCTACTCCACTCCTAATATCCTCACACAGGGGATATTAGCGTTCACTAACAAATAGGTTTTCACAGGTTCACCAAAAACCTTTACAATTGTGTCTTTTTCACTTGGGCTTACACAATCCAAAAACCCCTCTTTTCTGAGTTTTCTGGTTTTTCTCAGACAACCAATACAATGAGATTTTTCTGGCTCAACCTCAAACAAAACCAAAAGTAAATGAATTTTACAGAATTGTAAAATACCTGGATTTCTCCTTTTTCGTAGCAACCCGGTAGAACCAATCGGAGTAGATGATTTGAATGTCAAAGTTCAATTTCCAATACTCACATTCATAAGGTTCTAAGTTCTAATTGATTTTAGATTTAACTCATTGGGCGTAGCTAAATTTGATTTTGATTCCAAGAAGAAGGAATAAGATAATTCCTCTTTTCAAATAAGATTGGAATATAGAAACAAAATCAAATTAAATAAGCTAGCAAAAAGGAATATTAAATAAGCACAATCTAGCTTAAAATAAACACAAACTTATCTCAGAGTGATCACTTGAAAATTTCTTGAATTGAATAGCGTTGAAGTTATGAAAACTCTGAATTTCGTGTTCAATTTATAGAAGCAGAAATCGCTCCTACGACTGGTCTTAGAAACCTACGAGTGGTCGTAGCTCTAACAGATTTTTGAAAAAATAAGCGCGATCTTTGAAAGCCGTTCTACGACTGGTCGTGAGTACCCTACGACTGGTCGTGGGTCACCTACGACTGGTCGTAGATACCTACGACTGGTCGTAGGACCAGTGATATCGTTGCTGGACTTTAAGTCGTAGCTCCACGACTGGTCGTGGACGAGTCGAAGCCACACCTACGACCGGTCGAAGGACCTCCAGGACTAGTCGTGGAATTTCTTGGACTAGTTGAACCAATGCTAGGACTGGTCAAACAAGAGCTAGGACTGGTCGTAGAATAGACCAACCTTATGTAAAATAAATATTTGATTAATGTATCCAAAGTGACCTACTTAAAGGGTCAACCTAAGGTCATTCAAACCTGAACCATGTCGTATGGACATTGAACTTCAACCATTCAACGAATGTAGATAATTTGAATTATATCAGGCTTGAGATCTTGAACCATATCATGCTTGAGATCTTGAACCATATCATGCTTGAGATCTTCATCAACATAGAACTACTTCATGCGTTGTTTCTTTAGATTTGAATTTCAACATTGTAGCTTCTTGAGGCTTCAACATGTAGGCTTCAACATGTAGCTTTTTGAGGCTTCAACATGTAGCTTTTTGAGGCTTCAACATGTAGCTTTTTGAGGCTTCAACATGTAGCTTTTTGAGGCTTCAACATGTAGCTTCTTGAGGCTTCAACATGTAGCTTTTTGAGGCTTCAACATGTAGCTTCTTGAGGTGTCTTTAATTCCAATAAATGATCATACAAGTACAGAACACCGATAGATATTTTGGCACACAAAATTTGACAACCAAAGGAGCATGAGATCATAACACTTACAATCTCCCCCTTTGTCAAAATTTGTGACAAAACACCCAAATAATAATACTTCAATTTGAAACGAAGTACTCACTACATATTCACAACAAGTTCAACAATAGAGAAGCATGCACAGATATATATGATAAGAAATAACTAGCATAGCATCATTCTCATAACTACCCCTGAGAAGCTTAACTCCCCCTGAGTAATAGGTACCCCTGAGAAACTTAACTCCCCCAGAGTAATAGATACCCCTGAGAAACTTAACTCCCCCAGAGTAATAGATAATAGGAGCATAACTCAGAGCACAACTCAACTCCCAAAACTTCTCCCCCTTTTTGTCACAAAATGACAAAGGAAGAAGGGCAGCAATAATAATGAATATAGCAGTTAGTATATAGATTCAAGAGAGCTTTAGTGCATAATTCAAAAAGTCAGTGAGTATGTAAAGTTAAAAACAAATATTACAGATTTAGAAAAACATTCAGTCAGAACCAGAGGATGGAGCAGGATTAGAAGGATCAATTTTGTGTAAACCCTTAGCAATACGCCTCATATATTTGCGTAGATAAGAGAATTGCGTATCTTGGGTAACACGAATTTGAGCCACTTGCTCTTGAAGGGAATTCAATCTCTCATCAAAATCAGAGGGCTGAAAATCAGGATCATCAGCCGAGTCTGACTCAAGTTCTTCAAATAAATCATCCATATTCACGTCTTCAGTAGGATCACCAGCTTGACCAGCATCTCCTTCTTCAGCACCACCGCCACCAGCATCCACTTGGCCATCAGCCAATTCTAAAGTCATCTTGTTAATATTGGAATTATTAAAGGGAGATGATGGATGGGTTTTTCTCTAGTAGGCATAGCAACGAGCATATGATTTGCAGCATAGTCAATAAATAACCAAAGGGTATATCACTATGTCCAGGATGTTGACGAGACAGAATAATGGAATGACAAATTAAGGAAGGAAAACATATTTTTGCACCAGAGATGACAGAATGTAAAACACGAACCATAAAAGCAGTGAGTTCGGTTTTATTACCAGCACGAGGATAAAGATTAGAGATGAAAATCCTATGTAGTACTCTGTGTCTGGGTAACAAAAATCTTGAGGGAAGTGCATGACCTTTATGAGTCCAATGAACATCCAAATTACATAAATCTCTAGTAAGCATTCTACGTTCAGATTCAGAGAGACTGTCATGTAAAATATTAATTGGAATGCTCTCATCATTGACAGGTATTTCCATAATATCAGCAATCAAATGTCATCCACTACAAACAATCCTTCTTGAGTATCAACTTTAAAAATTAAATTCTCAAGAGAAAAATCACAGATACATGCAAACATGGATTGAGCAATGGACTGGTATGCAGGTCCACCCCAATGCAAGATGTTATCCCATCCCACAGATTCCAACAGAGGAGGGATACCAAATGAAGCAATGTGATTAACATTCACAGGACGCTCAACAATAATATTTCGCATACGCAAATCCCGAACATTTGGAGGATCATTTTCGGGAGACCGAAGATGACGTTGTACAATAGAAGTTGATCTAGAAGAAGAGGGACCTCTAGTAGTTTTCTTTTTACCTCTAGCATCCATTTTTAATGGAGGATTTCAATGAAACAACAAGATGCAAGATAGAAGAGATGAGGTTTTAATAGATCAGATTTTTCAAGATAAAACCCCAATCTTGCAATGAACGACCCAATAGATTCAACAAGAAAGTGATTTGAAACACTAATATCAAGAATCTATAATAAAAATGCAAAGGAACCACTAACCTTGAAGAACTAGGAAGGTGGGTTCGACCGGTCGTAGCTAGAGCCGTTGGTGGAAAAAAAGAAATGAGGAAGAAGAGTCAAAATCCCCAAATTAAAGTGAAATCCCGAGTTTCACGACCGGTCGTGTACGTGTTCGACCGGTCGTAGCACGACCGGTCGTGTACACTCACGACTGGTCGAGTACGACTCAAAATTTGTAATTTTTTTCAAATAATTTTCAAATTTAAGCAAATAAATCATCAAACTTATGTACATTATGATACACCAAATCATGCAAATTTAATTTAAATTGCACATACCGAGATCAAACTTTAATTTATTAAACCTGCTTTTGTCGAGCGGTTTAGTGAAAATGTCAGCAAGTTGAGTCTCGGTTGGAATGTAATCCAAACATATTACCTTTTCTTCCACTAATTCACGAATGTAATGAAATCTAATATCAATATGCTTAGTACGTGAATGCTGAACTGGATTTTTAGAGATATTTATTGCACTGGAATTATCGCAAAATAAAATCATAGAATCCTGAGTAATTCCATAATCGCTCAACATTCGTTTCATCCAAACAAGTTGAGTACATGCATTTCCAGCAGCAATGTATTCAGCCTCAGCTGTTGATAGCGATATAGAACTTTGCTTCTTACTAAACCAAGAAACAAGACAATTTCCAATGTAGAAACAACCACCACTGGTTGATTTCCTATCATCAATGTTTCCAGCCCAGTCAGCATCTGCATACCCGGCTAATTGAACATTAGTCTCATGTGGATACCAGAGACCCAGTTTAGTAGAACTTGCGACATATCGCATAATCCGCTTAACAGCAGTTAAGTGAGATTCTTTAGGATTTGATTGATAACGAGCACAAATACCAACACTCAAAGCGATATCTGGTCTACTAGCAGTCAGATAAAGTAAACTACCAATCAAACTACGATACAATTTAGGATCCACATCATTACCTGCAGAGTCTTTAGAGAGTCTCAAAGTTGTACTCATAGGAGTATCAAAATTTTTACCTTTCTCAAATCCAAATTTCTTGATTAAGCACTGAGCATATTTGGTTTGAGAGATAAAAATTCCATCAGGTTGTTGTTTTACTTGCAACCCTAGGAAATAGTTTAATTCACCAACCATGCTCATTTCGAATTTAGACTTCATCAAATCTGCAAACTCAACAGTCATATTAGTACAGGTTGATCCATAAATAATATCGTCAACATATATTTGAACCATTAGAATATCATCGTTATACTTCTTAACAAAGAGTGTCTTATCAACACATCCCATCTGAAAATTATGACTTAGTAAAAACTTAGTCAGTTTTTCGTACCATGCTCTGGGAGCTTGTTTCAGACCATAGAGAGCCTTCTTAAGACGATACACATGATCAGTAAATTTAGGATCTTCAAACCCTGTTGGTTGTTCAACATATACCTCTTCATGTAAATCACCATTCAGAAAGGCACTCTTTACATCCATTTGATAAATTTTAATCTTTCTAAAACATGCAATGGAGATAAAAAGTCTGATTGATTCAAGACGAGCTACAGGGGCAAATGTCTCATTATAGTCAATACCTTCAATTTGCGTATAACCCTGTACAACTAGTCTTGCTTTATTTCGAATAATATTTCCAAGTTCATCAGATTTGTTTTTGAAAATCCATTTTGTTCCAATAATATGTTATCTTTAGGTCTAGGAACAAGATACCAAACATCATTTCTGACAAACTGATTAAGCTCTTCTTGCATCGCAAGAATCCAGTTTTCATCCGAAAGTGCTTCTTTTACGTTAACCGGTTCAATCTGGGATGTAAAGCATACGTAGTTACATATGTCCTCTAATTGTCTACGAGTGCGCACACCAGTGAGAGGGTTTCCAAGTATTTGAGAAGTTGGATGATCTTTAACAGTCCTAAATTCAGAATTAGGTTCACTTGGTGAAGTTTCTTGTTTTTCAAGTATAAGCACTTCATCATTATCTGAACTAGGAACAGGTGTATTCAAAAGATCGTCAATCACAACATTTATTGACTCTTGAATCACACCGGTCCTGTTGTTCAGAACACGATATGCACGACTGTTTAAAGAATACCCTAAAAAGATCCCTTCATCACTTTTAGTGTCGAATTTTCCCAAATTTTCACGGTCACGCAAAATATAACACTTACTGCCAAAAACTCGAAAGTATTTGACAGAAGGCTTTTTCTCAAACCACATTTCATAAGCCGTTTTATTATTAGTTTTACAGATATAAACACGGTTAATAATGTAGCAGGCTGTATTCACTGCTTCAGCCCAGAGATTCCTAGGGAGCTTCATGCTATTTAACATAACATTTCCCATTTCTTGAAGCACTCTATTCTTTCTCTCTACAATTCCATTTTGTTGAGGAGTTTTAGGTGCAGAGAATTCATGCGATATTCCCTGATCGCTACAGAATTTCTCAAAACCGCTATTTTCGAATTCGGATCCATGATCACTACGGATCTTGTTAACTTGAGAACTTTTTTCAGTTTGAATCCGTTTTATAATTTTTTTCACTTCATCAAGGGTTTCTGATTTGTCTCTCAAGAATGAAACCCAAGTGAATCTTGTATAATCATCTACAATAACTAAGATGTATTTTTTGCCACCTCGACTTTCCGTTCTTGTTGGTCCTATAAGATCCATGTGGAGAAGCTCGAGTGGTCTTGTGGTGGTATTGGAGTTCACCTTTTTGTGAGAGCTCCTAGTTTGTTTACCATACTGGCATTCACCACAAATCTTGTCTACTTTTTGCATCTTAGGTAGACCTCTAATTAGTTCACCTTTGCTCAATCTGTATAAATTTCGATAGTGTACATGTCCGAGGCGTTTATGCCATAATTCTGTCTCATCGGTATGGACCATGTAACACGTTTGTTTAGATGAGCTACTATCGCTTACTATATAGCAGTTTTCAGAAGTTCTGCGACCAGTTAATATTACAGAACCCTTTTCATTTATTATTTCACAACCTTGATTAGAAAATTTAACATTATGGTTGTTATCGCATATTTGAGATATGCTCAACAGGTTGTGTTTTAAACCCTCAACATATAAAACATTTTTAAATAAGGGAAGGTTATAGAGTTGGACCGTACCTCTGCCAATAATCTTGCAGTTGCTACCATCACCAAAAGTGACTGACCCATCAGTCATATCTTTAAGATCGGTGAATAGTGCTTTGTCGCCTGTCATATGTCTGGAGCATCCACTGTCTAGATACCATTTCGAATGGCTTGTAGCTTTGAAAGCAGTGTGAGCAACCAAACAGACAGCTTTAGGAACCCATTTCAGTACTGTTTTGGGTTTAGGAGAATAATTGGTCTTCTTTTGTTTATAGTTGTAAGAGTGACCTACAGAATTAGATTTTAATAGCTCCTTAAGTAGATCAATAATTTTTTCAGCTAGTGGGTTTCGAATCTGATTTTTAAAATAGCTGCTTTTGGGTTTAGGAAAAGTTTTTGTATTTTTAGAAAAAACTTGACTATTACCTTTTCCTTTTGAGTTAAAAGTCTCTCCTTTCACAAAATTGAAAGGAGTATTCTTCTGTTTAGGAGATGTGTTTTTATCATAACCCAACCCGGATCGATCGCCACATTTTCTTGATCCGGATAACAATTTTTCTAATTTTGGATCACCTTGGGCATATCTCCATGTGTCCTTCAAACTCAGAAGAGAAGATAATTCATTTTTAAGTTTCTCATTTTCACATTTCAAATTTTCAATTAGGGAGGTTTTGAATTCTAGATCACACTTAGACTTTTCAAAACTATCTGAAATTTGAGATTTTTCTAAAAAAAGAGTTTCAAAACATTCTTTAAGTTTATAAAACTTTTCTTTTTGAAGTTTAAGTTTGACAACAATTTTACAACTTTCCTTATATAAGGCATTGTAAGCATCTTGAAGATCTTCATCATATTCATGATCACTATCCAAATTTTCTTCACTTGTTGAATCATCGTGATCGGAAAAAGTAAACTTGGCTAGAGTCATAAGGGCCTTAAGTTCACTGCCCGACTCGGTTTCTGAATTTTCTGACTCAGAAGAAGCTTCAGAATCAGACGATTCATCCCAAGTAGCCAACATACCCTTCCTTTTGAATCTGTCCTTTTTAGGACATTTGTTTGCTAAATGCCCATATTCTTGACAGTTGTAGCATTGACTATCTTTCAATGATTTCCAAGTTTTAGACTTAGGTTTGGAACGTTTCTTTTCATTTCCCTTTTGAAAATCGACTCTTTTCTTACTTTTGAAAATCTTATAAAACTTTTTCGCCAAAAGGGCCATATCATCTTCAGACTTTTCTGAATCTGAATTTTCTTGAATAATACTTTTAGATGACTTCAAAGCAATAGACTTACCTTTAGGAGCTTTAAAACTTAATTCATAGGTTTGTAAAGAACCAACTAATTCCTCTACCTTCATATTATCCGTATCACGAAGTTCCTGGATTGCGGTTACCTTTGAATTGAACCGTTCAGGAAGAGATCGTAGTATTTTTGCACACACTTTACTTTCTGGGATCTTATCGCCAAGACCCCACATTGAGTTTACAATGTCATTCAATCTAGTGTAAAAGTCCATAAACATTTCATTTTCCTCCATAAATTTCTTCAAATTTAGTTGTGAGGAGTTGGACTTTAGATTTCTTGACAATTGATGTACCTTCGTGTGTCATTTCTAAAATATCCCAGGCTTGCTTTGCAGTATCACAGGATATGATTCTTTTGAACTCATCCGGTGATAGTGCGCAAGTGATTGCATTTAGTGCTTTAGCATTAGCACTACTCTCATTTTTCTGAAGTGAGGTCCATTGATAATACGGTGTAATTTTCATAGATTTTGAACCATCAACACCAGTTACTTCCATGATAGGAGGTTTCCATTCAGTCACTGTGGCTTGCCACACACTTTCATCCATTGATTTGAGGAAGATCCTCATTCTGGCTTTCCAATAGGCATAGTTGGAGCCATCAAAGGGAGGAGGTCTAGTAACTGAAAGGCTATCAAAATTTGACATCTTTTTATATAGCTTAGATCGTTAGCTCAGGAAATAAATCCAAATAAAAAGCAACAAATATGAGCTATTAGGCTTTGATACCACTTGAAAAGGCCAAGCTATATGTCCTAGAGGGGGGGGGGGGGGGGGTGAATAGGACTATGCCAAATTAAAATAAAAATCAGCGGAAATAAAATAAACCAATAGCCTTACAACATGAATCAATTCACAAAGCTAAATTTAAATCACCTTGATAAATAGATATCGAGAGATTGATGCAAATTCAGTTCTAAGGACAACCTTACACCATAATCAACAAGGGCTTATGGTAGGACAACCTTATTTCTAGAACCTCTTTTGGATCAAGGACTCAATATTAATATAAGTAAATGAAATAGCAAGGAATTGTAATTAAATGCAGAAGTAAGATCTAAATTATTACAACAATCCCCACACTTGCTTGAAATGTAAATAGTTACAACATTCACATCCACTTGTACATTCCACACAATCGAATGATAAAAGATATGACAATTAAGCAAATTAAGCAAGCATTTCAATAGTGGTTCGCTTGTGTGTACACAAGTTTTCCAACAGCCACACAAAAAGCTACTCCACTCCTAAATAGGTTTTCACAGGTTCACCAAAAACCTTTACAATTGTGTCTTTTTCACTTGGGCTTACACAATCCAAAAACCCCTCTTTTCTGAGTTTTCTGGTTTTTCTCAGACAACCAATACAATGAGATTTTTCTGGCTCAACCTCAAACAAAACCAAAAGTAAATGAATTTTACAGAATTGTAAAATACCTGGATTTCTTCTTTTTCGTAGCAGCCCGGTAGAACCAATCGGAGTAGATGATTTGAATGTCAAAGTTCAATTTCTAATACTCACATTCATAAGGTTCTAAGTTCTAATTGATTTTAGATTTAACTCGTTGGGCGTAGCTAAATTTGATTTTGATTCCAAGAAGAAGGAATAAGATAATTCCTCTTTTCAAATAAGATTGGAATATAGAAACAAAATCAAATTAAATAAGCTAGCAAAAAGGAATATTAAATAAGCACAATCTAGCTTAAAATAAACACAAACTTATCTCAGAGTGATCACTTGAAAATTTCTTGAATTGAATAGCGTTGAAGTTATGAAAACTCTGAATTTCGTGTTCAATTTATAGAAGCAGAAATCGCTCCTACGACTGGTCTTAGAAACCTACGACTGGTTGTAGCTCTAACAGATTTTTGAAAAAATAAGCGCGATCTTTGAAAGCCGTTCTAAGACTGGTCGTGAGTACCCTACGACTGGTCATGGGTCACCTACGACTGGTCGTAGATACCTACGATTGGTCGTAGGACCAGTGATTTCGTTGCTGGACTTTAAGTCGTAGCTCCACGACTGGTCGTGGACGAGTCGAAGCCACACCTACGACCGGTCGAAGGACCTCCAGGACTGGTCGTGGGCGTACCAAAAATCTGAAAAATCTTCAACTACTTAGGACTGGTCGTGGAATTTCTTGGACTAGTCGCACCAATGCTAGGACTGGTCGAACAAGAGCTAGGACTGGTCGTAGAATAGACCAACCTTATGTAAAATAAATATTTGATTAATGTATCCAAAGTGACCTACTTAAAGGGTCAACCTAAGGTCATTCAAACCTGAACCATGTCGTATGGACATTGAACTTCAACCATTCAACGAATGTAGATAATTTGAATTATATCAGGCTTGAGATCTTGAACCATATCATGCTTGAGATCTTCATCAACATAGAACTACTTCATGCGTTGTTTCTTTAGATTTGAATTTCAACATTGTAGCTTCTTGAGGCTTCAACATGTAGGCTTCAACATGTAGCTTTTTGAGGCTTCAACATGTAGCTATTTGAGGCTTCAACATGTAGCTTTTTGAGGCTTCAACATGTAGCTTTTTGAGGCTTCAACATGTAGCTTCTTGAGGCTTCAACATGTAGCTTTTTGAGGCTTCAACATGTAGCTTCTTGAGGTGTCTTGAATTCCAATAAATGATCATACAAGTACAGAACACCGATAGATGTTTTGGCACACAAAATTTGACAACCAAAGGAGCATGAGATCATAACACTTACAACACCAATGCCGTCTGTATAGCTTTCCGACAGCGTCACGGGGAACTGATGAAATTGCCCTCTCGTGAATGGGTCCGACCTTGCATACGAAGAAAACGTGGGCTGCAGTGTGCGCTCTTTGGCCATTGTCCATAGATAATCTAACCATACATAAGACCCCCAAGATCCTTGGCTTGATTTCACTAGTAACTCATGAGGAAGGGCCTAAACTTACCCATTGATGGACTGACGACCCTGGATTTAGTACCCTAAAGGTCACCTTGTGTGCCTCGTGAACTCTAGAGAGTTACCGTGGCCAACCCTGTGCGTAAATTCAACCGAGTTCACGGCCCCAGTAGCTTCACTAGGCCCCTCTGATGGATCGCAGTTTGTGAACTCACCAGGCTGTGAGAAGTCCAGTGAACTCATAAGAGTTACAGAGACTATCACGTGAGACCTGACTCCACTACTCAAGAGTCTAAAAAACTGCATTGTTCCACTACTCAAGAGCTTAAACTGTGTGTGATTATCTAAATTGAAATCTAGTGTTGCCTATCAAAACAAAAATCATATAGGAAATCCCATACTAACAATCATAATATGTTGATGTTTTTATCTCAACTCTTCATTAAATATCATGTTAGACGATTACATAAATGAATATGCTTGAAATGATTCATGATTTAGAAATTCATGAAGAGGCAAACTATCTCAAGATATCATTGTCTTCATTGATCTATGCTGGAAAAAAAAAACGAAGAAAAGAAGCTACATGTTCTAAATATAAATTCCTTACAACTCATCTGTGACTCCTAACATTCCCAGATATTTCTGTAAATCTTCCCTCAACTGAATTTGAGCTACGATGTGTCTTGATTTTTCTTCAAGAATGATTTTTTCTTGATCAGGAACTCCAACTAGCTTGCTTTCCAAAGTTGTGATTATCTCTTCATTTTTGACTAATTTAGATTTCTCAGCATCAGCAAATTGAATGCTGATTCGCATCTTCTCTTCGATCTCCTTCATGGTTGATCTTCTGCATGGTCTTTCAGCTCCAGTTGAGAGATTTCTTCCTTTAGGAGATCTATACGATTCTAAATGGTCTTTCTATTATCAACACAAGCTTTCAACTGTTCCTGAAGCGCTGACTACTCTTGATTGAACTCATAAATAGTAGAAGTAATGAGAGAAGCTTTCTCTTTGGAAAGAGCTAGTTGTTTTCCATATTCTAAAATCTGAGGAGCAATAGTGACATTTTCTGCTGATGCTAGAGAAATTATTGAATCACGGAATTTGAGAACAGAATCGCACAAGGCAAAAATATTAACCTTCGCCATCCTTGCAGTACTTTCCAGAATTTCAATAGCAACATCTAGATCCGACCACTGCTCGGGATCTTTGAAAATGTGAACTATTGCTGATACCGAATTCCTCATTAAAATCAACTTATGCGCAGGAACCTTCTCAAAAGATAAAAGATCAGACACGGTAGCTACAGAGCCCAAACTAGCTATACCGCTGAGAGGAGTTCCTATAAAAAGGAAAGGAAGGGAGATTAGAATATTAACGGTAACACTAAAAATGGAAAAAACCAATAAAGAAAATAAAAGACATACCTGCTACTGAGCTATGGACAATAAAGGGTCGAATTTCCTTAACAGAAGAAGAACCAGCTCCTAACATAACAGCAAAAGAAGGTGCTCTAGCTTCAATGCTGGAGTCGATAGTCGTAGGGGTGGCCAAGTCTACAGGTTCTGTTGAGAAATCGATCTCATGAGCCACTACCTTCGGTATGACCTGGGGAACCAAAGGAATTCCTGAAGGAGCTAGCTGTGTGACATGAGGAATATCTTCAACAGGAAGATCATTTATATTTCCCCCCACAGCTAAAAAAACATAACAAAGAAAATAACAATGAGGAAATAATGATAAAATATATAATTCTGAATAAATATTAAATGATTTCAGAAAATTTCTTACTTGGAGAATACCCATACTCTCCATAGTCTAGTGGTTCCTCTTCATCTTCCACTATTGTTGGAATCGCCGCAGGAACACGTGCTTCATATGAAATATTAGTTTCCATGTCTTCAGGAGCTAAGGGGAGAAGGTTTATACCAGTGGAAGTGCCTTCAGCAGCAACTTTATTCTCATCATCATCTATATTCACCTCGCCCTCATAATCATCGTCTGCATCAGCTTCTTCACTTTCTCCCTTGGTGTCGGATTCCGAATAAGAACTGTTATCAGATGATAAAGATGAAGTATTTTCTTCCAATTCTTCATCTACTTCTTCGATTACTACTTGTTTTCCCTTTGAAGGAGAGACGGTATGACCTTTTGAACAGTGTCGTTCTGTTGGTATTGGGGAAGATGAAGGGACAGGTCTTTCTTGAGGAATAGATGGCGAAGCATGCAAGCGCGTCCGAGACCTAGTCATAGGAGAAGATGACTTAGGAGGGCTAGGCTGTGGAGAAGGAGCCGGTTCATCCCGAGCTATAGCAGTGTCTGCCGAAGTGGGAGAAGATATTCCCTCAACATCATTTGCAGCTTGGTTAGTGAAGTCGCGAGGAACTTTTTCGAACTCCGCAACAACCCCATGCGTAATCCAACCTTCTAAGGTATCGATCGCCTTCTTTTCACGAATCGAATCTTCTAATGATATTCGTCTGCAAATCTGACCATGAAAAGGTGCACGACTCTTCTCTGGTATATAACCGATTCCATCTTCAAGTTTCCTACCCCTCAGTCTGGGCGGGGGAAGTCAAATGGGTTCGTCTACTGGCAAACGATTGTTGACCAAATATGATTGGTGATCCCACCATCGCATCCAGCTATAGGAATCACAAACTATACGATCACAGCCTGAGATTACGAAAGTGGAATTGATGCGACCGCCTAGTAGCTGTTTCCATACCATAACCCAATTATAAGGGCCAGTGCCATGACAATGCATTCTCCTCGTAACTAATCCATAGTCCTCTAGAACAGCTTGGTCAAAACCGAACTGACGAGCGAAGCGACTAGGATAATATGACTCTCTTTAAAACCCTATTCCCTCCCGCAGTGGTAAACTACAAGAGCGTATGGAGTGGAAAAATGCCCTTTCCCTTATAGTTAGTGCCGCGGTATCTACCATATCAGTATCCTCGATATAGCGATAAAGGCATAATTGAAAGAAATCAATCTGATCAGTGTCCCGAATCTTGTTGGTTACCCAGTTGTATGATCCTTTTGCCATAGCCCTTTGCTGGAAGAACCAGAGTGGAAGATGCGAAGGATGAACGTATGCCTTCTCTAGGGCTTCAAAAGTCCAAGGAAAGTAGACCCCTATCTAGCTAGTAATATAATGCCATGAAGTATATGTCGAAGAGGCTCCAATGGTAGGGTTCTTTACATGTGTGGCTATCTCCCCGAGGGCTCTATAAATAGAGCATAAAACTGGAGGTGCAAGTGAATGTTTTTGGCCTTCCGATAAGGCGCCATCAATAGCAAAGACCGTGGGAGTGAATAACATCTGCCCATTTCGAACTCGAAAGTACTACGATGCTTAACCAATAAGCCAAGAAGGCCGCGAGCTCCCCATATAGACTATACTCTGCCCGCTCTTTGATGTTGGCATGAAGCTCCGTTAACTCCGGAGAATGACAATCGCGGAATCTGCAAGAGAAGTAAAAAGCGAGTAAGAAAAGGTGCAATTGAAGAAAGCAGTTGGTTTGTGGACTTAAAATTACCTAAGGCCCCTGGAAAAGTACGCAAGCCATTGTAGAGGAGAGATCTTGTGAATGTTCAGAAATTTCGATATTTCCTTGAAAAGTTCTTTATTGGTTTCTGAAATGAAAGGCTTCCGATCAAGTGAGGAAATGAACGCCAACTCCTTATTAGTTGGGACAAACTCATCATAGAATTTTCCTGTTAAAGAAAGGCCCACGATTCGGTGGATATCCCAGAGTGTAATTGTAACGACCTGAAAATTTTCGTACATTGGGCCGAGTACCACCTCGACCAGAAATCACATAGGATTAAATCCTTTAGAAATTTAACAAAGTTAACTAAGTACTAAACTCGGTTAGTCATGAAATCCATTGGGATCGCTTTAAATACGATCTACAAGACCCAAAACTTGCAGAATTAGTGACTCTAGGTTACCCTAAAGTCTAGAGCCAAACTCATTACCCGTCTGCTCTCGAGACTGAAACGAAACTTCGTATGAGGTCTAGATCGCACATCGGGAGTTCGATTAACATGAAGCTAAGGAACCAGGACTGCCCCACTGGGCTTGATAATCATCTCAAAAATCAGATGATTCCGATGTCCCACGGCCATTCTTTCCACTCCGGAGCGAGGGAGTGTGAAAAACACTATTTCCATCCAACTAAAAATATCTGGAATAGTGATCTGGCATCTTTCGGTTGCGCGTCAGTATTAAGCAACCTGACCGTCAGAATCAGACCAAATTACACCCTCGGATTAAGAAAAATTTCAGGAACATTTACATGTACTCAGAATTTCTGATCGTGGCCCACTGACCGTTGAACTGAAAGTGGTCTGCCACGTGCGATCTGGGAATCCGATCAAGTCAAAAACGTAATCCCACGTAGATCCGTAGATGGTGAGCTTAAGTCTGACGTTTGGCTCAAAGAGGGCCACCAGAACACCCCTTTTGAGCTTGGAAAGTGGCGAACTGCCTATATATGCAGCCACCCTTGAACCCGAGTCTATTTTGGACATGTTCTTGGCTATAAAAGGGGCTTAGAACAGCCCCTCTCACAGCCATACGAATTTGGGTGCAAACCCTTAGAGAGAAAGAGAGAAAAGAGAGAGAAAGTCTTGGAGATCGAAGCCGATCTTCCTCCTGCTGCTTCCACTCCTCCCACGGCCTACACCGCCCTATTCCAGGGGTTTTCCCAGCGGTGTCCATCCCATTTGAAGGTAAGAAACCCTAACCCTAGGTCTGATTTGAGCTTGGTTAGTGGTAGGTTATGAAAAGGCTAATCGGATACGCTCTTTAGGCTAGGAAACTCCCGTATACGGAAGCTCCAACACCCTTGCTGATTCGTTGGAATTCCAAGGGCTGGGGTGAGGACTTCAAGTGTATAAGTTACGGTTTTCAACGCTTTCAATGTCAGATAATGATAGATTCATGATCTGCATGCAAATGCACATGTACAAAGTGCTTTCCGTTTCCTGTTTCGATTAGCGATAAAGAATATGGAATTTTACATACTCTTGATATACGTAGAAATACTGTATACGTATTTTTGTTGAGAAAATGTTTGACATGTTTATTTAATGTTTGATTATATCATGTGTGGATAAAATGCTAGTTTGGCGAAAGGGATCGCAAAAATACATGCTCATGTGTAAATGTCATGTATATTGAAATTGCGTATTCTAGAAATTTCGCATACGTGCGGATTTTGGAAATGTAATTGTAATGATTATTTGCTGTATGATTACGATATACACGGGTAAAATACTCACGTGGCGAAGGGACAGCCCTAACACGAAATTGGCTAACATACGTCATGTATGCTGGAATAGTGTATTCTAAGTGTTTGTGCAAATGCTTGTAGGAGTACATGTTTATGTATTAGTACCTTAGATAGGCGCTGATATGGGATTTTTGACTCCCTTAGAGACATGTAGGACCCCCTCCATGCGGTGGTTCACCGCAACCTCTCACTTGTAATGCGCACACAATTGTATCCCTATGGGGATAGTGTTTTATCACATGCCTTACAACATGCTTTACAACATGCATTGCAACATGCTTTACTTCATGTTTTACTTCATGCTTTATAACATGCCTACTAACATGCTTGTATTGCTTGTTTATCATGCTTTACTTCACATGCTAACGATGAAAACTGTTTGGGTTTGGGACTATGTATATGTCCAAACATTCGGTACCAGACTTGAGATTGTGGCTGAGATTCATGTCGCCACAAAGGACGTGTCCGGCGAACCCGAGTCGTACTTCGGTTGGCGATAGTGGTTGGCCACGCGGAGTGCTTTTGCGCTCCATATCGCTCAACTTGTGGTGTGCTCGAGCTAGTCAGGCTCGCCAACTAAACCGAAATGTACATATGTGTTCACCCTATTTGGTCGCTACTGCTTGAACCTAGGGTACCAAACTTACCAGTGGTGATTCCCGTTTAACCATGGTACCTAGATCCACTAAGTCGCATGAGCCGGGCATGGTGGTATGGGACAAAGTGGTCGAGCTGTCGGCTTACGCTGGGGCCATGTGCCTCCCCGTAGTGACCATTACGCAACTAACTCGTGAGCCAAATACGGTGGTATGGGACACTGTATTCGAGCTGTCGATACTTCGGCGAGAGCCGAGTACGGTGAGATCTGTGCTCGTGCTGACGGGCGACGAGTCCTCCGTGGTATCATCGAGTACACTCCAAGGGTCTGTGATTGGCCACGAGTCTTTCATAGCAACTAGAGTGTGAGTTGAGCCGAGTACGGTGAGACCTGTACTTGAGCTGACGGCTAGTGATTGAGCCGAGTACGGTGAGACCTGTACTCGAGCTGACGGCCAGCAATGGAGCCACATACGATGAGATCTGTATCCGCGCTGACGGGTGACGAACCCTTTGCGATGCCTTCACTACGCTCCTCAAACTATAATATCGTATGAGAATAACTAGGATTGACGACCCTAGAATGGATCATGTTGGGAATGATACAAGGGAGGTACCTTAGTTTCCCAATACTGCTGATTGAAATGGATTAATAAAAACTTGGTAATCATGAGCATCATCGCACCGCATGTGCTTTGTAGATGTGGCGCACTGAGGGAGTAAGCATTCGCGAACGTAAGATGATGTCACTTGAGGGTGGTTTGGCAAGGGCATACAGCATCATGTCATATCATTTTGCACTTAACAAGAGTAGTTAGGAATGCTTGATTTGTACTGCTTTATCATTACTGCTGATTGATTTGATAACATGTTAACTTATGCTTTATTGTTCCACTGAGTTAGCTACTCACTCCCACGTTACGGGACGGTGTTGTACACACCAACCAGACTCTGTCGCAGGTATAGAGGGCGCCTTGGTTCAGGAGCCAGAGCCCGACTTTGATGAGGACTAGGAGGAGTTCTCCTTCATGCAGTACTCTGACGGCTTCGCTTAGGCCGGCTGCATCGTGGGATTCTTAGGGCCTCTTTTGAGGATTGTATTTTGGGTTTTGACTTTAAAACAATACATGTATATTGGTGCTCAGGTAGTACTCATACTCTGGAGTTCAGAAAATTTTGTTACTTTACATACTTGAATATAAAATTTCAATCTTCTGCTTGCTTTTATATACAGTTGAACTGGAGTATGAACTACTGTTTTGGTTTAATCTCATTCATGTTTATTGCGCTAACTCAGACAACATTTAACCGGCATTGTGTATGTTGCATTAGTGATGCGTTGGAACTCGGGAGTTTAGTTCATACTCGACCCCCGAATTTCAGGGCGTTACAGTAATGCTCACCTCACCCGCTGGAGAATGATAAGAATTGATGGTGGTAGACCAGTAGTCAAGAAAACCTTTTATTACAGTAGGCTCTTTGTAGAAGTACTGGGACGTAACTTCTATGACATTATACAAGCCTATCTTGATCAACATCTTTGAGTGTTTGGTCAAGATAGCCTCCGCCCAATCTGAATAGTAGCGGCGAGAAGTCAAGGGACCCCTCGTCCGAAATTCTTCTGGAACCCAGAGCGGCTCGCGATCTTGGAAATGCTGTTGAACCGTCTTATAAAAGTGTGTGGGGAATAAGCTGTGGGGATTGTGAGAAGGGATGAGAAAATTCATTGGATAAACATCGCCGATTTGTTACCGTGACTTGTGCGCTAACAAGATCCCCTCAAGGATGCGCGGTTCTTTCAATGCCCAAGAAGAAGTATACATCAGTCTCTCTCCTTTCATATGATTCGTTGGAGCATAGATTGGTGATGGTGAAGATTGAGAGGAATCATGGTCATACCCTCTGAATGCGGGTTGTCAAATTTCATGATACCTTCAATTACTCTGATCATTTCCCACGAGTTATGGAGCTTGTTTTTATTATGTTCCCTGATCTTCTCTTGAAATTCTTCAGCTTTATTGCGATGAGTTTTCTTCGACCGAGATGCGGGAGGCGTATCTTCTCGGGTAGGTGGCCTTTGGTTGTCAGTAGGTATATGGGCGGTTGATTTCAACCATTCCTCCCAATCATAATCATGACCATGTCTCGGAGGTCGTTCAACGTTACCCATTGAAATCGCTCGATGGATGGGAGACGGCAGGGAGGAGATACAATCAGAGAAATCAAAAGTTGGGAGCACGGGCTCCTTAATGTAAGTAGGGTGCCGGGTAGTAGTCTTCGTACGTTTTGGTTGTGAGTAATCAAGAGATGGAGAAGGATTAGAGGTGTGAAAAAGAGGATGAGTTTGGCAGATCATGGTGAGAAGGTTGTTCGTTAGGGGGCCAACGAGATGATATGTTCGCTTAGTACGAGCCATGGTGAGAAAGGTTCAAGTTCTGAAGATATTTGAAAAAAAAGTTAAGTTTGAAATTTTTTTTCCTAAGTGTTGGTTGCGCAGACTCGCGCAATCAAAGTCCTTTGCACCAAGCAGTGCAACGATCAGAGGCCTTACGCGAACAGGAGACCTGTTGCGCGGGTTCATGCAAACAAAGTTGGTTGCACGAAGATATAGCGGAGAGGCAAAGGTTCGTTACTAGTGCAACAAGTGGAGAATGAACAGAAGTTCGGAGTATTTATAGTGAATATGGCCGAGTACGGTACACGTGCGTTGGTTGCGCGGGTTCGTACTAACCGTTTCAGGGTAAGATTGATCCTGATTCTTTAATTTTTTTGGAGAAACAAAGAAAGGATCAATGGGGCATCTGTTGAGGCATAAAAAAGAAGAAGAAGAAAGAATTAAAGATTGGAAAAATAAATATTAAAAAGAAAGAAGAAAATAAAAGATGAAAAGAAAGAGTATCTTTGAGAGTTTGCGTGGATCCACGTAAACCATATTGATTGCGCGAGTCATCATGTTCTTGCATACTATCGGCCACAATGTACGAAACCGTGTCATTGACCATTGATTTTCATGATCTGCGGAAACTGTGAGTTGACACTTCAATAGAGTCCTTGATGCTGTAATTGGATTTTATCTGAAATATGTAAAGTTCCCTGGGTTACATACCCTAAAAGAGATATATGATAATCTAATGTGGAGCCCCTATTTTTAGGTATTATATTATGAGAATTTGTATTTATGATACAAAGTAATTGCTGATTATTTACTACTAACCTAAAAGTCAGATGAATGTTGCTTATAGGATTGCATTGGGGCACTTGATGACACCCACATACCAGCTTATTTGCCGAAAAAAGAAGTGCAACCTTTCGAAATTGAAAAAGTTTTCTGTCTTAGAATGTAGTGGCAGCTTGTACATTCGATATGAAATTTTTATATGTGCTAGCAGGTTGGGATGGTTTTGCCTCTGATGCTCGTGTTTTATAAAACACTTTAACTTGTCGCCCTGATTGTTTCCTTGTCCCTCATGGTAAAGAATGATTGTTGTTGTTTCTTCAAAATATGTAGCATGTGAATTGTTCACATGCTTAGTATTCATATATTGCTTTCTGTAGAAAAATATTATGTCGTGGATGCGGGATATGCGCATTCTCCTGGATTTATGGCACCTTATCGAGATGTTCGATATCATTTGAATAAATATTGTACAGGAAGGAAGCCTGCTAATAAGAAAGAACTCTTCAATTATCGTCATGCCCAATTGTGAAATGTCATTGAACGTTGTTTCGGCTCTTAAAAGGTCGTTTTCCCATACTGTGTATATCACTACAATTCAAGTTTATAACTCAAGTAAAGATTGTTATAGCTTGCTGTGTCATGCACAACTTCATCCGTGTTTGTGGAGAAGCTGAATTTATTGAAGCAGTTGAGGATAGTGGAGACAGTTCTGAGGACATTTCGTTATCTCCTATAGAGGTCACTAATGCTGAAGAAGATCGCGCATTATCTCGTGTGACATACCACGCTAGAGAGGAATGGGTGAAAAAGAGGGATGAGATTACGGAGAGGATGTGGAATGATAGTCTTCCTCGTATGCGGTAGTGACATTAATTTGTTCTTTTTATTTTCTGTACTGAGCTGTTTGTGTAACAACAGATTTTTAAACAACAATGTTTTCGTCTTGGGATGTTAATTTGGTTTAATTTATAGACACTTTGCATGGATTTGATTAAATGCCAGTATTTACATCGTATTATATTTCAGGCCATATTATTTAATGTTTTGAATGACCTAATCCTCTAATTTATTATTGTACGTTAGTTCGTGAGATGCTACTTCCATTGATTATTACTGCTGCGTAGGTATAATGAATTTCCTATGGAGCTCTTAGAAGGTTTCAAGAGATAAGAATGAGACTGTGTCCCTTGCAAGGTGTACACGATCACCTAACAAGACTGTGGCATCACCGAGTACGTTATTTGATACCCTAAATAAGAAAAGCTCGACACCATCAAGTAAAGCTTCGTCACCAGTGTATCCGACTAACCGCAGTAGAAGGATTATAGATAGTAAGAAAACAACTCGCATTCAGTGGAGTGATCCAATGGATAATGCATTGGTTGATGCATTAGTCGACCATGTTAATCTTGGTCGAAAGAGTGACATTGGTTTCAAGCTGGAAGCTTATAAGGCAACAATCACAGAAATCTTTGATAGGTGTGGAATTAAGTTAGAAAATAAACATATTTCTAACCATCTCCGTGCATTGAAAAGATTCTATTGGGCAGTCAAGGACAAGACATGCTGAATGTGTGTGGGTTTGGATGGGATCCCGACAAGAAAATGGTGGTCGCTTCGAACAATGTGTGGGATGGGTACATTGCGGTAAGTAACAGTCCGTACATTACTCAACCGATTTCTTTTTACTTGTATGTGATTTATTATGTATCGCATAGGTGCTGATCCAGTTGTTGCTGTGCTAACTGAATTCTCTGATTTTGCAATCTCACCCATATGCCAAAAGAGTACGTGGGAAGCATATCGATAGATATAATGACCTGGCTTTTATGTTTGGGAATGATTGCACCCATGGGTCATTTGCCAGTACTGCGTACTCGCCACCACTTTTCGGTCGAAGCCGCCCATGAAATGTGGGCAATTCCGACAATGAGTCCGATGAAAACAGTTCTGAAATTGTCTGTCTTTCCTTAGACGATGAGGATGACCATGACAGTGGTTAGGCCCGTGCTTTCAATGAGGAATCATAACAGTGGTCAAACGGGTTAACAAAGGCCCTATGGAGACCTCGAGAAGGTCTAGAAACAGTCAAAGCACCGCTAGCGGCATGACTCGACAAAGAAGGGGTAAGCTGAGTGACCACATTGGCGATAAGATGGGTGAAATGGTTAAGGCAGTCAAGACCCTAACCATTACTATGGCACAGGGCAAAAATATGAGTAGACTCCAAAAGATGTTGGGCATACAAGAGGAGGTTAATGGTCTCAGCCATGAGGACCAACTTCGGGCTGCTCGAGTATTGCAGGGAGATATCGTTAGTGCTGGTTTCTTTATAAAAATGGGGCACAAGAGGAGGAAGGAGTGGCTATAGAAACTCCTCAACCGCACTAGCCTCGTCTGAAATTTAACTGCATTGGATGCACACTTATGGGGCTTTTAAACAACTCTACTCTTTTTTTTTTCTTTGTTGGTATAAATTTTTAGTGGTTTCAGTTTGGATATTTTGGGTGCTTCATGATTATCCAACACTCTGGTTTATGGTTCTTCTGGATACTTGTAACGCCTTGAAAATCGGGGGTCGTGCAAGTGCCCAACTCCCGAGTTCCAACGCATCACTTATGCAACATAGATAATGATGATTAAATGTTGACCATATTAGTGCATTAAACATGAATGAGATTATACCAAAACAGCATATCATACTTCAGCGACAATTAAATTACGCAAGCGGAAGACTGTGATAAGTATATAAAGCATATAAGTGATTGTAAGTCTCCTGAGTATGATCATGTTACCAGGTCAATTAATTACATGTAAAATTCCAAAATATACAAAATGTGTAATGTCATCTAGTCAGCATCCCAGTAATCCCCGTCGATTAGGACATGGCGTACATAGACTGCATGTAGGAGAACTCCTCGTCATCATAAAAGTCAGGCTCCATCTTGTAAGCCTCGACGTCACTTGCAGCTACAACAGAGTCTGGTTGGTGTTTTAAAATACCATCCCAGAGTGGGAGTGAGTGATCAACTTAGTGGAGCTATAAGGTAAAGGTTAACATATTATCAATTCAGTCAAGCAGTAATGATAAAGCACTACAACACGCATATCTTAAGTATGCTTGTTAATGCAGGAGTGGTATGCTGTAATGATGCATGCCCTCGCCTACACTCCCTCTGCGACATCATCTCACGATCGCGGCATGCACCCCTTCCTCTGTGCTCAACTCCAATGCCAAAGGCACATGCAAATGCGGTGCAAGTACGTGATTAGCCAAGTTCTTAATTAGACTTATTTATACAGTAGATTCGGGAAGCTAAGGTACCTCCCTTTATATCATTTACCCAACGATGATCTATCTAGAGTCGTCAATCCTAGTTTATCACATATGATAGACAACTTATAGGGCAACGTCACCCCTGAATATGAAGCAGTGGATAGGCAAGTTCAGGTCACTATGAGAGGCTCGTTGTCATCCTCATAGGGCTTTGTTTATACTCGAGGTCACTATGGGAAAGGCTTGTCACCTTATCATAGGCCGACAGCTCGAATATAGTGTCCCATACCACTGTATTCGGCTCACAAGTTTGGTTTGCTCACTGGACACTACGGGGAGGCTGGTCGCCTCAGCATAGGCCGACAACTCGACCACAGTGTCCCATACCACCATGCCTGGCTCATGAGTCTTAGCGGATCGCAGTACGAAGGTTAAACGGGTTTTCCTCTGGTAAGTTGGTACCTTACATTCAAGCAGTAGTGTCCATACATGGTGAACATACATTGGGCTAATCGAGTTACTTAACAAGCTTTATTGGTACGAGCGTATGTTAAATTGATCGACATGGAGTGCGTAAGCATTACGCGTGGCTTAACCACTATCGGCGATCAGTGTACAACTCGGATTTCTCAAACATGTCTTGTGTGGCAAAACGACCTCAGCCACTAACTCGGAAATCATTACCGATTGCCTGGACTACATCGTAGCCCCAATCACACTCCAAACGATAGCATTCACATGTTATAGTCAAAGACAGCATGTGACAACCAATCTAAATACAAATCTCATTTGAGCATTTCAACAAACACATAGTACACATGTTATCATGCATAAGCATTTCATACATAAAACATATAGTAGTAAGTTAGGTTACATGAAGGAAATTAAAACTATAGGTAAGGGGATTAAGAGTCAACTCTCAACACCCTCATTAAAACGTTTCAACAGGCATTTTCTCATCTAGGCATTTTATCAAACACTTAGGCTACACATATTAACGTACATGTAATATAGTAGCTATAATAGGTATTATAGAAAATCCTTTCACAAGGATGTTACCACATGTACAACAATCATGTATCCTCAAACATAAATCATGGTAAGCACAAGTCATAATTTCATACTCATACAAACATTTCAACAAACACATGGAATGCATCTATTTCAACATAGTTCATATATATATATATATGTGTGTGTGTGTGTGTGTGTGTGTGCAATACGCGGGAAACATCGTCTCTAAGCATATGTGATAGCAATCAAGTCAAGCATAAATCATTAACTGATATTGAAAGCCTTGTAAACCATAACCTAAACGTTTATAGTCTGCACCTTTCGTCGGTAGACTCGTATCAAACTCAGTTTGTACACTAAGTCTTCGTCTACGGCACAACGGCTACCTATTGCATGAAATAGGTTAGCTATTTCATCACATACTCTATTTGGATCCTTAAAACAGATTAGGGTTAGGATTTCTTACCCAAGTACAGGGTCAGAATCGCTTGTATAGCGACACGGATGAGGCGATTCAGCCCGTGGAGTGGCAGGGTTAGATCCCTGCAGAGATCCCTCACTTTCTCTCTCACTTTCTCTTTCTTTCCTTCTATTTCTTCTCTCTTCTCTCTCCTAGGGTTTATAAATTCGTATAGAATGAGAGAGGGGTGGGTTTAGGTGCTTATATAGGCCCAGAATTGTCCTCAATGGCCCCAGGGCCATGGTATACTTAGGTTATAGCCAAATAGCTGCCGTTTCGGTCCAACGGAGCACATCTAAGGCTCCTTTTCTGTGTACAGTCTAGGGAAAGTTTTCTGACATTAGATCTAGGTCAGGTTAAGTTTTTAGTCCGATCGGATTTAAGGATCGACCGTGGCGGACCAGTTTCAATTCAACAGTCACCGTCACTCGATCAAGACCACAAGTACATTGACTTGTGCAGGGAAATTTCCTGATCCGAGGGTGTATTTGGGTAAGATTCTGACGGTCTGAAACCTTAGATTTGTCCTGTAAGTGAATGGCCCAAATCACTTATATTTGGGTTCATTTTTCAAAGGTATTCACGTTTCTCACACACTTCGCTTCGGGCTCAAGTTGTGCCTTTCTGGATACTATTAGGACTTGATTTTCGAGATGGTTGTCAAGTCCACTAAGGCCGTCATAACCGTATAGTTTCGGGGTCATCGGACTTTCGACGCGTGGTCCAGGTCCAATACGAAATTTCAGTATGCTCTCGAGAACAACTAGGTTTAGAGATTGATCCTAAGTTTTCAGGTAATATAGCAGTAGTGGTTTTGCTAGTTTTGGGTCTTGCAGTTTGTATTTAAAGTGGTTAGTGCTACTTTCAAGATAATCTAGTTTAGCACTTAGTTAATTCACGTCTAATTTCTAAGAGATTTGGTCCTTAGTGATTTTTGCCTGAGGTGGTACTCGGGTCTTTGTACGAATTTTTTCGAGACATTACAATTTATTCCCCTTAAAGAAAAATTTTATCCTCAAAATTATTATCTTTTCATACTCTTCAAGAATCTAAGGGTAGTTCTTGCGAACCTCGGTTTCTGTTTCCCAAGTAGCCTCTTCCTCAGCGTGATGTGTCCACAAAACCTTCACAAGTGGAATCACCTTACTGTGCAACACCTGCTCCTTCCTATCCAAGATACGTGTTGGACGCAGTACATAGGTAGCATCTTCACTCAACTGTACCTGCTCCCATTTGATAATGTGGGAAGGATCAGGAACGTATTTCTTCAACATCGAAGCGTGAAATACGTTATGCACGCCTACAAGTGGTGTGGGCAAAGTGAGGTGGTACGCTACCACACCCACTAGATCTAATATTTGGAATGGGCCAATGAATCTTGGCGTGAGTTTCCCCTTCTTTCTAAACCGAAGGACTCCCTTCATGGGGGAAACTTTCAGGAACACATGGTCCCCAACCTCGAACTCTAACAGTCGCCGCCTTGTATCGGCTTAACTCTTATGTCTGCTCTGTGCTGCAAGAAGTCGATGCCTGATGATGTCGATCTTCTCTGAGGTCGCCTGAACTAACTCTGGGCCAATAAAACTCTTCTCGCCAACTTCTGCCTAGCAATACGGTGCTCTACACGGACGCCCATACAGTGCCTCATAGGGAGCTATGCCAATGCTCGCTTGAAAGTTGTTGTTATAAGCGAACTCTGTATAAGGAAGACAGTCATCCCAACTGTCCTTGAAGTCTAGCACACAAGCTTACAACATATCCTCCAACACCTGATTTACCCGTTCCGTCTGCTCATCAATCTGCGGGTGGAACACGGTACTGAACTTCAGTTTTACACCCATTGCTTCCTGGATACGAGTCCAGAAGATAGATGTGAATTACGTGTCTCGGTCCAACACGATCTCCATGGGAACTCCATGCAGACGTACTATCTCCTTGATGTACAATCTGGCAAAATCGTCTGCAGAGTTTGAAACTCTAATAGGGAGAAAATGAGCCGATTTCGTTAACCGGTCCACAATCACCCATATGGAGTTATGTCCCTTCCTTGTCTTAGGTAGCCCTGAGATAGAATCCATAGAGATGAAACCCATTTCTATTCTGCTATGGCATGGGCTGAAACAGTCCAGGAGGTCGACGATGTTCTACCTTGACCTGCTGGCACATGAGACAACGTGAGACATAGTCTGCTATATGGGCCCTCATGTTGTCCCACCAGTACGACCTCTTCATGTCTCGATACTTCTTCGTACTACCAGGATGCATCGCCATCTTCGAATTGTAAGCAGCTTCGAGTACATCCCTTCTCAAGTCATGAAGGTTGGGGACGCATAGGCGGCCACGATAACGTAAACCTCCATCCGTACCAACTCTCCATTTGGAGTTTGCATCACCACTAGCTCACCTCCTCAACTCTAGCAACTCTTCATCCTCTCGCTGAGACACTATGATTCGGTTATCGATCAGTGGCTGTTCACGTATATGTGCAATGCTCTCGAACGGCTCCTCAACAGTAAGTTTCTGCTTAAAGTCTTGCAAAAACTTTATTATATCCCACTCTGTTGTCATTAGCGGAGCTGTAAATGCTATCGTCTTCTTAAGCTCAATGCGTCTGCCACAAGATTGGCCTTACCAGGATGGTAGGAGACCTCGAACTTGAAGTCCTTCAAGGTTTCCATCTACTATCGCTGCCTCATATTGAAGTCTCTTTGCGTGAATATGTATCTAAGGCTCTTGTGGTTGCAAAAAATCTCAAACTCCTCTCCATAGAGGTAATGTCTTTAGAGCTTCAATGCAAAGATGACGGCTGCTAACTCCAGGTCGTGCATAGGGTAGTTCTCCTCGTGTTTCCTCAACTGACGCGATGCATAGGCAATAACCCTGTCCTTCTGCATCAGAACACAACCCAAACCAACACGAGATGCGTCAGTGTATATCGTATACTTGACCCCTTGCTCTGGCAATACTAGCACAGGGGCGGATGTCAGCTTGTCCTTCAGCTCCTGAAATGCTGCCTCTGCCTTCTCATTCCAGGCAAACTTGAGATCTTTCCGAGTCAGCTGAGACAACGGTCTGACTATCTTGGAAAAGTCCCTAATGAATCGACGGTAGTAACCTGCCAGGCCAAGAAAGCTTCTCACTTCAGTAACGAACCGAGCTGCCCCCAGTCCTAAACTGTGGCTACCTTAGTAAGGTCGACAACTATCCCTTCCTTGGACACCACATGTCCCAGGAACTTCACTTCTTCCCTCCAGAAGTCGCTCTTCTTGTACTACGTAAACAACTAGTTCTTTTTAGCGTATCAAAGACTGCTCGCAGGTGCTCCTCGTGATCTTCTCGACTCTTGGAGTATATCGGAATGTCATCTATAAACACGTTAATGAATTGGAATAGATACGGCCGAAACACCTGGCTTATCAAGTCCATGAACACGGCTGGTGCATTTGTGAGTCCAAACGACATCACAAGGAACTCGTAGTGCCCAAAACTGGCCCTGAATATTGACTTCTGTACGTCCTTATCCCTGACGCACAACTGGTGTTACCCCGACTGTAAGTCGATCTTCGAAAAATATTGTGCCCCCTTCAACTGATCGAACAGATCATCTATCCTGGGCAAAGGATACTTGTTCTTCACTGTCACTTGGTTCAACCTGCGATAATTAATACACAATCGCAGTGATCCATTTGTCTTCTTTACAAACAGCACAGGTGCTCCCCAAGGAGATACACTCAGTCGTATAAAGCCTGCATCCAACAGATCATCGATCTGTTTCCTCAGTTCCTCCATCTCACATGGAGGCATGTTGTACATGGGCAATGAAATGGGTGTCGCACTAGGCACTAGATCAATGGTAAAATCGATCTCGAGCGAAGGAGGTAATCCAGGAATCATTCTGAACACGTCCACGAAATCCTTAACTATGGGCGTGTTCCCCAATGTCGGACCATCAACATGCTCTAGCAGGGTAGCATAACAACTAACTCGGCAGGGCCAACTGACCTGAACTGGAAAAGTAAAGGCCGTGCCCTCAGGTGTACGGGCAGTCACTACTCTGGTATCGCAATCGATCTCAGCCTTCATCTCAGTGAGCCAATCCTGTAATGCCCTGAAAATCGGGGGTCAAGCAAAGCTAAGCTCCCGAGTTTCAACGCATCACTTATGCAACATAGATAATGATGATTATGATGGGTGCATTAAAACATGAATGGGATTAGACCAAAACAACATATCAAACTTCAGAGACAGTTAAATTACATAAACGGAAGACTGTGAAAGAGATATAAAATATATAAACTGAGGTGAGTCTCCAGAGTGTGATAATGTTACTAGGTTAAATAATTACATGTACAATTCCAAAACATACAAAAGGTGTAATGTCATCTAGTCAACATCCCAGAAATTCCTGTCGATCAGGACACGGCTCACATGAAGCCGCCCGAAGACTGCATGTAGGAGAATGTCTCCTCGTCATCTTCGAAGTCCGGCTCTGCCTCGCAAGCATCGCCATCATTGAAACTAAGACAGGGTCTGGTTGGTGTGTACAACACCGTCCCGTAAAGTGGGAGTGAGTGATCAACTCAGTGGAACAATAAAGCATAGGTTAACATGTTATCAATTCAGTTAAGCAGTAATAACAAAGCAGTAAATCACACATTCCTAAGTACTGTTGTTAATGCAAGAATGATATGAATGATATGATGCATGCCCTCGCCTGCGATCCCTCAGCAACTTCATCTCATGTTCGCGCATGACAACACTGCCTCAGTGCTTGACTTACAACCCTTGAACGCACGCGTAATACGGTGCATGCATATGATTACCAAGTTCTTATTAGTCCTTTTCATACAGCAGGATTGGAAAACTAAGGTACCTCCCTTATATCAATACCCAAACAATGATCCATTCTAGGGTCGTCAATCCTAGTAAATCTCATACGAAGTTGCGGTTCTAGGTCACTACCACCAACGCCCTACCAACTGGCAGTTTATTTTTGAAGGCACGTCACCGACCCGACTGGGGACCACAGCCAGGCTGCGATGGGGTAGGCCTATCTTATACTCTCGTTGCTACGGAAGGCTGGTCGCCTCAACGTAGTCTCAGAGTATGCTCGAGGTCACTACAAAGGGCATGTCTAGGGCTACCAGGGCTGTTGCACGGAATCGTTACACCACTCCCCCATCACGCATCACGGCTTCGTCATCAAAACATTATAGGCCGACAACTCGAATACAGTGTCCCATACCACCGTATTCGACTCATGAGTCTGGGTTGCTCATTGGTCACTACAGGGAGGTTCGTCGCCCCAGCGTAGGCCGACAGCTCAACCACGGTGTCCCATACCACCATGCCCGGCTCGTGAGTCTTAGCGGATCGAGGTACCAAGGTTAACAGGGTTTCCACTGGTGTGTTTGGTACCTTAGGTTCAAGCAATAGCGTCCAAATATGGTGAACATACATAGGGCCAATTGGGTTACTTGACGAGCTCGACTAGCACGAGCGCACATTGTATCAATCGACATGAAGTGCATAAGCACTTCGTGTGGCCTAACCACTGTCGACGACCAACACACGACTCGGGTTCGTCAAACACATCCTACGTGGCGAATGAATCTCAGCCACGACTTCAAACCTGTTACCGATTGCCTGGACTATAACATAGCCCCAATCACATTTAATCCTATCCAGAAAGCATGTATAGTAGTTTAAGCAGAATTAATAAAGTAATTCACACATGTTAACAAGCATGTTATAAAGCACCATATTAACAGGAAATACGAACACATACATTTCATAAGTAAGCGATTACATTAAACAACTTGTATGGAACAAATCATACACATCTCTAAGATAGTTGAGAATCGTATCTCAACACCTACCTAAAGCACTATCTCCTAAGTACTTACTCATACAAACATAGTTATCAAACACTTATACTACACCTATCAACCTACATGACATATGTCAATTTTTAACATGTACTTGGACAAATCCTTCCGACAAGGAGTTGTCACATATACAATCATCATGTACTAGTATCCCATAGCCACGGTAGGCACAAATCATGATTTCATATTTATGTAATCATTTCAACAAACATTAGAATACACTTATTAACATATATAACACATATTAGCCAAAACATGTATTAGGGCGAATCCTTTCGTCGAGTAAGTATTACACACATATATAGCATATACATACAGTAATTAATCATGGCAAACACACTTTCATGTTTTGTACATATACGGTATTTTCTACAAATATACAGAATACACTAAACGCCATAATTTGCATACGTAACAGAATCGCAAAACAAACATCACATTTTACATGTGAAATAACACCCAGATCATGAATCTATCATTATCTGACATTGAAAGCTTTGAAAACCTTAACCTATACGTCTAAAGTCTGCACCTTATGCCGTAGAAGCGAGTAACGGACTCAGTTTAACACCAAGTCTTTATCAACGATTAGAACGGCAACCTATGACATGAAATAGGTTAGCTATTTCATCACATACACTAATCGAATCTTTAGAACTAATTAGGGTTAGGATTTCTTACCCGAAAATGGAATCAGAATCACCGGAAAGGCGATACGGTAGTGATGGATAAGCACGGAGAACAACAAGGATCGATTCCCAGGAATGACTCTAACTTCTCTCTCACTTTCTCTCTCTTTACTCTCTTCCCTCTCCTAGGGGTTTTTCTCAAATTCGTATGGTGTGAATGAGAGAGGGTTTAAGGTCCTTATATAGGCCAAAAACTGATGAAAATGGCCCCAGGGCCAAGGTATACTTAGGTTATGTCCAAAGAGCGTCTGTTTCAGCTCAACGGAGCATTTTCGGAGCCCCCCCTTGAGCTAAAAGTCGGACTTAAGCTCACTGACTATGGATCTAGGTCGAGTTAAGTTTTTATTCCAATCGGGTTCCCAAATCACAAGTGGCAGACCAGTTTCAGTTCAACGGTCATCGAAACTCGATTAAGGTTACAAGTACACTGCCATGTGTATGAAATTTCCCCTGATCCGAGGGTGTATTTGGGTTAGATTCTGACGGTCTGATTGCTTATATCAGGCCTGCAAGTGACAGGTCTCAGATTACTTAAATCAGGTTTCATTTCTAAAGAAATCTACGTTTTCTCACACTCTTCACTCCGGGCTCAAGTGAATAGCTCCAGGACACAATTTGGATTTGATTTCCGAGATGGTTGTCAAGCCCAGCAAAGCGGTCCTAATTATATAATTTCATAGTAATCGGACTCTCGATGTGCTGTCCAGATCCGATACGAAGTTTCAATGTGCTCCCGAGAGTAACTGGGTAATGAGATTGATCCTAGATTTTAGGGTAACCTAGCATCACTGATTTTACAAGTTTTGGGTCTTGCAGATCGTATTTAAAGTGGATCAAGCGGATTTCATATCTAATCAAGATTAACACTTAGTTAACCTTATTTAATTCCTAAAGGATTTGAGGTTTGAGAGGTTCAAAAGGGGTTAGGATCTACCCCTTGCCTAAGGACATCTAACTCCAGGTTGACAAAAATCTGGGACGTTACAAATCCATACCGAGGATAACGTTGTAATGATGTAGTGGGGCATTGATCAGGTCAGCGAGTACCGTTCTGCTTCCTAAATCTATCGAGCGTTCCTTACACATCTTGGTAAGGTCTGAAAAGGTCCCTGTGGCGGTAAGGATCCTCACCCCCTTCATAGGAGTTGTATCCAACAACAGTTGCTTGACTGCTACACATGATATGAGCGAGATAGTGGACCCAGTGTCCACCAATAAGAAGACTGGCATACCTTGGATATGCGCGGTAACTTCAAAGGCTAGGGGTGCTGCAACTATTGTCTCGGATGCCTCAGTTGTAAGTGAGTGCACCCGAGCCTATTGAGAACAGTTCGGCTGTTGTGCCATAAGTCGCTGGGGCAGCCTAAATCGAGGTGCAGGCGGCCGAAAAGATGGGTGTGCTGGTGCTGACCGTAGAAGTGGGGCTGAGATAGCTTGAGGAAGCTGGCGGTTGATCCTCTGAGGCGGTGAGAAGCCAATATCCCTCATCTTGGTAAAGAAATAGGTATCTGAGTATCCCGACCTCTTGCAGTATGTGCACCACAAGTCTGATCGCCTCGTCGAGGCTGGTGGAGTCGTAAGTCTAGGAGGCGAGTCTGCATAGAGCCTCTTGCAGAGGAACGACCTGCTTGGCAGATCTGGTCGCGGCCTAGGAACCATAGGTACATGAGTGTGGGATAATTTGTCCCCGTCTTGCTCCGCTCGCAAAGACATGCCCACTAGCTCAGCATAGTTAGATATGCTAGCACACACATCTTCGAGCGTATATCGGGCCATAAACCCTGAGAAAATCGCTGAATTCGCATCGGCTGGTCTGCCAATATCAGGGGAGTATACCAGGCCAGCTCCGTGAACATGTTCTCATACTCTGCCACTGTCATCCCTCCCTGACGGAGGCGAAGAAACTCACTGTCCTTCTCATGACGATAAGTGAGGGGAAAGTACTTCTCATGGAAGCGGGTCTCAAAAGCCGCCCACGTCCACACGTATCCGACAGCAATGGTCCGGAGGACGCTGTCCCACTAGAGGCTAGCCTCCTTCTTGAACGTATAGGTGACCAGCTCCACCTGATCTGCCTCAGTGTAGTGCAGCGGCTTTAGCATCTTAGAGATGACGTCTAGCCAATACTCGGCCTCCTCGGGTCTGTGAGTACCCATAAAAGTAGGAGGTTGGAAGCGTTGGAATCGCTCAAAAAGGTTGTTAGTACCCACGTTTCCAGCAGGGTGCACAAGAGGTGCAAATGGAACCACACCCATACTCTAGGCAAAGACCCCCGTGATGGTGGTCAAAAACTGTTACTGCTACTGTTGCTGCTGCTACATCAAGAGCATCATCTGCTCGAACCTATCATGAGGGGGAACCGACTAAGGTACGGCTAGCGTCGAGGCAGACGCGCGGTTCTACTCAGGAACCGGTGGTGCCACAGGTGGTGTAACAAGTAGTGCCACAGGTGGTGCAATAAGTAGTGCAATAGGTGCCTGCCCATTAGTGGGGCTAGTGGCCGGCTGAGAATCCGACATAGTGTCGTGAGTCGGGCCCAAACTGGTGTCTGTCTGCTTATTGTTTAGGGGAGGTGCCCCGTCAAACGAGTCGCCCAATGTGAGAAGTGTCGTACTCCATGTGGCCTTAGGTGGCATTCCCTATATACAACATAGGGTGCAACCCAGGTCAGCTTCAACATACTCATAAACTCAACTACAAAGCATTCACATTACAGCTCAAAGAAACTTCATGCATTTCATTTAACAAAATTGTCACAATACATGAGATGCAACATTACATAGATCATGACAGAAGATGCATGTGAGCTAATCTAAGTAAAGTTCCACATACTAAAACCTACAAACCGTACTACCACCTTAATAAGCCTATCAAGGCTATACATATAGAAACAAGCAAACAAGCAACCAAGCAAACTAAAAGATGATTACATATACGACTAGTCATCTGACTCTAGCGATGGGGAAAGTGCACCCTTGTCCTGCAGATAACACAAGATGGCCCTCAAGGTGCGAGACACCTTCTTGAATTTTTGTTTCATGAAAGCCTCGTTCTCTTCAAGCTTGGCTCGGGTCTCTCTAAGTTTGGCCCGGACCTATCCGATCTCCTGTCGCAGGGCGGCCTGACCCTCCTCAATTTGAGCCCAGCGGGCTTCTGAAGTAGCCCGATCACTGTCACGCCCCTGTGCGGTGAGAGGAGAGCCTTCCTCAGTGCCTTGGGCCTCCTCTTCATCTTCCTGATCTCCCTCTTCATCACTGCCCTCATCTTCACTGCCTTCCTCACCACTTCCTTCTTCTTCGTCGTCACTTTCTTCCTCATCTTCACCTTCCTCGACATCTTCGCTCTCTCCTTCTGTATCATCGCTCAGCTCCTCAAGGCGGGCTTGGCATCGCCTTTGGCCAATGCCCATATTGTCAAGCGTGTTTTCATTGATAATGTGGATCGGGGCGATGTCATCCATATGGAGTTGGAAACAGTAGTGGTGAGCTATCTTGCAAACAAGTCGACCAAATGGTAGAGAGGAGCTCTCCTTAGTAGACCGTGCAGTGCAGATTATCTGGGATAGGACAAGAGTGAGCAGGCATACTCTCTCTCCTTTCCCAACTTTAAATAAGAAGTCCACCATGAACCTTGTGCATTCAGTACGGTTACTCCACCTAGGATACACGTTATATGTGCATATGTGGTGGAGCAGGCGGAAGTCGGCCGTCATCTTGGGTGAAGCGAGGCTATTTCCCCACTTCCAGTGCTCGAGTTGACCGCACAGGAAGCGTGTGCGGAGTCTCTTCTCTCGTTCGCTAGTGAGGTTCTTCTCACTGGCGTGCACCACACCTCTTTCAACTCCCATAACGCGGGCAATCTTGTCCACGCCAATTATGATCTTTTGCCTTCCCAAAGGGATAGAAAACTGGAGAGGTTTCAACAGTGGGTTTCGAATGAGGGCGTAGAAGGTGTGCACAGTGCCTTCGTTCGCATGAGTGTTTCCTTCAAATATGGGTCCCCACCCATTGTCCAGAAGAAAGTCAATGACCGGATACGTCCCGAACATCTTCTCATCGACATGTGCTTTAAATACGACCTTGCGGTTATGGAACTTATCTAAGTTGATGTTCGGTAGTAGCGATCTCTCCAACGAAATTTGAGGGTCGAGGTCCCTCTTGGACCTCTGTTCATGCCTGACACTCATACTTGCTTCGGCGTCCGTCCCCCTCGTAGCACGGCGTGGTCGGCTCGGCCCAGCCTCATCCGGGGCCGCTCTCTTCTTTCCCATGAGAGAAAGGAGAGTAGAGATTGAGAAGATAGCGGTGACAACCTCGAAAAGAGCCATAGGATGAGGGAATGCTTGAAGGATGAGAGGGATTGGTGGGTTTTGGAGGGTTTGAGACACAAAAGAGAGCCTTTATGCTCAGATGGGTGGAAATAGGGAAACTAGAAGGATGTAAATGGTAGTCTCAAGGCAATGGAAATGGGTGGATGAAATAGGTGAAAGATTTGGAGGATAGTTTTGTATGTAGGAGGGAGTTTGAGAGGGAGATGGGGGTTTTTGGAGGGTTTAAAGGATTAAGAAATGATTGAAATGGCAAAAGGGGAGGTAATGATGAACCAAATGGAAGATTTGGAGATTAGAAGTGTATGGAAGAAAAAGTTAGAGAGGAAAAGGGAGATTTGGAGTGTTTAGAGGGTGGAAATGGAGTTGAGAGGGTTTGGAATGGGACAAAACAACCCAAAAAGAGGGTTTAAAGGGGTAGTGGGGTGGTCCCACATGTGTGACAATCCCACCTGGCCGGACGGTGGGCGGCGTGCCGCCGATCGGGCGGTGCGCCACCCACCGGGAGGTGCCGCCGCCCGGGCTCTGTCCCGTCAACGGTCACCCCACCTGGGGGTGGTGTCCACCACCCTCCCCTCCGGGGTGCGAAAACATGGGGGACCCACCTTGGGTCCCTCTATAAATCACGGTGTGGCCCCCACTTCCATTTGAGGCCCCTTTAGACTTTAACTCACACATATTCATGCTTTTGGCGTGGTTTGAGTGTGGGATTTACTGAGTTATCACCTAAACCCGTCGCTTGACGATCTAGGAAAGGGTTGGGATGATTTTTACATGATCTTATATGCCTACGAGGTGAAATTCACGGTCAGTTTCGCTTCAACAGTCATATAATCACCGACGGGTGAAACTTGAGATCCTATGATAATTCCTACATTTCTTTGCTCCCTCCTAGGTCAAAGTATGTCAGTGTGTGTCATGTTACCATAAACAGGTACAGTTTAATCCAAATCATGCTTTGATACCAACTTATAAATCGGGGGTCGTGCAGGTGCCCAACTCCCGAGTTCCAACGCAACACTTATGCAACATAGATAATGATAATTAAATGTTGACCGTATTAGTGCATTAAACATGAATGAGATTATACCAAAAGAGCATATCATACTCTAGAGACAATTGAATTATGCAAGCAGAAGACTGTGATAAGTATATAAAGCATATAAGTGATTGTAAGTCTCCTAAGTATGATCATGTTACTAGGTCAATTAATTACATGTAAAATTTCAAAATATACAAAATGTGTAATTTCATCTAGTCAGCATCCCAGTAATCCCCGTCGATCAGGACATGGCCTACATAGACCCGCCTGATAATTGCATGTAGGAGAAGTCCTTGTCATCGTAAAAGTCAGGTTCCATCTCTTAAGCCTCGATGTCACATGCAACTACAACAGAGTCTGGTTGGTGTTTTAAAACACCGTCCCAGAGTGGGAGTGAGTGATCAACTCAGCGAAGCTATAAGGTAAAGGTTAACATATTATCAATTCAGTTAAGCAGTAATGATAAAGCAGTACAACACTCATATCCTAAGTACTCTTGTTAATGCAGGATTGCATGCCCTTGCGTACACTCCCCTGCGACATCATCTCACGATCGCGGCATGCACCCCTTCCTTTGTGCTCAACTCCAACGCCAAAGGCACATGCAAATGCGGTGCATGTACATGATTAGCCAAGTTCTTAATTAGGCTTATTCATACAGTAGATTTGGGAAGCTAAGGTACCTCCCTTTAAATCATTTACCCAAGGATGATCCATTTATGGTTGTCAATCCTAGTTTATTACATACGATAGGTAAGTTATAGGACAACATCACCCCTGAATATGAATAGGCAAGTTTGGGTCACTATGAAGAGGCTCATCGCCATCCTCATAGGCCTTTGTTTATACTCAAGGTCACTATGGGAAAGGCTCGTCACCTTATCATAGGCCGACAGCTCGAATACAGTTTTCCATACCCCCGTATTTGGCTCACGAGTTTGGTTTGCTCACTGGACACTACGGGGAGGCTGGTCGCCCCAGCGTAGGTTGACAACTCGACCACGGTGTCCCATACCACCATGCCTAGCTCATGAGTCTTAGCGGATCGCGGTACGAAGGTTAAACGGGTTTTCCTTTGGTAAGTTGGTACCTTAGATTCAAGCAGTAGTGTCCATACATAGTGAATATACATTGGGCTAATCGGGTTACTTAACAAGGTTTACTGGGACGAGCGTATGTTGAATTGATCGACATAGAGTGTGTAAGCATTACGCATAGCTTAACCACTGTCGACGATCAGCGTACGACTCAGATTCCTCAAACATGTCTTATGTGGCGAAACGACCTCAGCCACTAACTCAGAAATCATTACCGATTGCCTGGACTACGTCGTAGCCCCAATCACACTTCAAACGATAGCATTCACATGTTATAGTTAAAGACAGCATGTGACAACCAATCTAAATACAAATCTCATTTGAGCATTTCAACAAACACATAGTACGCATGTTATCATGCATAAGCATTTCATACATAAAGCACAAAGTAGTAAGTTAGGTTACATGAAGGAAATTGTAACTATAAGTAAGGGGATCGAGAGTCACCTCTCAACACCCTCATTAAATATGTTTCAACAGGCATTTTCTCATCCAGGCATTTTATCAAACACTTAGGCTACACATATTAACGTACATGTAATATAGTAGCTATAACATGTATTATAGCAAATCCTTTCACAAGGATGTTGCCACACGTACAACAATCATATATCCTCAAACATAAATCATGGCAAGCACAAGTCATAATTCCATACTCATACAAACATTTCAACAAACACATGGAATGCATCTATTTCAACATAGTTTATATATTTATATGTGCAATACGCGGGAAACATCGTCTTTAAGCATATGTGATAGCAATCAAGTCAGGCATAAATCATTAGCTGACATTGAAAGCCTTGGAAACCATAACCTAAACGTTTATAGTTCGCACCTTTCGTCGGTAGACTCGTATCGAACTCAGTTTGTACACTAAGTCTTCGTTTACGGCACAATGGCTACCTATTGCATGAAATATGTTAGCTATTTTATCACATACTCTATTTGGATCCTTAAAACAGATTAGGGTTAAGATTTCTTACCCAAGTACAGATTCGGAATCACCGGTAAAGTAACACGGATGAGGCGATTCAACCCGTGGAGTGGCAGGGTTAGATCCCTGCTGCGATCCCTCACTTTCTCTCTCTTTCCTTCTCTTTCTTCTCTTCTCTCTCCTAGGATTTATAAATTCGTATGGAATGAGAGAGGGGTGGGTTTAGGTGCTTATATAGGCCTAGAACTGGCCTCAATGGCCCCAGGGCCATGATATACTTAGGTTATAGCCAAATAGCGGCTGTTTCGGTCTAACAGAGCACATCTGGAGACCCCTTTTCTGTGTACGGTCCAGGGAAAGTTTCTTGACATTGAATCTAGGTCAGGTTAAGTTTTCAGTTCGATCGGATTTAAGGATCGACCGTGGCGGACCAGTTTCAATTCGACGGTCACCGTCACTCGATCAGGAACATGTTAACCTATGCTTTATTGTTCCACTGAGTTGATCACTCACTCCCACGTTACGGGACGGTGTTCTGGATACCCACCGGACTTTGTTTGATTGCGGATGGCGACGCTACTCCTGAGGCAGAGCTGGGCTTTGTGACGACGAGAATGCTTTCTCGTATTGTTGTTTTCTGGTGGCTTCATGTGAGCCGTGCCTTGATCGACGGGGTTACAGGGATGTTGACCAGATGACACTACACCTTTGGTATATTTTGAAATTGTACTTGTAATTCATGAACCTGGCAACATTATCGCACTCTAGAGACTTACCATAGTTTATATCTTCTATACATCTATCACAGTCTTCCGCTTGTAATTTAACTGTCTCTGGAGTATGATATGCTGTTTTGGTATAATCCCATTCATGTTTCAATGCTCTCATCATAATCATCATTATCTATGTTGCATAAGTGATGCGTTGGAACTCGGGAGCTGAGCTTTGCTCGACCCCCGATTTTCACGGCGTTACAAGGTGGGGCCCCACCAAGTGCCTTTATATGTTTTAGGCATGTCTTCACATGATTTTAGATGGTATGGCCCACTGGAGTTCTGTATACGGCTGATTTTTGGGATATTCCATAATTTAAAGGGGACCCATCAAATGCACGGTGTTGATTTTCGACACACGTCATAGTGGGGCCCACACAGCTCGACCTCATGGGGAGTTCCCATGAGCTCGACGGATAGAACCTTTTCCATATATATATAATATTTAAAAAATATAAAAACTTACGATGTATTTGTTATATCCACACTGTTCATCCATTTTGAGATATCATTTTAAGTCATAAGCCAAAGAATGAGACATAAAAATCTGTAGTAGACCCCACCATAGAAAACAACAGGAGGGTGATTCCCACCATTGAAACTATCCTAAGGCCCATCGTAATGTTTATTTGAAATCCAACTAGTTCAAAAGTATATAAAAAAATGGTCGTGGGGCCATACATCATGGTGGGGCCCACACAGCACCAACCACCAGCCATTAGATGGTGTAGGGGGAGTAACAATCTGTTCCCCTTATTTGTGGTGTGGTCCATTTAATTTTTGAATATGATTTATTTTTTAGATAATTTTGTAAAATGATCTCAAAAAATGGATGAACGGTGTGTGTTAATCCCAAATTTTTGATAAATCCAAAACCCAAGTGGACCATGCCACACAAAACAGTATGGAATAATGTTTTCCACCGTTGATACCTTCCTTGGGCCCACAGTAATGTTTGCCATCCAACATGTTCATAATATCAAAAAGATATGAATGAAGGGAAAACACAAACATCAACTTGATCCAAAACTTCTATCAAATGCACAGTGTTGATATTCGACACACATCATGATGGGCCCTACAAAACTTACTAACATTAATTCTTAGAGTCTCAGGGTGTCAATAAGTTGGGTCACAATTTTGACTAGAATATTTGACCCATTTTACATGTATGGTCCATTCACTTTATTTTACTTATCATTACTCTAAATTTGACTAGTTACTCACCCCGATCATGCTACATATGAAAAAGATATTGGGCAAACAAGATTGATCAACAATTTGAGTGAATTTTGATTTAAACATCTGAAGTTATTTACTCTTCAATCTGGACTGATCAGATTGTCCAAAAACGATTAAAGGTTGTTCATAATATCAAAAATATATGAATGAATAGAAAACACAAACATCAGCTTGATCCAAAACTTCTATGGCCTCTAAGAAATTTTAAATGGTAAAGGTTCAATCACACTATTTCCTGTGGTGTGGTCCACTTGAGCTTTGGATATGCTTCCTTTTTGTTCTTTAGACCTCAAGTTATCTGTTAACATGGATGAATGGAGTGGATAAAATAAATAAATAACAGTGGACCCCACAGAGTTTACTCTGGTAAGGATAACGAGTAACTCACCTAAATGTAGTAGAGAAGGGTTTCCTTAAAACATTCATAATCATATATTGGGCCTGCCTAAATGTGATTCACATATCCAACCCACTCATTATGTGTGTCCCACTTGGATGAGGGGTCAGACTAAGTTTCAACCGCATCCATGTCTGTATTAACTTATAAACAGGTTGGATCTCAAATAAACATCGCGGTGGGCCCTAAGAAGGTTTCAATAGTGGGTGTCACTATCCCACTCTTTTCTATGGTGTGGGTCCACTTGAACTTTGGATCTGCCCCGTCAGTCAGATGCACCATTCCATGGTAGGCCACGAGCTTAAAAATAAAGTCAATCCATGACTTGGGTGGGCCACACATGGTTTTAGATGTTATGGCCCACCTGAGTTTCATATATGACTGATTTTTGGACTTAAAGGGGACACATCAAATGCATGGTGTTAATGTTCTACACACATCATGGTGGGGTGCACACAGATTAACCTCATGGGAAGTTCCCATGAGGTGACCTTATAGTACCATTTCACTATTTTGGTAACTCCTTCATAATTGTTACTCTAAACGTGTAGGGCCCACCTTGATATATTTTATGTATATCGACACCGTCCATATATTTTTCCATCATATTTTAGGATGTGATTTCAAATCATAAGAACTAAATAATCTTAGGTGGGCCATACCAATAAAAACAATATGATGAATAACCATATATTAAAAACCTTTTGAAGGCCACAAAAGTTTTGGATCAATTTGATCTTTGTAGTTTACCTTCATCTAGATCTTCTTTACATTATCAACAAGTTGGATTGCAAATAAACATTACTTAAACCTTACGACGGGCTCTTTATATTTTTAATGGCCAGGTACTATATTATCATTCTTTCCAGTGGTGTGGTCCACTTAAGATTTAAATCTACACAATTTTTTATACCCAGCCGAAAAATGGGTTGAAGAAACGTATGGGCAGCAAGGATATACAACACATCCTTAAAATCTCACTTTTGTTATCTAACTTTTCAATTTTTCTTGTCAAAATACAAAATCTAGTTTTCTTTTCTTTTTTTTTTTTTTTTTTAAAAAAAAACATATATATTTTTTTTTTTACAATTTGACAATTTTTTCACAATTTGTTTAATTTTTTAAATTTTCTATTTCAAAATATCATTTTTTTTATCGAAATCTCACTTTTGTTATCTAACTTTTCAATTTTTCTTGTCAAAATACAAAATCTAGTTTTCTTTTTTAAAAATATATATTTTTTTACAATTTGTCAATTTTTTCACAAATTTTTTTAATTTTTAAAATTTTCTTTTTTAAAATATTATTTTTTTAATCTCACTTTTGTTATTTAACTTTTCAAATTTTCTTGTCAAAATACAAAATCTAGTTTTCTTTTTAAAAAATATTTTTTTTTTTTACAATTTGTTAATTTTTTCACAATTTTGTTTAATTTCTTAAATTTTCTTTTTTAAAATATCATTTTTTTAATCTCACTTTTGTTATATATAACTTTTCAATTTTTCTTGTTAAAATACAAAATCTAGCTTTCTTTTTTAAAAAATATATTTTTTTCAATTTGTCAAAATTTTCACAATTTTGTTTTATTTTTTAAATTTTCTTTTTCAAAATATCAATTTTTTATCGAAATCTTTTTTCTTTCAAAATTATCAACAGTTTTTTTTTTTTTTTTTTCAAAATTTAAATTATTCTTAAACATTGTTAATTATTTTTCTAAGCTTCTTAACTATTTTTTTTTTCCGAAATTCATAAATTTTTTTAATTGAGCCTAATAGAGACGGTCTTTAACAGTCTTTAATAGAGACGGTCTTCACTAGGGCTCTAAGACGGCTAAAGACCGACGGTCTTCGCCAGGGCTCTAGGACGGCTAAAGACCGTCTCCAATACAGATGGTCTTTGACGGTCTCCAATAAAGACGGTCTTTGACTGTCTCTAATAGAGACAGTCTTCGACAGGGCTCTAAGATGGCTAAGGACCATCTCTAATAGAGATGGTCTTTGACAGTCTCAGATTACAAGTGAAAGACGGTCAATGACCATCTTTAATGCAAACGGCCAATAACTGTCTCAGATGACCGCATATAAGACAGTCAAGGACTGTCTCTAATACGGACAGTCTTTGACCGTCTTAGATGACCGCATATAAGACGGTCGACGACCGTCTTAAATGATTTGTGGACGTTCAACATTTTAAGACAATATTAGGGATGGTCAAGAGCCGTCTAAAAGTTTAGAGACGGCTTACGGCCGTCTCTAAACCGTCTTTAAACCAAGCAATTTTAGAGATGGTCCTGGACCGTCTCAAAATCCATCATTTTTTTTTCCATTTTTCACGTAGTGAAAGTCAAATCACGATGATATCGATATAGACTCGATACGATCGAATCAGGACAAAACTGTTCTAGCAAACTTGAAAAGGAAAATCTTATATGAATAATCGAGGAATCGATATTGGCTCGATATGATTGTAATTCAAAAATCGATAAAATCGATATGGGATCGATATCATCGAATTGAGTCAAAATGTCCAGCAAGCTTTTTTAAAATATTCATTGAAAAGATCGATAAATCGAAACCACTGTCGATGATATCGAAATTCAAAATTCGATAGCATCGACGCATGTTCGATGCCATCGATCTTCAGTTAAAAAGTTCTGGGTATGTGCTTTAGCTGAGTTTGCATCATCGAACCCTGGCTCGATGGAATCGAAAGTATATATTCGATGACATCGAGTCAGGACCGATGAGATCGAACTCAGTTAGACTTGACATATTTATTACCGTTGGAACTTTTTGCCTATATATAGGAAGCTTGCTCTTGGTTGTTAGTGAGAAAAACAGAGAGAGCCTTGAGAGAGTTTTGCATACTATTTACCATAAGCTCTTTTTCTCATGGAAGTTCATCCTTCAATCCACCCTCATCATTGATATTAAATAAAGTGGATTGAGGAATGAACTTTCCCATTCAAGGATCATCCAGCTACTACCTTAATGGCAAATCATTGAGCTGGGATACCTTGAATGCTTGAATGCTTGGAATCACTCCTCTAAAATAGGAAAATAATTAATAGAGTAGGATTCCAACATAACCTTGACCCAACCCGCCGCCTTTATTGAAATATCATCAAAGTGTTACGGATCAAGGGAGCTTAAGAATCTTCATCATCAAGGAGGAGATCTTCATTAACGTGCTTAATGAGGGTCACCTACTTATTTGTAAGTCATTAGAGTCCAGAGATCTTGTTGATCATTCCTTTTGTAGGTTTGGGTCACAGGTGCTTCTCACCCCTTTTAAGTCCTCATAGGAGGCCTCTGATGGGAGAGTATGTGTGGGTGCTATGTGTTGATCCTTGCTCCTGTGTAGGGCATAAACTCTAGGTTCCTTGTGTGGATCCTTGACCTGTGTGGCCTAAAATGGAGGTTCCTTGTGTGAATCCTTGGCATGTATGGCCTAAAACGGATGTTCCTTGTGTGAATCCTTGGCCTGTGTGTCTTAAAACGGAGGTTCCTTGTGTGGATCCTTTGCTCTTGTGCAGGGCATAAAACCTAGGTGCTTTGTGTTGACCTTTACTCTTGTGTAAGGCATAAACTTGTGCCTCCGTGTAAGCATGTTAGGTACCTTATGTAGGCCTTAGAGTTAGCCTTGTGTAAGTTGTATTGGTTTGAGGTAAACCTAATTTGAAACCTCCGTTAGTGAAATCCGGTACACTCAAGGGTTTGGCGCGTCCGCCGGGAGTGGAGTAGGCATATAGCCGAACCACTATAAAACAACTGTGTTTGAGATTGATGTGTGCATACTCTCTTATTGTGTTTACTTTGAATGATCACATGTTGCATGATTATTTAGAATTGATAAGTATCACATCTCACACACAGTCACTTAGTGCATCCATCATAGACTAAATTTATATATTGTTTAGATATTGAATAGTCTTGTGATTGGATCCTCTATTTGGCTTGGAAGCCATTATAGTGAAATTAAAGATATCTTGATAATTGTTATATTGGATCAAGATAATGGTAATAGGATTTTAAATTGTCATAAAATTTTATAAAGTCCTATTCACCCCCTCTAGGACACTTTGACCTATTCCTACTTCTACTAGAGCGGTCATTACTGCAATTTCACTTGCCTTATACACCGAAACACGAAGAGGTGTCGTTTTAGCGCACATCTCCTCGTACAACTTGACACGATCATTAGTGGATCCGCCTCGATTCCCACACTTTCCGCCTTTCCCTCTTCCACCATAATGACAAGTGCTCCTGACCTATAGACCTCCCACATGTGAGTCTTCTTCCTCGCACTCTGGCATCAGTCTGAATCCATTTACTTTCCAAGCTTCTAAAAAGTGCTCCGAACTAGGGGGATACTGTTATGGGTAAAATTGGACTGATCATGCAACAAGAATGGTGAAATTACTGTTTACACCGCTGATACTGAAGATTGAATATGAGGCAATGTCCTAGAGGGGGTGAATAGGACTTCAAATAATTTTCCTATTTAAAAATCCTAATTGGCTAACTTAAATAAGTATTAGCAAGGCAATATAACTCTAAAGGCCTCCAAGCTAATTAGAGGATCCAATCACAAAGGCTGTTAAAGATATGTAAATATAATAACTTAGCCTAGTGTTGTGAGCTTGTGTGTGGAATGTGCTTCTTATCATGAATAACATTCATTCAATCATGTATACAAATTTAAACATTCAAGCATATATAAGCATGATTAAACAGATGCGCAAATGATCATTCCAAACACAAGCATTTATAATGGTTCGGCTATGTGCCTACTCCACTCCCGGCATCCACACTCAATCCCAGAGTGCACCGGATTTCACTATCAAAGGTTTTAAACAGATTCACCAATAACCTTTACAGTCCTACACTAAGGATACGATTTATGCTCTCCGCAAGAGCAAAGGTTCTACACCTAGAACCCAAGTTTAGGCCCACCGGCTAAGGTCCTACACAAGGCACCTATGTTTAGGCCCATCGGCTAAGGTTCCATACAAGGCACCTACCTTTAGGCCCACCGGCCAAGGTCCCACACTAGGAACCTACCTTTAGGCCCATCGGCCAAGGTCCCACAGTAGGAACCTAATCGAGTTTGCTGATAGCAAACTCTTAGTCTCAATCCTACACGCGTAAGGAGACTAAACTTTTAAACTCTTAAAATGACACTTACTTGTCGGATGGAGTTCTCTCTTGTAGCTCGTCTCGGGTTGTTAGATTTTCACGCTCTCGAGCTTGAATCAGCTTCCCAGTTCTCCCCCGATCGCGTAGCTTGGATTTGCTTGTTGGCTTAGCTTCACGATCAAGAACGTTGTATAAGATATACCTAAAAAGTGACGAAGGTTATGGGAGTTGGTTGAATCTCCTATCTAGGATAATGAGTGGACTTTCTAAGGGATTTAACCTATGTGTTTTCTATTGGTTTGGTCTTTGAACTCTAAAGAAGGCACGAGTTCATGTTCTTCATTAAATAGGAGCTTTGAATGCTCATGGATGTAAAGAATCACAATGAAGAGAACATGAAACTCGTATGAATAGAGTCTAGATGGGCTAGGATAAGCTTGGGGTACACTAGAGACTCTATGGTGCCTATTTCCACAGTTTGTAAGTTTTTAAAAACCCTTTTTATAGACAAAACCTTCCAACGGATAAAAAATGGTTATAAAACGGCTAGTTTACGGTGCTACCGAAGGCAACTTCGGTATCACCGAACTTTCTTCGGTGGTACCGAAATATCATTAGATAGTACCAAATTAATCCCTCAAGTTGATGTTCAAAATATGTCCATTTCGGTGACACTGAATATTGTTGTGGCAGTCGGTGATACCGAATTAAGTTGTGATGTTGCTGGACAGTCTTGAGTCCCTTCGGTAACATCGAAGGTATCTTCGGTGACACCTTCTTCCTATCGAAGGTGGACAGATTTTTCTGTTTTTGTCCTTTTAATCTTTGAACAACTTTGGGATATGCAAAAGCCAACACTATAGGATATGAAATATGGACTTGGGATTGTCTTAGAATAGATAAGCTAAGTAGGTATTCTTATTTGGGTTAGGATCATCTATTTGCAAGGTCATAATCACAGAAGCATTTCTTCGTCTTCAATGTGTCTTTGATGCTTCTAATCCAGTTGCGTCACCAATCTTCACTTGCCAAGAACTCATCTAACTACAGGACACAACTAGTCACTTAATTGAAAAACATGGGTGCAAATAAGTGCACTAACAAATGGGATAGAATACACAAGTCAAGTAGCTCGAAAACAGAAGTTGGGTGAAGAGCTCAGTCTAAATAGCTGAGCACGATCTCCACAATCAGTTCGAGCACTAACCACAAGCAGTGATCTCAGTTCTGGCTGGCATCTCATTATCACGACCAAAAAATGAATATGAGTACCAACTAGGCCTCGAGGATAGGCCTCGACCATAACCAATAGTTTGGCTCGGTCTGTAGGACCTTGGCTAAACCAATTTAGAGGTCGCCATCGAGAGTTGACCAAGCTGTCCTCGGAAGCTGACCATCGGAAGATCTACTTTCTACACGAGGAAGATTAACTCCCTGAGATCTTCGCTGAGAATCACACCAAGGATAATGCCTTGGATCCTGAGGACAATTCTGTGTATGATACACGACTGTATGGAAAATTCATTGTCGTATGCGTAACTAGCAACAAAGGACTATAAATACAAACCCTACGCACAATAGAAGGTATGTACAAAAACCCTACTTATATTAGACCCAGAGTGCCCGTTCAAACTTTGGCATCAAGGGTCCCCTGTAGCAGCTAGGGTCGTCATTGTGGTTTGGTTTTGCAGGTACACAACAGTCTAGAAGGGATGACTATAAACTGCATCAACAAGGTACATCAGGCTCCCATGCCTAAAACATTATGTGATTATTTACAACTTGCGAGGGTGAGCACCCCTTCTTGCATGCTTTTCCACTCAATGTAGGAAATGTGGATTTTAAGCTGGGAGTGATACAACTCCTTCCTAAATTTCATGGGCCAGACTTTGAAAGCCCTTCCTTGCACTTAAAAGAATTTGAGGAGATTGTCGCTACTCTACACTTTAATAGTGTTTCTGAAGATACATTAAGACTGAAATTATTTCCCTTCTCACTGAAAGAGAAGGCTAAGTCATGGACACACTCCTTAAAGCTGCAATACATTAGTACTTGGGCTGAGATGACCCAGGAGTTACTTAAAAAGTTCTTCCTGGTTCATAAGACAAACAACTTATGGAGGGTGTTCATGAATTTCGCCTAGAAAGAGGAAGAAACCTTCTCCCAATGTTGGGAGAGATTCAAGGATCTCTTGAATTCCTATCCACATCATGGCTACGAAACATTGCGGGTAATAAGCTTTTTCTTCGATGGATTTACTTTGTCCATGTGCCAATTTGTAGAGATGATGTGTAACGATAAGTTCATGAATAAGGAGGCCAATGAAGCATGTGATTACTTTGACCGACGTGCTGAAAATGCACAATCATCGGACACCTCCTTAAGGCCCTCCACTTCTAAGCCAACTCAATCAAGAGAGAAGAGAGGAATGTATGTCTTAAGGGAAGACGATGACATGACCGCTAGTATGGCCAATCTCACAAGGAAAGTTGACACCATAGAACTTAAGAAGGTAGAAACTGTCAAACCCGACGAGGTTGTGGAAGTTACTTGCAGTATTTGTGCTAGCAATGTACACTTAACATAGGATTGTCCCACAATTCTTGAGTTTCAAGAGTTGTCGCATGAGCAATCAAATGCCACAAACAACTACCAATGATCATTTAATGGACTCACCTGAAATACGTACAATCCCAACTGGAGAAATAATCCAAACTTCAGTTGGAGGAACAGACAAATGGCTACACCTCAAGAGGCCCTTTCTCAACTAATCAATCAAAGGAGGCCTCAAGAAAATACGGTTCAGAAATTCATGCAAAATCAAGAGAATTTAATCAAAATACGTTGGAAGCATTCCAAGATATCAAGACAACTTTGTGAGTGTTTGCATAGTCCATTCAAAGAATAGAGTCACAACTTGTTGTTAGGGAAAAATGGACTTTGCCAGCCCAACCTCACCCTAACCCAAAACAACAATGTGAAATAAGTGACCCTAGCTCTTCAAATCACATGGAGCAAGCTAAATCTATCATCACTCTTAGAAGTGGAAAGATAATTGATAAGACCATCCCAACGACGGTTGAAAAGCCTAAGGATTCGGAAGAAGCTAAAAGAGATGATAGATCTAGCATTGCTCCACAAGAGAAAGAACCAGAAAAAGCATACAAGCCGGTTGCGCCATTCCTCCAATGGTTGGTTGCACCAAAACCTCTATTTAACACTTGGGATATTTTAGAGGTTTTAAAACTGGTGAAGGTTAACATTCCTCTTTTGGATGTCATCAAATAAATACCCTCATATTCCAAGTTCTTGTAAGACCTTTGTACGACCAAAAGAAGGCAAAATATTGAAAAGAAAAATTTTCTAACTGAAAAGGTGAGTGCCATCCTAAAGCAAGATTTGCCACAAAAGTACAAGGATCCGGGTTCCCAACTGTTTTTTATGTAATCGGGGACCACCGGATTGAGCATGCACTTCTTGACTTAGGAGTGAGCGTGATTTTGATTCCTTACTCAGTCTACAAATAACTTGGTCTAGGTGAATTAAAACCCACCAAGACTACACTTCAATTAGCTAATCGTTCGGTTCGTATACCAAGAGGAATGATCGAGGACGTGTTAGTTTAAATTGATGAATTCTACTTTCTAGTAGATTTTATAGTCCTGGATACATGGCCCATCATGGACACGGGCACTCATATTCCACTCATTTTAGGCCGTCCATTCCTAGCTACATCAAACGCGATTATCAATTGTAAGAATGAAATCATGAAATTGACTTTCGAGAATATGACATTAGAGTTGAATATCTTTAACTTGTGTAAACAACCCGAGGAAGTTGACGATGCCCATGAAGTTAACCTGATCGATTCATTCATGGAAGATAGAGCCCTCTTGACTCTTTACTCTGATGCTTTAGAGATGTGCTTGGCCCACTCCCCTGGTTTGGATGATGAGACGATTAGGGAGATGGACTCCTTGCTTGATGCAACACCGGTCCTTAAAATTGCTTGGTGAGGATACAATTTGAACAATTGCCCCTTAATGCGATAAAGACTCTACCGTCAAATATCAAGGCACCGAAGCTTGATCTAAACTATTACCAGCTAATCATAAGTATTCTTACTTAGGTCAAGATGAGACATATCCGGTGGTAATTTCTTCCCACCTGGATAAGGAACAAGATAGTATGCTCATTGTTACTTTAAAAGAATACAAAGGAGCCCTTGGATGAACCATCGCGGACCTTAAGGGAATTGATCCTTTGATATGCACTCACCACATTCACCTTGAGGATAATGCGAAAACATCTAGACAACCACAACGTAGATGAAATCCAAATTTGAAGGAAGTGGTTAAGGTCAAGGTGCTTAAGCTATTGGATGTGGGTATCATATACCCAATATCCGATAGTGAATGGGTGAGTCCAACACAGGTGGTTCCCAAGAATTCCAGGATCACCATCATAGCCAATGCGAAAAATGAACTTGTGCCAACTAGAGTTACTACTGGTTGGAGAATGTACATTGACTACCGAAAATTAAACACCATTACTAGGAAAGACCACTTTCCTTTGCCTTTTATTGACCAATTTCTAGAAAGGTTAGTTGGTCATTCCTACTACTATTTTCTGGACGGTTATTTGGGATATAACCAAAGATAGCCCTTAAAGACCAAGAAAAGACAACATTCACATGTCCCTTTGGCACTTTTGCATACCGAAGAATCCCATTTGGGCTATGTAATGCGCCCGCCACTTTTCATCGATGCATGTTGAGTATCCTTAGACATGGTGGGGCAATTTTTAGAGGTCTTCATCGACGACTTCTCTGTGTTTGGTTCATCTTTTAGCGATTGCATTAAAAATCTTAAACATGTGTTGAAAAGATGTGAAGAAAAGTGCCTTGTGCTTAATTGGAAAAAAAATGTCCCTTCATGGTTTGCAAGGGAATAGTACTTGGACAGATTATATTGTCCAATGGAATCGAGGTGGATAAAGCTAAAATTGATCTTATCTCTAACCTACCTCCATTCAAAAGCATACGCGACGTGCGTTCCTTTTTAGGACACACCAGTTTTTATAGAAGATTCATCAAGGATTTCAAACACATATCTCATCCTTTATGTAATCTTCTTCAAAAGGATACTCCATTCGAGTGGTCTGAAGAATGCTAAAAAACTTTCTCTAAGCTTAAGGGCATGTAGACTAGCACTCCGATCATGAAGCCACTTGAATGCAGCCTACCTTTTGAGATCATGTGTGACGCTAGCGACTATGCTATTGGGGTGGTATTAGGTTGAAGAAAAGAGAAAAAACCATATGTGATCTACTACGCAAGTAGAACGCTAAACTTTGCCTAGATGAATTATTCCAATATGGAGAAGGAACTCTTAGACAAGTTTAGGTCCTACTTGATCGGATCCAAGATAATAATACTCACGGACCACTCGGCGCTAAAGTATCTACTTTCTAAGAAGGATGCCAAGCCCCGTTTATTGAGATGAATCCTCCTACTCCAGAAATTTGATATAGAGATTCACGATAAGAAAGGAGTAGATAATGTAATAGCTGACCATCTTTCCAGGTTGTCTTATCTGACTCCATTGAGAGGACCCACATTAATGACATGTTCCCTGATGAACAACTTTTCAAAGTCTCCCACTTACCGTGGTTTGCTAACATTATAAATTATCTTGCAACAAGTATTACGCCGACACATTGAACAAAGTAAAATAAAAAATAAAAAATTCTACACCGAGGTGCACAAGTACATCTGGGATGATCCATATCTATTTAAGTATTGCCCATATTAGATCATAAGGAGGTATATTTCTGACGATGAACATCAAAGCGTAATCTCCTTCTATCATTCACATGCCTATGGTGGCCATTTTTCGGCTAAGAAGACCATGACAAAAATTCTGCAGTGGGGCTTTTAATGGCCCACTTTGTTTAAGAATGCTAATGATTTTTGTAAAGCTCACGAGCGTTGTCAAAAGTTGGGGGATTGCCCCATCTAAATATGATGCATTTGAACCTCATTCTTACATTGAAGCATTTGATTGTTGGGGCATCAATTTCATAGGACCATTCCCCCAATCATTCGAAAATTCTTACATATTGCTGGCGGTTGATTATGTTACTAAATGGGTCGAAGCGATCTCGTGCCGAAATAATGACCATTGCACGGTCATTAAATTCCTAAAAGAAAACATCCTTTCTTGGTTCAGAATGCCTCAAGTCATTGTCAGTGATGGTGGAACCCACTTTTATAATAAGCCATTCGTGACATTAATGAAGAAATACGGCATATCATACAAAGTGAGTACTCCATATCACCCGCATACAAGCGGTCAGGCTGAGATTTCTAATAGTGAAATCAAATAAATTTTGAAGAAAATGGTAAACCCTGATCGTAAAGAATGATTGTAACGTCTTGGAAAATTCCGTACAAAGACCCAAGTACCACCTCAAGAAGAAATCACTCAGGATCAAATCCTTTAGGAATTAGACAAAATTAACTAAGTGCTAAACTAGATTAGCTACGAAATCCACTTGATCCACTTTAAATATGATCTACAAGACCCAAAACTTGTAGAATCATTGATGCTAGGTTACCCTAAAATCTAGGATCAATCTCATTACCCAGTTGCTCTCGGGAGCACATTGAAATTCTGTATCGAATCTGGATCGCACATCGAAAGTCTGATTACTACAAAATTATATAATTAAGACCGCCTTGCTGGACTTGACCACCACTTCAGAAATCAATTCCAGATAGTGTCCCGAAGCTATTCGCTTGAGCCCGGAGTGAAGTGTGTGAGAAACGTGGATATCTTAGAAATAAAAATCTAAATTTAAGTCATCTGAGACTTGTCACTTGCGGGCCGAATATAAGGATTTAGACAGTCAGAATCTGACCCAAATACACCCTCGGATCAGGAAAAATTTCATACACAGGCCAGTGTACTTGTGGCCCTGATCAGTGATCGTAGACCGTTGAACTGAAACTGGTCTGCCACGGGCGATCTGCAAACCTGATCGGACCAAAAACTCAGCTTGACCTAGATCCAACATAAGGGAGCTTAAGTCCGACCTTAGGCTCAAGGGGGGCTCCGAAAGTGCTTCGTTGAGCTAAAACAGATGCCCTTTGGCTATAACCTTAGTATACCTTGGCCCCGGGGTCATTTCCATCAGTTTTAGGCCTATATAAGGACCTTAAACCCTCTCTCATTCACTCCATACGAATTTGAAAAAAACCCTAGGAGAGAGAAGAGAGTAAAGAGAGAGAAAGTGAGAGAGAAGTTGGAGTCACTTCTGGGATTCGATCCCTGCTATTTTACGTGCCTATCCATCACTACCAAATCGCTATTCCGACGATTCTGACTTCATTCTTAGGTAAGAAAACCTAACCCTAATCTATTCTAGGGTTTCAAATAGTGAAATGATGAAATAGCTAACCTAGTTCATGCTATAGGTTGTCATTCTGCCGGTGACAAAGTCTACGTGTTTAAAATGACTCCGTTACGCATTTATCGGCGTAAGGTGCGGACTATAGACGTATAAATTATGGTTTTCAAGGCTTTCAATATCGGTTAATGGTTTATTGTTGACGTAGGTGCTATTTCACATGCATAAAGTGATGTCCGTTTCATTTTTCAGTTATATGTTAACTAGGTTGAATATACTGTATTCCTCGTATTTGTAGAAAATACTGTATACGTATGAATTTGGATTTGTGCTTGCCATGATTAATTATTGTCTATGTATGCTAGATGCATGTGTATCAACTTCTGGGTGAACGAATTAGCCTAATACATGTTATATTAACATATGTCGTGTATGTTACAATGCGTAGCCTAAGTGTTTGAGCAAAAGACTAAATGAGTATAAACCTTGCGTTAGTGTACGCCATGACTAACTATCGTGGCTATGCGATTGTTGTGTAGGCGATAATCCTTTGACTAAAGGACTTGCCCTAATATGTATGCTAACCAATACATACCATGTATGATATAATGTATATGCTAAGTGTTTGTAAACATGTTTGTATGAATAAATACTTGTAAACTGTTCTTTAAATGGGTGTTGAGATAGGATTCTCAGCCACTCTAATGATGTGTACGATTTCTTCCATATGCCTTGTTTCATATTCATTGCTTTTACCTAGAAATGTATAAGTGCGGATTCATGTTTATGTTGTACTTCATAACATGCTCAACTGATTGTATGATTTGAATCATTGCTCCATTACTGCTTGAGTGTCTCATATGCTAGATCGTTGTAATTGAATGTGTTTGGGGCTATTATATAGTCCAGGCAATTGGTAATAGGCCCTGCTTTGGTGGCTGAGGTTATTTTCATCGCATCGGATGTGTTCGATGAACCCGAGCCGTACTTCGGTTGGCGACAGTGGTTAGGCCACGCGGAGTGCTTGCGCACTTCATGTCGTTCAACTTGTCGTGCGCTCGGGCTAGTCGAGCTCGTCAAGTAACCCGATTGACCCGATGTATGTTCACCATGTATGGACGTCACTGCCTGAACCTAAGGTACCAAACTCACCAGTGAAATCCCATTTAACCTGGTACCTCGATACGCTAAGACTCATGAGCCAGACATGGTGGTATGGGACACCGTGGTCGAGCTGTCGGCCTACGCTAGGGTGACGAGCCTCCCCGTATTGACCAGTGAGCAATACTGCCTCGTGAGCTGAATACGGTGGTATGACACTGTATTCGACCTGTCGACCTACACTGATCAGGTGATGAGCCCTTTGTAGTGACCTTGAGCGTACTCTGAGTCTACGTATAGGCGACGAGCCTTCCGTAGCATTTAGAGTATAACCTAGGCCTGCACTGATCAGGTGACGAGCCCTTTGCAGCGACCTAGAACCGTAACATCGTATGGGATATTACTAGGACTGACGACCCTAGAATGGATCCTTGTTTAGGAATGATATAAGGGAGGTACCTTAGATTCCCAATCCTTCTGTATGGAAGGAACTAATAATAACTTGGTAATCACGCTCATAACATCGCACTGCATGTGCCCCGGGTTGAAAAGCACAGAGGGAAGAAAGCATACTGCGACCGTAAGATGGTGTCATACGAGGGAGTGTAGGCGAGGGCATGCATCATGAATACATTCATCCTTGCATTAATAAGAGTATCTAGGAATGTTTGATATGTTTGCTTTATCATTACTGCTTGACTGAATTGATAACATGTTAATCTTTGCTCTATGATTCCACTGAGTTAATCACTCACTCCCACATTCTGGGACAGTGTTCTGAACACCCACCAGACCCTGTCTTAGTTGCAGATGATGATGCAACTCAGGAGGCGGAGCCTGATTACTATGGCGATCAGGACGAGTTCTCGTATATGCAGTTCTCCGGCGGTTTCGCTTAGGCCGTCCGGATCGACGGGGCTAAAGGGCTTATCATTGTAGTTGAACTATTTTTTTGACATTTTGATTTTGAACTATTACATGTATATGGTGACTCAGTGATGTATTCATACTCTGGAGACTGATCGTGAATTTTTGGCTCATACACATCTATATACACTTCTTTTAGTCTTCCGCTTGCGTTATATTAATTGATCTGGAGTATGAACTACTGTTTTGGTATAATTCCATTCATGATTAATGCACTAACACGGACAACATTCAATCATAAGCATATATGTTGCATAAGTGATGTTTTGGAACTCGGGAGTTGAGTTGCTACTCGACCCCCGATTTTCAGGGCGTTACAATGGTCAATTCGATTGACCGATGCATTATGGGCATACCGTACTGCATATAAAACCCCCTATTGAAATGTCTCCCTTTAGACTTGTCTATGGGAAAGCTTGCCACTTACTGGTGGAGCTAGCAATAAGGTTTATTAGGCAATAAAAAATTTTAATTTTAATTTGGACAATGCAAGCTCACTGCGCAAATTACAACTAAATGAACTTGAAGAGATCTGGAACGATACATACAAGAGTTCTCGACTATAAAAGACAAGATGAAGAAGTTACATGACCAGAGCATGCTTCAGAAAACATTTGAACCAATCAAAAGGTCCTCTTATATAATTCTAGACTCCATTTATTTCTGGGAAAACTGAGATCTCATTAGATCGACCCCTTTGTTGTTAAAATGGTTTATCCTCATGGGGCCGTCGAGATTGAAAACATAATGAATGGTAATGTTTTAAAAGTAAATGGTCATTAACTTAAGCCATTCATTGAGAATTTTAATTCAGACGCTATATTCACCCCTCTGATTGATCCTATGTATCAGGATTGACCTCTTAGTCTGATGGAGGTGTAGTTAGATTTATTGCTTGCTTATGATTTAGGACTAGGATTAGTTTATTTTTAGTATTGTTTTAGTTTTATGCTGACCCCCTTTCAAAATTTTAAAGACTTTGAATATTGCACATTCTTCCTTCTCAGGTACTATCTTTCTAGCTCATTCCTCCTTTATTGTATCAGTCTCATGTTGAGTTGATTGCATATTTCTTACATTAAGGAAAATGTAAATTTCAGGTTGGGGAGTGAGATTAGATAGATCTAATCAGTGTTTTTTCTAGTTTTGAGCTAAATTTTATTTTTCAAAATTTTTTCAAAACTCTCTTGGATAGTGAATTTCTGTATAATTTGAATGCATGTTGAATATTACGATAAGACATGGAATAATTATTTGGAAATCTAGAGTCTAGTTAGTTAGTAGACTTTTGACTAAGTTTTTCTTCATTAATTGATTAATAGAAAATTGTAAACACCAATTGAGTCTTGTTCATAATTCATATCTAACATATGTTTTGTGAAGTTACTTACTTTCTAGTGTAACATGAGAATTTCTTAAAAGTGCTAGGAACTAAGTCTGAAGATCATTATCTATCTAAAAAGTGTTATAAAAAGAAAAAAATGAACCAACTAAAAAAACAGTGAGATCGAAATTGGCTTCCTACTATATGTGTTTCAATGAAAAGAAAGAATAAAAGAATGAAAATAGGTAAAAGCCATTGATATAAAATCAAAAGCTAAAAAATAAGAGAAAAAAGGGAGTAAGATCGGAATCAGTACTTGTGTTGAGCAGCCCACTTTAAGTTAATGAACATGGATGACATTATGAAAGGTAAATTAACTTCATGGAATTATAAGTTAGAAATCACCAAGCACGCTAGGAACTTGATGTTTAGATTTCTTTTATTGATTAGGTGGTGAATGAGGTCTTAGTTCATTTGTTTACTACACATATTAGAACCTAGATTATCCATGTTTTATTCTCATGACTTTGAGTACTACTCACATGTATGAAGTTTTCACTGAAGATTACTATATTTGGAAGAGTTGAAATTTTAGATTTTGAGAATTAATGTTCACATATTTTGCTTGGGACTAGAAAAATGCTAGTTGGGGGGTGTGTTGAGTATGAAATATTGCATATTTCTCCCTGGTTATTTCTTGGTTTTGTGAACATGATGATGTTTAATCAATCTATTTCTACATGTTTTGTCTTGCGAGGTGATTTTGAGAACTTAAGGTGAAAACGATGCTACAAGCGTGGATTTGATGCTCAAGAATTACCAAAGTAAAGATTGGATATTTGGAGGTCAAGATTGAATATTTCAAGAGTCTAAGATTTAAGAAAACCAAGTGAAGAAGGAAGAAAATCAAGATTGCAAAGTACAAAAATTTGTAACAGCTGAACTTGATAGTTCGATGGCATTGAACACAACTTCAATGCCATCGAAGTAAGTTTTTGATGCCATCGAAAGAGGCTTGATCCCCTTGAAAAATCAGAGGAAATCACGTTTGGTTACTGGACATATGGGTGCGATTCTTGATCCCATCGAAGACCCCTTCAATCCTAATAAAGACCAGTTTGATGTCATTGAAGACAGCTCGATGACATCAGAAAAATCTGAAAATTTGAAGTTGATTCGCTGTACAGTTTTAGACATTTCTCGATCCAATCAAGCACATGTTTGATGTCATCGAAGCCAATTCGATGCCATCTAAGATCAGGCAATCTTATCGATGGACTTATAAAGACAGTTGCTGGTAGTTTCCAAATTCGAATTGAACTCGGCCATGGATCTTCGATGCCATCAAAGTCCCATCGAAGCTCCCATTGAAGCTGCGTAAACTGTGTAAATTTGAGGTGGTTTCAAATTCGGTCTGATCAAAGCCTATATAAAGGAATCTTCCGAGTATTTCCAAGCACAAATTAGGGTAGGAAGAGTAGAGTAAGGAGTGGTGTTGTTTCAAGGAGTTCTTCTTCTTCTTCAATCTTCTTCTTCTAGTTAGTTTTTCATGTTTTTTTAAGAGTCATAGTTTAATCATATCTATGGTTAACTAATCTCTTAGCTAAAGCTAAGAGGTGAAGCTTGTAATTTATTTTAATATTTTTCATACTTTGATTCAAGTTTATGATCTTAATGTTGGATATTTCATAAGTTTATGGTATGAATAAAGGAGTATTTTTTAATTACTTTGATCTATCGTCGACTCTGGGCATGACAGATGCTTAGGAACTGAAATTGCGTGTAAACCACTACTCATGAAGTAAGGCGTTATGTCCAAACGTCTTAGAGGGGGGTAAATAGGACTTTTCAAAATTAACAAACTCTTTTGTACCCACTTATTTCCAATTTCTTAAATAAAGAGATTTAGACTAGAATAAGTATGCGAACAAAATCAGGATAATGATATTCATTGTTGTGGCATAATATCAAACATGTGTTATGTAGGAATAGAGTAAAGCATGAAAAATAGTCAATCAACATAGAACATGAAGTCAAGCATTCAACACATTGCACAACGATATACAGTGGTTCGGCTATGTACCTACTCCACTCCCGGCTGACCAACTCTCTCCTAGAGTGTGCCGGATTTCACTATCCAATGGTTTTAAATCAGGTTAACCAAAAACCGCTACAACCTACATAAAGTTACCACAAATGCCTACACAAGGCACTCGATAGGCCCTACACAAGAGCAACAAGTTCTATAAAAGAACTACAAAACAATCCTACACAAGGACACTATACGTATTGTCCCGTCGAAGGCCTACGAAAGGACTTAGCGAGTTTGAGAAATGACAAACTCTGAATCTCAATCCTACACAAGGAAAGGACTTCAGACACAATGACTCGGGTACTTACCTAAAAGTGAGTGAGCCCCATTCAGCACAAATGTTGAAGATCTTCTAAGTTGTTGAAGATTCTTTAGCCCTTTAGCTCCCTTGAACCGCAACCAATCATAGATGCTCCAATGTCGATGCTAAGGTTAGTAGGTGTAATGACTCAAAAAATTCCGTACAAAGGCCCGAGTACCACCTCAGGCAGAAAGTACTCAAGACCAAATCCTTTATAAATTAGACAAAGTTAACTATGTGCTAAGCTAGATTAGCTACGAAATCCACTTGATCCACTTTAAATACGATCTGCAAGACCCAAAATTTGAAGAATCATTGACGCTAGGTTACCCCAAAATCTAGGATCAAACTCATTACCCGACTACTCTCGGGAGCACATTGAATCTCTGTATCAGATCTGGACCGCACATCAAAAGTCCGAATAATATGAGGTTATAGAATTAGGACCACCTTGCTAGGCTTGACAACCATCTCGGAAGTCAAAACCAGATAGTATCCCGGGGCTATTCGCTTGAGCCCGGAGTGAAGAGTGTGAGAAAACGTGATTTTCTTTAGAAATTAAATCTAAATTAAGTAATCTGAGACCTGTCATTTGTGGCCCAAATATAAGCAATCCGATCGTCAAAATCTGACCCAAATACACCCTCGGATCAGGGGAAATTTCATACACAGGTCAATATACTTGTAACCCTGATCGAGTTTCAGTGACCGTTGAACTGAAACTGGTCTGCCACGTGTGATATAGGAACCCTAGTGGAACGAAAACTTAACTCGACCTAGATCCAAGGTTAGTGAGCTTAAGTCCGACCTTTGGCTCAAGGGGGGCTCCAAAAGTGCTCTGTTGAGACGAAACAGACCTACTTTGGCTATAACCTAAGTATACCTTGGCCCTGGGTCTAATTTGGAGTATTTTAGGCCTATATAAGGACCTTAAACCCTCTCTCATTCTCACCATACGAATTTGAGAAAACCTTAGGAGAGAGAAGAGAGAAAAGAGAGAGAAAGTGTGAGTAGAGTGAGAGATTCTTCCTGTTACTCTACCCTGCTATCATACGTGCTTAACCATCCCGATCTAATCGCTATTCCGGTGATTCTGACTTCATTTCTAGGTAAGAAAACCTAACCCTAATCTGTTCTAGGGTTTCTAATCGTTGATAGGGTGAAGTAGCTAACCTATTTCATGGAATAGGTTGTCGTTGTGCCTTAGACAAAGTGAGGGTGAACGAACTGACTCCGTTACGCGTATATCGGCGTAAAGTGCAGACTTTAGACGTATAGGTTATGGTTTTCAATGCTTTCAATGTCAGATAATGATGGATTCATGATCTAGGTGTTATTGTACATGCAAAATGCGACGTTCGTTCTGCGATTCGGTTACGTATGCAAATTATGGCGTTTAGTGTATTCTGTATATTTGTAGAAAATACCATATACGTACAAAATATGAAATGGTGTTTGCCATGATAAATCACTGTATGTACATGCTATATATGTGTATAATATTTACTCGGCGAAAGGATTCGCCCAAATACATGTTTTAGCTAATTTACGTTAATTATGTTAAATGAGTGTATTCTAAGTGTTTGTAAAAATACTTGTAAGAGTAAGTACTTAGATGATAGTGTTTTAGGTAGGTGTTGAGATAGGATTCTCAATGACCTTAGCGATGTGTATGATTTCCTTCATGTAAGTTGTTTAAGTTAATCGCTTACTTATGAAATGTATGTGTTGTATTTCCTGTTTATATTGTGCTTTATAACATGCTTGTTAACATGTTTGAATTACTTTGTTAATTCTGCTTTGACTATTACACATACTTTCTGGTTACGACTTGAATGTGATTGGGGTTATGTGATAGTCTAGACAATCTGTAACAGGCTCAAAGTCATGGCTGAGATTCATTTCGCCACGTAGGATGTGTTTGACGAACCCGAGTCGTACTTTGGTTGGCGACAGTGGTTAGGCCACGCGAAGTGCCTATGCACTTCATGTCGTTCAGCTGGTTGTGCGCTCGTGCTAGTCGAGCTCGTCAAGTAACCCGATCTATCTAATGTATGTTCACATTGTTTGGACACTACTGCTTGAACCTAGGGTACCAAACTTACCAGTGTAACCTCGTTAACCTTGGTACCTCGATCCGCTAAGACTCATGAGCCGGGCATGGTGGTATGCGACACCGTAGTCAAGCTGTCGGCCTACGCTGGGGCCACAAGCCTCCCCGTAGTGACCAGTGAGCAACTCAGACTCGTGGCCCGAATACGGTGGTATGGGACACTGTATTCGAGCTGTAGGCCTACACTGATAAGGTGATGGGGGAGTGGTGTAACGATTACGTGTAACAGCCCTAGTAGCCCTTTGTAGTGACCTCAACCATACTCTGAATCTGCGGAGAGGCGACGAGCCCTCCCGTAGTAAACAGAGTATAAACTAGGCCTGTATTGATAAGGTGATGGGGGAGCGGTGCAACGAGTGCGTGTAACAGCCCTGACAACCCTTTACAGCGACCTAGAACCGTATCATCGTATGAGATTATCTAGGACTAACGACCCTAGAATGGATCATTGTTTGGGAATGATATAAGGAAGGTACCTTAGTTTCCTAACACTGCTGTACGAAAAGGACTAATAATAACTCGGTAATCATGCTCATAACATGACACTGCATGTGCCTGGAAGATGCGGAGCACTGAGGGATGAACGCATGTCGTGGACGTAAGATGTTGTCACACGAGGCAGTATTAGCGAGGGCATGCATCATGACTGCATTCCATACTTGCATTAATAAGAGTATTTAGGAATGTTTGATTGTACTGCTTTATCATTACTGCTTGACTAAATTGATAACATGTTAACCTATGCTTTATTATTCCACTGAGTTAGCTACTCACTCCCACGTTACGGGACGGTGTTCTGGACACCCACCAGACTCTGTCTTAGATGCAGGTATCAACGAGATGCAGGAGGCTGAGCCTGATTACTATGATGATCAGGATGAGTTCTCCTTCATGCAGTTCTCTGGAGGCTTTACTTAGGCCATTCAGATGATGGGACTACAGGGCTTACCATTATAGTTGCGCCATGTTTTAGCATTTTGATTTTTGAAATTAAAACATGTATATGGTGACTCAGTAAAGTGTTCATACTCTGGAGACCGATTGTGACCATTTCTGGCTTTATATGCATTTATATCAGTCTTTCGCTTGCATTTTATAACTTGATCTGGAGTATGAATTACTGTATTGGTATAATTCCACTCATGATTATTGCACTAACATAGACAACATTCAATCATAAGCATTTATGTTGCATAAGTGATGTTTTGGAACTCGGGTGTTAAGTTGCTACTCGACCCCCGATTTTCAAGGCGTTACAAGTTGGTATCAGAGCATGATTGGGATTAAACCGGACCTGGGTTATGGTCACACGACGTAGCTGACGTATTTTGACATAGGACCCTGGTTTAGACTTGGATTGTGAGACTATACCTGCGTTTCAGCCTTCCACTAGTCCTACAGCTGGACTACCACCTTATACACCACTGGTTCGCGAGCAGAACCGTGCGTCTTCCTCGACGTAGTACGTGCCTCAACCTGCTCCGCCTACTGATAGGTTTGAGTAGATGATGATGCTGATGCAGCAGCAACACCAGCAGCTCTTGCCAATATTGCAGGGCCCTTATCTCAGGGTGGGAGTGTGACTCTACCTTCACCATCTGTACATCCTGCTGATACTACAGATCCTTCTACTCAGGCTGAAGATGTGCCTCCGCTTGCACCTGCTGCATACCCTATGGGGAATTTGGGTACTAATGGCCTTCTCGAGCGATTCCAGCGCTTGAGGCCTCCTACTTTTACAGGTTCTCATAGACTCGAGAGGCTGAATACTGGCTAGACCGCATCTCTAAGATGTTACGGAAGCTACATTTTACCGAGTCAGAGCAGGTTGAGTTGGCCACCTTTATGTTTGAGAAGGAGGCCAGTATGTGGTGGGATAGTGTCCTACATGGGATAGTGTCCTACAGATAGTCGCAGTTGGCTACATATGGACTTGGGCAGCTTTCGAGTTTCATTTTCATGAAAAGTACTACCCTCAGACCTACCAACACGAGAGGGAGAATGAGTTCTTGCGCCTCAGGCAGGGAGGCATGACAGTTACCGAGTACGAGCATCGATTTACTGAGTTGGGCAGATACGTCCCTACGATACTTGCTGACGAGCAGATGCGGATACGACTTTTTTCTGAGGGCTTACGACCTAACATTTGGTCGAAGATGTGCTGTGTCAGCATACCGTCCTATGCTGAGCTGGTACACATGTCTATGCGGGTAGAGCAGGATGTTGAGCGACTAACACGCTTTTGTGGCCCTATGGTTCCTAGGCCACGACTAGATATCCAGAGCAGGCCATTCCTCGGCAAGAGCCACGTATTGACTCTCCTCCCAGGATTGCGGCGCAGTAGTTCCAATGAGGCGTCCAGGTGTGACCTGATCTTACTGCGGGAAACCGGGTCACCCTGCAGAGAGTTGCTTTGCATGGATGAGAGATAGTAGGTTTGCACCACCGCAGCGGATTGATCGTTCTTGCCCTCAGGTTTTATCGGCTCCACCACTACGGACAGCACCTGTACATCCATCCTTCAGACCACCTGCACCTTATTATAGGTCGCCACAGTGACCTATGATGCCTCAGCCCAACCGACCACAATAGGCATGTGTTCATGCGCTCATAGCAAAAGAGCCAAAGACAGTACCTTCAACACCTATGGCCTTCGAGGTCACTACACACGTCCAAGGTATTCCTGTCTTCTTATTGGTGAACACAGGGTCCACTACCTCTATGATCTCATGCACGGCAGTCAAGCGACTGGGTTTGGATACTCCTCTTATGAGAGGAGTGAGGGTCATCACTGCCACAGGGACTTTCTCTGATGTTACTAGTATGTGTGAGGGCTGCCCGATAGACTTGGGTGGTAGAACGATATTAGTCAACCTGATCGTCGTCCCCCTATTCCATTACGATGTTATTTTCAGTATGGACTGGCTCACTGAGATGCGAGCAGAGATCGATTGCGAGACTAGGATGGTTACAGCCCACAGACCAGAGGGAACGGCTTTTACTTTCCCTGTTCAGGTCAGTCACGCTTCTCGGTTATGGTGTTTCGCTTCTTCATTGGAGGCTACTGATGTTACGACGCTTGTGGATACGCCTGTAGTTCAGGCTTTTGCGGACGTGTTTGAGCCGATTTCTGGGTTGCCTCCTCGGCGTGAGATCGACTTCACCATTGATCTTGTGCCTGGTGCGACACCTGTTTCATTACCGATGTATCGCATGCCTCCATGTGAGATGGAGGAATTGAGGAAACAAATTGATGGATTGGTAGAGAAGGGCTTTATACGACCCAGTGTGTCTCCTTGGGGAGCACCTGTGTTGTTTGTCAAGAAGAAGGACAGGTCGCTACGGTTATGTATTGATTATCGTAGGTTGAACCAGTTGACCGTGAAGAACAAATATCCTTTGCCTAGGATAGACGACCTGTTTGATCAGTTGAAGGGAGCAAAGTATTTTTTGAAGATCGATTTACAGTCAGGGTATCATCAGTTGCGCGTCAGGGATGAAGACGTGCAAAAGACAGCCTTCAAGACTAGTTTTGGGCATTACGAGTTCCTTGTGATGTCGTTCGGTTTCACGAATACACCGGCTATGTTCATAGACTTGATGAACCGAGTATTTCTGCCATTCCTATACCGATTCGTCATCGTGTTTATTGACGACATCCTGATATACTCCACGAGTCGGGAAGTGCACGAGGAACACTTACAGGCAGTCCTAGATACTCTGAGGAAGAACCAGTTGTTCGTGCAGTATAAGAAGTGCGACTTCTGGCAGGAGGAAGTCAAGTTCGTAGGACATGTGGTGTCCAAGGAAGGGATAGTAGTGGACCTGGCTAAGGTAGCTGCAGTGTAGGACTGGAAGCAGCCTGGTTCAGTTACTGAGGTGAGGAGTTTTCTGGGCCTGGTAGGCTATTACCGACGATTCATTCGAGACTTTTCGAAGATAGTCAGACCGTTGTCTCAGTTGACATGGAAGGATCTGAAGTTCGCCTGGAATCAAAAGGCGGAAGCAGCTTTTCAGGAGCTAAAGGACAGGCTGACGTCCGCCCCTGTGCTAGTATTGCCAGAGCAAGGGGTTAAGTATACTATATACTGACGCGTCTCGCGTTGGTTTGGGTTGTGTTCTTATGCAGAAGGACAGGGTGATTGCGTATGCCTCGAGACAATTAAGGAAGCACGAGGAGAATTGCCCTATGCACGACCTTGAGTTAGCAGCGGTCATATTCGCATTGAAGCTCTAGAGACATTACCTCTACGGAGAGGAGTTCGAGCTTTTCTACAACCACAAGAGCCTTAATTATATATTCACTCAACGGGACTTGAATATGAGGTAGCGCCGATGGATGGAGACCTTGAAGGACTTCAAGTTCGAGGTTTCCTACCATCCTGGCAAGGCCAACCTTGTGGCAGGCGCGTTGAGTCACAAGAAGGCTATAGCATTTGCGTCTCCGCTGATGATAGCAGAGTGGGATATATTAGAGTTCGTGCGGGACTTCGAGCAGAAACTCACAGTGGAGGAACCATTCGAGTGTGTCGCACACATTCGGGTGCGATCATTTATTGATGATCGGATTATCGAGGCCCAGAAGGGCGACGAGCGGTTGTCTGAGCTTCGCGAGCAAGCCAGCGATGATGTGGACTCCGAGTGGAGAGTTGGCATAGATGGGGGCCTACGATACCATGGCTGCCTATGCGTCCCAGATATTCAGGACTTGAGACAGGAGCTTCTCGAGACTGCCTACAGATCGAAGCTTGCGATGCATCCGGGTAGCACGAAGATATATTAGGATATGAAGCGGTCATATTGAAGGTCCACATCGCAGACTATGTTTCACGTTTTCTCACGTATCAGCAGGTCAAGGCCGACTGTCGTCGACCACCTGGACTCCTTCAGCCCATGCTCATAGCTGAATGGAAGTGGGACTTCATCTCAGGGCTGTCGAAGACGAGAAAGGGTTATGACTCTATTTGGGTGATTGTGGACCGGTTGACCAAAGCAGCTCATTTTCTCCCTATTAAAGTCACGAACTCTGCAGACGACTTGGCTAGGTTGTACATCAAAGAAATAGTACGTCTGCATGGAGTTCCCTTGGATATCGTGTCGGACCGCGACACGCAATTCACGTCTATCTTCTGGACTCGTATCTAGGAAGCGATGGGTGTGAAGTTGAAATTTAGTACCGCGTTTCACCCTCAGACCAACGAGCAGACGGAGCGGGTGAATCAGATTTTAGAAGATATGTTGTGGGTTTGTGTGTTAGACTTCAAGGACAGTTGGGATGGTTGTCTCCCGTATGCAGAGTTAGCCTACAATAACAGTTTTCAGGTGAGTATTGGTATGGCTCCTTACGAGGCCTTGTATGGACACCTTTGCAGAGCACCGCATTGCTGGGCTGAGGTCGGTGAGCGCAGTTTGATTGGCCCAAAGTTAGTACAGGCGACCTCAGAAAAGATCGACATTATCAGGCGTCGACTCCTGACGGCACAGAGCAGATAAAAGAGTTATGCCGATACGAGGCGGTGACTACTTGAGTTTGAGGTTGGAGATCATGTATTCCTCAGAGTTTTCCCTATGGAGTCCTTCGGTTTGGGAAGAAAGGGAAGCTTACGCTGCGGTTCATTGGCCCATTTTTGATACTTGATTGAGTGAGAGTGGTGGCATATCGTCTCGCTTTGCCTACACCACTCGCGGGCGTGCACAATGTATTTCATGTATCTATGCTGAAGAAATACGTCCCTGATCCTTTACACATCATCCATTGGGAGCAGGTGCAGTTGAGCGAAGATGCTACATATGCACTGCATCTGACGCGTATCCTAGACAGGAAGGAGCAGGTGTTGCGCAGTAAGGTGATTCCACTCGTGAAGGTACTGTGGACGCAACAACAGAGGAGGAAGCTACCTGGGAGACAGAAGCCAAGGTCCGAAAGAACTACCCTCAGCTTCTCGAGGAGTACGAAAATGTACTAATTTCGAGGACGAAATTTTTCTTTAAGGGGGGTAGATTGTAACGACTCGAAAAATTCCGTACAAAGGCCCGAGTACCACCTCAGGCAGAAATTACTCAAGACCAAATCCTTTATAAATTAGACAAAGTTAACTATGTGCTAAGCTAGATTAACTACGAAATCCGCTTGATCCACTTTAAATACGATCTGCAAGACCCAAAATTTGTAGAATCATTGACGCTAGGTTACCCCAAATCTAGGATCAAACTCATTACCCGACTGATCTCGGGAGTACATTGAATCTCCTTATCAGATCTGGACCGCACATTGAAAGTCTGAATAATACGAGGTTATAGAATTAGGACCGCCTTGCTGGGCTTGACAACCATCTCGGAAGTCAAAACCAGATAGTATTCCGGGGCTATTCGCTTGAGCCCGGAGTGAAGAGTGTGAGAAAACGTGATTTTCTTTAGAAATTAAATCTAAATTAAGTAATCTGAGACTTATCGTTTGCGGCCCAAACATAAGCAATCAGACCGTTAGAATTTGACCCAAATACACCCTCGGATCAGGGAAAATTTCATACACAGGTCAGTATACTTGTAACCCTGATCGAGTTTCGGTGACCGTTGAACTGAAACTGGTCCGCCACGTGTGATCTGGGAACCCGACTGGAACGAAAACTTAACTCGACCTAGATCCAAGGTCAGTGAGCTTAAGTCCGACCTTTGGCTCAAGGGGGGGCTCCAAAAGTGCTCCGTTGAGATGGAACAGACCTACTTTGGCTATAACCTAAGTATACCTTGGCCCTGGGTCTAATTTGGAGTATTTTAGCCCTATATAAGGACCTTAAACCCTCTCTCATTCACACCATACGAATTTGAGAAAACCCTAGGAGAGAGAAGAGAGAAAAGAGAGAGAAAGTGTGAGTAGAGTGAGAGATTCTTCCTGTTACTCTACCCTGCTATCATACGTGCTTAATCATCCCGATCTAATCGCTATTCCAGCAATTCTGACTTCATTTCTAGGTAAGAAAACCTAACCCTAATCTGTTCTAGGGTTTCTAATCATTGATAGGGTGAAGTAGCTAACCTATTTCATGGAATAGGTTGCCGTTGTGCCTTAGACAAAACGAGGGTGAACGAACTGACTCTGTTACGCGTTTATCGGCGTAAAGTGTGGACTTTAGACGTATAGGTTATGGTTTTCAATGCTTTCAAGGTCAGATAATGATGGATTCATGATCTAGGTGTTATTGTACATGCAAAATGCGACGTTCGTTTTGCGATTCGGTTACGTATGCAAATTATGGCATTTAGTGTATTCTTATATTTGTAGAAAATACCATATACGTACAAAATATGAAATTGTGTTTGCCATGATAAATCACTGTATGTACATGCTATATATGTGTATAATACTTACTCGGTGAAAGGATTCGTCCAAATACATGTTTTAGCTAATATACGTTATGTATGTTAAATGAGCGTATTTTAAGTGTTTGTAAAAATACTTGTAAGAGTAAGTACTTAGATGATAGTGTTTTAGGTAGGTGTTGAGATAGGATTCTCAATGACCTTAGCGATGTGTATGATTTCCTTCATGTAAGTTGTTTAAGTTAATCGCTTACTTATGAAATGTATGTGTTGTATTTCCTGTTTATATTGTGCTTTATAACATGCTTGTTAACATGTTTGAATTATTTTGTTAATTCTGCTTTGACTATTACACATGCTTTCTGTAACATCCCGGATTTTTGCCAACCTGGAATTAGACGTCCTTAGGCAAAGGGTCGATCCTAACACCTTATTAACTTGTCAGAACTCAATCCCAAAGTCTAAAACAGCTTTTGAAACCTTTTCCTTCACAAATCCCACCCTTCACCACCTTGTTCTTTCAATTTTTCTAAGTACTTTCACCCTAGACACTATCTTAAACTATCTAAGTAGTATAACTTGGATCACTTTATATACAAACTACAAAGGCCCAGGCACCAGCTTAGACAGAAATTACTCAGGATTAAATCCTTTAGAAATTAGGCGAGAATTAGCCAGTGTTAAACTAGAGTACCTGTGAAATTAGCACCAATCACTTTAAATATGATCTGCAAGACCCAAAACTTGTAGAATCATTGACGCTACATTACCCTAAAATCTAGGATCAATCTCATTATCCGGCTGCTCTCGGGAGCATCTCGAAACTCCATATCAGATCTGGACCACACGTCGGAAGTCTGATTAACACGAAGTTAAGGAATTAGGACTGCCTTGCTGGGCTTGACAACCATCTCGGAAATCAAATCCAGATAATGTCTCAGCGCTATTTGCTTGAGCTCAGAGTGGAGAGTGTGAGAAACATGAAAATAATTCCAAAATAAATAAGGATTTATGAAATCTGGCATGTGACACTTGCAGTTCAGTATTGAGCAATCAGACCATCAGAATCAGGCCAAATTACACCCTCGGATCAGGGATATTTCCCCAAACATATCCATGTACTCGGAATCTCCGATTGAGATCCATTGACCGTTGAACTGAAACTGGTCCGCCATTTGTGATCTGGAATCCCGACTGAAACGAAAACGTAGCCATACCTAGATCCAGTGTTAGTGAGCTTAAGTCCGACTGCACACAGAAAAGGGGCCGCCAGAAGTGCTCCATTGAGATGAAACGGACCGTGTTTGGACATAACCTAAGTATACTTTGTTCCTGAGTCTAGTTTGGTGAGTTTTGGGCCTATATAAGGACCTTAAACTCTCTTATTTCCAGCCCATACGAATTTGAGAAAACCCTAGGAGAGAAAGAGAGAAAAGATAGAGAAAGTGTGAGGTTTCTTCCTGCCCTTTTTCCCTGCCACTACATGAGCTTAACCACTTCCTTCTAATTGCTTTCCTGGCGATTTCGGCATCATTTCTAGGTAAGAAACCCTAACCCTAATCTGGTCTAGGGTTGTAAACATTACAAATGATGAAATAGCTAATCTATCTCATTCTTTAGGTCGCTAAATCATCGTAGGCGAAAGCCTAGCAAATCTATCGAGTTTACTACGCTCCTACGGCGTAAGGTACGGACTTTAGATGTGTAGGTTATGGTTTTCAACGCTTTCAATGTCAGATAATGATAGATTCATGATCTGCATGCAATTGCACATGTACAAAGTGTTGTCCGTTTCATTTTTCGGTTATACGTTAACTATGTTGAATATACTGTATTCTCTGTATTTGTTGAAAATACCGTATACGTACAAATTTTAAAAGTATGTTAGCCATGATTAATTACTGTATGAATATGCTATATATATGTATAATACTGAAAAGGCCAAGCTATATGTCCTAGAGGGGGGGGGGGGGTGAATAGGACTATGCCAAATTTAAAATAAAATCAGCGAAAATAAAGTAAACCAATAGCCTTACAATTATGAATCAATTCACAATGCTAAATTTAAATCACCTTGATAAATAAGTATTGAGAGATTGATACAAATTCAGTTCTAAGGACAACCTTACACCATAATAAACAAGGGCTTATGGTAGGACAACCTTATTTCTAGAACATCTTTTGGATCAAGAACTCAATTTTAATAGAAGTAAATGAAATAGCAAGGAATTGAAATTAAATGCAAAAGTATAGATCTAAATTATTACAACAATCCTCACACTTGCTTGAAATGTAAATAGTTACAACATTCACATCCACTTGTACATTCCACACAATTGAATGATAAAAGATATGAAAATTAAGCAAGCATTCAATCCACAAGACAAAGAGTTATAGTGGTTCGCCTGTGTGTACACCAACTGTCTTTCAACAGCCACACAGAAAGCTACTCCACTCCTAATATCCTCACACAGGGGATATTAGCGTTCACTATCAAATAGGTTTTCACAGGTTCACCAAAAACCTTTACAATTGTGTCTTTTTCACTTGGGCTTACACAATTCAAAAACCCCTCTTTTCTGAGTTTTCTGGCTCTCCTTAGATAACCAATACAATGAGATTTTTTCTGGTTCAACCTCAAACAAAACCAATACAATGAGATTTTTCTGGCTCAACCTCAAACATAACCAATACAATGAGATTTTTCTGGCTTAACCTCAAATAAAACCAAAAGTAAATAAATTTTACAGAATTGTAAAATACCTGGATTTCTCCTTTTCGTAGCAGCCCGGTAGAACCAATCGGAGTAGATGATTGAATGTCAAAGTTCAATTTCCAATACTCACATTCATATGGTTCTAAATTCTAATTGATTTTAAATTTTAACTAGTTGGGTGTAGCTATATTTGATTTTGATTCCAAGAAGAAGGAATAAGATAATTCCTCTTTTCAAAAAAAGATTGGAATACAGAAACAAAATCAAATTAAATAAGCTAGCAAAAAGGAATATTAAATAAGCACAATGTAGCTTAAAATAAACACAGACTTATCTCAGAGTGATCACTTGAAATTTCTTGAATTGAATCGAGTTGAAGTGTGAAAACTCTGAATTTCGTTTTCAATTTATAGAAGCAAAAATCGCTCCTACGACTGGTCTTAGAAACCTTCGACTGGTCGTAGCTCTAATGGATATTTGAAATATTGAGCGCGATCTTTGAAAGTCGTTCCACGACTGGTCGTGAGAAGCCTATGACTGGTCGTGGGTCACCTACGACTGGTCGTAGATCTCTACGACTGGTCGTAGGACCATAGATTGGTTGCTGGACATTAAGTCGTAGCTCTACGACTGGTCGTGGACGAGTCGAAGCCACACCTACGACCGGTCGAAGGACCTCCAGGACTGGTCTTGGGTGTACCAAAAAATTCTGAAAAATCTTCAACAACTTAGGACTGGTCGTGGAATTTCTTGGACTAGTCGAACCAATGCTAGGACTGGTCGAACAAGAGGTAGGACTGGTCGTAGAATAGACCAAACTTATGTAAAATAAACATTTGATTTATGTATCCAAAGTGACCTACTTAAAGGGTCAACCTAAGGTCATTCAAACCTGAACCATGTCGTATGGACATTGAACTTCAACCATTCAACGAATGTAGATTTTTTTGAATCATTTCAGGCTTGAGATCTTGAACTTGTTGTAGCTTTAAACTTGAGATCTTCATCAGCATAAAAACTACTTCATGCGTTGCTTATTAGTCTTGAAGTCATTTCTTGAGTTGTTTCTTAAGACTTGAACTTCAACATTGTAGCTTCTTGAACTTCAATAATGTAGCTTCTTGAGACTTCAACATTTGAACTTCAATAATGTAGCTTCTTGAGACTTCAACATTGTAGCTTCTTGAACTTCAATAATGTCATGAAGTGTTTATGCAGTGTCTTGAATACATATAAATCACCATACAAGCACAAGACACAGATAGATGTTTTGACACATCAAAATTTGACAACCAAAGGAGCATGAGACCATAGCACTTACAATCTCCCCCTTTGTCAAATTTGTGACAAAACACCCAAATAATAATACTTCCAATAGAAATAAGAGAAGTACAGGCACAACAGGTTCAAAATAGAGAATCATGCACAGTTATATAGATATGATAAGTAATAACTAGCATCATTCTCCATAACTACCCCTGAGAAGCTTAACTCCCCCTGAGTAATAGGAGCACATCATAATCATTAAATTCAAATAAAGCCAAAGCCTCCCAAAACTTCTCCCCCTTTTTAACACAAAATGACAAAGGAAGAAGAGCAACAATGATAATGAAAATAGGAGTTGATTCAAGAGAGCATAGTGCATAATTCAAAAAGTCAGTAAGCATGTAAAGTTCAGACTTAAAAAAAAATATTACAGACCCATCAAAAATTCAGTCAGAACCAGAAGAGGGAGCAGGATTAGATGGATCAATTTTGTGTAAACCCCTAGCAACCCGCCTCATATATTTGCGTAAATAAGAAAATTGCGTGTCTTGGGTAACACGAATTTGAGCCACCTGCTCTTGAAGGGAATTCAATCTCTCAACAAAATCAGAAGGCTGAAAATCAGGATCATCAGCCGAGTCTGACTCAAGTTCTTCAAATAAATCATCCATATTCACGTCTTCAGGAAGATCACCAGCTTGATCTGCATTTCCTGCTTCAGCACCACTGCTACCAGCATCCACTTGGCCATCAGCCAATTCTAAATTCATCTTGTTAATATTGGAATTATTAAAAGGGAGATGATGGATGGGTTTTTCTCTAGCAGGCATAGCCACGAGCATATGATTTGCCAGCATAGTCAACAAATAACCAAAGGGAATATCACTATGTCCTGGATGGTGACGAGACAAAATAATGGAATGACAAATTAAAGAAGGTAGACATATTTTTGCACCAGAGATGACAGAATGCAAAACACGTACCATGAAAGTAGTGAGTTCGGTTTTATTACCAGAACGTGGGTAAAGATTTGAGATGAAAATCCTATGAAGTACTCTGTGTCTAGGTAACAAGGACCTTAAGGGAAGTGCATGACCTTTATGAGTCCAGTGAACATCCAAATTACATAAATCTCTAGTAAGCATTTTTCGTTCAGATTCTGAGAGTCTGTCATGTAAAATATGAATTGGAATGCCCTCATCATTGACAGGTATTTTCATAATGTGAGCAATCAAATGTCGATCCACTGAAAATAATCCTTCTTGAGTATCAATTTTAAAAGTTAAATTCTCAAGAGAAAAATCACAGATACATGCAAACATGGATTGGGCAATGGACTGGTATGCAGCTCCACCCCAATGTAAGATGTTATCCCATCCCACAGATTCCAACAGAGGAAGGATACCAAATGAAGCAATGTGATTAACATTAACAGGATGCTCAACAATAATATTGCGCATACGCAAATCCCGAGCATTAGAAGGATCATTTCGGGAGAGCGAAGATGACGTTGTGCAATAGATGCAGATCTAGATGAAGAGGGACCTCGTGTAGTTTTCTTTTTACCTCTAGCATCCATTTTCAAAGGAGGACTCAAGAAAACAAAAAGATGCAAGATAGAAGAAATGGGGTTTTGATAGAACAGATTTTTCAAGATAAAACCCCAAACTTGCAATGAACGACCAAATAGATTCTACAAGAATGAGATTTGAAACACCAATAACAAGAATCTACAAGAAAATTGCAAAAGAACCACTAACCTTGAAGTACCATGAAGGTGGGTTCGACCGGTCGTAGCTAGGACCGTTGGAGAGTAAAAAGGAAATGAAGAAGAAGAGTCAAATCCCCAAAATAAAGTGAAATCACGAGTTTCACGACCGGTCGTGTAAGTGTTCGACCGGTCGTATCACGACCGGTCGTGTACACTCACGACTGGTCGAGTACCGACTCAAAATTTACAATTTTTTCAAATAATTTTCAAATTTAAGCAAATAAAACATCAAACTTATGTACATTATGATACACCAAATCATGCAAATTCAATTTAAATTGCACATACCGAGATCAAACTTTAATTTATTAAACCTGCTTTTGTCGAGCGGTTTAGTGAAAATGTCCGCAAGTTGAGTCTCGGTTGGAATGTAATCCAAATATATTAATTTTTCTTCCACTAATTCACGAATGTAATGAAATCTAATGTCAATATGCTTAGTACGTGAATGCTGAACTGGATTTTTAGAGATATTTATTGCACTGGAATTATCACAAAATAAAATCATAGAATCCTGAGTAATTCCATAATCGCTTAACATACGTTTCATCCAAACAAGTTGAGTACATGCATTTCCAGCAGCAATGTATTCAGCCTCAGCTGTTGATAGCGATATAGAACTTTGCTTCTTGCTAAACCAAGAAACAAGACAATTTTCAATGTAGAAACAACCACCACTGGTTGATTTCCTATCATCAATGTTTCCAGCCCAGTCAGCATCTGCGTACCCGGCTAATTGAACATTAGTCTCATGTGGATACTAGAGACCCAGTTAGTAGAACTTGCGACATATCGCATAATCCGCTTAACAGCAGTTAAGTGAGATTCTTTAGGATTTGATTGATAACGAGCACAAATACCAACACTCAAAGCGATATCTGGTCTACTAGCAGTCAAATAAAGCAAACTACCAATCAAACTACGATACAATTTAGGATCCACATCATTACCTGTAGAGTCTTTTGAGAGTCTCAAAGTTGTACTCATAGGAGTATCAAAATTTTACCTTTCTCAAATCCAAATTTCTTAATTAAATTTAGAGCATATTTGGTTTGAGAGATAAAAATTCATCAGGTTGTTGTTTTACTTGCAACCCTAGGAAATAGTTTAATTCTCCAACCATGCTCATTTCGAATTTAGACTTCATCAAATCTACAAACTCAACAGTCATGTTAGTACAGGTTGATCCATAAATAATATCGTCAACATATATTTGAACCATTAGAATATCATCGTTATGTTTCTTAACAAAGAGCGTCTTATCAACACATCCCATCTGAAAATTATGACTCAGTAAAAACTTAGTCAGTTTTTCGTACCATGCTCTGGGAGCTTGTTTCAAACCATAAAGAGCCTTCTTAAGATGATACACATGATCAGTAAATTTAGGATCTTCAAACCCTATAGGTTGTTCAACATATACCTCTTCATGTAAATCACCATTCAGAAAGGCACTCTTTACATCCATTTGGTAAATTTTAATCTTCCTAAAACAAGCAATGGAGATAAAAAGTCTGATTGATTCAAGACGAGCTACAGGGGCAAATGTTTCATTATAGTCAATACCTTCAATTTGTGTATACCCCTGTACAACTAGTCTTGCTTTATTTCGAATAATATTTCCAAGTTCATCAGATTTATTTTTGAAAATCCATTTTGTTCCAATAATATGTTTATCTTTAGGTCTAGGAACAAGGTACCAGACATCATTTCTGACAAACTGATTAAGTTCTTCTTGCATCGCAAGAATCCAGCTTTCATCCGAAAGTGCTTCTTTTACGTTAACCGGTTCAATCTGGGATGTAAAGCATACGTAGTTACATATGTCCTCTAATTGTCTACGAGTGCGCACACCAGTGAGAGGGTTTCCAAGTATTTGAGAAGTTGGATGATCTTTAACAGTCCTTAATTCAGAATTAGTTTCGCTTGATGAAGTTTCTTATTTTTCAAGTATAAGCACTTCATCATTATCTGAACTAGGGACATGTGTATTCAAAAGATCGTCAATCACAACATTTATTGACTCTTGAATCACACCGGTCCTGTTGTTCAGAACACGATATGCACGACTATTTAAAGAATATCCTAAAAAGATCCCTTCATCACTTTTAGTGTCAAACTTTCCCAAATTTTCACGGTCACGCAAAATATAGCACTTGCTGCCAAAAACTCGAAAGTATTTGACAGAAGGCTTTTTCTCAAACCACATTTCATAAGCCGTTTTATTATTAGATTTATAAATATAAACACGGTTAATAATGTAGCAAGCTGTATTCACTGCTTCAGCCCAGAGATTCCTAGGGAGCTTCATGCTATTTAACATAACATTTCCCATTTCTTGAAGCACTCTATTCTTCCTCTCGACAATTCCATTTTGTTGAGGATTTTTAGGTGCAGAGAATTCATGCGATATTCCCTGATCGCTACAGAATTTCTCAAAACCGCTATTTTCGAATTCGGATCCATGATCACTACGGATCTTGTTGACTTGAGAACATTTTTCAGTTTGAATCCGTTTTATAATCTTTTTCACTTCATCAAGGGTTTCTGATTTATCTCTCAAGAATGAAACCCAAGTGTATCTTGTATAATCATCTACAATAACTAAGATGTACTTTTTGTAAGTGTTATGATCTCATACTCCTTTGGTTGTCAAATTTTGTGTGCCAAAAACATCTATTGGTGTTCTGTACTTGTATGATCATTTATTAGAATTCAAGACACCTCAAGAAGCTACATGTTGAAGCCTCAAGAAGCTACATGTTGAAGCCTCAAGAAGCTACAATGTTGAAGTTCAAATCTGAAGAAGAAACAACGTATGAAGTAGTTCTATGTTGATCAAGATCTCAAGCCTGACAAGCCTGATATAATTCAATTTATCTACATTCGTTGAAAGGTTGAAGTTCAATGTCCATACGACATGGTTCAGGTTTGAATGACCTTAGGTTGACCCTTTAAGTAGGTCACTTTGGATACATTATTCAAATATTGAAAATACACAAGGTTGGTCTATTCTACGACCAGTCCTAGCTCTTGTTCGACCAGTCCTAACATTGGTTCGACTAGTCCAAGAAATTCCACGACCAGTCCTAAGAAGTTGAAGATTTTTCGGAATTTTTGGTACGCCCACGACCAGTCCTGGAGGTCCTTCGACCGGTCGTAGGTGTGGCTTCGACTCGTCCACGACCAGTCGTGGATCTACGACTTAAAGTCCAGCGACGAAATCTCTGGTCCTACGACCAGTCGTAGATATCTACGACCAGTCGTAGGTGACCCACGACCAGTCGTAGGGTACTCACGACCAGTCGTAGAACGGCTTTCAAAGATCGCGCTTATTTTTTCAAAAATCTGTTAGAGCTACGACCAGTCGTAGGTTTCTAAGACCAGTCGTAGGAGCGATTTCTGCTTCTATAAATTGAACACGAAATTCAGAGTTTTCATAACTTCCACTCTCATTCAATTCAAGAATTTTCAAGTGATCACTCTGAGATAAGTTTGTGTTTATTTAAGCTAGATTGTGCTTATTTAATATTCCTTTTTGCTAGCTTATTTAATTTGATTTTGTTTCTATATTCCAATCATATTTGAAAAGAGGAATTATCTTATTCCTTCTTCTTGGAATCAAAATCAAATTTAGCTACGCCCAACGAGTTAAATCTAAAATCAATTAGAACTTAGAACCTTATGAATGTGAGTATTGGAAATTGAACTTTGACATTCAAATCATCTACTCCGATTGGTTCTACCGGGCTGCTACGAAAAAGGAGAAATCCAGGTATTTTACAATTCTGTAAAATTCATTTGCTTTTGGTTTTGTTTGAGGTTGAGCCAGAAAAATCTCATTGTATTGGTTGTCTGAGGAAAACCAGAAAACTCAGAAAAGAGGGGTTTTTGGATTGTGTAAGCCCAAGTGAAAAAGACACAATTGTAAAGGTTTTTGGTGAACCTGTGAAAACCTATTTGTTAGTGAACGCTAATATCCCCTGTGTGAGGATATTAGGAGTGGAGTAGCTTTTTGTGTGGCTGTTGGAAAACAGTTGGTGTACACACAAGCGAACCACTATAACTCTTTGACTTGTGGTTTGAATGCTTGCTTAATTTTCATATCTTTTATCATTTGATCTTGTGGAATGTACAATGGGATGTGAATGTTGTAATTATTTACATTTCAAGCAAGTGTGGGGATTGTTGTAATAATTTAGATCTTACTTCTTCATTTAAATTCAATTCCTTGCTATTTCATTTACTTATATTAATATTGAGTCCTTAATCCAAAAGAGGTTCTAGAAATAAGGTTGTCCTACCATAAGCCCTTGTTGATTATGGTGTAAGGTTGTCCTTAGAACTGAATTTGAATCAATCTCTCGATATCTATTTATCAAGGTGATTTAAATTTAGCTTTGTGAATTGATTCAAGTTGTAAGGTTGTTGGTTTATTTTATTTCCGCTGAATTTTATTTTAATTTGGCATAGTCCTATTCACCCCCCCTCTAGGACATATAGCTTGGCCTTTTCAAGTGGTATCAAAGCCTAATAGCTCATTTTATTGCTTTTTATTTGGATTTATTTCCTGAGCTAACGATCTAAGCTATATAAAAAGATGTCAAATTTTGATAGCCTTTCAGTTACTAGACCTCCTCCCTTTGATGGCTCCAACTATGCCTATTGGAAAGCCAGAATGAGGATCTTCCTCAAATCAATGGATGAAAGTGTGTGGCAAGCCATAGTAATTGAATGGAAACCTCCTATCACGGAAGTAACTGGTGTTGATGGTTCAAAATCTATGAAAATTACACATATTACCAATGGACCACACTTCAGAAAAGTGAGAGTAGTGCTAATGCTAAAGCACTAAATGCAATCACTTGCGCACTATCACCGGATGAGTTCAAAAGAATCATATCCTGTGATACTGCAAAGCAAGCTTGGGATATTTTAGAAATGACACACGAAGGTACATCAATTGTCAAGAAATCTAAAGTCCAACTCCTCACAACTAAATTTGAAGAAATTCATATAGAGGAAAATGAAATGTTTATGGACTTTTACACTAGATTAAATGACATTGTGAACTCAATGTGGGGTCTGGGCGATAAGATCCCTGAAAGTAAAGTATGTGCAAAAATACTACGCTCTCTTCCTGAACGGTTCAATTCAAAGGTAACCGCAATCCAGGAACTTCGTGATACGGATAATATGAAGGTAGAGGAATTAGTTGGTTCTTTACAAACCTATGAATTAAGTTTTAAAGCTCCTAAAGGTAAGTCTATTGCTTTGAAGTCATCTAAAAGTATTATTCAAGAAAATTCAGATTCAGAAAAATCTGAAGATGATATGGCCCTTTTGGCGAAAAAGTTTTATAAGATTTTCAAAAGTAAGAAAAGAGTCGATTTTCAAAAGGGAAATGAAAAGAAACGTTCCAAACCTAAGTCTAAAACTTGGAAATCATTGAAAGATAGTCAATGCTACAACTGTCAAGAATATGGGCATTTAGCAAACAAATGTCCTAAAAAGGACAGATTCAAAAAGAAGGGTATGTTGGCTACTTGGGATGAATCGTCTGATTCTGAAGCCTCTTCTGAGTCAGAAAATTCAGAAACCGAGTCGGGCAATGAACTTAAGGCCCTTATGACTCTAGCCAAGTTTACTTTTTCCGATCACGATGATTCAACAAGTGAAGAAAATTTGGATAGTGATCATGAATATGATGAAGATCTTCAAGATGCTTACAATGCCTTATATAAGGAAAGTTGTAAAATTGCTGTCAAACTTAAACTTCAAAAAGAAAAGTTTTATAAACTTAAAGAATGTTTTGAAACTCTTATTTTAGAAAAATCTCAAATTTCAGATAGTTTTGAAAAGTCTAAGTGTGTGACCTAGAATTCAAAACCTCCCTAATTGAAAATTTGAAATCTGAAAATGAGAAACTTAAAAATGAAGTATCTTCTCTGTTGAGTTTGAAGGACACATGGAGATATGCCCAAGGCGATCCAAAATTAGAAAAATTGTTATCCGAATCAAGAAAATGTGGCGATCGATCCGGGTTGGGTTATGATAAAAACAAATCTCCAAAACAGAAGAATACTTCTTCCAATTTGTGTGAAAGGAGAGACTTCTAACTCAAAAGGAAAAGATACTAGTAAAGTTTTTTCTTAAAAATACAAAAACTTTTCATAACCCAAAAGCAGCTATGTAAATTTCAAAAATCAGATTCGAACCCACTAGCTGAAAAAATTATTGATTTACTGAAGGAGCTATTAAATCTAATTCTGTAGGTCACTCCTACAACTATAAACATAAGAAGACCAATTATTCTCCTAAACCTAAAACTGTACTGAAATGGGTTCCTAAAGCTGTCTGTTTGGTTGCTCACGCTGCTTTCAAAGAACAAGCCATTCGAAATGGTACCTAGACAGTGGATGCTCCAGACATATGACAGGCGACAAAGCACTATTCACCGATCTTAAAGATATGACTGATGGGTCAGTCACATTTGGTGATGGTAGCAACTGCGGATAATTGGCAAAGGTACGGTCCAACTCTATAACCTTCCCTTATTTAAAAATGTTTTATATGTTGAGGTTTTAAAACACAACCTGTTGAGCATATCTCAAATATGCGATAACAACCATAATGTTAAATTTTCTAATCAAGGTTGTGAAATAATAAATGAAAAGGGTTCTGTAATATTAACTGGTCGCAGAACTTCTGAGAACTGCTATATAGTAAGCGATAGTAGCTCATCTAAACAAACGTGTTACATGGTCCATACCGATGAGACAGAATTATGGCATAAACGCCTCGGACATGTACACTATCGAAATTTATACAGATTGAGCAAAGGTGAACTAATTAGAGGTCTACCTAAGATGCAAAAAGTAGACAAGATTTGTGGTGAATGCCAGTATGGTAAACAAACTAGGAGCTCTCACAAAAAGGTGAACTCCAATACCACCACAAGACCACTCGAGCTTCTCCACATGGACCTTATAGGACCAACAAGAAAGAAAGTCGAGGTGGCAAAAAATACATCTTAGTTATTGTAGATGATTATACAAGATTCACTTGGGTTTCATTCTTGAGAGACAAATCAGAAACCCTTGATGAAGTGAAAAAGATTTATAAAATGGATTCAAACTGAAAAAAGTTCTCAAGTCAACAAGATCCGTAGTGATCATGGATCCGAATTCGAAAATAGCAGTTTTGAGAAATTCTGTAGCGATCAGGGAATATCGCATGAATTCTCTGCACCTAAAACTCCTCAACAAAATGGAATTGTCGAGAGAAAGAATAGAGTGCTTCAAGAAATGGGAAAATGTTATGTTAAATAGCATGAAGCTCCCTAGGAATTTATGGGCTGAAGCAGTAAATACAGCCTGCTACATTATTAACCGTGTTTATATTTGTAAATCTAATAATAAAACGGCTTATGAAATGTGGTTTGAGAAAAAGCCTTCTGTCAAATATTTTCGAGTTTTGGCAGTAAGTGTTATATTTTGCGTGATCGTGAAAAATTGGGAAAATTCGACACTAAAAGTGATGAAGGGATCTTTTTAGGGTATTCTTTAAACAGTCGTGCATATCGTGTTCTGAACAACAGGACCGGTGTGATTCAAGAGTCAATAAATGTTGTGATTGACGATTTTTTGAATACACCTGTTCCTAGTTCTGATAATGATGAAGTGCTTATACTTGAAAATCAAGAAACTTCACCAAGTGAACCTAATTCTGAATTTAGGACTGTTAAAGATCATCCAACTTCTCAAATACTTGGAAACCCTCTCACTGGTGTGCGCACTCGTAGACAATTAGAGGACATATGTAATTACGTATGCTTTACATCCCAGATTGAACCGGTTAACGTAAAAGAAGCACTTTCAGATGAAAACTGGATTCTTGCGATGCAAGAAGAGCTTAATCAGTTTGTCAGAAATGATGTTTGGTATCTTGTTCCTAGACCTAAAGATAAACATATTATTGGAACAAAATGGATTTTCAAAAACAAATCTGATGAACTTGGAAATATTATTCGAAATAAAGCAAGACTAGTTGTACAGGGATATACACAAATTGAAGGTATTGACTATAATGAGACATTTGCCCCTGTAGCTCGTCTTGAATCAATCAGAATTTTTATCTCCATTGCATGTTTTAGAAAGATTAAAATTTATCAAATGGATGTAAGAGTGCCTTTCTGAATGGTGATTTACATGAAGAGGTATATGTTGAACAACCAACAGGGTTTGAAGATCCTAAATTTACTGATCATGTGTATCGTCTTAAGAAGGCTCTCTATGGTCTGAAACAAGCTCCCAGAGCATGGTACGAAAAACTGACTAAGTTTTACTAAGTCATAATTTTCAAATGGGATGTGATAAGACACTCTTTGTTAAGAGTATAACGATGATTTATTAATAGTTCAAATATTGTTGACGATTATTTATGGATCAACCTGTACTAATATGACTGTGTGAGTTTGCAGATTTGATGAAGTCTAAATTCGAAATGAGCATGGTTGGTGAATTAACTATTTTCTAGGGTTGCAAGTAAAACAACAACCTAATGGAATTTTATCTCTCAAACCAAATATGCTCAGGGCTTAATCAAGAAATTTGGATTTGAGAAAGGTAAAAACTTTGATACTCCTATGAGTACAACTTTGAGACTCTCAAAAGACTCTGCAGGTAATGATGTGGATCTTAATTGTATCGTAGTTTGATTGGTAGTTTACTTTATCTGACTGCTAGTAGACCAGATATAGCCTGAGTGTTGGTATTTGTGCTCGTTATCAATCAAATCCTAAAGAATCTCACTTAACTGCGGTTAAGCGGATTATGCGATATGTCGCAAGTTCTACTAAATTTGGTCTCTGGTATCCACATGAAACTAATGTTCAATTAGCCGGGTATGCAGATGCTGACTGGGCTGGAAACATTGATGATAGGAAATCAACCAGTGGTGGGTGTTTTTCTACATTGGAAATTGTCTTTTTTCTTGGTTAGTAAGAAGCAAAGTTCTATATCGCTATCAACAGCTGAGGCTGAATACATTGCTGCTGGAAATGCATGTACTCAACTTGTTTGGATGAAACGAATGTTGAGCGATTATGGAATTAATCTGGATTCTATGATTTTATTTTGCGATAATTCCAGCGCAATAAAATATCTCTAAAAATCCAGTTCAGCAATTCACGTACTAAGCATATTGATATTAGATTTCATTACATTCGTGAATTAGTGGAAGAAAAGGTAATTTGTTTGGATTACATTCCAACCGAGACTCAACTTGCTGACATTTTCACTAAACGCTCGACAAAAGCAGGTTTAATAAATTAAAGTTTTGATTCGGTATGAGCAATTTAAATTGAATTTGCATGATTTAGTGTATATAATGTACATAAATTGATGATTTAATTTGAAATTTATTTAAAAAAAAAAAAAAAAATTTT